>OX451738.1:1236164541-1236764541 GCA_948472305.1 Vicia faba
GGATTGTAAGTTATGCCTCCCCTAATTCCAAGTAGTGGGATATTAGGGGAACTACCCACAAAGGTCAATAATAGAAAATATCTCTCATAGATCGGGAATACCAGAGAATATTCGTGTGAGAAAGTGACATTATCCTTCGCGACCAACCCAAACCTTCTTCATTCTTCAGCACTAACTTTGGGAGGTGAGAAATGAACCACCTCGACAGTAATGGCATGCAGCACATAAGAACCCCTCTTCTCTACATAGTACGAGTGTGGATAGCATGCAAGATATCTCCGAGCAAAGTAGGCATAGGGGTGTGAAAGAGGAAGATCTTGATAGTGTTCACGTCTATGAGCAAGTCTGGATTAGGGAATAATACTAACCCATAAATTAGAAGGGCCAAAACCTCCTCAAAAGCCTGAAAGTCCAAATCATTCCAAAACAACTGGGCCTTCTCTATTAGGAACTTGGCTAGAAGACCCTTGACTCCACTTCTTGTTTCCCAATTGGATACCACGTCAGCCCGTTTCAGATGCAAAGCTGAGGCAATGATCTCTGGCTTGGGAACTTCTTCTAAAACCTGTGTAAGGCATCTGGTCAAGAATAGGTAGATCCAATAACTGAGATAACTCTTCCATGGTAGGCACCAACTGATAGTCTGGAAAAGTGAAGCAGTGGTGCTTGGGATTAAAGAACTGAAAGAGTACACCTATCATCTTTTCATCAAAGCTCAAAGTAACTAGGTTGAGAAGTCGAACCATGTCTCTTAGTGAACGAAGAAGTTTCAGGAACCCTTGATACTAGCTCTTTGAGTTGGAGAGGTATTCTCACAAAGCTGATTCGGATAGTGTTTCTACGAACGGAAGCCATGATCTGCAAAACAGAACAAAGATAATTTCCCTTGGTCCTTGAAATGGTTAGTGTAATGAGAATGGATGCTATGTCATGATGCATGATGTTATGTTCAAACAGAGCAAATCACACACAAGCAAAGCACACAATAGACCTTAGGTTCAAAGGCTTGCATGAGGTTAAAGGTAAGTACCCTCTTGAAGTTTAGTTAATTTCAAACCTGTCTTAGAAAAGTAATCGGGTTCTAAGGATTCTCAATATCACTGATCATCCTTTATCGGGTGTTGTTTAAGCTCAGGAAATCTTTTCTTGCGGCCGAAATATTCAGAAAGTATGATCTCAATGAGTGTAGCATTGAGTATGAACCAATCCTCAACTTTATACCGAGGTCGGCTATCTCACTACTTTCTAATGGCCAAGTTTGTTCAACTAAGATTCTAAGGTCTGTTAGTGCTTCACGACACCACGTGGCGGTCCCGTATTCTCCTCGTTTCCACATGAAGGATACCGGTACCAACCAAAGTGTCACACTAACACAAACCATCTCTTAAAACATATCGGTCTATGTCGTACAGTCTCCATGATCTATTGATGTTTACCTAAAGAGTGTCCCCAGATCCGGGTGTAGGGTCTTCAACAATACCCAAGCAAAAAACCCTTAAAGATAAAGCAGGCAAAGCAAACAAGAAATCAATTTAAAAATGACCTAAATCCTAAGGTAAACCCCACTTTATTAATTTATTCTCCAGCAGAGTTGCCAGTTCTGTGATATGGTGGCAGAACCGACTGTTAATACTGGTTTTTGCATTTTTTGTTCGCAAATATGCGGTAAGCAAGAGTCACCACCGACTTTTATTTCATCCAACAAGGGAAAAGGAAAAAGAACAGAAAAAACCTTTTTTCAAGATTTCTGAGTACGGGGGGGTAGATTATAGAAATGGAATGTGTTAGCACCCTTTCTATCCATGGTTTTTCCATGGGATCTTAGGTACTTGCTCATTTTTTTAAATTGCTTTCGTGTATTTGTGTGTTTGAAACAGTTTTGAATTTTGCCTTAGTGTGGCGTTTCATTTTAATAGTAACCCTTGTATCAGTCCTCAAGGGTGTGATAAAAATGTTTTTAAAAACTTTGTTTGGAAAGCTTGTTTGAAAGTGTATGTGTAAAAATTGTTGTTTTGAGCAAGTAGCTAAAAAGTTTCTACCTACTCGAAAAAAAAGTCTGTTGGTTTTCTTATTTCCTTTAGACGGTGCTATCCTACTATTAAGGAGTAGGTAGCTCCATCGTTGGAGTTTTAAGGGGCAATCGAAAGGGAAAATTACGATCACTAAAGAAATGGTTTGGAAAACTTAGTAATTACCCTAGAGTCCTAAAGATCTTTCCGAGGCAACATTCGAATGGGTCATTTTTGATCTTTTGGGCCTAGAGGCCGACCACTAAAATTCCCTATACTTCATGACCGTTTACTGAAGGCAACCAGAGTAGGAGTATACCCTAAGAGTGAGCTTGTACAAGTGTTTGATTTCAGTTAATTTTGATCTTGCGCATTTGGGGTTATCTACTGTTTTACTCGTTATTCTTTTCATACAAGCCCATTAGTCTAAGCAGTTAATAATAGCGGAAAGTAAAGTACGGGAATTTAAACCTAGCTATTACATGGCCTCGGGGAGGGGATTACATAAACCAAAATGGGCGTAAACAATAAATAAAGGCAGTAAATAAAATCCTAGTTAAAACTATTACAATCTCAAAGCAATTACAATAATTAAGAAATAAGGGAAAAAAGACTACGCGCGACATAATTAAATACAGGGAATAAAATTGAAATTCTAAAAGAAATCTAATTAGTTAAAGAAAAATATTTTTGTATTTTTATTTGAAAGAAAAGTGATTAAATTATTATTTAACCTAATTTTCTAATTGATTTTAATTATGAAAAAGAGATTAAATTACCCTAATTAAAATTAGCCTAATTAATTAATGAAATTAAATATTTTTCTGGAAAAAAACCTAATTCTAATATTTTTGTGTTTTTATGATTTAATTAAAAACAATGGTTTTTTTGTGAAATAATTAAATTCAAATAACTAAATAGAAGAAATTGAAAGAATTAAAATGGGTCTGGTATGAAATAGAGAACTGGGGGTTTGTTGCTGAATTTGCCAAGTCCAATTTGCTTATGGCTCAAATTGTCCAACGCGCGATTCAATGATGCCTGCCTCTGAGGGTCACCACAGGGGTGAATTGTTGGGCGCTGGATCTGGATCTGAGATGATCCCATGGTTGGATCTAAGGACGCGTGATGGTCTTGTGAAGGTGAGGCGCATGGGATCCTGCAAAGTATGTTAGGAAAATAAAATAACAAGATGCCTGGACCTGGGATCGAACCCAAGTCCCTTCTCTCACCAGCGTTGCCTTTTTACCATCTGTGCTACATGACTCATTCGTTAACATAATAAACAAATAATAACATAACCTAAACAAGGTGGCATGCCTAGAAAAAACGCGCCAATATTCAAACCGGCCAGTGAGAGTCAGCCATATCACTCACCTTCTCCCCAGAACTGTCGTTTTTTACCACACTTTTACCTACGGACTGCATCAGTTACTATAGCTTATAGCAACGGATCAAGCGTCACTAAAGCCCATGCAAAAATCAAAAATTCTCAAAATATGCAATATAAATTAATGGTGAGGCTATGAATCAACTTATTTTGGTCCCCTGAACACGATGATGGCATTGGTTTGTCCCAATTATGTCTAAATCAGAAAGTCCCGATTTGAAGCTTGGAACCCTAGCAATGGTATCCTTTGATTCTTGCACTTAAAAACTCAATCAAAACAAACTAGAAAGCATCAAAACCTTTTCATAAACAAAAATGCATGGTTAAATTTCATTGAAAACGCATGTATGCATGTAATTGAAAATCAAAAAAAAAGTTGGAGAACCGAGTTATGGATTTTACGATTCTGAATGTTGTGGTCACCTGTGAAGGTCTGGAGTTGATCAGAGGAACTCACTGAAGCTATTTGTGATCTTGGAATGGCTTGAATCATCCTGTGGAGGAAGATGTGATCAGCACTTTTTTGACAAAAAATTGAAGTTGATTCTTGCTGTATGAGGCAGATGCGCAGCTTCTTGGGTCCTTTTCTAGGGTTGCAATGATCTTGTATAAGTAGTAGAATCAAGAATATGTCAATGGTTTTGGAAAGAATCAAAGATATGATGGCCATGAATTTTGATTCCAATCTTTTCACATTTAGATATTTTCTCTTGTTTTTTAATCTTGCACGATTTGTTTATCTTTGTGACAGCAAGCATGATCTCTAATTCAATGCAAAACAAATCTCACCCCCTTGATTTTATTTATTTTGATTTTATTTGATTTTATTTGAATTTTAAATAAATAAAATCAAAATAAATTAAATAAATAAATAAGGCATGGAATGGTTTATGGGTCGTGGACCATGTTAGGAATGAGATTCAATCTTGAAAAGATGGGCCCATGTGAAAAAAAAAAATCCAAATTTGAACATTGTTGACTTTGTGCAAATTTCCAAAAATGGCCAATTTTTCCAATTCATATCTCTCTCTCAATTTTGATGCTAAGAGGGTGCTCCTTAGAATTTTTAGAAAGCTTAGGATGTCCTCTAAACAAACTTTTGGTTTCATCTCAATTTGATCTTCCATGTTCATGTAAGAAGCTTTGACCCAAAAGGTGTTTTTGTTGAGTTTTTAAAAATGACCTATAATGTATGAATTTATATCTTTTCATGAGTGCATTTTTTGAACTTGAGGGATGAATATGAGTTGTAGGTAATTTAATCCTCTTCAAAATGAGCCTTGTATGGGAAATTTTTGATAAATTATGAGAAAGTTGTGTATGGTCAAAGTTTGGTTAACTTTTCCTATAGAAACCCTAATTTAGCAACTTTTGAGTTTTGATGAATTAGGAGCATTCCTTGAGGAATCATGATCAATCCTTGATCAAATGATGGATATCACTTCAAAATGTTGAGGTTGACCAAAAAACTTGAAGTTTGACTGTTTATGGGCCACAGTTGACTTTTGACCTAGTACAGTTGATTTTCAGGCATCTGAGCAGTTGACTGAGCAAACTTGTAGTGCAAGGCATGAAACTTGGCATGGATGATATTGAGAACATATTAGGGCAATAGAAATCATTTGGGACCATTAGAACTCAACCATATTTCTTGAAATTAAAACCCTAGTTTGAGGCTCATTGTGTTAGGAGGAGGATTTGTCTGGTCAATCCTTAGTCAACTTGAGCAATTGAGGACCTCTAGGAATATGTTTTGAGTAAAAATGGGAGGGAAAATTTTGGGGTGCAACAACATCACTCACAACCTAAGTCATTTCTAACCCAAATCGATAGGCCGACTTCATCACCTCAGTAGCGATCTCTTAACCACCTTAACAACGCAGAAGTCAACCGTGCTCGCCTATATCGACGATCTCTCAGAGCAACACAAACAACACAAAGGCATTAAGATCTGATACCAAAGTAGATGTCAGCTCTAAATATATATTTAGAGTTCAGAAACTAACAGATAATCATCCTAGATAAGAATCTAAGTAGTATATGTCTATAAAGACTCAAATCCCTAAAATAGAGTAAAAATCCAGGACAATAATCCACAAAGATTCATAAAGTAAGTTTAATATAACGCCAAGGGCGAAAAATATACACCAGTTCAAAGAAAATATACATACAAACCCAACCAATAGAGAATACACAAAGAAAAAGAGAAATGAACCGCAAATCTACTGGTTTGTCAACGTCGATCAAAGAGAAATCCACCCTGGATCATCAGTATACAAGCTCCATAGTTGTTATCTAAACTAATCCTAATAAAATTTACAGATTGATGGAGTTAGGAGCAAAAAGTTCCCCAAAACCACCCCTAAAAATAAGCTGAAATGAAAGTTATAAAACAAATCTCAGCAGACCGCGCTAAGCGGGTCTGGCGCGCTATGCGCGACTTACTTATTTTACACATCAAACCGACCTAAACCGTGTTAAGTGCGCTATTCGCGCTAAGCGGGCTTCAAAATATTGATTCTGCCAAATTGTCAAACGCAAGTAGCGCGCTACGAAATATGTTGAGCGACACTCGCGCTTAGCGGTCTCAGCGTGCTAAGCGGACTCTCCTGGAAAAAATGTCCAAAAACTAGTCTTTTATTCTGAAAACGCGCATCTGGAGCCATGCCTTCAACACCTTATTCCTCAATGCTCGAAAATGCAATAAATACCTACAAAATAAATGGAAAAACATCAAACGATACACTATGTACATAAAAACACAAGCTAAACTTATTTACACAAAAGTCAGATTTATTCAACGATATTAACAATAAAAAGTCGATAAGTGCAACAAAAAATATATACAAAAATAACTACAATTTGCACTTATCAATAAATATACAAACAAATTATTAAAGTTTGATTGGATATTTCAACTATTAATATTTAAAATATTAAAAGTTGATAAATTAAATATTCTATATATTAAATAGTTAAAATAGCTAAAAAATTAATTATTTGAAAAATTAAATAATTAAAATATTAATAGATCAAATATTTAATTAACCAATTATTTAGTAAACTAAATAGTTAAAATAAATTAAAATATTTAATTTATTAAATATTTCCACTATTGAATATTTTAACCATAATTAAATATATCACAATAAAATATTTTAACTACAGATTAATTATACTATTTAGTGAGATAAACAAATTAAACTATTTAATAAATTATATAATAAATAGTTTAAATATTTATTAAAATAATGATTTAATGAACTAGATAATTATAATTTAAAAAAATATATAAATAATTAAAATATTAATAGTTAAAATATTAAATAGTAAAAATACCAATTCAATAGTTAAAATAATATGGAATAATTAATTAATGTATTTGCTGCTATTCCATTAATAGTAAATATTTAGGAAACCTTATATAAAAATTAATGGATGTTGTTTAATATCTATTAGTTGAATAAAACCTATTAAAAAAATTTAATAAATTAATATTTTATATTAAGTATTTTATATTATTTTATACTATTTAATAATCATATCATAGTATTTAATAATCATTTCAACCATTTAACGTATATAAATAATTTTTTAATATTTCATAAACTAACTAATCATTAATATTTGAAATATTTATGAAATATAAAATTTAATAGTTTAATATATTCATGGTTGAATGAAACATTAATAGACTAAATATTTAATAAATTAAAAAGTTAAAATCTTAACAGTTAAAATATTTTATATAAAATGAATATTAAAATAAAATATATTATTAAAATGGAATATAATATGAAATATTAAATAATTTATTATATTATTTTTTTATAAATAAAATGGAAATTTGGCGTAGTGGATAGGGACACTACTAAAAAAATGACATTTGAGAAAATGTCTTTACATCAGGTATAAAAAATATATGATGTAAAAAATAAAATTAAAAAGATTTTACATCAGGTATATATTTGCAATGATATAAAAAATATTAAAAAAAATATTTTTCGCTGGCTATTACATCGGTCCAATTAATCCACCGATGTAAAAAGTTTTGTAAAAAAAATACGGTGGCAGTTTTGTAAATAAAAAACTAGGTGGCAGATTGGTAAACAAAAAACACGCAAAACCTTACATCGGGCCTTGTGATCCACCGATGTAAAAAACCAGAAAACCCTTACATCGGGCCTTGCGTTCCACCGATGTAAAAAACCTCAAAACGTAATCATTACATCGGTTATTGATAAGCACTGATGTAAAAACATGATTCTGACGTAACCATTACATCGGTTATTGATTTTCACCGATGTAAAAACTATAATATATATTTAATAAATAAACCCTCACTGTTGTACATTTCGTTATTTTTCTCCTCAAAACCCTCACTGCTACACAGTTCGTCTGTCTCCGCCCTCTACTCCGCCTACACAGTTCGTCAGTCCGTCTCCGCCCTCCGCTCCGCCTACACGGCCAGTCCGTCTCCGCCTACGAACGCCCTCCGTCCTCCGTTCGTCTCTGCCTACGAACGTCTGTCACAGGCCGCCGTTTCCCGCCGTGCACGAAGACGGCCTCAAATCTCCAGCCGTCACAGCCTGCCGCCGTCTTCGAAACCCCCTCCGCCGTCCAACTACGATTCCGGTAAGAAATTTTCTATTTTGTTCAACTTCATTGTATATCTATGAATTTCTAAGAGGTATATATACAAAAAAGTTTTTAAGATATTCTTGTTGCTTTGCTTGCTACTGAGATACATTATAAAAAATTAGAAGTACATATAAAAACAATTAGAAGATTATACTCCACGTTACTTTATTTTCTAATTGTTTTTATTTTGTGGTTAATTTTATTTCTAATTATTTTTATTTTGTTCTTAATTTTATTTCTAATTATTTTTATTTTGTGTAAACAGATACATGAGTGATTCAAATGACAACCCCTCTTCGTCTAGTAACTCCAATAAAAGAAGAGTTAGAGGTCCCACTTTCATGACACAAATTGACAAAGTTCATCAAACAGGTGAAAAGATAAAGGTCGAGTTTAATCCAAGAACCTATGAATGTATTGGTGTTGGTAAAAATGCTACACATTTTAAGATTTATATAGCATGTCTTGCTCGACAGTACTGTAGTATTGTGAAAAATGATTGGAAAGAAGTAGATGAAGGCGTAAAAGATGCTATTTGGACTGATATTCAGGTATTTTAAATATAACACTTTATTATACTTTATAATCATATACTAATTAACAACATATGACATATACTATATTTGTAGGCTCATTTCACTATTCCAGAATGTAAAGATCCAAAGAAGGATAGGTTGAAGAAAGAATCAATTAAATATGCGGGAGAGCGATGGAGAGGTTTTAACACACAACTCACAGACAGATATATTAATCATCCTATAGAAAATGATCTTCCTCCATATGTCAAGTATAACTTTATTACAGAAGACGCATGGAAAGAGTTTCTCAAGATTCGAGATACCCCTGAATTTAAGGTTAGTAAGAGTTATATGTTTTTGTGTGCATAACATTTTTATTATATTTAGTGATTAATAACTTTTTAAGTTTATAATAGGAAAAAAGTCAAAAGGGTAAGGATAATGTGGCTAAGAATGTATACCCACACTTATTGTCTCGTGGAGGGTATCGCTTGCTTGAGGAGAAAATTATGAAACAAAAGTCATCATCGAGAGATAATTCCACATTAAATGATAATGGTAGTCCATCTCCACCATCACGCCATGAGTTATGGAAGAGAGCACGATAAAAGAAAGGAGGAGAATACACATCAAAATCTACACAAGAGGTTGCTAAAAAATTGTAAGTAAATAATGAAAAATACTTCAAGTATCATTATATTTGTGACTGATTAATTGTGGTTTTTGCATTTTGTAGGATTCTCTAGTTCAAGAAGCTGAAAAAGGTGCAATTGTTCCGAATGGACGTAACGATATCTTAACATTAGCCATTGGAACATCTGAGCATGGAGGCCGTGTTCGTGGTGTTGAAAAACACCATAAACAAAGCACTTACTTTGGAAGGTCACGTCAACATATTGACGTAAATGAACAACTTGCAACATTGGAAACAAAACTTAGAGCTTAACTTGAAGAAAAGTTGGTTGAAGAGCGTAAGATGTTTCAACAATCATTAATGGAGACACTTAAGTCTATGGGTTTATCACAAAGTACATGTAATATTAAATGCATTGAAGAAATGGAAATTGTCGATGGAAGCGAAAAAAGAAGTTGTTCAACTGCAAAAGGAAGCACAAAAGGAAGCACAAAAGACGTGGAAGTTGATGATGTTCAGAGATTGTTACTCATGGTTTTCAAAATGGATGACAACCATTTGAAAATACAATTAAGTCATTGTGCGAGTGTCTCTAATTTTTATATTTCAGCTAAGTGTATCAGAGAGTTATTGGTGGGTTTAGGTCATTGGCTTGACGTGTCTATTCTGCAAATTTGTTGCACGTAAGTACATTTTATTATTTTATTAAAGTCAATCTCTATTAATATGTTATATCTCTCATCACTTTGATTCTAATGTTTATTTTAAAATTATTCAGGTATATTCATCGTGTATGTCTTGAGAATTCTATTTCAGAATTATATGGATTTATGGACCCTGCTAGGTGTATTTATAATGATAATGGAGAGAAATCTCAAGAGGATGTTAAAAATTACGTACTAGAAAAGTTACGTGATGAAAACAGAGTGTGCCACTTACTACCATTAATTCATGGGTAAGAATTTTTATGAAATTGTGTTTTATATTATTTAATTTTGATAACATATATATTTTATGTGACTTTTCTGTTTCCACACACACGTACAAGAGACATTGACAATTAATAGTCATGTGTTCAAGAGACAATTTAGTTGTCATATTTTGTTCACTTCATTGGGAAATTGACCAGAACACGAAGAAAATTATTACAAAGTAAATTTATCTTTCATGTGACTTTCATTGACAATTAATAGTTATGTGATTTTTTATTGGCGAGTAAATTTAGTTATGTGATGTTTATCTTTCTGTATTAGTTTTTTTGGGATTCATCAAATGACAAATGGAAATAGAAAAAAGGCTACATGGCTTCATCACAATGTAAGTGTGATGTAAATTATAATTTTATAGTTAAATTTATGATAAATATTCACTAATTATGTCATTAAATTGTAGATAAGGCAACAACATAACTCTAATGATTGTGGGTACTATGTGATGAAAAATATGTTGGATATTGTCTCTGCCAATATAACCGAGAATTGGATGCAGGTAATACAAATAACTTTACTTTGTTATTTACTTTTTGTTTTGCAACTTAATATGAATTTTTAAAGAATAACTCTATATTGTTATATTTATGTATTATAGGTATTTGATGACCAAACAGAATTAACACAAGATGATTTGTATGATTTGCGACTCTGTTGGACAAAATGTTTCTTTGAGTTATATAAAAGTTAAGTTTTATATGGTGAGTTTTATAGAATTGTCTAAGTTGTGGTTTTTGCACATAATTGTTATTATTGAGTTTTTGCATATTACATGTGGTTTTTGCACATGTATTGAGTTTCTTGATATTTTTTTGCTGATGTTAATTGTTATTATTTATTGTCAGGCAATGTGATTTTGGTGTTGTCTACCGAAGCTATAGCCCATCTACTTGTGGATTTTATATTGGTAATTCAAATTTGGAAAAAGACTTATAAATAGTTGAATATTTTTGTATGTTTTGTGAAGAATATATATTTGTAAGTTTGTTGTGAGTTTGTTTGTTGTGATACAATTCAAGTTTGCAATACAATTGTTTATTTTGTAAGTTTGTTGTGAAAAATATGAAAATATCGACGTAGATGTGTTCTATGTGATGTTGGAAAGCTATGACATATATATATATATATATATATATATATATATATATATATATATATATATATATATATATATATATATATATATATATATATATATATATATATATATATATATATATATATATATATATATATATATATATATATATATATATATATATATATCGACCTAAATATAGTCTGTGTGATATTTAAAAAATATGAAAAAATGGGTACCAATTTTTTTTACAGGGAATCATCCAGAAAATAAATAATTTATTCAAAAAAATTGCTTACATTTTATATCGGTCATTACTTCCAACCGATGTAAAAACTGTCAAAATTGTATCTATTACATTGGGCGTAAAACATAACTGATGTAAAAATGGTATATTTTACATCGGTCCACACGGTCCACCGATGTAAAATGTTCCGTCAATTTTTAAAAAAATAATATTATAATAGTTTTTTAAATCAGACTTAGTTTATAATCAATATGTTAACTGTCTTTTTCACATCGGACCCAGAACCGATGTAAAAAATCTCTGATTTAGTATATCGCTTGACTTTATATCAGACTTAGAACCGATATAAAAAATCAGTTTCACCCGATATAAAAAATCATTTATGCATTAATGGGAGAACCATGGAAATGTAAAGGTCATGTGTTCACACGTGTTAATATAGTTTTTTATAATTTATTATCAATTTATTATAATGAATGGATATAAACTCTCATTAATATTCTTTACAATTTTTTCACTTAGCTAAAACAATAATCAATGAGTTCAAAACGTGTTGAACCAAAATTTACGTGAAAATTTTTGGAGGTAAGAAAGGTGAATTTTTGTATACACACGTGTTAATATAGTTTTTTATAATCTATTATCAATCTATTACAATAAATGGATATAAACTCTCATCAATGCTCTTTGTAATTTTTTCACTTACCTATTACATAAATTTAAAACAATAATTAATTAATCAGTAAATTTAATATCAATCTATTACAAATGAATGGATTTAAATTCTCATCAACGTCCTTTGCAATTTTTTTACTTACCGACTACATAAGGTTAAAATATTATTTTCTTCATTGCTTTCAATCAATCAGAATAATTTTTATGGGACCTATTTATCCTAAACCAATCAACATTTACTTCCCCCTTTCTATTAAGCAATCATAAAGGATTTATGCATCACTAACCTTCTGATTTTTTAATTGCTATTACATTTTTTTTCAATATAGAACGTTTCAACTCATTTGTGGTTCTAATATATGTTTGACTTCCCTAAATTCTCTAATCATTCTTGAGTAAATAGTCATTATAAATAGTAGTCTGTTCATTACTATCATGTCACATAATCAATTTTCCAATTTTTTCTGATCTAAGGTTTGTGACAACTTCATTTCTATCCATAGACTTTATGCTTTTTGATTTTCATGATTTCATATTGTTATCATTTCAATCTCTCTTTTACACCTTCTCATTTTATTCATAGTTAGATCTTAGAAAAGTTTACGAGTTGTTCATCATTCTGATTTCGGTTGAATCATTTATGTTCTTCATCCTACATGCCTTCTTTTACATAGTGTAAGTAAATACGTTGCTATAGATGTCTATGTTTTAATTCATTTATTTTCATTTATATATATTGAATAAGTTTTTCCTTTTTAATAGTTTAATATTTAGAATGAAAAAGATGTTTCTTTTGAAATATTTTTCTTCTGTCAAATTCATTGAGATTTTCTTATTTTGTAATTTTATTCATTTTTCATGTACTTACTAGATTTTATCTTTACAATTTTTTCTACATTTTTTCGAATTTTTTTTATTAATAATCAATTATTAAAATAATATTTCGCAAATAACCGTGTTTCGGAAAAAAATACGCAAATAACCATGTTTCAGATGACTCCCCAAAGGAGGAGCCATCTGAAATGGCGCATGCACCTATATTTTAAGGGGAGGCGTCATCTCACTTGGCGCTTATGTGCTTAGGGCATGCCCTAAGCCAAGTGAGATGGCGCCTAGGTGTATTTTTAGGGCAAAAATTGATTTTTTTTGTCCGGTGCGTTGCGTGTTGGACAGAGGATCAACAAAATGGACTTTTTATTAAAAAAAATAATAATTACATCCAACTGTATTACATTAAAATAACAGATAAAAAAAAAGATTAAAAAAAATGGATAAAAAAATACAGGAAAAAAAAACAGATAAATCAGTGATCCCCCGGAACCCGGTAATGACCCCCGGTTCCGCATCCCCGTCCTCGCCTTTCTCGTGCTGGGTGTCGTCGCGTTTCCTGCTGCGGCAAGATCGATGGCCCAGCGAAGTCAATGCGGTCCGGATCCATAAAATCAGTCAGATCTCCATATCTAGAAATCCGCTTTGGTACAGTCGGTTACCCATACCCTCAAAGTTTGGTCGTGTTGGCGGTGGGTGGGGTTCCATAGTGGATCTGTAGCATTGATCGTCTGAGTACGGTGGGTAGAAAGGAAATAGATCTTGGGGTGTTTGGTATTGAGGATGTTGGGTGGTTTGGTGATATTGTGGTTGATGGTAGGTTGGGTCGGTTTGTTCGTAATCTTCCGACATTCCCATATCAGGGCTAAGGCTGGATGTTGAGGGGCCCATATTGGGATATGTGGAAGACTGAAATTGTGTGTGGGGTATGCGGGTGTGCTGGTATTGGGATTGGTATTGTGGTTGGGTGTGAGGCATATCGGGGTATTGGTAGTGTGGTGGTGATTGTGGTTGGTTGTGTGGCATTTGAGTGTAGTTGTGTTGTGGTGGGGACTCTGGTTGGGTGTTTGTGGGTCTATTTCTTCTTGGGGGTTGGTGGGAGGTTGATGGGTTTTGGGTTTGTTGTTGGGGAACCGAGGGTTGTGCCCATTGTGTGCGTGGGTCAACCAAGTACCTTGGATGAGACACGTGCATTTCAGGGTTACTAACCGACCTGTACCAAGGCAAATATTGATCCGAGTGTCGCATATTACCTTGAATTAGGAAAACTGGGAATTGCAAGACATAGCAGTGACGCCTCTGCCACATCTTACACCACTCCGGAGCGAAGTCTTTCCAGTTGGTAAGACCCCACTGGGCGTCGACCCTTTTAAGATGCCATGGGGACAAACAAGTTGGATCACTTGGTATCTCTTGATGCATTCCGAACTGCATCTTCACACGGTCGCTGTGGTGCATCTCCACAATGTTGAACCGAATGATTGCAGTCTTCACGGTCCAAGTTGCTGCATCCTCCGGGTTTGGATCATGGCCCAAACCCAAATATGGTCTCCAGACGAACTGCGATAAAATTTAAATCAGGTTAACGCAAAAGTAATGTATAAATAATTTAATTGAGCAAAAGTTAAAAGCTATGACGTACGTCATCCGGGCCTAAGTGATCCAACAGATTGCGGTAGAGTGCGACATTGAATCTTGGATTCTTGCCGTAATCCATACCCCTCACGCAGTACCTAAAGGAAATGAGAAACATTTTATTCTTAGCATATATTTGGTGAAGAGATGAATAGTTATAAATGCTATAACTTGATGACTTACTTTGTTGCGTACGTGAAATTGAAAGTGTTGTTGTTGACGGGGTTTAAGGACTCCATCATCCACCAACCCCAGGCTTGTAGTAAAAAAGCGCACCCATAAGATGTACATTTTTCCTTGACTGCGTTTTTGCACAAGGAACTGTATAGGTGGGCTAAAACTGCAGAACCCCAACTATATTTTCTTGTTTTTTCAAAATTTCTTAGTAAATGTAAATACATAAAATTTACACTATTTCCCATACTTTCGGGAAATAAAAATGTACCAAAAAGTATCATAAGATAAGTTCTGGATTTTACTACCCTGTCATTCTCGGAGGAATTTACATTTAATTTCAAACTTGCATAATGACTTTTCAGCTCAGTGAGTAGTATTCCCTGCCCTCTCGCACCACCACCTTCTACCATATCCCTGCCCAACAGTTCTTCACACTGAGAGTTTGGTTGTTGAACTGACCCGTTCACGGCCTTACCATCGACAGGGAGACCTAGTAGCATGTACACATCCTCTAGCGTGATGGTACATTCACCTATTGGTAGGTGGAATGTATGGGTCTCCGGTCTCTACCTTTCCAACATTGCAAGAATGAACTTCGAGTCAATGGTGCAATTGGAGATCTTTATGACATGTCCAAAACCTGCGTATTCCAGATATGGGACGATAAATGGGTCGGGAGCCAGGTAGTTGTGCGAACGGATTCTGAATCTTTTTGTGTCCCGAGTTCATAATGTAACATGTGTAAGATTAATTAAGATGAACAACGCGTTATTTGAAGTATGAAAAATGTATAACCAAAAAAGAAACTTACAAATGCGGCAATGTTTTCCCTTGTGCCTCTGTGAGTATCGCCCATTGTTAGAAGAGCCATTGTTTAAAATGCTTGAGAGTATGAAAGACTTAGGAAGAGATAGAGAGTATGATAGACTTATGAAATATTTCGTAGCAGAGAGTGAGACTTGTGTGGGTGTGAGAGATGTATCATATGGTATGTATTTATAGGCAAACAAATTTGATATAGTGGTTGCTTGTGCTTGCATGGCTGCGAAGTGTCACATTTGCAGGCTAGGTGACAGCCTAGGGGGTTACACATATGCATGCATGCATGTACAAAAAATGAAATGTATCACTCTTGCAGGCTAGGTGGCAGCCCATGCATGTATCACAATTGGACAGTAAGGGAGGCGCCATTGGACTTGGCGAAAGAGTACAAAAATGAATGGTGTCGCCACCCCCAATTGGCAAATAAGAGGTGTCCTTTGTTGCAGCCTAGGCTCAGGCTACGTGACAGCCTTTGGGATTCCTTGCATTAGTGCATGTAAGCCCATTGGAGTTGATGGGAGGAGACTTACAAAATAAATGTGTAGGTGCAGACTTGGGGCAGGCTAGGTGGCAGCCTAGGGGGTTACACATATGCATGCATGCATGTACAAAAAATGAAATGTGTCACTCTTGCAGGCTAGGTGGAAGCCCATGCATGTATCACGATTGGGCAGTAAGGGAGGCGCCATTGGACTTGGCGAAAGAGTACAAAAATGAATGGTGTCGCCACCCTAATTGGCGAATAAGAGGTGTCCTTTGTTGCAGCCTAGGCTCAGGCTACGTGACAGCCTTTGGGATTCCTTGCATTAGTGCATGTAAGCCCATTGGAGTTGATGGGAGGAGACTTACAAAATAAATGTGTAGGTGCAGACTTGGGGCAGGCTAGGTGGCAGCCTAGGGGGTTACACATATGCATGCATGCATGTACAAAAAATGAAATGTGTCACTCTTGCAGGCTAGGTGGCAGCCCATGCATGTATCACGATTGGACAAGAAGGGAGGCGCCATTGGACTTGGCGAAAGAGTACAAAAATGAATGGTGTCGCCACCCCAATTGGCGAATAAGAGGTGTCCTTTGTTGCAGCCTAGGCTCAGGCTACGTGACAGCCTTTGGGATTCCTTGCATTAGTGCATGTAAGCCCATTGGAGTTGATGGGAGGAGACTTACAAAATAAATGTGTAGGTGCAGACTTGGGGCAGGCTAGATGGCAGCCTAGGGGGTTACACATATGCATGCATGCATGTACAAAAAATGAAATGTGTCACTCTTGCAGGCTAGGTGGCAGCCCATGCATGTATCACGATTGGACAGTAAGGGAGGCGCCATTGGACTTGACAAAAGAGTACAAAAATGAATGGTGTAGCCACCCCAATTGGCGAATAAGAGGTGTCATTTGTTGCAGCCTAGGCTCAGACTACGTGACAGCCTTTGGGATTCCTTGCATTAGTGCATGTAACATTATTGGCAGCCTTGGGGGGTTGCATCCTTACTTAATTGAAATTTTTAGCCTTACGTTTATCATAACATTGATTCACATAATCTGTTAAATCTTCCAACCTTCAAATGTTCTTACAACCAAACCTTCAAACCTGCAAACAATCAAACATTCCAACCTTCGAATCACTCATAGATTTCAACCTTCGAATCACTCATAAACAGGAGGTTGATCCTTTGGAGAATGAACAAGCTGAGGTAGATGCATTTGATGATGAAGAAGAAGATAACGAGTTAGAGTTTGATGAAATGGTGAATGATGATTCCGACGATGATGACATCCCTAGTATTCCTGTAAACGAAATCTACACACCACCTCCGCACATGACAAACTTCAACATGGGCGGAGATGAACCTTCTACTGACTTATTTTTCAATCCGTACATGCAGTTGGATGAAAATTTAAAAGAGAAGGACAAGTTTCGTAACAGAGAGGAATGCATCAGGGCCATTAAAAAATTTCAGATGCTCAACTCGGTTGATTTTAAGGTGGATCGTGTCAACCCGGAAAGGTACAAGATCAAGTGTGTCCACCCTGACTGTATGTTCAAGCTGACCGCATCATACAAATTAAGGGGTGACTGTTGGGTCATAGGTTCCATGACTACCCACACTTGTGTAAGTTCCACTCAATCACAGGACCACCGAAAACTCAACTATGATCTAATCTGTCAAGAAATCCTACCCCTGGTCAACAACGACCCATCTTTGAAGGTGAAAACAATCATCTCCCACATCACCATGGTTTTTAACTACACTCCGTCTTACCGTAAGGCGTGGTTAGCAAAGACTAAGGCGATTGAAAGGGTGTACGGAAACTGGGAGGAGTCATACCGAGAACTTCCCCGCTACCTGAATGCACTCAAGACGTATTCTCCAGGTAGTGTTTACGTTCTGGAAACATTGCCAGCGTACACCCAAGATGGTAGTCTACTGAATGGCAACGGAATATTCAGTCACGTGTTTTGGGCATTTCAACCATGCATCCCAGGGTTTGCATCATGCAAACCAATTATACAAATTGATGGGACTTTGTTGTATGGGAAGTACAAAGGCACGCTATTGATGGCAGTTGCACAAGATGGCAACAACAACATTTTCCCCATTGCCTTTGCCCTTGTCGAGGGGGAGACCGGTGGTGCTTGGAGCTTTTTCCTGAGAAATCTGCGGACACACGTGGCTCCTCAACCAGATCTCTGTTTGATCTCGGACAGACATGCCTCCATTGAAAGTGCCTACAATAATCCAGCAAATGGTTGGCACGACCCTCCTTCTACGCATGTCTATTGCGTTAGGCATATCGTCCAGAATTTCTCGAGGGAGGTCAAGGACAAAACATTGAGGAAAACGGTTATGAATGCGGGATATGCATTGACACAACCCACATTCAAATATTACCGCAACGAGATCCGTTTGTCTAATCCAGAAGCCGGTAGGTGGATCGACAATATTCCGGTGGAAAAATGGACTAGGTCATACGACAATGGCCAAAGATGGGGGCATATTAGAACGAATCTTATTGAATCAATGAATGGGGTATTCAAAGGCATACGAAACCTCCCAATCACTGCCTTGGTAAAATCTACGTATTTTAGGATGGCTGCGTTATTTGCAAAAAGAGGTGAAATATGGAATGCAATGTTGCAATCTGGACAACTATGGAGTGAAAGCTGCATGAAATACATTAAGGCTGAAAGTGCTAAAGCCAACACTCACATGGTTATACGATTTGACTGACACAGCCACAACTTCATTGTGAAAGAGACAATCGACCACAATGAAGGCCTGCCAAGACAAGAATATAGGGTCATTTTACCTTCTCAATGGTGCGATTGTGACAGATTTCAAGCATTTTGTATGCCTTGCTCTCATGTCATTGCCGCTTGTGCTCATACCCATCAAGACGCGCTGCAACTTCTGTCAAACGTTTACAAATCTGAAACGTTGCTCAACGTTTACAAATCTGAAACGTTGCTCAACGTTTACAACAACAACTTTCCTTTGGTAGCAAAACCAGATTATTAGCCTGCATACGACAGCGAAATAGTGTGGCACAATGACCAAATGCGAAGGAACAAGAAGGGTCGTCCCAAAAGTAAGCGCATCACAACAGAAATGGACGATCTTGACAGGTTGGAAAGAAAGTGTGGTTTATGCCGTCAGGTCGGACACAATCGCAAAAACTGTCCGAATCGGGCGTCTGGCTCGACCACATAAATATTGTAATACATAAAATCTTTTCATAATTGTGTTGTAAACATTTGGGTTTTCCATTAACAAATTTTGCTACAATTAATAAAACGCGTACAGAAATAACTAACGATATTCCATCTACGAAATTACAACTGTTAACACAATTTCATCTGACCCATGCATCATCAACATTACATCGCTGTCTATTTTGACTTCCTCCAACCACACATTAGGTCTTCCTGTCGCATATGAGGTTGTTGTTCGTTTTCGCTGGATCCTTCGAATTTTTCCCCCCTCCGCAATGTCTCCATCTAGCCATCGCATCAACTCCCGCTTCAGACGCTCCATGGAGTGAATGTGCCAGAATTTCATTTTCATCGCAGGTTTCGTGGCGGAGAAGATAACGTAACCATCTCTGCTAAAAATCATAGGCGACGTCATGACGCAAATACCAGAGTACAAAATAAAAATACAGTGCGAGAAAGTGTGAGAAATTTCGGAGAAACGGACGAGTTATTTATAAAACAGCATTTTGCCCTAGTTTTGCCCTAGGAGCCAAGTGAGATGGCGCCTCCTCTCACTTTTAAGGAGCATGCGCCATCTCACTTGGCTAAAAGCCAAGGGAGGCGCCAAGTGAGATGGCGCCTAGGGCAAAATCCTAGGTGGAGGCGCCAAGTGAGATGGCTCCTCCTTTGGGGAGTCATCTGAAACATGATTATTTGCGTAATTTTTTTCGAAATCCGGTTTTTTGCGAAATATTATTTTAATACATGATTATTAATAAAAAAAATTTCCTTTTTTTCATGCTTTTTCTTATAATTTCTTTAGATTTGTCACAATTATCACATTATCACTAGTTCTGCTTTGTAGTGATTGAAATTCTAATGTAACTTTATATTACATATTGTGACGATTGGTTATAAAATCTCTAATTGAAAGGCCTTTAATCCTACTATAAACTTCTATCTCATTTACAGTTTAATTCTTTTGTTACATATTGAAAGTAAGTAATTTTGCAGATAGAGTGTGAAAGGCACATATTAGAAAGAAAAAAATTGAAGCTGGGAACCTCTTTTAATATATTACTAGATTTTTACTTTTTGGAAAAATAATATGTAATTTGAAATGGTTTCTAACTAATAAAAAAATTTTATAATATTTTCCTTCTCCATTTTCATGTCTTTTTCAGCTCATGTTGCTTCATTTTGATTAGATATTTATTGGTCTTTAGTATTATCACAATTTAAAAAAAAAAGTGATTGTTTTCAAATTTATATGTTGATAACATTAAGTTGCTCTTCACCTTAATTGTGTATTGTCATATATTTTTGTGTTTGTGAGCTTTAAAAAGAAAATGTTGTATTGAGACAATGAATTTATTTATTTTTAATAATAGATGAGTGTTTAAGGAGTAAGGAGAGAGAAGAACCCAATTAAAATAAAGTAAATATAATGCAACATATTTAACTTTTAAATCCATATTCATTTCATGACTTCTTAAATTCATATTTATTTGAGAGCAATTTTAAATAGTTAATTCTTAACCTAACAATGCACTATACAATGAATAATCCATAGAATTGAAGCCATAATTTATAGCATTTTAAAACAAATTTTACAAATTTTTTGTTTTAATTAGACAATATTTTAATTAATTTGTGAATCAAATAATCATGTTTTCTATTTTCAAAAAGACTGTAACTATTAGAAAAAGGTAATTAAGTATTTTATTCCCAAAAATAAATCATCTATATTTAATTTAATATAAAGATTAAGTGATTAAGCATTACATGATCTAACTAAGAATTGATATATACAAAATTTAATTGATAATTATTATAGAAAGTATTAAATTTTTTTTGCTTAAATATAGTTTTGATCCCCAAATTTTTCAATTCTTTGATTTTGACCCCCAAATTTCAATTGTATGATTTTTATCCCCTAAGTTTTTTAATTGTTTGATTTTGACCCTTAAAATTTCATTTGCTTGACTTTGGTCTCTGAAGTTTGTTAATTACTTGATTTGGATTCTTCAAGTTTGTCTTCTTTTGCATTTGATAGTTCCTTGGTGACATTAAGACTAAAATTTTTTGAGTTCCTTTTTTTCTTGTTTTTACTTCATTTTTGTATAATTTTCTTCTCTACAATTCTATTTTTCTTCTCTTTTTAATAGTTGTGCTTTGAACGAAATATCTTAAAAATTTTAATTATTTCATTCAATATATATTGAATGTCAAATTATTTTGACCACAAAAAAAATAAACTACTAACTAATTAAAATAACATACTTTTTAATTAATAATATGTGTGAGTCTTTTAACAAAGTTATTTTATAATATAGAGACAAACATATAATATCCCTTATAAAGTTCTATATGACCAATATAATTGTTAGACTTTGAGACTTTATGCTTAAATATGAGGGAGTTATTGACCAAAGAGTTTATTATTTTAATTAACTAGTGGTCTATCTTTTTTATTGTTAAAATAATTTTTCATTAGGCATATGTTAAATGAAATATTAATATTCAAAGTTTATCTATTAAAAAGAGAGGAAAAAAAGAATTATAAAGAAGAAAATTTCAAAAAATAAAAAGTAATAAAAAAGAGAAGTTTAATCTATATGTCATTAGGAGACTATCAAATATAAAAGAGGATAAATTAAAGGGTTCAAAATCAAGCAATTGAAATTTGAAGAGTCAAAATCAAACAATTAAAAAATTTGAGAGATCAAAATCAATCAATCGAAAACTCTAGAAAGATCAAACATGCATTTAAGTCTTTTTTTTCTTCCATTTGATAAATAAGTTATTACATAAATTTATGAATTTATCATTGTTTTCAAAATTTAAATTTATCCAAAATTATTTATTTATCTATTTTATATCTTTTATTTGATTTGATAGAAAGAGAGAGGAAATAAATAATATATTTGTACATATAAATTTATTTTCTTTTAAAATTATCAGTAAATTGTTAATTCTAAATAGACTGTGATTTATAAGTTGTTTTGTGTGAATATTATTTTAGAACAATAAATATAATGATTTAAAAAATTTATTGATGTTTTGTAAGTAAAAATAAACAAACACATTAATATTATTTTGATGCTTCTTAACATGTAATACATTAACACGTGTGTTTTAGAATTGCTTGATAACTCTCTTAAATGATTAATGTATATTAGTACATAAATACGATAATAATTTTTTTAATTTTATGGATCATTATCAATATAATTTTTATTTTAATTTAATCAACAAACTTTTATTTGAGAAGTAAAATCTTTATTTTTAAAAATTATTTCTAGAAAAATTCAAACTACTTTTATGAAATTTAAAATTTTATGAAAATTTTCTTTTTTGATGGAATGTTTTAATTGGTTGTTTTAAAATTTAATGGGTTTTTGTCCAAAAAAAATTAATGGATTAGAATTAGAGAAAGTATAAGGGTTACTTTTTTATTTTTTATAAAAAAAATTTAAATAAATTATTTATATTATTAAGGCTATTTAATAATAATTGAGTAACAAGTAAATTGGTGTTACAAAATAAATAATAATAAATATAGTAATTAGTATATACACGTATAAATCAATCAATTAATTAATTAATTAATTAATTAATTAATTAATTAATTAATTATAATAAATATAATAATAACCATTATTAATTTTATATATAATAATTTAGTAATGAATAATAATAGTAATAATAATAATAATAGTAATTATTATTATTATTATTATTATTATTATTATTATTATTATTATTATTTAAATTATTTGTAATTTAAAATCAAATTTTTTTAATCTTTATATAATTGTTTCATAGAATTATTTATAATTATAATTTTTTAATTACTATACAAACAAACTTCTTTCAAACTTATACTTTTGTACTAATCTAACTAATTTCTTTTTCTTTGTTGTTTTACTCATGCAACACTAGACTTAAAAAACTACAAATCAATTGTTTTTCTTGAATTATTTGTCACAAAGAGTGGAAATAGGTTAGACTCATAATAGGGATTTATAGACTAGTCTATATAGGTTAGGTCAGGCCATATCTTTTTTAAATAGAAAAGGTTCCAGATTTTTTATACGTCTATTTAGCTAAAAAAGGCTAAACGACAGCCACACAAAAATCTTTTAAGGCTATCGAGTCTACCTATTTAAATAAATATGAATAATTTTATTATTATATCGTGTTTGTATTTTAAATTAAAGTACAAAAATAAAGTTTAGATGTCTAGAAGGACTTATGAAAATACACGGAGAAAAATCTTATGAACAATATCATAAATTCTCTCAAATAAATAGTATCACAAAATATATGTTAGTAGGTAAATTTGAATAAGTCAATGCAAATAAGTATGTAGTCTAATTAATCTTTTAATTTTTTACTCTATTTTAATATTAGTTGAATTGCTTGTTTAAAAATGTTCAAATAAAATAGGTTTTTATGTAGGCTAATAGACCAATCAGACTTTCGAAAAGGTTAAACTCAGACCTAAAAACAAGCATTTGATAGGCCACAGGTCAGACTTAGGCTTTCAAATTTTTAACAGGTTTGACAAAGCCTAACTTAGCCTAGCCTATTTCCACCCTTATTTGTCACTTTATCTATAGCTCTCTCATAGTTTATTAAAAATGCAATTCTGACTTAAACCCGAAAATTTTAACTAATTAAGAAAAATTAGACTTACCTTCAATTTCAAGGATTTTTGAATGTCATGTATTGTCGTATCTTTTTCTATATTGTTTATTTATAAATTGATATCTTGATAATATTGTATGTCTGATATATTTTCACTGCATTCTCAATTCAAAGTGCAACTTTTGTTTATTGCATACAAAACATCTTTTATTTACATGTCATTCCTTTTGACGAGTTTATTTATTTATTTTTACTTTAATAATGTTCGAATTTAACTACAGAAGTATAAATGTCTTCTACGAACTTGTAAATTCAGTTGATGGAAAAATGAATCTGTCAAAAGTTGTTCAACATTCCTTAGAGATGAAAAAACTAAAGTTAGAACTAAAGCGAAAATGTGAACAATTACAATGATTATTTTCTTTAGTATAACCGCTATATTCAAATGCCTATCCATATTATATCAGTATTGAAAGTAATTTATGAATATAACATAAAAGAAAACTATATATGTTACCTTTTTATTTAAATGAAATTTACACTAACAAAAATTGTAATTAACAAATATTAAAAGAAATATCTTACACTTTCTCTCCTTTATTATTTTTTCATTTGTCACCTTATTTATATTATTTTAGTCAATTATATTCAAAATTCAAAATTTTAATTTTTTCCACACTTTTGAAATTCAAATCTTTCATTTTTTCCACACTTTTAAATTATCATTTAAGTATTTTAATAAAATGTTATTGTAAAGATTGTTTTTAATTATATATTGTCAAGTCTACAATCATATAAATATGAGTTTGAAATTTTTTTATATAACTTTTATGACGTATTTAATTAATTTTATTTATTTATTATCACTATAAATATTAATTAGTATATTTTATAATTTTAATAAAATTAATAATTTATGTTATCACAAAATTTGTTTTTCATCTCACATGCCACTATCTCATATTATCTATTTTATTTTAATCAATAATTGTCTTTATTTAAGAGGCAAAATCCTTATTTTATTGCAGACAAATAATAATGTTACCAATCTAATTTAAGAAGTATGCATTCTTTTATTTTCTATCTTGAAACATATTTTAATTACTATTAATTGACATCAAATAGAAAATTTTGAGTATTATAGACTGATATTAAATTTTTAAATAATAAAATATTTTAACTCACATGTCAGTATCAATACAATATATGTTTTATTTTAATCAATTAAATTTATATGATCATGATTCATTTTACAATTAAGAAACTCATTTTAAAATTATATATATGTACATTTATCCGTGCAGACGCACGAGTATCTAACTAATATCAACTTTAAAGAGGATAGTTGTTCTCCAAATTAAGATTTCATTATTAGGCTTGAGAGAAAATAAAAATAAAAATATATTTATGAATGTTCATGATATTAATGTCATCCATTACACTTTAAACACCACGTTAAATAATGGATTTAGACTAATAGGCCAAAGACTCCTTAAGAGAAATAAGGCAATTTCTTAATGCACCTCGTGTTTTTCTAGAGCACCTTGCGAAAATATATTTATGCTCTCAGGTTCTGGGGATATATCTCTGGACGCACCAAAATTAACACATTATTGAACAAGACTCTGAATCAGTGAAAATAATTTACCAAAGATACATCTACGTAAGCCTTACGTAGATGCATCTCCAGATGTACCCAACTTCAGGACATATATTGCCCAGGACCAAATTTCACGTAAAATTATTCTGGATGCATCTTTGGCATGCTTACGTAGATGCATCTCCAGACGCTATTTGTTCAAATACGTGCCAGAGCCCCTTTCCCTCCCTCAGTTACTCATAATCTTTCAAAACCCATTTCTACAAACACTCACTGACCCCCATTATCTGAAACTAACTCCTAATATATTCAAACTTCATCAAACAACAGAAAACTTCATCAAACATCAAAATTCAAACATCATTGAGCAACAAGAATCAACTTGAAGAGAGAAATTATAAGTTTTTTTTTGAAGTTTATTGAGTTAATGTAAAATTGTGTAGAAGTTGAGTTATAGGTTTTGAAATCGATTTTTTTTTAGTGTTTGATAGCTAAGAACTACCGAGGAACGATTTAGTTAGGTAGCTTTTACGATCAATGCATTTTTTAAGGTTTTATGGGTCTGCATTTGTTGTGGCGGTAAAGCGACAAGCAAACAGTAAGTTATTAATTTTACCGAGTGATATAGGTTATATCATATCGTGTCTACAGAGATTGGTAAATTGAAATACCATTCGACAAATCTCTCATTAAGGAGTTTAGGGATAAATGGGTTGAAAGTAAAAGTATCAACAGAAAATAAATGTAAAAAAAAGGAAAAAGGAATAAACTTATCAAGCATGCATATATACTACTTCTCATAGACTTAAACCTATCGACCTGTTATACTAAATCTACAATATTCATCAATGTCATCACATGTCACTCACAATCTAAGTCATTTCTAACCCAAATTGAGAGGCCGACTGCATCACCTCGGTAGCAATCTCTCAACCACCTCAACAACACAGAAGTCAATAGTGCTCGCTTGCATCGACGATCTCTCAAAGCGACACAAACAACACAGAGGCATTAATCACATACATCCTAAGTGAATAACAGCGCTAAATCTATCGCTAGAATTCAGACACTATTAGATAATGATCCCAGATAAGAATCTAAGCAGTTATGTCTATAGCAACGCAAATCCCCAACACAGAGCAAAAATCAAGGATAAGAATTGACAAAGATTTGTAAAGCAAGTTTTATATAACGCCAAGGGCGACAAATATACATGAGTTTAAAGTAAATATACATACAATACCCAGTAAAAGAGAAATAAAAAGAGAGGAGAAGAGATAAACCACAAATCTTTCGATTTGTCAGCGCCGGCCGATGAGAAATCCTCCTCCAATCTTCCATAAACAAGGCCCTAGTGTTGTTTTCTAAGCTAATCTAACAAAAATGAAGGTGTTTCCAGTGATTTCTGGTAAACAACCGCTAGTCTTCCAAACTATCGAATAATCTTTCTGACTGTTATTCAATTCCTCTGGTAACTCACAGGATCGACTAGATTGATCCTAGGACTCTTTGGATATTAAGGTTACTCTCACGATCGAACAGATATTCATGGTTGATATTGTATATGTGTTTGGCTTATTTCGATTTCTCTCTCTAAAAGTCTAAAGATGTAATCAAAATGTGTGTGTGAAAACTAAGTTACATGAATAAATGCTAATTGTAAAGACATGTAAAATTGCATAAAAGTGAAGTAAATGGTTTCGACTTACAAAACAGTTAATATAAAGGATTTCTGGAACGTAAAAGGTTTGAATATGAAGGAAGCGTTTAATGCAAGAAATCTTTAAATGACTTTAAGTAAAAATATGCGTTCGAAGGATAATACTTGAAGGTAAAGGTATGGAAAATATGACAGTTTTCTGAGATATAAAGTGCTTGAAATATGAAGAAAACATTAAAATGTAAAACTTTGAAGAAGAGATTTCGAAGTGAAAAGACTGTAAATAAGAAAACTTGTAAATGCTATTTGACAAAAGGATAAAGGAAAGTGCTGGAAATGGTAAAAGGTTTTCATTAAATCAAAAATACATGGTGTTATCATACATACATTTCTCTTGCATTCGTTTCCCTTGCCATATGGTAGTTTGAATGTTACTGAGTATTTTGTATAATAGATATGACACACGAAATCCTAATACTAAGACTTCTATTTATACTAATTCGACCATAACGGTCTTGCTATAGGATCATGCCACGTTTAGAACATGCAAGACAATGCCTCTTTCGTCTTTCCACGTGTCCCCAAATGCTCCAGCACATAACTTTCAAACTTCGAAAGTCCCGCTTCCATTTGAATTTCAAATGCTTTGGTACTTCTCCGTTTCGAACGCTCTTCCCAGACACAGCCTTGTTGTTATTTCGAGACTTCTTTAGATATGTTCCCATAATTGCCACTCGAAGCTCCAAGCTTTGACATACTTATTCGAAACACTACTTCTGCTACTTCGAAACATGACGCTTTACCTCATTTCGATCAAAATGTTTAATTCATTTGGCTTCTAATAACATTATCAAAATCTTCAGCCAACAAATTGCCCCTTTAAAATATGTATTTCGATTCCTCTGAGAAATACCTATTTTAAACACCTACACAAGATTTTGATGGGACTTTCGAATCATCGTAACATTTAATGCATTTGACTCCAGTCACGTCAATCATAGCACCTTTTGGATTCCTTAACCTCCTGGAGCCACTTCACAGTATGGTGCAGTTACAAATAATGATTATCTTTAAATCACGCCTATTACCCATGTTAACTTTACGCCACCTCTTCATCACACCAACCCATGATCTCCACGTATCACACCTTTATTCGGTGGATGCTTAAACTTCCCCGTTATAAAACATCACCAACTTAATCTCTTTTCTTTTCTTTTCACACTCTAAATCTTTTACCCTCCTTCTCTCGTAACAAAAATCCAAGCTTTCAACATCTTTCAAAAATGTCTTCTTCTACTTCATCCCAACTCAAGAAAGTCTCCAAGAAGAAAGGAAAAACTGCAGGAGCTACCATGGAAAGTAAAATCATCACTCACCAAGGTCAATCTGTTCTTGCCCCTCAGATGCTTTCAAAAGAAAAAGAAATGCTGTATGCGTCACAGGTACTCATTCCTACCAACGTTGCTGGTAAGAGGTTAGCTTTAAATGGCCCTCTTACGGTTTTTTGAAATATTAAAAGACACCAGGACGATTTTCCCAGTTTGTTATAGCTTCAAACCCTTATTTAACAAAATGGACGCCCCTAAGGCAGTAGAATCTCCTAGTTCAAAAACCATAGAAACCCCAACCGTTCCTCCTAAGGACCCCTTTGTTTTGGATTATGTAAAGAGTAATTTTAAGCCATTTCGATCTTGCCCCACCTCTGATATTGCTTATCAAAATTGGTTCACGAAAGTAGAAGCTAAGAAATCCCAACAATGGGAAGAATTAGGCATCTATAACCTGATTAAGCTATCGAAGCCCGGTTTCACCTACAGCCACCCTCTGCTATTCGCGTCCCTTTATTTCTGGGACAATACCTATAACACTTTCCATCTCCCAGGTGGAATGATCACTCCAACCTTCTTCGACATAGCGGCCATCACTGGGATATCGCCAGTGGGAGAAACTTATATACCCGATAACGAAGAAAACTCAAGCATAATTGACTTCAAAGTCAAGCTAGCCAGTTTTTCCAAATTTATCAGTCATTACCATGCTGAGGGGGACAATGTGTCTGACGTAGAGCACATTGCTTTCTTAACCCTGTGGCTGTCAAGATACGTTTTCTGCAGTAGATCTCTTCAGGTAGCTAGTAGGTTCATTCCTCTAGCTAGGGACTTGCATGAAAATCGAAAAGTGTGCCTAAGTGAACTGCTCTTAGTTGACCTCTATGAAAGCCTGAGGTCAGCTGTTTCGAGCCTCAAATCCCACACCTCCAAAAATATTCTATTGGCTGGCCCTTTTTGGTTACTCCAACTATGGCTAAATGCCATGTTCGAACCCTCCTTATCAACCGCCAACACCATTGATGAGCAAGATTCTGAGATAAATGATAGGATAGTCGAAGGCACTAGGCTTCGAAGATTAACTCCCAATGACGACAAAGATGACTTCAAAATTCAATTCTCGAAGTACATCATGATATTCTCCAAAAGGCACAAGTTCGAAGAGAGCATGGCGCCTTTTGCTTCGAGGGCTCATGGACCTTCTTGGTTCACCATGGCTCTCTCAGAAGCTATCAAGAGAAAGGAGATTCAGGATGTATGGAGAGCTTTTTTGCTGCCTAGACTCATTTCTTCAAGAATAACCCCAGCCAAGAACCAAAATTTTCTCTTTGCCTACCAACCAAACTTCGTTTCGAGGCAGTTTGGCTTATGCCAACTGATTCCTGAACCTTTATTTCACACTGAGAGCGCCATCACTTCTGGACGAACTTTCAAGGCACGGGAAGCCAAAATACAGCAAGAACAATATCAAGGCTTTGCCCAATTTGAGCTGATAACCTTCGAACCTACCCATCTCACGGCTAAAGGATTTCTGGAATGGTGGACCAAGTTTTATCAAACTTATATGTTCGATACACTTACAATTCAACAGAAACTAATTGATGCCTTCGATGTGCAGGTACCAACAAAGAAAGCTATGTTTACTCATGCCAAAGAGATTAAAGCTTTCCAAAATTATTTTGAAACTACTTATGACCCCACGCGCTTGGACTCCACTGTGCATCAAGCAGCTGAGACCTTGAAGGAAAAATTTAAACAAAAAGTTTCTAAGTTAAAACTTCCTTCAGGGCTGTCACCTGAGGATAGGTATAGGTTGGCATTCGAAATGCATCCACCTAAATTTCCCAGATTACCTACCTCAGAACTGGCTCTGGCTTGGTTTCCCCCATATCCATGGTGGTTTACTTGCAAAGAGATGTTCAAATATCTTCAAAGGAAACCAAAGCCATCTGAGACTGTGACATGGGCTCGATACTGGCTTCATGATTTCCCAGGACACCTTCGATACGACCTTTCTGCCATGTCAATTAAATCTGATCAAGGCACAAGTGCGAATGCTTGGGAAAATCCCAAATATCTTTTATTTTCCATATCTTTAACCTTTGCTTTAATTGTTTCGATTTTCAGCAATCAGGATAAAGACAGCTGCCTCGAAGTCGAAGGAAGGGAGCGCCTCTCAAGCCTCCATCGAAACTACTGACAAAGTGACTCCTCCCGAAACAACTACTATTGCTGCAACCACAACAACAACAATAATACCAACAACAACCAGTGTTCCAATTCCAACGGTAATCACTTAGCCTTGATGTTTCGAATTTACTCATGCTTTATGGTTTGCATCTAATTCTTCGTTTAAAATCTTTTCAGACCAATAAGCTTCCTCCTCCTACTCCCAAGAAGCGGAAATCAAGCACCACTGGGGAAGATCCCAAGGCTGGAGGAAACTTAAATACTGCTTCGAAGAAGAAACCAAGGAAAGATATTTCAAAAAGTACCGTTCCACCTAGTGTCTCTGGACTTGATTCCAGGGATGCTGCTCCCTCTCCCAAATCCAAAAATCCACCTTCGACCTCCAACCCACCGTTGGAACGCATAGCTAGTAACCTCTCCTCCGAGAGTCCACAGGTAAATTGAACCTTTAAATTTTTGTTTACAATACTAACTTCTTATTACCTTGGTGAATGTTTTTTCTTAACATTCTGTTGTTCCTTGCAGAACATCTTGAATCCAGCATCCACTATTTCGAACTCACCATCCAGAGCTGCTGCTCCGCTCAACTCCTCTCCTCAAGGAGATTCCAGCAACCTGATTCAAAACAAAGGTTCCTCCAATATGGCGGTTCTGGCTGGAACTTCTGAACAGCAGGATGATCAAGGTACCTCCATTCCTCTGAAAGAGATAAACGAAACAACACTTCAAACATCTGCAGAGGATTTGCAAAGGGCTTCTCTTCAAAAGTCCCCTCTTGAAACTCTTCAAGAGGACCCAAAGGACACTCAAACTGAAGAAGAGAAAGCTGATTCTGGGCAAAGAGCCGAAGAATCTGCAGACGAAGAATCTGAGGAGGAGAATGCCAATGACGGTTCGACTGCTGGGACGGAGTCCAATGCAAATAGCAGTGAAAGGGATGGTATTGAAGTGGTGGACTTGGATGAGGATGAAGAAGATCAAGAGCACGAAACGAATGAAGGGGATGGTAATGCAACCAACGAACCCATAGAGGTTGAAATGGACGTGGCTCCCCTACGTGTGGAACTTCCTCAATCCTCTCTGTCTCGAATGACTGACGAGGAACTGGCACTTCTGAGACGAAATGACCCTATTGGGTACATGAAGGCAAAGTTGGCTCAGAGGGACGTCCCACTTGCTAGGGCTGGCACAAGTTCGACCAGCTATCCTCTTCCCACAGATGAAAGAATTGTTCTTCTTAATAAAATTAGGAAAACCATTCTCAATGTGGATATATTCGAAGTGCTTAAGCAAGATAGTACTGCTTGCTATACTATGAAGGAGGTGCTCACAAAGGTCAATCTTTCCACCTGCTCCTTGCCAGTTAGTACTCTCTTGTTCGATCTTCAGAATCTGCCGGACAACGTAACTGGTTACCTTCTTCAAGACGAATCTGCTGCCAAGAAGGTTCAAGAGAAACGCATTGCCATGGATGCCGCTTATGAACAAGCTTCGAAACTCTCTCAAAAAGCTGAGGATCAAGCTATGCATCTGAAGCAGGCGAAAACTGATTATGAGGCTCGAGCTGAGTCCATACTTCTTTGGGAAAGGCAGATTCTGGAACTTCAACAGAAAGTTAAGGAGGCTAAAGAACAACAACTAGCCTTCGAAACCAATTCTGCTGGTAACCAATTCGAAGAGCTTCTCAACCAGGGGCTTGCGGAAATGGAGACTGCAGAACAACTTAAAGGAGAAGTGGCAACCTTGGAAGGAGCCAGGCGGTTCGCTCAGCAGAAACTTGAATCATTTCTAAGCACTTTCAATCGATTGAAAAACAATTCTTATTTCTAGATTTTGGTGTTTATTTGACTATAATTTTGGTTTCTTACATGTAATATTCGAACAACGCCATTTTGGCACTTTATCTTGCCATCTTGGCTTTTTATAACATCTTGTTTATGTTGTTACTATTCGAATCTCCTGCAGGCTTGGCTTATATTTCTTTAAATATTTCCCATTAACCTTTAGGACACGTTTATCATCCATGAGTTCTTCGATTTCGTATGCATTGTTTGAGAATACTTTTAATATTCGAAAAGGTCCTTCCCAATGAGGTGACCATTTACCTAACACTTTATTCTTCTTGTCCATAGGCAATATGACTCTCCAAACCAAGTCATTAATAATGAATACTTTTTTCTTCACCCTTTTATTGTATGTTCTGGCCACTCTTTCTTTTTGCCTCATCAAAATTTCCAATGCATGTAATCTAATTTCGTCCAACTCAACTAATTCATTCATCATCATTTCCCAATATAATGCAGCTGGGATTTCGTTTTGTCTCTGAATTCGAACTGATTGTAGATGAATTTCTACTGGCAACACTGCATCATGACCAAATGTGAGTTGGAAAGGCGTAGTGTTAGTAGCTTCCTTAGGAGATGTTCTACAAGCCCATAATATTTGGTCCAGAGTTTTGTGCCAGTTTCTTGGCTTTTTGCCAATATGCTTCTTGATTAATCCTATTATTACTTTATTTGCTGCTTCGACTTGTCCGTTTGCTTGAGCATAATATGGCGTTGATGTTAGCAATCTAAACCCCATTTCTTGGGCAAATCCTTGCATCTTTCTACCAGTAAACACAGAGCCTTAGTCTGTAGTTATGCTCTCTGGCAATCCGAACCTATAGATAATGTGCTTTTGTATAAATTCAATAATAGCCTCTTGATCAGCAACTATCAATGGTATAGCTTCGATCCATTTGGTAAAATAATCTATTCCCACCAAGATGTATTTCTGTCCTTTGGACGAAGCAGGATTTATTTCTCCTATCAAATCCAATGCCCATCCTCTAAATGGCCATGGTTTGATGATCGAATGCAACTCACTTCCAGGGGCATGTTGAATTCCTGCATGTTTCTGACATTCCTCACATCCTTTAGCAAAGTCTATGCAATCTTTTAGCATGCTAGGCCAATACAAGCCGTATCGAAATAACAACCATTTCATTTTATGGCCTGCTTGATGTGCCCCACATGCCCCATTATGGACTTCAGACAATGCTAAGTATGCCTCACTTTCTCCTAGGCATTTCAATAATACACCCTCTTGGGTCTTTTTAAACAATTCATTCCCCATGAGGAGATATGACAATGCTCTATATTTTGTTTTTCTATCCACCTTTAGAGTTGGGTCTGCTAAATAACTCTTCAATGGACTCCGCCAATCTGCATCTAACAAAGTATTTATGGCTAATATTTCGAATCCCTGTTTCTCAGCATATCCCAATCTCATACTTTCCAGATCCGATGGTGTGAATCTAGTAGCCATAACTCTTCCCCTTAATTCGACCAAATCCTTGAAGTTCTTGGTAGACACTTTATAACCTGAAGCCAACTGCGCTAAGTCATTTGCTTCTTGGTTCTCTATTCTTGGTATGTGTTGAATATCCATGTATTCAAATTTCCTCAATAGCCTATTGACTATGACGAAGTATACCATTAAATTTTCCTTTATGCACTTGTATTCCTTTGTGATTTGTTTGACCACTAATTCAGAGTCTCCTTTAATTTCGACTCTGGTTGCCCCCAATTCCAACAAAGCTTCAAGTCCAACAATGAGCGCTTCATACTCAGCTTCGTTGTTAGAACAACGAGGACCATCTAATTTATACTTGAATTTTGTTGGAATTCCTTCAGGAGAAATCAGAAGGACTCCAACACCACTTCCATTCCTGTGGGTTGAACCATCAAAGTACAATTTCCATGGTTGCATTTCGACGTAACTCATGACCGTCATCTCAACCAAAGAATGGTCCACAATGAAGTCAGGAATCACTTGACCTTTCATAGCTTTTAAAGGCACGAAAGTCAACGAATATTCTGTTAAGGCTAAAGCCCACTTGCCAACTTTGCTATGCATTATTGGTTTTGAAAGCATATGTTTAATGACATCGAAATGAGATGAAACATAAACATCAACAGGTTTTATATAATACTTGAGTTTCATACAAGAGAAATACAAACAAAGACATAGCTTTTCTAAATTGCTATATCTGGTCTCTGCATCATTTAACACTCTACTTAAATAGTATATGGCTCTTTCGACGCCATTGCTATCTTCTTGTGCTAACATACTACCTATACTAACTTCAGAGGCAGATATGTACAATCTCATGGGCTTCCCCCACGAAGGTGGAGACAAAATAGGAGGCTGAGAAAGGTATTCTTTTATTCTGTCAAACGCCTCCTGGTGAGCTTCGTTCCATTCGAAGGCTTGACCTTGCTTTAAACGAAGTAACGGAGAGAAAGCTTGGGTTCTTCCACTTAGGTTCGAGATGAATCTTCTGAGGAAGTTAATTTTCCCTAGCAGAGATTGCAACTCCCTTTTTGACGCAGGTGTTTTCGTCTCCATTATGGCTTTGGTTTTGTTCTGGTTGATTTCGATTCCTTTCTTGTGAACAACAAAACCAAGAAAATCTCCAGCCTGCACAAAAAATGCACATTTAAGGGGATTCATCTTTAAGCCATGTTTTCTCATTCGCTCGAACGATTGGCTTAAATGATGCAAATGTGTTTCTGCAGATATAGATTTGATGACTATATCGTCAATATACACCTGCATGAAGGTTTCAATGAAATCATGAAAAATTGAATTCATTGCCCTTTGATAAGTTGCCCAAGCATTCTTTAAACCAAAAGGCATCACCACCCATTCGTAGGTGCCTAAGGCTCCTGGGCAACGAAATGCTGTCTTTGCAACATCTTCTTCAGCAATGAAAATCTGGTTATACCCAGAGTATCCATCTAACATACTCAAGTATTCGAACCCTGCAGCAGAATCTACTAGCATTTCTGCCACAGGCATGGAATATTCATCTTTAGGGGTTGCAGTGTTTAAATCCCTAAAATCTATGCAAATTCTTAAAGAACCATTTTTCTTAATAACAGGTACTATGTTTGCTAACCATTCGACGTACCTTGTTGTTCTAATGAATTTGCAACGCAGCAACCTTTCGATCTCAGCTTTAATTTTTGTGAGAACCGCTGGTGCGAATCTTTTGGGAGTTTGTTTGATGGGCCTCTTGCCATCTTTGATTGGCAGTCTGTGTTCGACCAACTCCCTCTTTAAACCAGGCATCTCGTCATAATCCCATGCGAAGCAATCTTTGTTTTCCTTAAGGACTTCGATCACTTCCTTCTTGAGGCCTGGGCTAAGTTTAGCACTTATGTAGGTTACTTTTTTCGTTTTTCATCCCCTAAGTTGACTTCTTCGAGTGGATCATGTGCCAACATTTTGGCACCTGAGTTTATGGGGTCCCTTTTGAAGCCTAAGGGTTCTTTATCATAGATGGCATCCAACCTTTGATCCATCTCAAAATCTTTGAAGGGTGAGCATTTCGAACCATCCCCACTTACTTCGTCCGTCTTTATAGTTGATTTATTTATTTCAGCCTCTAAGGCTGCTTTTGATTCGTTCTCAGCCATATAGGCCGAAATCCTTTCGAAAAAGGTAGATTCAGTCATGGCTAAGGTTGTCGAAGTCCCAGCCTGCTGGCCGTTTCTGTATAGTGCTTTCGACTCCCTCTTCTTCACTGATTATTGTTCTATCCCAGTAAAGGCCATCATGACGAAGGGTCATGTAGTAGTGGGCATTTCTAGTTTCATTAATCTCATCATTTGGAACACACGGAGCAATCTTATCCAGATTTTTATCATAATCCCTCTTGTCAACTAAATTGACAGTTGACATAAAGTAACTCTGGTCTGCTTCGATGTTTTCCATGATTCCATCATCTCTCCACAGAACTAGTCGCTGATGCATTGACGAAGGAACTGCCCCCACGCCATGGATCCACTCTCTTCCCAGCAGTAAGTTATAGTTGGCCTTGGCTTCGATCACCATAAACATGGTAGACCTACAGCTTGAGCCTATTGTCAATTCCAACTGGACCACTCCCAGTGTTTTGCCCACTTTTCCCTCATAATTGGACAGAACCATATTATGGGGCTTGATGTCTCCTTCGCGGATCTCTAATCTTTTTAGCATGAAATGGGGTATCAAATTGACTGCAGCACCCCCATCCACTAGAACTTTGTTCACACCATGGACACCAACTTTCGCCCGAATGAAAAGTGGCTTGAGATGGTTCTTCATTGCAGGTTCTGGACGTTCGAAGAACGCATTTTGTTCCTCAACAGCCCCATTGTCCATCACATAGTAGCACACGGGCCTATGTTTCATTAAATCCGTGGTGTCTTCCTCCTCATATTCATTGATTTCGGTTTCCTGCCCAAATTCGCAGGGAAGCACAGACACCACGTTACAGTTCAAGTTAAATGAAGACTCCCCCTCCGATTCGAAGTTATCTGTTATCATATCTTCGTCCTCTTCCGGGCCTGGAGTGTATTCCTTTGGTTCATCGCGTTGTTCTTCAGAGAAGAGCCTCCTATTGACTGGAGGTTTGTCTTTAGTTTGATTTTTTGGTTTGTTGGTGCTAGATTCACCTTGGTTTTTCGTTGAAGTAACCCCTTTGTTTGCCACAGCTTCTCTCTCAGCCTTTCGAATCCTTTGCTGTCTGTGCCACTGGGATCTTGACATGGGGTTCCTTCCTTTGTAATTTTCTAATCTCACCTCCTCCCTTTTTGCTGTGTTGAATTGCCTCTTGTATGTCACAGCATGGCGTGCATTTCGTTCAGCATTTCGCCATCTATCTTTGCCTTTGTCATTTCTGACCTGTAACCATCTATCGATTGGCACTTCAGCAGGGAGTTTGAAAGTCACTCTTCGAGCAGCCTTGGGGTGAGGGCTATCAGGCCTTCGCTGTTTGTGTCTGCTGTCGAAACGTGGGCCCATCTGGGCAGTTTCTTGATGGTTCCAGCAAGGGGCGAAGGGAATCGTTTCGAAGGCCTTGGCCATGCTTTAGTCATACACAGCAGAACACCTTGGGCAAATCAAGCACTTGGTTGCCCCTTTGTAGCAGCGAAACACAAATTCCAGCAAACTTTCTCCAGCCTTGGGATAACACCTAAAAAGCTGGTTATCCTGGCGCCAATTGTTGCCAGTTCGAGTCCTCTGTACCCTTTCAAAATTCGCAGCGATTCTTTGATTGAAGAGGATGCTGCACCTAGGGCACAATATCATGCCTGAATCTCCTTTGTGGCATGTCATGAGATAATCCTTGAGACTAGCATCTCCAGTGTGATTATCCCCCATTCTATACTTTTCTTTTTCTAAGTATTTTTCCACTTCCTCCATCTCAGAGCGAGGTCTTTCCATATCCACCATATTTATTTCAACATCTCCCCCTTTAGCTTCATCATCACCCCATCCTGTGGGCTTTATATCCTCAATCTGAACCTTCGAACTCTCTGGGGCAGAATATTTGACCAAATAGTCAAATTTTCCACTGGGTTCCCCTAGAGTGTCCCATATTTCCTTCTGAAGGGAAATTGGCTGCGTGATTTGGACTTTCTCCAATTCCAGCCTCAAGCCTTCAGTGACTTGTGTTAATTCTTGGTTTTGATTTCCCTGGCCTTCAGTAGCCTGGGTTTCTCTTGCAACAGCGACAGGTGCGGCGATCGGAGTCTCTGGCGTATTCTGGATGTCTTCAGTGACCTCCTCGCTGACTTCGACCATCACCCAGTTTTCAACTCCAGTACCCTTCTCTCCTGTTAGGGCGTCGCTTTGATCAGTTTCCACCATGTTGACCTCTCCAATGTATGCAGGCTCGGAGTAGTTGGTGTCTGCGACGTCCAAGGGATCTTCGTCCACTTTCATCTTCACCTTATCAGCAAACTTTAGTCTGCCATCTTTGATCGCGTTTTGAATCAGGTCCCTGAAAAGAAAACATTGTGAGGTTTTGTGGCCTAGGAAACTATGATATTTGCAAAATCCTCTCTTCTTTCTCTGATCCAAAGGAGATATTTTAACATTTGATGGCACAATTAGTTGGCCATCTTTGACAAGTAAGTCAAAAATATCGTCACATTTAGTGACATCGAAGGTATAAACCTTCTTTGGAAATTTGTCATTTTTTTCATTTTCAACAATGTCTTTCCCTTTTGTGGGAACTAACAATTTGCAGGAATAAGGCGGGGCCTGTTTTAATTCAGCGAGGTCGATTTCGACCTCTTCGAATTCGAATTCAGGATATTCTTCTGCTTCCTCAGTCCCAACATAGGAAATCCTTTCTTTCTTGCTATTCTTAAAGACTCTGGCTTTTTCGGCCTTTAGTCTTTCGACCTGTCGAACCCTATCGGCTAACTGAGCCATATCCCTCAAATACTGAGTCTCTAGTTTCTTTCGAATAGAATAATCCAAACCACCAGCGGCCATTTCGACTAACTCATGTTCAGGCACTACTGTGTAACATCTGGATTTCAAAAGCCTAAATCTATTCAAATAATCATCTATGGGTTCGGTGAACTTTCTCTTAACACTGGCCAATTCCTTCAAACTTATTTTCGACTGTCCCATGTAAAATTGTTCATGGAATAATCTCTCTAAGAGAGCCCAAGTGTCAATGGACCCAGGAGGCAAAGTGGTAAACCATGTGAAGGCGTTTTTTGTCAAGGAACTTGGGAAGTATTTGATCCTGAGATCTTCATTATTGGCTATATCTCCCGCTTCGGTTAGATATCTCGCTATGTGTTCGACTGTTGACTCATTGGTATCCCCAGCGAACTTTGTAAATTTAGGGACTTTATATCCCCTTGGTAAATCAGTATGCATTATGCAATCCAATATAGGAGAAGCGTAATTTGGCCTTCTCATTCCTGTGTTGAGGCCATTCTGGGCCATGACTCTCTCTATCATGGTGGTTAGGTTGTTTTCTGCCAAGATGTTATCGTTTCGAATTCTATGAACGACAGCATCAGCATCTTGATTTCGACCAACCAAAACAACTCCCCTAGGTTGTTCTTCTCGAAACTCTGGGGCTTCTAGCCTTTCGACCCTTGCTCCTGGTTCCATAATTTCCCTTTGTGGGCCCGGGATTATTGGGGCTTCTAACCTTGGTGCCCTGGCCCCTAAGTTAACTTCTTCTCTGGGTGGTCTATAAATTGGGTCGTTAGCAATTTGTTCTATAACAGGCATGTTTGCTCGAAATCCCGCTTGATTCTGCCTACGCCTTTCTGGGGGAGCAAAGAAATCTGCTATTCGACTCATATTGTCCGCGTTCTCTCTGTTTGTCACAGTTACATTTTGCACTATTGGGGCAAATATCTCCTGCATGGTTTGTGCTAACACCCCTATCATATTATGGTTACTGTCATCCATCAATTGCCTAAAAGCCAACTGGTTGTCTGTGGTTAAGATAGGCATTGTGCTATAACCCACCGACCCTTGGTTATTTGTCATAAACTGATTCGCCCCAGACCCAGACCCTAGTTGTGGAGATGAATTCGATGTGGAATTGTGTAAACCTGCCATAAAAGATGTTGGCATTCCATAAGAGGAATTTCTGGTTCTATTCCCATCGAAACCGGGTGGTCTAGTTAATGGAGTGGCGAAATGGGATTGTGTCCCTGATGGTGGAACGAATCCCCCAAGGTAGCCAATGGTTCCAGTATTTCCTAAGATCGAACTATTAATTGATATGCCACTTACTCCATTGGTGGCTATGTTACTGGTCGAAGATGCAACAGACTGTGCGTTCGAAGGGATTACATTAGATGTTCCGATCGAAGTGGACGCATTAGTGCCTGTTGTATGTGGGCCATTTTGGTCCCCTTGTTGATTGTCTGAATTAGACATTTTGTCCAAACGTTTTCTTCTGGATAAAGGTTGGTTGCTGTTGGTTATCTTACCACTTCTCAGGTTCATAAAACAACAAACTTCTTAGGTTCCAACGTTTTTGTAATGGTTATGTCCCACCAATCCTTATTTCTAATATCCAATTATTGGTCCCACTGGGTGTGCCAATTTGTTTCCAGTGATTTCTGGTAAACAACCGCTAGTCTTCCAAACTATCGAATAATCTTTCTGACTGTTATTCAATTCCTCTGGTAACTCACAGGATCGACTAGATTGATCCTAGGACTCTTTGGATATTAAGGTTACTCTCACGATCGAACAGATATTCATGGTTGATATTGTATATGTGTTTGGCTTATTTCGATTTCTCTCTCTAAAAGTCTAAAGATGTAATCAAAATGTGTGTGTGAAAACTAAGTTACATGAATAAATGCTAATTGTAAAGACATGTAAAATTGCATAAAAGTGAAGTAAATGGTTTCGACTTACAAAACAGTTAATATAAAGGATTTCTGGAACGTAAAAGGTTTGAATATGAAGGAAGCGTTTAATGCAAGAAATCTTTAAATGACTTTAAGTAAAAATATGCGTTCGAAGGATAATACTTGAAGGTAAAGGTATGGAAAATATGACAGTTTTCTGAGATATAAAGTGCTTGAAATATGAAGAAAACATTAAAATGTAAAACTTTGAAGAAGAGATTTCAAAGTGAAAATACTGTAAATAAGAAAACTTGTAAATGCTATTTGACAAAAGGATAAAGGAAAGTGCTGGAAATGGTAAAAGGTTTTCATTAAATCAGAAATACATGGTGTTATCATACATACATTTCTCTTGCATTCGTTTCCCTTTCCATGTGGTAGTTTGAATGTTACTGAGTATTTTGTATAATAGATATGACACACGAAATCCTAATACTAAGACTTCTATTTATACTAATTCGACCATAACGGTCTTGCTATAGGATCATGCCACGTTTAGAACATGCAAGACAATGCCTCTTTCGTCTTTCCACATGTCCCCAAATGCTCCAGCACATAACTTTCAAACTTCGAAAGTCCCGCTTCCATTTGAATTTCAAATGCTTTGGTACTTCTTCGTTTCAAACGCTCTTCCCAGACACAGCCTTGTTGTTATTTCGAGACTTCTTTAGATATGTTCCCATAATTGCCACTCGAAGCTCCAAGCTTTGACATACTTATTCGAAACACTGCTTCTGCTACTTCGAAACATGACACTTTACCTCATTTCGATCAAAATGTTTAATTCATTTGGCTTCTAATAACATTATCAAAATCTTCAGCCAACAGAAGGTTGATGGAGTTGGGAGCAAAACCTTCCCAAAAACCATAACCTAAAAATGAACTAAATTTGTTTTTATAAAACTCATCTCAATAGACTGCGCTAAGCGGGCTACATGATATTTACACATTAAACTGACCTAAATCGCGCTAAGCATGCTATCTGTGCTAAGCGGGCTCCAAAACTTTTGGTTTTGCCAAAATGTCAAAACGCAAGCAGCGTGCTACAAAATGTGCTGGGCACACTCGCGCTTAGCGGCCTTTTGCATGCTAAGCGGGCTCTCCTGGACAGAACATCCCAAAATTGGTCTTTTATTCTGAAAATGCGCATCCGGAGTCGTGGCTTCGACACCTTATTCCCCAATGCTCCAAAATGCAACAAATACCTACAAAATGAATGGAAAAACATCAAACTGTATACTATGTACACAAAAACACAAATAAATACAAACTAAATGTATTTACACAAAAGTCTACTTTATTCAACGATATTAACAACAAAGAGTCGATAAGTGCAACAAAAAGTATATACAAAAATAGCTACAATTTGCACTTATCAGTATTCTGCCACTGACGGAACTTGAAGTTACAGGAATTTTCGGAGATGCATCTCTAAAAACTTTCAATGTTAACCAATTAACTGGAGATGCATCTCCATAAGCAGTCTTCCTATAGTCTTTTTCCTTTTTTTGTACAAGAGTCATTGTGTAACACTTGTCTTGTCAACTTAAAATAATTATGGCTGATAGATAATCCAGATTAAAACACGATAATATTGTACATTATGCATCTGTTCAGAGAGAAAAGAGTGAACCATCCCAGACTCTTTCTACCTCTAGACAGGTGTTTACGCAGTAAAGAGACAAGCAAAAGATTAGAAGTATTCCAGGTTTTATCGTATTCACAAGGATCAGTGTGAGGGAAAGAATGTCGTTCAACATTTTCTATATTTCTGAGCTTGGTTTTGAATGTTTAAAAGTAAAAACATATGAACAAGAAGATAAATTCATTCTTTAGAAAGGAGAAACTTATCAAAAATAAATGTGATCTACTCGTCACAAACTTAAACGTATCGATCAGTTGTACTAGACCTACAATACTCGTCAAAATCATCATGTATCTCTCACATTAGTGTTCATTTCTGAAACACCTACGAGATGTACCATAACTAAGGTTATGTCTAACCCAAAGTTGCAATAACAACTATATTACTCGTGTCAGCGATGTCTTTCACAATGCAAACAACATAAAGGCATTAAGCTTCGATACCCACAATGAATATTAACTATAAATCTATCTCTAGAATCTAGAAAATAATAGATATTCATCCCTAATCATAATTTGTGAGATATATGTCTATAAAAACACAAATCCAAACATAAAGCAAAGAATACTAAGGAAGACATCAAGATTAATTTTTAAAGAAAGCTTTATACAACACCATGATCAACAAATATACATAGGTTCAAAGTAATCTTACAAATAAAATCTAACAAATAGAGAAATACATAGAAGAGTGAAGAAGAACCAAACATCTCATGGGTTGTCAGCTTCGATTAAGGAGAAATCTGACTCCGGATCATTCATATGCAAGCTCTATTATTGTTTTCTAGTATCCCTATCAAACAATGATCTGTGATGGTTTGGGATCAAAAACTACCAAAAACATAACCCTAAAAATGAAAGAATTTCTACTTAATTTAATTATCACCACAACTCCCCCCAATTCTGGTTAATTCTCTCCTTACCCCACCAATTTCATAAAAATACCATCCCCCCCCCCCCCAAGTCTTTTAATTCTCCTATTTTATTTAATAGTTATTTATAAAAATATAATTAATTCCCACAAATTCCAAATAAACCACATAAACCACTTAAGCACCCAAATAAAATAATAAAAGCATTTTAACTTGAGGAGTACTAGTAACACTCACTTTTTAACACTCCCTCAAACACTCACTTTCTTATTGGTTAAAAAATGTGTGGGTCCCTCACTTTGGAAATATATCTCACAAAAGAGTAGACCCACACATATTTAAAGAAATAAGAGAGTGAGTGTTTGAGAGAGTATTGAAAAGAGTGTTCTTAGCATTTCTCTTTTAACTTAAAAAAAAGGGTGCTACATGGGGACATCCACGATAAGTGCCAAATATGACTAAATTTCCACATGAAAACTTGGCAATTTTAGGCTACATTTTTGCACTTTTGGTTGTGGTTTCTTTGATTTGTTTGTTTTTGTGCAGGAAAATGTTCCATCAAACCAAGAGAAGATGTCACAAACCAAGGAAGAAAACACAAAGCAAAAATTTGTTGTCCTAGCAATTTCTCCAGGCGAATTCCTCGCTTTGAGGTCACTAGGCGAGACATGAGCGTGGAAATCTCTAGGCAAAATTTTGGTCGCAAGGCGAATTTGAATATTTTCCCAGGTGAAAAGTGACATCTCGTCGGGTGAAACTTTTGCGCGCCAGGCTAATTTGTCTGAACAAAAAATGTATAAATAGGATGGAAACTTAATTTTTGGAAAATCAATTATATTTTTAGGGTTTTGGAAAGGGTGAGAGCTAAGAAAACAACAAGAGAGGGTGCAGCTTGAAGATCCGGAGCGGGATTTGCATAAATCGTTAGGAAATTGCGATGGATGCTTGTTCTTCTTCATTCTTCTCTTTATGTTTAGTTATCATGGGTAACTAAATCCCCTTCTTGTTGGATTTGGATGTAAATTTACTATTTTAGTATGAATTTTTATTAATCATGGAGTTGTATACAATCTATCTGTGAATCTATATCGATGTTATCTTTGCTTTACTGTTTATCATAATTGGTTTGGATTGCTATTGAGAAATATAGTTCAAAACTCGAACTAATATGAACATCTGTTAGATTCTAAATGCTAGACATAGATTTAGGCTAATATTCACAAAGAGTATCAAATCATAATGCTCCTTGTTGTTTGATAGGCTGAGAAATCTTCGATTAAATAATAAGGTAGGAACCATTTAATAGGCTTAGAGATCATCAATTAAAAGGTTCAAATCTCATCAGATGTTTAAACATACACTATTGTGAGTGATATGTGATGGTATTGATGAATGTTTATATTGTGTACAATTGATTGGTAAATTGCATATTATTTTGTTGGATGAAATCCAATTCTGACAATTTCTCATATCTCTCAGAAACTTGGTTTATCATTCAACTGTGTAACACGGTGGGAGAATTGACTTTTTTGTTTTATCGCAAATATTGATGTTAGTAAGAGTCGCCACCGACTTTTATTTTATCCAATATTTAAGAAAGGTGAAAAGAACAACAAAGACCTTTGATATATTTTGAGTTCGGGGGATAAGTTATGAAAAGGGAAGGTGTTAACACCCTTTTCATCCGTAGTTATCTACGGGCTCTTAATTGCTTAGCTCACTTTTAAAAAACTTGCTTTGTGTATGTGTGATTTGTTTGAAAATATTTTGAAATGCCAATGTAAGGCTAACTTTGTAATAATTCTTGTATCAATCCTCAAGATTGTATACAAAGCATTTTTGAAAATATTTGTTGTTTGGAAAATGCGATATTTAAACATGTTGTGAGCAAGCAACTAGGAGTCTTACCTAGTAATAAGTTATTTATTGTTATTTTTCTTCTCCTTTATAGATAGTATAATCTATACCATTAGTTGGTAGGTAGCCCTATCTATTGGATGTGAAGGGACATGCGTAGGGTCATTGTATGTTCATAGAAAGAAACATGTAAGGATACTTTAGAAATTGTATCAGAGGGACTATCATCATCTTGTAGACAACTCGGGGGGTCATCGAGGGACTATGATCATTATTCGAAAGGGACAATGATGATATTGTTAAATCGAGGGTCTTTTGCTAAAGTATCCCCACTTTTGAGGGACATGACCAAATATTCGTAAGGCAACAAGAGAGGTTACCCTAGAGGCGTAAGTTTGAAGAGTGTGTTAATTCAGTTATGTTATCTTGAAAATTAGGGTTTTCTAGATTTCTTTTAGTCTTGCTATACAAACCATAATTACTAGCAGTTAGAAATATAATGTGTGGAATGTAAAGTTCTATGCTATTACATGGCTTTGGGGCAGATACATATGTATAGAAATTTATGGGGAAAGTAAACCTACGCTATTACATCCTTGGAGCAGATACATAATAGAAAAAAACACGGGAATATAAATCTAAGCTATTACATTGATAGTGCGACTGTTGCACCCCAAAATTTTCCCTCTCATTTATCAAGTAATCTCTCACAAGACCTCCTTCAGTTCAATACCGCATTAGGTTTGATCAACTCAAGACACCTCCTTAAGCACTGATGACCAAAAATAGGGTTTGAGATTGCACAAGGATAATTGAACTTTCAATGCTTCATATGACTTTCATGGATCATTATGGACCCTCAAGATTACTCATGTCAAGTTTCAAGCCTTGAATCACACTTTTGCTCAGTCAATTGAGCAGTTGACCTAAAAATCAACTGTATTAGGGAAAAAGTCAACTATGGCCAATTTACAGTCAAACCTCATAATTTTTTATCCACATCAATATTATAAACTCATATGTATCATTTGATCAAGTTTGGACCGTAATTCCTCAAGAAATTTGATCAAATCATCAAAAGGGCAAAATGGTCAAAATTAGGGTTTTGACTGAGAAAGGGCAATTTCTGATTTTTGACCTAGCAAATGGTCAATTGGTTTGAAGAATTATTTTAAGAGTCCAATTGCCTCATTTTGACCTAATGGCATGACCCAAAACATTTCTCAAGATCAATTGGATTGACAGTGAATTTTCAGTCAATTGATCAAAAGTCAACTGTACACTGAAAAGTCGAACTTTGACTTTTTGGTCAAAATCCAATGTCAAAGATCACAATTCATCAAAACATGTCAAAATATGAAACTTATTCATCAAGAAATAAAAAAGTCAAGATTTCATTTTGAAAAGTCAAAGTTTTCTAACAGAAATTTTTCTAAGTGTTTAAAACTTCATGTTTTTTCATAACTTTGAGCCAATTTTTCACCATGATGCAAGATGATTCAGAAGAAACTTTCAACATGAAAATTGTAGATCTCCATGATATCTACAACATTTATTTACACAACTTGTTCTAAAAATGCTTGGATCTCAAGTTATTAATTCATAAAGTCATGGTCTTGAAATTGAACACTTAGTGAAATTTTTCCCTAGTTTTGGTCAGGATTTTGACCTAACTTCATGGAACTTTTTCATATAGTTCCAAGGGGAATTTTCAAAAGTGATTCAAAGAGGGGTTATAGAGAACATTTCAAGCTTTCTAAAATGTCCAAGAACTCCTTGAGATCATTTGTGAGCAAGGAGAATCGAAGATATGAAGTTAGGGTTTTCAAACTTGAATTACAAGCCATTTCATGCTGAACAAGAATTCAAATCCAAGCCTATGCTGCATAATCTTCACTTTTCAGGCCTCAAACTTGTTTGTCACTCCATAATTAAATGTTTACACAACATATGGAGCCATTTTCCAATCATTTGAATCATTATCCAAGTTCCATTTCCATTTTTGGAAGAAAGTAACCATTCCATTCTTGTAAAGAGGCTTTAATCACAAAGTCAACTTGTATGGAGCTTTTCACTTGTTCTTTCTGCACAAGCATGCTATATAAACTAAGAACAAACATGTTTAAAGTTTCTAGCCACCCTACAAGACATGTACCTTGCATTGAAACCATGTTTGTCAATATAACTTCAAAAACAAGTCAAAAACTCATAGCATGTGATTCTTTGTTTATGACCATTTCAAACCTCAAAACCTTTCCTCTATAAATAGAGATACTATTTGCAAGAGAACACATGGATATACAATCTTCAAAACTAGCCAAAACTCAGGTTTACATCACAAACCACCATTGTTGCATATTCTGACAAAGAACTTCAAACTTCCATTTCACTTGTGTGTTTCTTGGCCTTTTGCTTCCAAAAGCTTCCAAACATCATACATAAGTCATCCCAATCCCCGTTACATGATTGTAACACCATCTTCATCCATTTCCAAGTTCAAAAACAGAGCATCACAGTTGGACTTCTCCAGACCATTCCAGTCACCCTCAGTTGAAGCCAGCCATTGCATTAGCTTCCTAGAGGTCCAAGGAAGCTAACCTGATCATCACCACTGTCTGAAATAAGCTCAAATCCATTTCACGATTTCTAGTTTTGAGGTATTTTTCTTGAACTTCTATCTTCATATTTAGGCATTGTTAGGCTTGCATTTGTGAAGATAAAATGTAGACATCATTGCCCTGAAACTATACATGTCTATAGATTTCATTTATTTTGATTGAGCTAGGAGAATTTTGAGTTTGGACCTTCTGAAATATTTAGGTTAGAATTTGTTACTTTTAAAAATTCTCATTCATCTTTGATTTATAGCTTATGATATTTATATGGTTGAATTCGTGTGACAAAATGGAGCAATTTTCATGTTTACATTTTTGCAAATGGTTGAGAAATGAACAAGTTGCAGGGATTTTGGCTGGAGGTTAAAGATGAAGTTATAACATGGACTTGTTTTGTTTTAAGTTTATTGATTGAAGTATAATGAACGGATGAAACAGGCCACTTCAGTGGTACAACAAGCATGCGCGTGTTAGGAGGTCCTGGGTTCGAGCCCCAGCGAGACCTTTTGGAAATTTTCTCATTTCTTTTACACTTTTTTCCATTTTTGTTTGCAGCCAACAAGCGCTTGGGCCTTCCTCCTTTGGGCCTAGGAATTTTTGCTAGCCTTCCACCCTCTTGATTGTTTTTAACACCCCTGGCCCAAATTTCTTTAATTATTTTCTTTTTTCTTATTTTTTGTTTTTATTTGTTTTCTTCTTTAATATTTTTATTATTATTATTATTATTATTATTATTATTATTATTATTATTAATAATAATAAAAAATCCAAAAATATTATTATTATTATTTTCACACTTATATATTTTATTTTCTCTATAAAATAAAAAGACTAAAAAATATTTTCTTAAAACAAATTAATTTCTTTCTTTTCTTAAATAATTAATTTTTAGACTTAGGATAAATTAATATATTATTTTATTTTCTTAGTTAAAATTAATTTAGAACTTAGGTTATTTTAATTAATTAATCTTCATTTTATTTTCATTAATTTAAAATCTTTTCATAAAAAACCCTAAAAATCCTTTTCAAATTAATTTCTTTTCTTAATTAGTTTAAGTTAATTTTATTTAATTTTAATTAATCATTTTCTTTAATTAGGTCAAGACAAAACCCTTTCATAAAAACAACAAAAATCATTTTTTTTACATTTATATTCTTGCATTTTATTTTCAATTTTGTACAATATTAATTATGGTTGTAATAGATAATTAGGTTTAATTTTCTTGCAATCCCCATTTGTAAATTTGTACACCCCCTTCAGCCACTTTGTTTTGGCAAAGGATTGTTGACAACATTAGGACCTGCCTCTTTGAAAGTAAGAATATTTGCTTTCACCAATTCTTGCACTCTGTTTTTCAATGCATAACAGCTCTCTAAATCATGATCGGCAGCTCCCTGATGAAATTCACAATGAAGGTCAGATCTGAACCCATCTGGAGGAGGATTTCGAGGAATCAGAGGCCTAGTCGTAATCAAGCCCTTCTACACCATTGCAGGATATAATTCAGTGTACGTCATAGGGATGGGATCAAACTGAGCCCTATTCCGATTCTGATTTTGCGCAATATTCTGTTGTTGAGGAACCTGAATTGGTTGAGCATTGACCGAGGGAGTAACAACCACTACTTGTGATTGATCAATGTATTGAGGCCTATGGCGAGGTCCTATTCTCTCAGTTGAGACATCATTGGCTTCTACCTCTTTCTTCTTCTGAAAGTTCCCAAGGTATTTCTTTGCACCATTAGAAGATTCAGCAGCTTTAGACACTTTACCATTCTTGATTCCTTCTTCTAATCTTTAGCCGATAGTCATCAGGTCCGTGAAGCTGGAGGACACACTACCAATCATCTTCTCCAAAAAGAAAGGGGACAAAGTATCCATGAACAAACCAGTTAACTCTTTCTCTGCCAGAGGTGGTTCAACTTGAGATGCCAATTCTCTCCATCGTTGAGCATACTCCTTGAAATATTCTTTCTTATTCTGAAACATATTTTGCAATTGGCGACGATCAGGTGCCATGTCAAGGTTATATTTGTATTGTTTTATGAAAGCATCAACAAGATCTTGGAAGCATTGGATACGACCTTTCTCAAGGCCCATATACCATTTCAATGAAGCTCCACTCATACTATCTTGGAAACAATTGATAAGCAACTTGTCATTCTTGGTGTAAGCAGACATCTTTTGAAAGTAAATCACCAAATGACTTCTTGGACAAGTGTGCCCCCGGTATTTCTCAAACTCAGGAGTCTTGAACTTTGCAGGCATAACCAAATCAGAAACTAGGCACATGTTGTTAGCATCAACACTGAAGAACTCATTTCGTTCCATAGCTCTGAGTCTCTTCTCTAAAGTATGATACTGTTCTTTGAACTCTTCAAACTCACCGAAGTCTCTTTGACTCACACTTCGAGGACTGGCAGCATGGTACTCAAAGAAAGGGTTCCCAAAAGCAGCTTGTGCAGCAGGTTGACGAGAAGCAGTATGAATGATTGGCTGAGGTTCAGTGAAAACTGGAGCCTGAAAGACTGGTCGGGAAGACTGGCTAACCATTGGAGTAATTGCAACAGGCAAAGAGTAGTTATGAGGTAACCCAAACTCTGGCCATGTAGTAGATGTATGCTGGATAGGTTGAGTGTCAACAACAAGAGTTGGGATTTCAGATATCACAGTACTTTGAGGTGGCTCTCCTCTGGAAATCAGGACTTGCATCATCTCAGTAAGTTTGGCCATGCCTAACTTCAACTCATTGATTTCCATTCTGACTTCCATGTTGTGTTGTTCTTGGTTTTCCATTCTCAATCTGATAGAAGCTTTAGTCCCGTAGTTATGTTGAGGAATCAGCTTGACGGTGGATGACTAACTGGAAGAAATAAGCAATTGGGAATAAGATCCTGAACAACCTGGATGTATGTAGAATGATGCAGAGGATGCAAATAATATACAATGTTATGCAATGCACTGCACAGTAACAGGATCACATGGTTCAAAGTCACGAGCCTGGAGTTAAAGGCACAACCCATAAGGTATAGACTAATGGTTATCACCTGCCAAACAAGGTTCTAAGAGGTTCTCAGAGTATACATCCTTCCTTCGGATATTACCAACGTCCCGATTAACTCAGTAATTAGTAATATTCTCAGGAAAAAACTCGTCCGAGCGTAGTATCGCGTGACAACTATTTCCGGATTACTTCGTCATAGCTTCCGCACTACACCTAAAAGGCCAAGATGGGTTAGGTAATCTAGGGTCCTCAACTTCAGCAGGCTCCCAGGTCGAAAGAAGTATGTCTTCCCGATTACTCGGTAAACAACACTACAGTCAAAGGGGCCTCCACTGAGCTCATGTCTCCTTTTTTGGGATTACTCCCTCAAAGTTAACATGACTATACCACCCGTCCTATCTTAAGTTTTCCCAAAGTCCGGGTATAGGACTTATAAGAAATCACCAAACCCCTGAAAACTAAGAAAATCCAGACAAACATATGTACAGCATAATGGGAAGTAATAAACAGCAAGTAAAACAATATATACACACTCATAGAAGAGAAACAAACAAAGCTAGGATTGACCCACTTAGGAATGGACCAGCAATAGGTCAATCTGTCCCCAGTGAAGTCGCCACTTTCCTGTCGCACACTTTTCTTGGCCATCAATTGACTTAACTCAACACAATGAAGTCGCCACCGCACTTTATTATTTCCAAAGGGAAATGGGAAAAAAGCGAACAAAACCCAAAAAGATCAGAGATCGAGGTACGGGGGTCGGTTATGCGAAGGAAAGGTATTAGCACCCCAAGCATCTGTGGTATTCCACAGGATCCACTTTGTTTGGTTTCTTTAATAAGGAGTGTCATGTAAAAGTTTACTTGCTAAAGGAAAAGAATGAATGAGTATTTATAAACAAAAGAAAATGAAATGTTTTTTTTATTATTTTTGTTGCTCGCCTTGGGTCGTAAGACTTAGTGCCTACATACTCCCTCGTGCAATGGGAAAGTCAGAGCACCGTAGTTCGGCTAGAAAAGACTTGTCCGTTGGTTGATTTTAAACAAGGAGACAAGTCGTCATTGTTAGGAGAGAAATCTCGACTAACGCCCACAAGGTGTGAGAAAGATGGACCCTGTATCAGCAAGAGTGAGGGTTTGAGAATGCCTCTAGTACTCAAGTGGAAAAGTTGACACCTCTATAACCATAGGGATAGGAGAATGTTGCTCGACTATCAATGAATCATGTCTCAACTCGAAAAAAATTTTGAAGGGTAAAAGTGCTCGAGCGCACAAAAAGGTTTGAATGAGTTGAAGTGTTTTTGTTAATTTTGAAAGATGTCAAAGTATGATTAAATGAATTGCAGTTTGTTTATAGAAAAGAAGTTTTAAAATAAAATGCACTCGACGAGGTCGAGTTTTATTATGAAAGCGATTCGAGTTTATAAACAAAGAAGATTTTGCAAAAGATGAGAAAGTTTTGAAAATTAAAGAATGGGAGAAAATAAAAGACAGTATCCTATGTACAGGAGGGTAAAAGATAAGGTAAAGCAGATCTGAGCGAATAAGAAACCAGTACTTGACATGACAAAGTCAATACTGTATTCCCATCCCTTTGGGTTTAAAGCCACAGACAGAAAAAAAAACTAAGAGTATACCAAACCTCAGGTGAAAATAAATCACAAGTCAACAACATCAAAAAACCAGATGTAAGATAATACTCCCAGCAACGAATAAAGCTAGTGCAGCACGTGAAAATAAATCACAGATAAAGAAATCGCGGATGAAGCTCGCGGTACTGGATAAGGCTTAATATATCAAATAAATCTCACGGTATCGGAAAAACCTCCCTGCATCACATGAAATGTACAGACAAAACTAACAGCACAGGAAAAATTATATGCGTCCGTACAATTTTCAGAAGTTAGTTGGAATTAAAAAAATAAAATCATAATGCGATGAAAATAATATTTACATAAATTGAATTTATTTATAAATGAAGTGAATAAAATATACAATCAAAATATTATGTACAAGTATATATTTACAGTACCAAATATTAAATCAGAATAATAAAATACAATGAAAAGGTAAAGAGAGAAGTGTAGAAATTATTGATGCGATATGTGAGAATGGATACTTGAAACAATTTTCAAAAACCTTCACAGCAAACAAACTCGTTAGTAGCATAAGCGGTATAAAATTTAAAATGAAACGAAATTGCAACAAGATTTGAATTTATGTTAGTAATCACAAAGTATAAAAATCAAAATGAACTTGTATGATGCATATGAATAAATGAATATTTACACAAATCAAAATCAAGAATTCATGATATTGTTCAATGTAAACATAAAAAATTAGCATTATCAAAAGTTGGACAGCAACAAATTATGCATAAAAAGCTCATGAAAATTAATTTCAAAGTGATTCCAACCTTATGTATAAACACTAATATTAGACCAACAAACTTTGTGAATTGAATTCAATTTGAAACATCATCAAAACCACTTTTAAAATGATTTAAACGACAAAACAACATCAACACCGATAATTCAAAATTAATCAATTCATGCCAAAATCACATTAAGTTCAAAAAAGTGATGAAAATAAGTTTTGAATCAAATTTTTGGCAAGATATAACTCCGGACAGCAACCAACACTAATCGTTATCGCACGATAAAATTCACCGTAAACATGCTCAAACAAACTCAAAGAAACGGTCACAATGCCATGAGCGAATCTACCAACCAAAACACAACCAAATTATGCCTAAAACGAAATTAACATCCTCTTTAAATCGGAACAAACATGATACAAACTCAAGATTAAATAACATGAGCATATTGCAATCATTATTTATGATTATTTTCAAAATATCACGTTGATTTCAAAACAATTAACTCAAAAAACACAAGCATTGAAAACACAAATTTCCAAACAATTTAACAATAATTGAAAGGTATTATCAACCAAAAAAACTCATCATTACACTTGACATAAACAAATTAATCACAATTTTTTTTATCACATAACAACAATTATCACAGCGCAACCAATTTTCAGATTTTAAACTCAAGAAACAAACATGGAAGCATAATGGTTACAGGCAAAAGAAATTGAAAGTTACCAAATGTCGAAGTTGTTACGGGATTGGCGGATGTGCGTGAACAGAGTTGCTACCGGTTATTGTTGTTGCTGTAGAAGGAAGAGAAAATGGAATGTTAATGGTGGTGGTGAATTGAAGCAGTTCACGAAGTTTGTTGTTCAGTCGCGGTAGCCGGCAGTAGGTGGAAGGTGGAGGCTATCTGTGAGTTACGATGGTGTTGCTGGGTTGATGAGGGCGGAAGGTTAGCGTTGGAGGTGGTATAATTGATGAAGATGAAGTAGATGGTAATGGGTTGTTGCTTGCGCGTGGATACATTGGGTTGGGGATTTGCGTTTGTATGCTTGTGGTGATGATGATACTGTTTTGGGTGGTGTTCATGGTTTATGAGGGAAGAAAATTGAGATTGGGTGATGAAGAGATGAAGGTTACTGTGAGTTGATGAAGGGGATGGTTAGTGCGGAGAGAGAGGAAGTGAGTTACTGTATATGCTTTTGGGTTTTTGTTGTGTGTGTTTAAACAAAGAGAAAGAATCTCTTAAATAGAACAATGAAGAGGGAGAAAAAATGATGGGCTGATTTTTAATTCGTTTGGAAAATTGTCAATCCGTAATTCCTGCCAGCAATCAATGAAAATTAAGCATAGTGCATTTAATAATTTTTTGTGACTAAAAAGCCCTTTTATTGTAAAAATGAAATAAAAACTGAAAATATTTAAATTAACTCAAATTATTATAATTTGTTTTTGAATTTTTTCTGAATAAAAAAATAAAGATCCAAAATGACCAAAAACGATAAACAACTGATGAAAATTTATCCGAAAAAATAAAATGAACACATTAAAATAAACTACATGTCACAAAGATTAAAGAAAAAAATATTCAAAAAGTCAAAATTGAAATAAAATGATAATAAAAATATCAGGCTAAACAGACGTTTACGGTTAAAAACGAGACTTCAAACTGTACCGAAAAAATAAAGCGAGCATACCGTCATAATCTACGCGAGACGCAGATTCATAAAATGATCGATAAAAGGTGAAAACTTGAAATATTTTTCTCGCTAATTTTCCGCACAATGTCGAATTGCTTTTAACAGTCTGTCTATAAAACCGAAATATTTTTATTATCGACATATAAATAACTTGGAGCAATGCAAGAAAATAGTAAACAGATAAAAATGAATGAAGTGAAATGTCAGGTATTTTACAACTACAAAACGATGCAAATGTCGATTTAAACAGACTTTTGATCAGCTTAAACACGATTAAATGATGCAAATGTGATGGATGAAGCTATTTATTAATGATTGTGACCAAATGACAAAATATGGTATGAATGTGCGACTGAAAAAAATTAGGCGCGAAATTTAGGGTACAACAACTGCCTCTATTTAATTATCTTTTAGCCAGATAGGCGGAAAGTAATTAAATACAAACAGACCTGAATTTCATCCCTGATGCGATGAGATGATAGCACATGTTATGAGTGAATGCATGAACTCTTTTTTTTGACATATATTTTTTGAATGATGAATGAGATGAGACAAACTCTGTGGGAATGTGGAAAGACTCGAAACTGGAAACTTATGGTAGTTCAGATGAAATGACGTGGAAATACACGTTAGGGAAACAACAAGATATTTTTGGATATCTGTCAGAGTGACAAGGAGTAACCAGCAATACTTGGAAAAAGATAAAAACTCGAGAAGGCAAGCAGCGACATCCAAGAATGGCATTGAATGAGGCGAGCAACTTTCTGGAAAAGACAATCAGAAGGATCTAGAAGAGAATTAAATGTAAGATGAGACTAAATCTGAAGCTACATCAGAGTCATCCAGGAAAGACGTTAGACGGAAGAGAAACATGACATCCAATACTGGCTTTGAATGACAACAAAAGATTCCGACATTCAATAATGGCTTTGAATGAAGGGAAAACTCAACGTCTAATAATGGCTTTAGACGAGAGAAAAAAGTCACAACATCCAATAATGGCTTTGGATGGAAACAAAAGATCCTGACATTCAATACTGGCTTTGAATGAAAGAAAAGCTCAATGTCTAATACTGGCTTTAGACGAGAGAAAAGATCGCAACATCCAATACTGGCTTTGAATGAGTGGAAAAGCTCAACATCTAATAATGGCTTTAGACGAGAGAAAAGCTCAAGGCGTCCAATACTGGCTTTGGACGGCAGAAAAGGTAACAACATCCAATACTGGCTTTGGATGGAAAAAGAGATCTTGACATTCAATACTGGCTTTGAATGAAGAAAAAGATAACAACATCCAATACTGGCTTCAAATGGAAAAAGAGATCTCATATCCAAGATTAGCATTGGACGGAAGAGAGAAACAACTCATCCAATATTAGCATTAGACGAAAGAGAGACAGCTGAACTGACGCATGCTTTGGTAGGTGCCAAGTAAGTTGGACTTTGACCTCAAGGTGACATGTCAACTGCAACAAGACCTCGGGAAATGAAAATGAGGATGAAACACTCTTGTTGTGCATTTTGTTATGCATGATATGTGTTGTACCCCAAAATTTGCCCTCTCATTTTATCAAGATTTCCCCTCACAAGACTCTTTGAACTCCAGACAGGATTAGGGTTTTGCTCTGCTCAAGACATCTCCTTACACTGATGACCTAAATTAGGGTTTGAGGTTGCACAGGGATTTTTGGACTTTAAATGCTCAAAGTGACTTTTATATTTCATATTGGACCTATAAGATTTCCCCTACCAAGTTTCAAGCCTTGAATCAAATTTTTTGCCCAGTCAATTGGACAGTTGACCTAGAAATCAGCTGTATTGGGGAAAAAGTCAACTGTGGCCAATTTACAGTCAAACCTCACAATTTTTGATCCACATCAACATTATAGACTCATATGAACCATTTGATCAAGTTTGGACCACAACTCCTCAATAAATTTGATCAGATCATCAAAAGGGCAAAATGGTCATTTTTAGGGTTTTGACTGTATAAGGGAAATTTCTGATTTTTCACCTAGCCAATGGCAAATTGAGTTCAAGCATGGACTCAAGGACTCAATGACATCATCTTTACCTATTCACAAGGTTCAAAAGATCTCAAATGCATTGGATTGACAGATGAATTTTCCAGTCAACTGATCAAAATTTGACTATACACTGAAAAGTCAAACTTTGACTTTTTGGTCAAAATCAAGTGCCAAGGGTCATTTTTCATCAAGATGTGTCAAAACATGAAACTTGTTCATCAAGAAACCGAATTTTGCAAATTAGGGTTTAAGATTGAAAAATTTCATAACTTAGAATTTTTCTAAGTTATGAAATTTTCTTAATTTTTCCCAACTTTGCCCAACATTTTCACCATGATGCAATTGGATTCAAGCAAAACTTCCAACATAAAAGTTTTAGTCCTCCACAAAGTCTACAACTTTATTCATAAAGTTTTCCCAAAAGAAGCTTGGATCTCAAGTTATGATTTTTGGAACAAGGGTCCATGAAACTTTTAACTTAGTGAAATTTTGGAATTTTTTTTATTAATAACCAAGTATTAAAAAAATATTTCGCAAATAACCGGGTTTCGGAAAAAATTACGCAAATAACCATGTTTGAGATGGCTCCATAAAGGAGGAGCCAAGTCATTTGGCGCATGCACCTAGGGTTTTGCCCTAGGCGCCATCTCACTTGGCGCCTCCATTGGCTTTTAGCCAAGTGAGATGGCGCATGCTCCTTAAAAAGGAGAGGAGGCGCCATCTCACTTGGCGCCTAGGGCAAAACTAGGGTTTTTTGCCGTTTTATAAATAATTCGTCCGTTTCTTTGAAATTTCTCACACTTTCTCGCGCAGTATTTTTATTTTGTACTCCCTTATTTACGTAATGACGTCGCCTATGATTTTTAGCAGAGATGGTTACGTTATATTCTCCGCCACGAAACCCGCGATGAAAATGAAATTCTGGCACATTCACTCCATGGAGCGTCTGAAGCGGGAGTTGATGCGGTGGCTAGATGGAGACATCGCCGAGGGGGAAAAAATTCGAAGGATCCAGCGAAAACGAACAACAACCTCGCATGCGACAGGAAGACCTAATGTGTGGTTGGAGGAAGTCAAAACAGACAGTGATGTAATGCTGATGATGCATGGGTCAGATGAAATTGTGTTAACAGTTGTAATTTCCTAGATTGATTATCGTTAATCATTGTTGTACGCGAAAACCCTAATTTAATTTCCTAGATTGATTATCGTTAATCATTGTTGTACGCGAAAACCCTAATGTAATTTCCTATATTGAATTTCTTAAATTGTGTGAACAGTTTTATTAACGGAAAACCCATAATGTTTACAACACAAATATTGAAAAGATTTATTGTATTACAAAATTTATGTGGTCGAGCCAGACGCCCGATTCGGACAGTTTTTGCGATTGTGTCCGACCTGACGGCATAAACCACACTTTCTTTCCAACCTGTCTAGATCGTCCATTTCTGTTGTTATGCGCCTGCTTTTGGGACGACCCTTCTTGTTCCTTCGCATTTGGTCATTGTGCCAAACTATATCACCGCTGTATTCAGGCCAATAGTCCGGTTTTGCCACCAAAGGAAAGTTGTTGTTGTAAACAGTTAGCAACGTCTCAGATTTATAAACGTTTGATAGCAGTTGAAGCGCGTCTTGATGGGTATGCGCACAAGCGGCAATGACATGAGAGCAAGGCATACGAAAAGCTTGAAACCTGCCACAATCGCACCATTGAGAAGGTAAAATGACCCTGTATTCCTGTCTTGCCAGGCCTTCATTGTGGTCAATTGTCTCTTTCACAATGAAGTTGTGGCTATGGCGGTCAAACCGTGTAACCATGTGAGTGTTGGCTTTTGCACTTTCAGCCTTAATGTATTTCATACAGCTTTCACTCCACAGTTGTCCTGATTGCAAGACCGAATACCACATTTCACCTCTTTTGGCAAATAACGCAGCCATCCTAAAATACGTGGATTTCACCAAGGCAGTGATGGGGAGGTTTCGTATGCCCTTGAATACCCCATTCATTGATTCAATGAGATTTGTTGTCATATGCCCCCATCTTTGGCCATTGTCGTATGACCTAGTCCACTTTTCGACCGGTATGTTGTCGATCCACGTACCGGCTTCTGGGTTAGACAAACGGATCTCGTTGCGGTAATATTTGAATGTGGGCTGTGTCAGTGCGTATCCCGCATTCATCACCGCTTTCCGCAATGTTTTGTCCTTGACCTCCCTCGAGAAATTCTGGACGATATGCCTGATGCAATAGACATGCGTAGAAGGAGGGTCATGCCAACCATTTGCCGGATTATTATAGGCACTTTCAATAGAGGCATGTCTGTCCGAGATCAAACATAGATCCGGTTGAGGAGCCACGTGTGTACGAAGATTTTTCAGGAAAAAGCTCCAAGCACCACCGGTCTCCCCCTCGACAAGGGCAAACGCAACGGGGAAAATGTTATTGTTGCCATCTTGTGCAACTGCCATCAAAAGAGTGCCTTTGTACTTGCCATACAACCAAGTCCCGTCTATTTGTAGAATTGGTTTACATGATGCAAACCCTTCGATGCATGGTTGAAATGCCCAAAAGACGCGACTGAATATTCCGTTGCCATGTAGAACACTACCATCTTGGGCGTAAGCGGGCAATGTTTCCAGAACATAAACACTACCTGGAGAATATGTCTTTAGTGCATTGAGGTAGCGGGGAAGTTCTCGGTATGACTCCTCCCAGTTTCCATACACCCTTTCAATCGCCTTAGTCTTTGCTAACCACGCCTTACGGTAAGACGGAGTGTAGTTAAAAACTGTGGTGATGTGGGAGATGATTGTTTTCACCTTCAAAGAAGGGTCGTTGCTCACCAGGGGTAGGATTTCTTGACAGATTAGATCATGGTTGAGTTTTCGGTGGTCTTGTGATTGAGTGGAACTTACACAAGTATGGGTTGTCATGGAACCTATGACCCAGCAGTCACCCCTTAGTCTGTATGAAGCGGTCAGCTTGAACATGCAGTCAGGGTGGACACACTTGATCTTGTACCTTTCCGGGTTTACACGATCCACCTTATAATCAACAGAGTTGAGCATGTGAAACTTTTTGATGGCCCTTATGCATTCCTCCCTATTACGAAACTTGTCCTTCTCTTTTAAATTTTCATCTGATTGCATATACGGTTGGAAAAACAAGTCCGTAGAAGGTTCATCTCCGCCCATGTTGAAGTTTGTCATGTGCGTAGGTGGTGTGTAGATTTTGTCGGTAGGAATACTTGGGATGCCATCATCGTCAGAATCGTCGTTCACCATTTCATCGAACTCTAACTCGTTATCTTCTTCTTCATCATCAACTGCATCCACCTCGGCTTGCTCATTCTCCAAAGGATCAACCTCCTGTAACACCGGAGGCTCTACCTCCTGTGTCACCGGAGGCTCTTGAAACAGAACGTACAACTCAATAGAGTCGTTTCCAGAATAGACATGGCTGGAAATCATGTTCTGGAAATCCTCGTCATCTTGAATTGCAACCTTATAAAATATGACTTGGTTGTTTCCAAAATAGACTGGACTCTGATAAAATATCTGGGATATAGGGCCTCGTTCAAGTTTGGCCTCCAATCTTTTCTTAAAGTATGAGAAATTTGCTTTCCCGTTTAAGAGAAATCGGACATTGTCGGTGTTTCTAAACAAAAACCCAACTGTGGGACACATGTATGTCTCACCGTTGAAATGTGCTTTGACAACAAATTGTGGTGAAGAGGCCATTGTGTAGAATTGTTTTAGGTATGAAGGTGGGAATGTTTTGGGTTTATTGATTATATGAAGGTATGAATGCTGGAATGTTTGAAGGTTAGATGACTGATTCGAAGGTTGGAAAATTTTACAGTTTATGTGAATGAATGTTATGTTCAACCTAAGGCAAAATATTTCAATTAAGTAAGTGATGCAACCCCCCAAGTCTGCCAATAATATTACATGCATGGGCTTATGCTGCCACCTAGCCTGGCCCTATTCTTCACACATAAAAGTTTTGTCTAAGCCTGCCACCCGTCAGCTCCAATAGCCTTGCATGCAACAGAGAAAGGAATCCCAAAGGTTGTCACGTAGCCTGAGACAATGCTGTAAAACGTGACACCTCTTATTCGCCAAATGGGGTGGCGACAACATTCATTTTTGTACTATTTCGCCAAGTGAGATGGCGCCTCCCTTACTGTCCAATCGTATTACATGCATGGGCTTATGCTGCCACCTAGCCTGGCCCTATAATACACACATAAAAGTTTTGTCTAAGCCTGCCACCCGTCAGCTCCAATAGGCATGCATGCAACAGAGAAAGGCATCCCAAAGGCTGTCACGTAGCCTGAGACAATGCTGTAAAACGTGACACCTCTTATTCGCCAAATGGGGTGGCGACAACATTCATTTTTGTACTATTTCGCCAAGTGAGATGGCGCCTCCCTTACTGTCCAATCGTATTACATGCATGGGCTTATGCTGCCACCTAGCCTGGCCCTATAATACACACATAAAAGTTTTGTCTAAGCCTGCCACCCGTCAGCTCCAATAGGCATGCATGCAACAGAGAAAGGCATCCCAAAGGCTGTCACGTAGCCTGAGACAATGCTGTAAAACGTGACACCTCTTATTCGCCAAATGGGGTGGCGACAACATTCATTTTTGTACTATTTCGCCAAGTGAGATGGCGCCTCCCTTACTGTCCAATCGTATTACATGCATGGGCTTATGCTGCCACCTAGCCTGGCCCTATAATACACACATAAAAGTTTTGTCTAAGCCTGCCACCCGTCAGCTCCAATAGGCATGCATGCAACAGAGAAAGACACCTTACATTATTTGTAAATGCATGCATGCATATGTGTAACTCCCTAAGCATGCAAATGTGACACCTCGCATGCATGCAACCACTACATCAGAATTAGTTGCCTATAAATACATACCTTATGAAACATATCTCACACCCACACAACTCTCACTCTCTCACTCTCTGCTACGAAATATTTCTTAAGTCTATCATACTCCTTATTTCTTCCTAAGTCTTTCATTCACTCAAGCGTTCTGAAGAATGGCCCTTCTAACAATGGGAGATACTCACAGAGGCACAAGGGAAAACATTGCTGCATTTGTAAGTCTCTTCTTTGGTTATACATTTTTCATACTTTAAAAAACGTGTTGTTCATCTTAATTAATCTTACTCTTGTTTAATTATGATCTCAGGATACACAAAGATTCAGAATCCGTTCGCACAAATACCTGGCCCCCGACCCTTTTATCGTCCCTTATCTGGAATATGCAGGTTTTGGACACGTGATAAAGATCTCCAACTGCACCATTGACTCCAAATTCATCCTTGCAATGTTGGAGAGGTGGAGACCGGAGACCCATACATTTCACCTACCAATAGGTGAATGTACCATCACTCTCGAAGATGTCTACATGCTACTGGGCCTCCCTATTGACGGTAAAGCGGTGAACGGGTCGGTTCAACAACCCAACTCACAGTGTGAAGAACTGTTGGGTAGGGACATGGTAGAAGGGGGTGGAGCAAGAGGGCAGGGAATACTACTCACTGACCTTAAACGGCATTATGCAAGTATTGAATTAAATGAAAATTCCTCAGAAAATGACCGAGTAGTAAAAGCCCGGACGTATATAATGATACTTTTTGGTACTTTTTTATTTCCCGAAAGTACGGGAAATAGTGTAAATTTCATGTACTTACATTTACTAACCAATTTTGATAAAACTAGAAAATTTAGTTGGGGTTCTGCAGTATTAGCCCACCTGTACAGTTCCTTGTGCAAAAACGCAGTCAAGGAAAAATGTACATTTTATGGGTGCGCATTTTTACTACAAGCCTGGGGTTGGTGGAGGATGGAGTCCTTAAACCCCATCAACAACAACACTTTTGGTTTCCCTTACGCAACAAAGTAAGTCATTAAGTTATAGCATTTATAACTATTCTTCTCTTTCCAAAATATATGCTAAAAATAACATGTTTCTCATTTCCTATAGGTACTGCGTGAGGGGTATGGATTACGGCAAGAATCCCAGATTCAATGTCGCACTCTACCGGAATCTGTTGGATCACCTAGGCCCAGATGACGTAAGTCGTAGCTTTTAACTTTTGGTCATTTTATTTATTTATACATTACTTTTGCGCTTACCTGATTTAAATTTTATCGCAGTTCGTCTGGAGACCATATTTGGGTTTGGACCATTCTCCAAATCCAGAGGATGCAGCAACTTGGACTGCAAAGACTGCACTCATTCGGTTCAACATTGTGGAGATGCACCACAGCGACCGCGTGAAGATGCAGTTCGGAATGATCCAAGAGATACCAAGTGACCCAACAGATTTGTCCCCCTGGCATCTAAAAAGGGTCGACGCCCAGTGGAATCTAACCAACTGGAAAGACTTTGCTCCAGAATGGTGTAAAATGTGGCAAAGGCGTCACCGCTACATCTTGCAATCCCCTGTTTTCCTTACTCAAGGTAACATGCGACACACCGATCAATATATGTCGTGGTACAGGTCGGTTAGTAACCCAGATATGCACGTGTCTCATCCGAGGTACTTGGTTGACCCACGCACACAATGGGCACAACCCTCGATTCCCCACCAACAAACCCAAAATCCTTCAACCTCAAACCCACCCCCAAGAAGAAACAGACCAACAAACACACAACCACATTCCCCACCACAACACAACTACAACCAAATGCCGTACTACCAACCACAGTCACCGCCAAACTACCAATACCCAGATATGCCTCAAACCCAACCACAATACCAACCCCAATACCAGCAAACCCACATACCCCATACCCAATTTCAGTCTTCCACATATCCCAATATGGGGCCCTCAACATCCAGCCTTAGCCCTGATATGGGAATGTCAGACGATTACGACCAACCCGACCAAACCTACCATCAACCACCATATCACCAAACAACCCAACATCCACAGTACCAAACACCCCAAGATCCATTTCCTTTCTACCCCCCATACTCAGACGACCAATGCTACCGACCAACCATGGAACCCCACCCACCGCCAACACGACCAAACTTCGAGGGCATGGGTAACCGACTGTACCAGAGCGGATCTTCGAGATACGGAGATCTTACTGATTTTATGGATTCGGATCGCATTGACTTCGCTGGGCCATCGACCTTGCCGCAACAGGAAACGAGACGGCACCCAGCAAGAGAAAGGCGAGGACGGGGATGCGGAACTGGGGGTCATTACCGGGTTCCTGGGGATCATTGATGTATCTTTTTTTTTTTCAGTATTTTTTGTATCTATTTTTTTACTGTTATTTAAATGTAAAACAGTTGAATGTAATTATTTTTTTTCAAATAAAAAATCAATTTTGGTTATCTCTGTCTAATACGCAACGCACAGGAAAGGAAAAAAAAATTTTTTTTTGACCTACTTTTCCACATAGGCGCCATCTCATTTGGCTTAGGGCTTGCCATTTGCCCTTAGGCGCCAAATGAGATGGCGCCTCCCTTATAAAAATAGGAGGATGCGCCAAATGAGATGGCTCCTCCTTTATGGAGCCATCTCAAACATGGTTATTTGCGTAATTTTTTCCGAAACCCGGTTATTTGCGAAATATTTTTTTAATACTTGGTTATTAATAAAAAAAATTCGAAATTTTGCCCTAGTTTAGGCAGGATTTTGACCTATCTTCATGGAAATTTTTCACCTATTTCCACTTGGAATATCAAAATTCATTTTAAAGATGGATTGTAGAGTATGTTACAAGATTTCCAAAATGTCCAAGAACTCTATCATTTATGTTTAGGGAGAATCGAAGGTTTGAATTTGGCAAAAACTCACTTTTGATCCATGGCATTTTCATGTTGATACAAGTTGCAACTTCTGTCCAGCTTCATTGGTATTTGATTACAGGCCCCTAAAACCTTTCATACTCAATAATTAAATACAAATCCATTGGTTTGAGGCTTTGTTCTGGTCATGGGAAGATTACACAAGAGATTAATCCAAAAATAACAAAAAGGCAACATTGCCATTTTTGTCAAATTTGCTTTATGTCAAATTGCATTCTTGAGCCTTGAACCAAAAATCTTGTGCAGCAAACAATATCCACAAAATTGAGGGGCCAAGATCACAAGGTGTAAGCTGGTAGATAGCCTGTACAGGCCTGTCTTGCATCATTGCTCACTTTTGCTTAAAATACAAGAAACTTGTCAAATACAACACAACTTGCACATCTGTTAGGACCAACCCTTGCAAGCTTTTGAAACAAGTTTCGAACATTCCCTTGAGCCAGAAACACGAGCCATTGAGCCCTCAAACCTTCAAAAGCACAAAGTCACCTTCCTCTTGCAAAACAGGGCAGCTTCTGCACCTTGAGTTTTATCTCACAAACCACTCGTGCGTTTTGCCCCAAACCTGCTCAAACACCTTCCATATAACCTATCCAAGCTATCCCAACCATTAGGCAGTGACTGTAACTCTATTTGCAAGCTTCACCATTTCTGTTTTCAGCTTGTGCAGGTTGAGTTCTACAAGCTTGTTCAAGCACATTCAAGGCAAACTAGGCATTGGGGAAGGTCAGGGGAAGTTCAAGCAAGCTCCCAAACATCTCAGGCCTCACTAAAAAGCTCCACATTGCCATACACGATTTCAACTGAAACAGGTTTTTATCAACTTCCTATCTCTCTATTTAGGAATCATTAGGCTTAGGTTTGTGAATAAAAAATATAGTACTCATAGCCCTGAAGCTGTACATATGCTCAGTTTTCATTTAAGTTAAACGTGTTAAGAGAATTTGATTCATGAACTTCTTGAAAAAGTTAGGTTAGAAATTAGGGCTAGAGAAATTCTCTCTGGTCTTTGAGAGTTAGATTAATTTTCTTATATGGTTGAATTCGTCTTGAAAAATGCTACAACTTTGATGTTATGAGTTTTTGCATTAGAACACATATGCAGGATCTGGACATTTGTACAGGGCGCGCGTTTTTGTTTGACAAAGGTTGAAGATGAAGTTCAGTGGGCTGGGCTTGGTTCTGGCTCACTTTTTGCACCCCCTGCCTTGCTAACTACACCCCCTGGCCCATTTCTTCATATTTTTATATTTTTGTATTTATTTTTCATTTCTGATTTTATTTTATTAATTTTCAAACATAAAAAATACCAAAAATATTTTTATAAATTTTCACATTTATTTTTGTATTTTATTTTATTTTTCTAACATAAAAATAATTTAGTGAGTATATACTTTTATTTTATTTAATGAAAACTTGAAAATAATACATAATAATATTATACCTTTATTTTTTATTTTTTATTTATTTATACTTAAATAATATTTTTCTAAATATATTTTTATCTTGTATATATTTTATTTTATTTTATTGTACATGAATAATATAATTAATATATATTTACTTTCTTAAAAGAAAATTAGGGTTTTTACCCTTAATAAAAAATAATCTTTTTATTTCTTTTTTTAATACATTAAATATTTTACTTTTACATACATAAAAATAAACAAAAAAACATCTTTTTACATAGTTATAATATTTTGCACATTTATATTTAAATTGCTTATTTAATTATTGCCAATTTATTTATTTGTACCATTTATTCAATTTGGATGTAATAGTAAATATTAGGGTTTTATTTTCTTGCAAATATTCCCCATTCAAAATTGTATCCCCTTCCCATACCAATGTTGTAATAACTTAGGTTTATTTTGCGCACTTTATGCTTTCAAATACACCATGATTAGAGATTATGGTTTGTATGCAAAAATCCAAAATCAAACAAATAACTTGACTAATACAAAGACAAAAAAGCATGTAAATTGACAACACAATGCACACTTGCACCCCTAGGGTTTCATCCACTTGTTGCCTTTAAAATGGCCATCTTATGCATGTTGAGTATCTTGGCAAAACAAAAACAAAACAAAAGATCATAGTCCCTCGATGACGCTATCTTGGTTGCCTATACAAAATGATCTAGTCCCTCAAAAATTGCTAAAGATACTTGGCAATATTGCTATCATGGTCAATACGATGACCCGCGCCTGTCCCGTTTAATATCCTAATACAAGTTTGTTTACCAAATGCAATGGTAAAACAACACTGTCAAAAGGGTTAAAAATGTGTAGGAAAGATCTATGAGTAAAATAGGGTAGACAACTCTTAGTTACTTGATCAAAACTTGCAAAAACATCCTTGCTATTTTTAAACACACTTCACAACACAATTTCAAAACATTTCCCAAAAACAAATTTTCAAACATTCAAACATTGAAAAATATTTTCAAAAGACAATACCCCTTTGTATACATCCAAACAAGAATCATTACAAAGGTTTCCACCACGATGGCCTCTTTTCAAAATATTTTCAAAACCACACAGACAAAGCACCATTTCAAACAATTGGAAAAGCAAAGCAAGTGATCTAAACAAGTAACTAAGAGCCCATGGATAACAATGGATGAAAAGGGTGCTTGCACCTTCCCTTTTCATAATCTACCCCTCGAACCCAAGAAAATATCTCAAAGGTCTTTCCTGTGCTTTTTGACCTTTGCTTTGGATAAAATAAAAAGTTGGTGGCGACTCTTGCTAAACCGAAACATTTGCGAACACAAACGCAAAACCTCAAGTCAGTTCTCCCACCGCATCACAGAACTGGCGACTCTGCTGAGGAAAAAAAATCTAAAAGTGGGGTTACCTTAGGGTTGTAGATCACCTTTACATGCTTACCTTGTTTGCTTTGATTGCTTTACACTTGGTTCTATTGTTTGGGTTTGAAATCCTCTACCCGGATTTGGGAAACATTCATAGGTAAATAACAATACGTTGTGGAAACTGTGCGGGGTATACCGACATGGTTGAAGCAATAGCTATATTAGTGCGACATATTTGTGGGTACCGGTAGCCTTTGAGTCAATCAAAGAGAATACGGGGCCGCTGAGTGATGTCATGAAGCACTAATGAACTCTTAGAACCTTTACTTGACCATTTTGGCCTTTTTAGGGGTAGTGAGATGACCGACTTTGGTGCAGTCTGAAGTTGGTAGATACCCGATACTACACTTATTGAGGGTTATTTTCTTGGAATATTTCAGTCGCCAGTTAAGTGGCTAAACTAAAACAATGAACACAGAAAATAATCCAGTGATATTGAGCTCCTTAGAACCCGATTACTATTTATAGGACAGGTTGAGCCAACTAACTTCAAGAGGGTACTCACCTATGAAACCCCATGCAAGCCTGAAACTAGGAACTTGTGTGACTTGCTTGTACATATACTTGTGCATACATCATGAACATCATAAAGCATCATATGCATCCACTAACCATTTCAAGGGTTTGGATCTTCATCTTTGTTCTTGTTTTGTAGGTCATGGAATCACTCCGCAGAAAAACAATCCAGGTCAACCTTGTGAAGATCCCTCCTCAACTCAAGGAGCTTTCTTCCAAGATTCCAGAGAATTCTCTCTTCAGTGAAAGACATGGTAGACTTCTCAACTTGGTCAACTCCAACATTGAAGAAGACATGGTGAAAGTTCTCTTCCAGTTCTTTGACCCCCTACACCATTGTTTCACATTTCCCGATTACCAACTAGTGCCTACTTTGGAGGAATTTTCTCAACTCTTGAGGATTCCTATTCTTCATTAACTACCCTACAACGGTACAAAAAGAGAACCAAAGCCTGAAGATGTTGCTCAAGCCTTACACTTGCAACCATCTGATATCAAAGGTCATTGGGAAACCAGAAGTGGTGTCAAGGGTTTCTTGGCAAAGTTTCTGTTTGAGAAGGCACAAGACTGCTGGAATTCTCTAGACCTGCAAGCTTTTGAGGAGATTGTAGCACTTCTCATCTATGGGTTGGTCTTGTTCCCAAACCCTGATCAGCTTATAGATGTGAATGCTGTCAAAATTTTCATATCTCGGAATCCTGTGCCTACATTACTTGAGGATATCCTCCATTCATTTCACACACGAACAATGAGGAAAAGAGGTGTTCTCATGTGCTGTACTCCTCTTCTAGCAAGGTGGTTTATTTCTCACCTTCCCCAATCAGTCTTGAAGAATGAGCAAGGCTTGAGGTGGTCACAACTATTGATGACTCTTACATATTCTGATGTTCATTGGTGTTCTCGGTCCAGAGAAAATGTCATCATCATTGATCATTGTGGGGAATTCCCTAATGTCCCACTACTTGGAATTAGGGGAGGCATTACCTACAACCCATGCTTGGCTCTGAGACAATTTGGGTATGCCCGAAGGGATGGCCCTCATGACATGCTGATTCCAGACTTGGTTTTTGACTTCGAGAATGACACTCAAGGACTTCGACAAAGGTTTATCCGAGCTTGGAGGATGCCCAACAAAGTGGACAGTAAGACACTGGGACACAAGAATTCCATCCCCCTTGAGCCTTACCTCAAGTGGGTACGAACCCGCGCCCAGAGTCTTATGATGCCTTACCCCTACATTCTACCTATGATCAAAGAGCCTGTTATGGAAGGAGAGGTTCCATACACCCTCCTACATCCTGACATGCCAACATCATTGGAAGATTTGCAAAAGAGTTGGATACAGCTCAAGGAAGAACGAAATACTTTTGAAGCCAGCTTCTACGCCAGTGAGAAGAAGGTTTTGGAACTTACTCGTCGACTCCACGAAGAGCAGACTCTCAACACCTACATCGCACCGAAGAGGATGCGCAACGTCTTTTTACATTAGAATTTTGTAATATTTTGCCCATGGGGCATTATGTACTAACAAAATTCTTCTTAATATGACATGTGTTCTTTTTGTTTGCAACAAATTTGAATTTCTGAATCCTTGAATGCATTACATGAATACATATCATTCATCATATGCATAGACATGTCTTCACACCAGGTTTCCTTATCTTTCTGCTGTATATTTCAGCAAGATGGATATAGAGCAGACAGTCAAAGATCTACAGGCACAAAATTCACAGTTCCAACAACTTCTCATGACCTTGGCAAAGAGTCAAGAGGATCTTAAAGCACTGTTAGAGAAAGAAAAGGAAAAAGAAAAGAAGAAAAAGAAAAGAGTGGGTGTGGCCACTATGGGAAGAAGATTTGAGAACCAAGCTAGGAGAGTCCTGGATTTCCCCTCGACGTCCGATGAAGGGGCTGGCAAAGGAAAGGGAGTTGCAGGGCCTTCCGAGTCTGAAGCTGAAGAAGAAGAAGAAGAGGAGGATGAAGATTACTCTGAGCAGCAGTACCCTCCTGCGGACGATAAGTATAAGAATCTGGAAGATCGGTTGGCAGCCATGGAGGTACAAAGAGTACCTGGGCTGGATTTCGAAGAACTAGGGTTGGTTGCTGGGATTGTCATTCCCCCTAAATTCAAAGTGCCTACATTTGCTAAATACGATGGTTTGTCTTGTCCGAAGATGCATCTGCGGTCTTACGTCAGAAAGATCCAACCTCACTCTTCTGATAAGGATCTGTGGGTCCACTTTTTTCAAGATAGTTTGCCGGGTACGCAATTGGATTGGTTCTATCAGCTCGAGAGATCTGATTTACATAACTGGGAGGATTTGGCTGCTGCCTTTTACAGACAATACCAATATAACGTGGATTTAGCACCTACTCGTACTCAATTACAGAGTATGGGTATGGTCTCTAATGAAGGTTTTAAGGAGTATGCCCAGAAGTGGCGGGATTTGGCTGGAAGGGTGCAACATCCATTGTCTGAAAGAGAGCTTGTTGATATGTTTTTGGGGACCCTGTCAGGTCCATTCTTTAATCACTTGATCGGGAGCTCATCTGCAGGATTCACCGAGCTAATTCTGACTGGTGAAAGAGTCGAAGCTGGTAGTGTTGGCCTGATAAGGATCTGTGGGTCCACTTTTTTCAAGATAGATTGTCGGGTACGCAATTGGATTGGTTCTATCAGCTTGAGAGATCTGATGTACATAACTGGGAGGATTTGGCTGCTGCCTTTTACAGACAATACCAATATAATGCGAATTTAGCACCTACTCATACTCAATTACAGAGTATGGGTATGGTCTCTAATGAAGGTTTTAAGGAGTATGCCTAGAAGTGGCAGGATTTGGCTGGAAGGGTGCAGCCACCATTGTCTGAAAGAGAGCTTGTTAATATGTTTTTGGGGACCCTGTCAGGTTCATTCTTTAATCACTTGATCGGGAGCTCATCTGCAGGATTCATCGAGCTAATTCTGACTGGTGAAAGAGTCGAAGCTGACATTAAGAGGGGTAAAATTCAGAAGGATACATCTGCTTCCGCTGCTATCAAGAAGACCTTTCCAGCCAATAAAGAAGTTTCTGCTGTTTACACTCAGAGAAATCAAGGAAGAATGGAGTGCCGACCAGCGGTGGGGGCTGTGATGATTCAGAACTCATCAGCTGATCAACCTCGAAGCAGTCAACCCAGAGCTAACCAAACCAGGGTGGAAAGGCCTGCACGACAATTCACCCGGATCAATATGACACCTGCTCAAGTTAAACCTTACCAACTTGAAAGAAGCGTCGAAAAACCCAAATACCTCTTCTCCCTACTATCATTCTAATGCAAAGTGTGCATATCATTCGGACAGTGTGGGGCACGACACCAACAACTGTTGGACCCTTAAAAACAAGATCCAAGATTTAATAGATGCCAAGGAGGTGGAGTTTGATGCCCCCGAAAAACCTAATGTGATATCCGCTCCTATGCCAAAACATGGTCATAATGTCCTTAGTATTGTAGAAGATCTTCATGTTACTGCTGTTGATGACTTAATGACTCCGTTGCCAATGATCAAGATGAATCTGTTGAAAGCCGGGATTTTCCCGGGCTGTGAAAAAGATTGTTACCTTTGTTCGACCTTGCAATCCGACTGTCCGCTATTGAAGTCAGACATCCAACGCCTGATGGATACTCAAGAAATCCTCTTCAAGAAAACTCCTGTTACTCCTGTTACTCCAATCATTGATGTTGCTATAATCACCATTTCCGACAATCTTTCCAAGGTCTCCAAAAGACCTGCTAAGATTACACCCGATCCAAAGTTTATACCGCTGAAGATTACTATGCCGGGGCCTATCCCATATAAGTCCAACAAGACAATATCGTGGAATTATGGAGGAGAGATCTTCTACCACAGTGTTAAGCAGATCGAATCAGTCAAAGAAAGTTCCGATGAAGAGACTCCTGATGTAGGAAATATTGCGGGGACAAGTAAGATCACTCGTAGCGGAAGAATATTCTCTCCAGAGATTGCTCCTCCAAGGGCAATCTTCGGACCCTCAAGTGCTCCTGTGCCAGTTAAGATATCTGTGCGAAGTCCAGTTATTAAATAAATTGTTACTCCCGAAGCTATACCCTCTGCTGTTACTGTTGATAAAGGAAAGGGGATCCAAGAAGCGCCCGTGAGGACGAGGTCTCATACTTTGGTTATCCCCGAGACCACCCAAAAGGAAATGGAGGATATTTTAAATATAATTAAGAAAAGCGACTATGATTTCGTAGAGCAGCTGGGGCAAACCCCTTCAAAAATCTCTATGCTGGCTCTATTGCTCTGCTCCAAGGCTCATGCCAAAGCCTTGATCAAATTCTTGAAGACGGCGCACGTGCCTCAAGAAACTTCTGCGGACCAGTTTCAAGAGTGTGTAGCTAGCCTTACAGCCGACAATGGTCTTGGCTTCTCTGATACCGATCTAACATCTAAGGGAAGAAAGCATAATGATGCGCTGCATGTCTCGGTAGAGTGCAGAGGGACCACTCTTGCTCACGTTCTGGTTGATACCGGGTCGTCTTTAAATGTCTTGCCTAAAAAAGCATTGGACAGATTGGACTGTGAAAGTTTGACCCTAAAGCCCAGTAATATCATTGTTAGAGCCTTTGGCGGTTCTAAGCGGATGGTCCACGGGGAGGTGGACATCCCAATTAAAGTGGGTACGAAAACTTTCAACTCCACATTTTACGTCATGGACATCCGTCCCTCCTACTCATGCTTGTTATGGAGGCCCTGGATTCATTACGCTGGGGCAGTCACTTCTTCTCTACACCAGATGCTCAAGTACCCAGTCCAGGGTAAAATCATAACAGTTCATGGTGAGGAGGAGTATATGATAAGCCACCTTAACTCTTTCCACTACGTGGAGTTAGATGGTGAATTCATAGAAACACCTTTCCAACACTTTTAAGAGGTTTCTCCTGAAGTTGCGGTAGCCAAGACAATGACTGCTGTGCCCATCATTACCAAACTTGTGTTCCGGATGTCATCCCTTAAAGATGCGGAGGCTGTGATCAAGGAAGGAGGAAGCACAATATAGGGTCAACAGCCAGATTTTCCTTACAAGGCAAATAAGTTCGGTTTGGGTTTCACTGCTGCTAGTCAGAAGGCCGTGCGTCGCTCCCGGGCTGGAGGACCGCCATTGAAAATCACTCATCATGGAGTTCATGCTTTAGAGGATGATGAAGAAGGAAGCAATTTTGAAGACTGGATCTTTCCAACCATTGAAGGAGGACTGAACAACTGGGAGGCGAAAGACTTCGTTCCCATTACTTTCATCAATCAGTAATTTATCTTTTGAACATTTTCTGTTGGTCTGTAATATTTATTAAACAATTCGTACACTCTTTTTGCCTTATGCCTTACCCGGGGCATATAGGTCCATTTGTAAGGGTTTTGATTCTTCATTTTCATATGCCATTTTTAATGAATCATGGACGTTTTCATATATAAACTTTTGTGTTCATTTTCTTTCTTTTTATATTTTATTTTGTTTAAAGGTGGCTATCCCTTACACATACCCACACTCACAAAATTCAGGTACCCATTCACTCCGGATTCCATGGGTAACAATTATGCTATGGCCTTCAGTGACTCTGAAGATCTGGTCAATCATGCCAAATACGAAGGTGATGAAGACTGTGAAGTGCCTGGAGAGTTGGCTAGAATTTTGCAACAGGAAGAAAGGGCTATTCTGCCCCATGAAGAGTTGTTAGAGACTATCAATTTGGGAATAGAGGAAGACAGAAAAGAGGTTAAAGTGGGTGCCAACCTAGAGCCAAGTGTCAAAGAGCGCTTAGTTCAGCTGTTGAATGAATATGTTGAGATCTTCGCCTGGTCCTATGAAGACATGCCGAGACTGGATACAAATATTGTGGTTCATCGTCTCCCTACAAGAGAAAACTGTCCACCAATCAAACAGAAATTCCGCCGAATGAGGCCCGACATGTCCGAAAAGATCAAAGCTGAAGTGATGAAGTAGTTCAATGATGGCTTTCTTGCTGTTACTTCCTATCCACAATGGGTGGCCAACATTGTGCCCGTGCCTAAGAAGGACGGCAAAGTCAGAATGTGCGTGACTACAGAGACCTAAACAGGGCTAGCCCTAAAGATGACTTTCCACTACCACACATTGACATCTTAGTTTACAACAAAGCTCAACACAAGGTATTCTCTTTCATGGACGGATTTTCAGGGTACAACCAGATCAAAATGGCCCCCGAAGACATGGAGAAGACTACTTTTGTTACGCAGTGGGGTACCTTCTGTTATAAAGTGATGCCATTCAGACTGAAAAATGCCGGGGCAACCTATCAGCGAGCCATGGTAGCTTTGTTTCATGACATGATACATCATGAGATTGAAGTCTATGTAGACGACATGATAGCCCGTTCACAGTCAGAAGAAGAACACCTCGACCATCTGCAAAAGTTGTTTGTCAGGTTAAAGGAATACAAGCTCAGACTAAACCCTAGCAAGTGCACTTTCGGAGTCAGGTCTGGTAAACTTTTAGGATTCATCGTCAGTAACAAAGGCATCGAGGTTGATCCTGCCAAAGTCAAAGCTATACAAGAAATGCCTGCCCCTCGCACTGAGAAGGAGGTCAGAGGTTTCTTGGGACACCTAAACTACATTGCAAGGTTCATTTCTCACCTGACATCTACCTGTGAACCAATCTTCAAGCTGTTGAAGAAAGATCAGGTGGTTAAATGGAATGATAACTGTTAAGTTTCTTTCGATAAAATCAAGGAGTATTTGCTGGAACCTCCTATCTTGACGCCACTCGTCGAAGGAAGGCCTTTAATCATGTATCTGACTGTCTTAGATAATTCAATGGGGTGCGTACTGGTCCAACATGACGAGTCTGGCCGAAAAGAGCATGCCATTTATTACCTTAGAATTTTTTTTACCGACTGTGAGACTCGCTACTCACTGCTCGAGAAAACTTGATGCGCTTTGGTATGGGCTGCTCGCCGGCTAAGGCAGTATATGTTGACACATACCACTTTGCTGATTTCTAAAATGGATTCGATCAAGTAAATCTTCGAAAAGCCTGCTTTATCTGGAAGAATCGCTAGATGGCAGATGATCCTCACCGAATATGATATACAGTGCACAACCCAAAAAGCCATAAAGGGGAGTGTGCTATCCGATCATCTGGCCCATCAAGTTGTCGAAGATTACCAATCCATAAGGTTCGACTTTCCTGATGAGGATATCATGACTTTGAGCAACATTGAAGAAAACAGACCGTATGACGGACCTGAACAAGGATCCCGATGGACTCTGTACTTTGATGGTGCCTCTAACGCACTTGGGAACGGTATCAGCGTGGTACTTATCTCTCCAGAAGGTTGCCATACACCTTTCACTGCTAGACTCTGCTTCAGCTGCACCAACAACATGGCCGAGTATGAAGCTTGTATCTTTGGTCTCAAGGCCGCTCTTGACTTGGGAATCAAATCTCTGATTGTATTTGAGGACTCAGCTTTGGTTATCAGTCAAATCAAAGGAGAGTGGGATACTAAGCACCCTAACGTCATCCCTTATAAAGAACATGTCCTGACATTGTTACCACATTTCGAGCAAATTACCTTCGAACACTTCCCGCGAGAAAAGAATCAGCTAGCAGATGCGCTAGCTACAATGTCATCCATGTTTAAACTTAACTGGGATAATAAGGCACCTCAAATCACCATTGAACGAAGGGACGAACCTGCATATTGTCACGAGATTAATGCCGAAGAAGTAATGGACCGACCTTAGTTTCACTATGTTAAAAGGTATCTTGAAGCACAAGAGTACCCTGAAGGAGCTTCAGTCAACGACAAAAAGTTCTTAAGGAGGTTTGCAGCCAAGTTCTTTCTGAGCAATGGTATCCTATACAAGCGCAATCTTGATTGTGTCCTACTCCATTGTATGGACAAGGTTGAAGCTGAGCAGATCATGGCGGAACTACATAATGGCACCTTTGGCACCCACTCGAGCGATCATACGATGGCTAAGAAGATTCTAAGGGCAGGCTACTACTGGTCTACCATGGAAGCTGATTGTCATCAACATTCCCGTACTTGTCACAAATGCCAAATCTATGCTGACAAGGTACATATTCCTCCAGTTCCTCTCAATGTCTTAATAGCTCCTTGGCCATTCGCGATGTGGGGAATCGACATGATTGGAGAGATCAAGCCTACAGCATCCAATGGACACCGTTTCATCCTTGTGGCCATTGATTACTTTACCAAGTGGGTCGAAGCAGCTTCCTTCGCCTCCGTTACAAAGAATGTGGTTGCCTGCTTCATCAAGCAGAACCTCATATGCTGGTATGGTATCCCCGACAGGATCATCACTGACAGCGATACAAATTTGAACAATACTATGATCACCGCTCTGTGCGAGCAGTTCAAGATTCAACATCACAATTCATCTCCCTATCGGCCAAAGATGAACGGTGCTGTCAAAGCCGCGAACAAAAATATCAAGAAGATCATTCAAAAAATGACAGTCACCTACAAGGACTGGCACGAGATGTTACCATTTGCTCTGTACGGGTATCGTACCACGACACGCACTTCAACCGGGGCAACACCTTTTTCTTTGGTATACGACATGGAAGCTGTTTTACCTATCGAGGTTCAGATTCCCTCCTTGAGAATCATGAAGGATGCTGGTTTGAGTGAAGACGATTGGATTCAGACCCGGCTTGATCAACTTAACTTGATTGACGAGAAGCGACTTACTGCCGTTTGCCATGGTTAGGCGTATCAGAAACGTATGATCAAGGCCTTCAACAAGAAAGTCAAGAGACAAGTATATCAAGTCGGGGACCTTGTAATCAAGCGAATCATCTTGCCGCAAAGTGATCCCAGGGGAAAATGGACTCCTACTTACGAAGGACCATTTGTGATCAAAAACATCTTTTCTGGTAGGGCAATGATTCTAACCACCATGGACGGCGATGACCTGCCGCACCCTGCAAACGCAGACATAGTCAAAAGATACTACGCATAAACGACCCAACAAGTTGAAAACCCGAAAGGGCGACTTAGGCAAAAATGGGCATCCCGGTGAATCGAAAACCCGAAAGGGCAGTTCAGGCAAAAATTAGGGATAAATAAAAAAATTTGTACACCCGGCAAGTTCAAAACCCGAAAGGGCGACTTGGGCAAAAAAGGGTTTCCCGGTGGATCGAAAACCCTGAAAGGGAGATTCAGGCAAAAGTTAGGGAATTAAAGCGTATGACTATGCCTCGTCGGATCACTTTAAGGACAATCTCTTCACAGACAAGCTCCGGGCTTCTGATCAATGTAATCAACGTCGAACGAAGCAACGAATGGACAAGATACTCAGAGTTACGAAAGCTATAGCAGAATGGGAACCCCATGGAATTGTTACACATAGCCATCTTTCTTTGTATAAATTTTTTCTCATTTTTTATGACAACATTCTCTTACTAGTATGTCTGTCTCCTTTGTACAAAATACTTACACAAAGTTAATACAAAGATACTTCAAAGTGCAGAAATTTGTTTGCCCTTTCTTTCTTTTTACACTTGTGTTTTATTTGAAAACGTCCAATGATTTATTAAATGAGCATATGCATTTGAATATAATCACTGCTTACAAATAAAACGAAATGAGAAAGGATAATTACCGATAGGTTGAAAGTATAGGAAAACGTCTTTAGGCTATTCCAGTAGAAATCCCCTGCAGTACATCATCCAGATCCTCAACAGAGTTAAAGCTTTGAAATACATATCCCCAGCGAAGTTAAGTTTCAAAATCCCCATCATAACTAAGTTTCCAAACTCCCAATCCCCAACAGATTCCAAAACTTCAACCCTTAAACCCCGGTGGAATACCATCCAGTTTCCTCCAATTCCACAGAAATTTGTCTTGAAATCGGAAGAATCCCCTACAAGTTATCTTAGAAATCAGACAACAACTTCAGATAATTTCTTAGAGTGTTGACATACAATTCCAGCCCTTGAGAACTCTTCAACAGAATAAGCATTCTCCCACAGAGTTATTTCCCAGCAGATCGAAGATTCTTGGTCTCTTTTCTCCAGTTGAAGCCTCCCAGGTTTCAATTCCCCAGTAGAGATCGTCAGAGTTTTCCTTATTCCCCAGGAAAGTCATGAAGGATTCTCACATCCCCAATAGTGGTCCAAGGATTTCTCATTCTCAGCAATCAAAGATTTTGAATCTCCAATAGCGGTCAAGGGTTTATTTTCCCTGGAAGCAATCAAAGATTTCATTGTCTCCAACTATCAAGGATTTATTTTCCTCAGCAAGACAACTAATCATATTACATGCGCATCCATTACATTCATATATCATAAACATTGATAAAGCACATTTTATTTCATCATACATGTCATGCAACATAACTTTGTGTTTTAGCTAACCTTTTACCCTTTTCAGGATAAGATTAAAAGCTATCTTTAACCACTATTCAAAGATTTCAGATATAGTACAGATACACTCCAGACACGGAAGTCATTCTGTTACTCATTCAAATCTCTTATTCATATACAGTATGGATACACCCCAGACACGACGGTCATTCTACTACTCATTCAGAATTTCAAGTCAAGATACAATATGGATACACCCCAGACACAAAGGTCATTCTATTACTTATTCAGAATTCAAACAATCAGATATAGACTAGATACGCCCCAGATACGGAAGCCATTCTATTTCTCATTCAGATTCAACTATCAACTTCAAGTTCAGAAACACTCCAGACACGGAAGTCATTCTGTCACTTATTCAGATCCCAATTACAGTTCAGATACACTCTAGACACGGAAGTCATTCTGCTACTCATACATGTCTCAATTTCAGATACAGTCCAGATACGCACCAGACACGGTTGCCATTCTGTCACTCATTCAGAATTTATCCCCAGCCCAGAGATGCTCCATACACGAATGTTTTTTTTCTGTCGCCCATTCAGAATTCAGATACAATACAGATACACTCCAGACACGGCAGTCATTCTGATATTCATTCAAGAATCAAATACAGTTATAGCTCGGATACGCTCCAGGCATGGACTCCATTCTTTTGCTCATACGAATCCAATCTCCAGATACAATTCAGATACGTTCCAGATACGGATACCAATCTGATGTTCATTCTCTTGATTTTCAACAAACAAATCTTGGATGGCATCTTTAAGCCCATCTCCAGCAAGATTCTACCATCTCCAAATGGCATCTTTAAGCCCATTCCCTCCGCTACATTTTGACGAGTGCAAATTTACGGGCACTCTAGTGTCCGATCATCTTTTACCTTCGAGTTACAAAAGGAAAACTCGCCAATCTAACTCTTCAGGTTCAAGAAGATTGAATAGGGGCAGCTGTTGTACTCCAAAATTTGCCCTCTCATTTTATCAAGATTTCCCCTCACAAGACTCTTTGAACTCCAGACAGGATTATGGTTTTGCTCTGCTCAAGACATCTCCTTGCACTGCTGACCTAAATTAGGGTTTGAGGTTGCACAGGGATTTTTGGACTTTCAATGCTCAAAGTGACTTTCATACTTCATGTTGGACCTATAAGATTTCCCCTACCAAGTTTCAAGCCTTGAATCAAATTTTTTGCCCAGTCAATTGGACAGTTGACCTAGAAATCAGTTGTATTGGGGGAAAAGTCAACTGTGGCCAATTTACAGTCAAACCTCACAATTTTTTATCCACATCAACATTATAGACTCATATGAACCATTTGATCAATTTTGGACCACAATTCCTCAAGAAATTTGATCAGATCATCAAAAGGGCAAAATGGTCATTTTTAGGGTTTTGACTGTATAAGGGCAATTTCTGATTTTTCACCTAGCCAATGGTAAATTGGGTTCATGCATGGACTCAAAGACTCAATGGCATCATCTTGACCTATTCACAAGGTTCAAAAGATCTCAAATGCATTGGATTGACAAATGAATTTTCCAGTCAACTAATCAAAATTTAACTGTACACTGAAAAGTCAAACTTTGATTTTTTGGTCAAAATCAAGTGCCAAGGGTCTTTTTTCATCAAGATGTGTCAAAACATGAAACTTGTTCATCAAGAAACCCAATTTTGCAAATTAGGGTTTAAGATTGAAAAATTTCATAACTTAGAATTTTTCTAAGTTATGAAATTTCCTTAATTTTTCTCAACTTCGCCCACCATTTTCACCATGATGAAATTGGATTCAAGAAAAACTTACAACATGAAAGTTTTAGTCCTCCACAAAGTATACAACTTTTATTCACAAAGTTTTCCCAAAAGAAGCTTGGATCTCAAGTTATGAATTTTGGAACAAGGGTCTATGAAACTTTTAACTTAGTGAAAATTTACCCTAGTTTAGGTAGGATTTTGACCTATCTTCATGGCAATTTTTCACCTAGTTCCACTTGGAATCTCAAAATGAATTTTAAATATGGATTGAATAGAATGTTACAAGCTTTCCAAAATGTCCAAGAACTCTCCAAAATCATTTATGGTTAGGGAGAATCGAAGGTTTGAATTTGGCAAAAACTCACTTTTGATCCATGACATTTTCATGTTGATACAAGTTGCAACTTCTGTCCAGCTTCACTGGTATTTGATTACAGGCCCCTAAACCCTTTCATACTCAATAATTAAATGCAAATCCATTGGTTTGAGGCTTTGTTCTGGTCATGGGAAGATTACACAAGAGATTAATCCAAAAATAGCAAAAAGGCAACATTGTCATTTTTGTCAAATTTGCTTTATGTCAAATTGCATTCTTGAGCCTTGAACCAAAAATATTATGCAGCGAACAATATCCACAAACTTGAGGGGCCAAGATCACAAGGTGTAAGCTGGTAGATAGCCTGTACAAGCCTGTCTTACATCATTGCTCCCTTTTGCTTAAAATACAAGAAACTTGTCAAATACAACACAACTTGCACATCTGTTAGGACCAACCCTTGCAAGCTTTTGAAACAAGTTTCACACATTCCCTTGAGCCAGAAACACGAGCCATTGAGCCCTCAAACCTTCCAAAGCACAAAATCACCTTCCTCTTGCAAAATAGGGCAGCTTCTGCACCTTGAGTTCTATCTCACAAACCACTCGTGCATTTTGCCCCAAACCTGTTCAAACACCTTCCATATAACCAATCCAAGCTATCCCAACCATTAGGCAGTGACTGTAAATCTATTTGCAAGCTTCACCATTTCTGTTTTCAGCTTGTGCAGGTTGAGTTCTACAAGCTTGTTCAAGCACATTCAAGGCAAACTAGGCATTGGGGAAGGTCAGGGGAAGTTCAAGCAAGCTCCCAAACATCTCAGGCCTCACTGAAAATCTCCACATTGCCATACACGATTTCAACTGAAATAGGTTTTTATCAACTTCCTATCTCTCTATTTAGGAATCATTAGGCTTAGGTTTGTGAATAAAAAATGTAGTACTCATAGCCCTGAAGCTGTACATATGCTCAGTTTTCATTTAAGTTAAACGTGTTAAGAGAATTTGATTCATTGACTTCCTGAAAAAGTTAGGTTAGAAATTAGGGTCAGAGAAATTCTCTCTGGTCTTTGAGAGTTAGATTAAGTTTCTTATATGGTTGAATTCGTCTTGAAAAATACTACAACTTTGATGTTATGAGTTTTTGCGTTAGAGCACGTATGCAGGATCTGGACATTTGTACAGGGCGCGCGTTTTTGTTTGAAAAAGGTTGAAGATGAAGTTTAGTGGGTTGGGCTTGGTTCTGGCTCACTTTTTGCACCCCCTGCCTTGCTGACTGCACCCCCTGGCCCATTTCTTCATATTTTTATATTTTTGTATTTATTTTTCATTTCTGATTTTATTTTATTATTTTTCAAACATAAAAAATTCCAAAAATATTTTTATAAATTTTCACATTTATTTTTGTATTTTATTTTATTTTTCTAACATAAAAATAATTTAGTGAGTATATACTTTTATTTTATTTAATGAAAACTTGAAAATAATACATAATAATATTATACCTTTATTTTTTATTTATTTTATTTATTTATACTTAAATAATATTTTTCTAAATATATTTTTATCTTGTATATATTTTATTTTATTTTATTGTACATGAATAATATAATTAATATGTATTTACTTTCTTAAAAGAAAATTAGGGTTTTTACCCTTAATAAAAAATAATCTTTTTATTTCGTTTTTAATACATTTAATATTTTACTTTTACATACATAAAAATAAACAAAAAAACATCTTTTTACATAGTTATAATATTTTTCACATTTATATTTAAATTGCTTATTTAATTATTGCCAATTTATTTATTTGTACCATTTATTCAATTTGGATGTAATAGTAAATATTAGGGTTTTATTTTCTTGCAAATATTCCCCATTCAAAATTGTATCCCCTTCCCATACCAATGTTGTAATAACTTAGGTTTATTTTGTGCACTTTATGCTTTCAAATATACCATGATTAGAGATTAGGATTTGTATGCAAAAATCCAAAATCAAACAAATAGCTTGACTAATACAAAGACAAAAAACATGTAAATTGACAACACAATGCACACTTTCACCCCTAGGGTTTCATCCACTTGTTGCCTTTAAAATGGCCATGTTATGCATGTTGAGTATCTTGGCAAAACAAAAACAAAACAAAAGATCATAGTTCCTCGATGACGCTATCTTGGTTGCCTATACAAAATGATCTAGTCCCTCAAAAATTGCTAAAGATACTTGGCAATATTGCTATCATGGTCAATACGATGACCCGCGTCTGTCCCGTTTAACATCCTAATACAAGCTTGTTTACCAAATGCAAAGGTAAAACAACACTGTCAAAAGGGTTAAAAATGTGTAGGAAATATCTTTGAGTAAAATAGGGTAGAAAACTCTTAGTTACTTGATCAAAACTTGCAAAAACATCCTTGCTATTTTTAAACACACTTCACAACACAATTTCAAAACATTTCCCAAAAACAATTTTTCAAACATTCAAACATTGAAAAATCTTTTCAAAAGACAATACCCCTTTTTATACATCCAAACAAGAATCATTACAAAGGTTTCCACAACGATGGCCTCTTTTCAAAATATTTTCAAAACCACACACACAAAGCACCATTTCAAACAATTGGAAAAGCAAAGCAAGTGATCTAAACAAGTAACTAAGAGCCCATGGATAACCATGGATGAAAAGGGTGCTTGCACCTTCCATTTTCATAATCTACCCCCCGAACCCAAGAAAATATCTCAAAGGTCTTTCCTGTGATTTATGACCTTTCCTTTGGATAAAATAAAAAGTCGGTGGAGACTCTTGCTAAGCCGAAACATTTGCAAACACAAACGTAAAACCTCAAGTCAGTTCTCCCACCGCATCACAATATGTGAATGATCTATGCATGTAATGCAGGCGTTTACGAAAATGGAGTCTGACATTTTTGTGGAGGTAAGATTGGAAGTTTGATTCCTTAACACGGAGAACTCTGCCAAATTTGATTGGAAAGAAAATGTCTTGAACCCAAATTTGTCACACTTGTAAACTGAATTGAACTGATGATCTTCTGAAGAAAGACATGGAGAGCTGCTTGGGGATTTGTCCCAGATTAGCTGACTGTTGAGGATAAACTGGTCGTGGCTTCAGTCAAAAGTTGTTGGAACTGAGTTGATCACGGCTTCAGCTCTGAAATGACTATTGGAGATAAAATGATCATGGCTTCAGTTCTGAAATGGTTGTTGGAATAAACTGATCATGGCTTCAGTTCTTAAATGATTGTTGGAAATAAACTGATCATGGCTTCAGTTCTTGAAATGACTGTTGGAAATAAATGCCCCTGTATGAGTCTTGAAAATGATTTTCTGGCAAACAAAATCTGAGAAAACTTGCACTGAGCAGCAAATCTTGAACTGATTCCCAACTGGATCTGGAAGATACTTGCCCTTGATAGGGTCACTGACCAAGTTTCCCAGCTGTTTGAAATTCCTTGATGAAGAAAGCTTGTTTGCAAACAAAATTATTTATTCAATCATGGTAATTTTAATGCACAGTTCATGCAAAAGTTTTGAATCCAAAATCATTTTTAAAATGATGTTATTGGTGTATAGAAAATGCATCACTGGTTAAAACATTGTGGTTTATACTTTTAAAGTGAAAACAAAGGTATGAAACTAAAACAAATGATTCTCAAAAGATCATAGGAGTCAGTTTACGCAACCTTGTTGTAGTATGCTTTCAAAAGAAACCTAGCTTCAATTAGGTCTTTTGAGGGTTGTAACGTGGTCTGGTTCACGGTTTAAGAAATAAAGGATAAAGGCTCAAAGTTTATTTGTACCCAACCCAATCTTCGTGATGTTCTTCAGCCCTACGTTCAGTTAATTCAGACTATGCATTCATGTTCCAAGATATTTTGGAATTGCACTGATGGTAGTAATGAAGATGATTCAGAAGCTAAGGAATCTTGAGAATGACAGTCATCTCTTCTTACATCTTTTTGTTGTTTTGAGGACTTTTGTCAACTCTGGTGGAGAATTTTGAGGATTTGAAGACCTCTTCTAATTGGATTTATTATTCCCAACTTTTTCCCGAACTGTTTCATTTGAGATTACAGTCAGCGGGATGCCCTAGTTTTTTTGCCTAAGTCTCCTTCAGAGGTTTTGACTTAGTGGTATTTTTCTTTTGATTTTTCTTTTCATTTCATTTTGCTTTTTGGGAAGATAATGATTGTCTTGCTCAATGATTACGGGGAACCATCTTTGTCATTTTCGGTTTGGGAGCATCTTTGACACTTCTTGCCGTGTGCAAAGGAAAGCTTGATCGCGACCTTAGATGAAAGATGTCTTGCATGATTTCTCTTGTAATTGAATGCACAGCCAAATTAACTGAGAACTACCCATCCCCAGGTTAAGATTGCGGCTTTTTTCGTATAGAAAGAAACTCCAACTTCTAGGCTCAAAGGGGTGAACGAGGGATTAACTTTCTTATTTCTCCGGTGTTTGGGAGTTGAAACAATGCTTGTATATCCTCAGCAAAGTTTTATTTGAAAGCATACCAGCAAGAAATATGGGTATTTTGTTTTCATCATCCTCCCTCAGATATTTGCATAAACAAAAGCTTGATAAAGGGAGTAAACAATAGAAATATATTTGAAATTAGTAAATGAAAATGATTTGAATTAAAACATTGCAATGCTCATTTCATTAAACTTAACATGAAAGTACAAACAGAATTTGAAAGCAACAATTTTAACATAAGTAAGGGAAAAATGCAAACAGAAAGAAACATGGCCTAGTGACTAATCAGTAACAAGGATGAGCTGTCCTGTCTGAAACACTGGCTTTAGGAAGTGACTTGAGGGTACCCCGACTCAGTCTTCAGCCACTTTGTTTTGGCAAAGGATTGTTGACAACATTAGGACCTGCCTCTTTGAAAGTAAGAATATTTGCTTTCACCAATTCTTGCACTCTGTTTTTCAATGCATAGCAGCTCTCTAAATCATGACCGGTAGCTCCCTAATGAAATTCACAATGAAGGTCAGATATGAACCCAGCTGGAGGAGGATTTCTAGGAATCAGAGGCCTAGTCGTAATCAAGCCCTTCTGCACCATTGCAGGATATAATTCAGTGTACATCATAAGGATGGGATCAAACTGAGCCCTATTCTGATTATGATTTTGTGCAATATTCTGTCGTTGAGGAACCTGAATTGGTTGAGCATTGACCGAGGGAGTAACAACCGCTACTTGTGATTGATCAATGTATTAAGGCCTACGGAGAGGTCCTCTTCTCTCAGTTGAGACAACATTGGCTTCTACCTCTTTCTTCTTCTAAAAGTTCCCAAGGTATTTCTTTGTACCATTAGAAGATACAGCAGCTTTAGACACTTTACCATTCTTGATTCCTTCTTCTAATATTTGGCCGATAGTCACCAGGTCTGTGAAACTGGAGGACACACTACCAATCATCTTCTCACAAAAGAAAGGGGACAAAGTATCCATGAACAAACCAGTTAACTCTTTCTCTACCAAAGGTGGTTCAACTTGAGATGCCAATTCTCTCCATCGTTGAGCATACTCCTTGAAAGATTCTTTCTCATTCTGAAACATATTTTGCAATTGGCGATGATCAGGTGCCATGTCAAGGTTGTATTTGTATTGTTTTATGAAAGTATCAACAAGATCTTGGAAGCATTGGATACGACCTTTCTCAAACCCCATATACCATTTCAATGAAGATCCACTCAGACTATCTTTGAAACAATGGATAAGCAGCTTGTCATTCTTGGTGTAAGCAGACATCTTTAGAAAGTACATCACCAAATGACTTCTTGGACAAGTGTGCCCCCGGTATTTCTCAAACTCAGAAGTCTTGAACTTTGCAGGCATAACCAGATTAGAAACTAGGCACATGTTGTTAGCATCAACACTGAAGAACTCATTTCCTTCCATAGCTCTGAGTCTTTTCTCTAAAGTATGATACTGTTCTTTGAAATCTTCAAACTCACTGAAGTCTCCTTGACTCACACTTTGAGGACTGGAAGCATGGTACTCAAAGAAAGGGTTCTCAAAAGCAGCTTCTGCAGCAGGTTGACGAGAAGAAGTATGAACGATTGGCTGAGGTTCAGTGAAAACTGGAGCCTGAAAGACTGGTCAGGAAGACTGGCCAACCATTGGAGTAATTGCAACAGGCGAAGAGTAGTTATGAGGTAACCCAAACTCTGGCCATGTAGTAGATGTATGCTGGATAGGTTGAGTGTTAACAACAACAGTTGGGATTTCAGATATCACAGTCCTTTGAGGTGGCTCTCCTTTGGAAATCAGGACTTGCATCATCTCAGTAAGTTTGGCCATGCCTGACTTCAACTCATCGATTTCCATTCTGACTTCCATGTTGTGTTGTTCTTGGTTTTCCATTCTCAATCTGACAGCAGCTCTAGTCCCATAGTTATGTTGAGGAATCAGCTTGACGGTGGATGACTAACTGGAAGAAAGAAGCAATTAGGAATAAGATCCTGAATAACCTGGATGTATGTAGAATGATGCAAAGGATGCAAATGATATGCAATGTTATGCAATGCACTGCACATTAACAGGACCACATGGTTCAAAGTCACGAGCCTGGAGTCAAAGGTATAACCCATAAGGTATGGACTAATGGTTATCACCTGTCGAACAAGGTTCTAAGAGGTTCCCAGAGTCTACATCCTTCCTTTGGATATTACCAACGTCCCGATTAACTCAGTAATTAGTAATATTCTCAGGAAAAAACTCGTCCGAGCGTAGTATTGCGTGACAACTATTTCCGGATTACTCCGTCATAGCTTTCGCACTACACCTAAAAGGCCAAGATGGGTTAGGTAATCTACGGTCCTCAGCTTCAACAGGATCCCAGGTCGAAAGCAGTATGTCTTCCCGATTACTCGGTAAACAACACTACAGTCTAAGGGGCCTCCACTGAGTTGGGGATCTCATGTCTCCTTTTTTGGGATTACTCCCTCAAAGTTAACATGACTATACCCCCGTCCTATCTTAAGTTTTCCCAAAGTCCGGGTAGAGGACTTATAAGAAATCACCAAGCCCCTGAAAACTAAGAAAATCCAGACAAACATATGTACAACATAATGGGAAGTAATAAACAACAAGTAAAACAATATATACACACTCATAGAAGAGAAACAAACAAAGCTAGGATTGACCCACTTAGGAATGGACTAGCAATAGGTCAATCTGTCCCCAGTGAAGTCGCCACTTTCCTGTCGCACACTTTTCTTGGCGCTCGATTATGACAGTGATTATATGAAATAGAAAATGTAGCAGTAAAGATTTGAGATTTAAGCCATCAATTTACTTAACTCAACACAATGAAGTCGCCACCGCACTTTATTATTTCCAAAGGGAAATGGGAAAAAGCGAACAAAACCCAAAAAGATCAGAGATCGAGGTACGGGGGTCGGTTATGCGAAGGGAAGGTATTAGCACCCCAAGCATATGCGGTATTCCGCAGGATCCACTTTGTTTGGTTTCTTTAAAAAGGAGTGTCATGTAAAAGTCTACTTGCTAAAGGAAAAGAATGAATGAGCATTTATAAACAAAAGAAAATGAAATGTTTTTTTATTATTTTTGTTGCTCGCCTTGGGTCGTAAGACTTAGTGCCTACGTATTCCCTCGTGCAATGGGAAAGTCAGAGCACCGTAGTTCGGCTAGAAAAGACTTGTCCGTTGGTTGATTTTAAACAAGGAGACAAGTCGTCATTGTTAGGAGAGAAATCTCGACTAACGCCCACAAGGTGTGAGAAAGATGGACCATGCGTCAGCAAGAGTGAGGGTTTGAGAATGCCTCTAGTACTCAAGTGGAAAAGTCGACACCTTTATAACCATAGGGATAGGAGAATGTTACTCGACTATCAATGAATCATGTCTCAACTCGAAAAAAGTTTTGAAGGGTAAAAGTGCTCGAGCGTACAAAAAGGTTTGAATGAGTTGAAGTGTTTTTGTTAATTTTGAAAGATGTCAAAGTATGATTAAATGAATTCAAGTTTGTTTAAAGAAAAGAAGTTTTAAAATAAAATGCACTCGACGAGGTCGAGTTTTATTATGAAAGCTATTCGAGTTTATATACAAAGAAGATTTTGCAAAAGATGAGAAAGTTTTGAAAATTAAAGAATGGGAGAAAAGAAAAGACAGTATCCTATGTACAGGAGGGTAAAAGATAAGGTAAAGCGGATCTGGGCGAATAAGAAACCAGTACTTAACATGACAAAGTCAATACTGTATTCCCATCCCTTTGGGTTTAAAGCCACAGACAGAAAAAAAGCTAAGAGTATACCAAACCTCAGATGAAAATAAATCACAAGTCGACAGCATCAAAAAACCAGATGTAAGATAATACTCCCAGCAGCGAATAAAGCTAGTGCAGCACGTGAAAATAAATCACAAATAAAGAAATCGCGGATGAAGCTCGCGGTACTGGATAAGGCTTAAGATATCAAATAAATCTCACGGTATCGGAAAAACCTCCCTGCATCACATGAAATGTACAAACAAAACTAACAGCACGGGAAAAATTATATGCATCCGTACAACTTTCAGAAGTTAGTTGGAATTAAAAAATAAAATCCCAATGCGATGAAAATAATATTTACATAACCTGAATTTATTTATAAATGAAGTGAATAAAATATACAGTTAAAATATTATGTACAAGTATATATTTACAGTACCAAATATTAAATCAGAATAATAAAATACAATGAAAAGGTAAAGGGAGAAGTGTAGGAATTATTGATGCAATATGTGAGAATGGATACTTGAAACGATTTTCAGAAACCTTCACAGTAAACAAACTCGTTAGTAGCATAAGCGGTATAAATTTTAAAATGAAACGAAATTGCAACAAGATTTGAATTTATGTTAGTAATCACAAAGTATAAAAATTAAAATGAACTTGTATGATGCATATGAATAAATGAATATTTACACAAATCAAAATCAAGAATTCATGATATTGTTCAATGTAAACATAAAAAATCAGCATTATCAAAAGTTGGACAACAACAAATTATGCATAAAAAGCTCATGAAAATTAATTTCAAAGTGATTCCAACCTTATGTATAAACACTAATATTAGACCAACAAACTTTGTGAATTGAATTCAATTTGAAACATCATCAAAACCACTTTTAAAATGATTTAAACGACAAAAAAACATTAACACCGACAATTCAAAATTAATCAATTCATACCAAAATTACATTAAGTTCAAAAAAGTGATGAAAATAAGTTTTGAATCAAATTTTCGGCAAGATATAACTCTGGACAACAACCAACACTAATCGTTATCGCACGATAAAATTCACCGCAAACATGCTCAAACAAACTCAAAGAAACAATCACAATGCCATGAGCGAATCTACCAACCAAAACACAACCAAGTTATGCCTAAAACGAAATTAATATCCTCTTTAAATCGGAACAAACATGATACAAACTCAAGACTAAATAACACGAGCGTATTGCGATCATTATTTCCGATTGTTTTCAAAACATCACGTTGATTTCAAAACAATTAACTCAAAAAAACAAGCATTGAAAACAGAAATTTCCAAACAATTTAACAATAATTGAAAGGTATTATCAACCAAAAAAACTCATCATTACACTTGACATAAACAAATTAATCACAATTTTTTTATCACATAACAACAATTATCACAGTGCAACCAATTTTCAGATTTTAAACTCAAGAAACAAACATGGAAGCATAACGGTTACAAGCAAAAGAAATTGAAAGTTATCGAATGTCAAAGTTGTTACGGGATTGGCGGATGTGCACGAACAAAGTTGCTACCGGTTGTTGTTATTGCTGCAGAAGGAAGAGAAAATGGAATGTTAATGGTGGTGGTGAATTGAAGCAGTTCATGAAGTTTGTTGTTCAGTCGCGGTAGCCGGCAGTAGGTGGAAGGTGGAGGCTATCTGTGGGTTACGATGGTGTTGCTGGGTTGATGAGGGCGGAAGGTTAGCGCTGGAGGTGGTATAATTGATGAAGATGAAGTAGATGGTAATGGGTTGTTTCTTGCACGTGGATACGTTGGGTTGGGGATTTGCATTTGTATTCTTTGTTTGGGTTTGAATCCTCTACCCGGATTTGGGATACCTTATAGGTAAGTATCAATACGTTGTGGAAACTGTGCAGGGTATACCGACATGGTCTAAGCAATAGCTACGTTAGTGCGACATATTTGTTGGTATCGGTAGCCCTTGAGTAGTCAAGGAGAATACAGGGCCGCTGTGTGATGTCATGAAGCACTAATGAACTTTTAGAACCTTTACTTGACCAACTTGGCCATTAGGACGTAGTGAGATGACCGGCTTTGGTGCAGTCCGAAGTTGGTAGATACTCGATACTACACTCATTGAGGTTTGGTTTTTTGGAATATTTCGGTCGCTATTAAAGAGGCCTGCGCTGAAACAATGCCCAAGGAAACAAATCAGTGATATTGAGCTCCTTAGAACCCATTACTATTACTAGGACAGTTTTGAGCCAACTAAACTTCAAGAGGGTACTTACCTATAAGACTTCATGCAAGCCTAAACCTAAGGACTGGTTTGCTTTGTTTGTATATACTTGTACATAACATCATAAACATCATAACATCATACTCATACTCACTAACCATTTCAAGGATTTTTGGGATTTATCTTTGTTCTGTTTTGTAGGACATGGATTCTATTCGCAGGAAAACCATTCAAGTCAATCTCGTAAGGATCCCTCCTTAACTTAAAGAGTTAGCATCAAGGGTTCCTGAAAATTATCCATTTACTGAAAGACATGGTCGCCTACTAAACTTAGTCATCTCCAACACTGATGAAGACTTGATGAAGGTGCTCTTCCAGTTCCTTGATCCTCTACACCATTGCTTCACTTTTCCTGATTATCAACTTGTGCCAACTTTGGAAGAATTCTCCCAACTCTTGAGGATTCCCATTCTCAATCAACTACCTTTCAACGGTACGGAAATATATCCAAAGCCATAAGAGATTGATCAAGCCCTAAACTTGCAACCATCTGATATCACAACTAATTGGGAAACAAGGAGTGGTGTCAAAGGTTTCTTAGCAAAATTCTTGTTCGAGAAAGCCCAAAACTGTTGGAACTCTTTGGATTTGCAAGCCTTTGAGGAAATTATGGCTCTCCTCATCTATGGGATGGTTTTGTTTCTGAATCCTGACCAACTCATAGATGTGAACGTCATCAAAATCTTCATGTCTCGTAACCCGATACCTACTTTGCTAGGGGACATCCTACATTCCTTTCACACCCGTACTATGATAAAAAGAGGTATCTTATGTGTTGTACTCCTCTCTTGGCAAGATGGTTTATTTCGCATCTTCCCCAATCTGTATTAAAGAACGAGCAATGTTCAAGATGGTCCCATAGGTTGATGACGCTCAGACATTCAGATATTCATTGGTGTTCCCGCTCTTTGGAGAATGTTACTATCGTTGAACGTTATGGAGAATTCCCTAATGTCCATTTGCTTGGCATTAGAGGAGGTATCACCTACAACCCTTGCTTAGCCTTAAGACAATTTGGTTACGCCCAAAGGGATGGTCCACACAAGATGCTTATTCAAGGTTTGGTATTTGACTACGAGAGTGACGATCAAGTTAACCGCCAGAGATTTATCCGAGCTTGGAGGATGTTGAACAAGGTGGATAGCAAGACACTAGGACACAAGAATTCCATTCCCCTCGAGCCTTACCTTAAATGGGTACGAGCTCGTGCTCAGAAACTTGTGATGCCTTATCCCTCCATCTTACCATTCATCGTGGAGCCTGTGGTCGAAGGAGATGCTCCCTACACTATCCTCCATCCCGGCATGCCTACCTCTCTCGAAGACTTACAAAAGGGTTGGATCCAGCTGAAGGAAGAACTAGATACTTTTGAGGCTCAATTCTATGCTAGTGAAAATAGGGTCTTGGAGCTTACGAAGCAGCTACAAGAAGAGAAAAGTGTGAACGCCTATCTCGCACCGAAGATGATGCGTTCAGTCTTTTTATCTTAGAAAGTTATTTTGTAAGCCCAAGAGGCATGATGTAATCTTTCTTGTTTTGTCTAATGAGAACTAATGTTTGTTCATTTTTTTGTCTATACAAATTTAAATTTCATTAATCCTTGAAATCATTTGCATGTACATATTCCATGCATCATAACATGACATGTTTTCGCATAACAGGTTTCCTTATCTTTCTGCTGTTTATTTCAGCAAGATGGATCTAGAGCAAACTGTGAAGGATCTCCAAACCCAAAATTCTCAATTTCATGAGACTCTACTAGCCCTATCCAAGGGGCGGCAAGATATGATGGCTTTGCTGGCTGTTAAGAAGAAGCCAAAGAAGAAAGCTCTATTCAACATGGGTAGAAGGTTCAAGGAGACAGTCCGTCAAATCCCAGTAGGAGGAGATTCATCTGGAGAGGACAAGAACCAGATTGTTGAGGTCAAGAGTACTCAGGCTGACTATATCAATGATCAAGTATCTGATGATGATTATTTCAACGAGTTGTATCCACCCGCTGATATTAAATACAAGCAGTTAGAAGACAGATTGAAAGCTGTTGGAATCCAGGCCATCCCCGGTTTAGATTTTGATGATTTGGGTTTGATATTTGGGGTAGTCATTCCCCACAAATTCAAAATACCAATCTTTGCAAAGTACGATGGGGTTTCTTGTCCAAAACTCCATTTGAAATCTTATGTGCGCAAGATACAGCCGCACAATTTTTCCAAGAGAGCTTGGCTGGAACACAACTTGAATGGTTTTACCAGTTAGATGGTTCTCGTATCAATACTTGGGAGGATTTAGCTACTTCCTTCTACCATCAGTATCAGTACAACACCGACTTGGCACCAACAAGGGTTCAGTTGCAATATATGACCATGGGGGAAAATGAAGGATTTAAGGAATATGCGCAAAAGTGGAGATACCTTGCTAGTAGGGTCCAACCTCCCTTGACTGATAGGGAGCACATCGACATGTTCATGGGCACTTTATCTGGTCCTTTATTTAATCTGTTAGTTGGCTGCTCTTCTTTTGATTTCACTGAATTGATCTTAACTGGCGAAAGAGTTGAAAGTGGCATCAAAAGTGGAAAGATCTCTGTGGCATCTACCTCTAATCCCAATCCTATCAAGAAACCTTTGCTGCAAAGAAGGAAGTCAATGTTGTGTACGGGGCAAGGGCCCATACCAAGAAGAACAATCACCCGTCTGTCAATGCTATCCAGATCTCCAATCCAACTCCTACTCCAAGACCATCTGCAAATCATCAACATTTTGAAACTCCAAGAAGACAATTTACGAGGTTAGGCATGTCACTGTCTCAAGCCCTTCAACATTTGCTCAAGGCTAATTTAGTGATATTGCGCGATCCTCCCGCCAACCCTGACACCTCATCACCAAAGTATAATCCGAATGCTAAGTGCGCTTACCATTCAAGCAGCCCGGGCACGAGACTGACTAGTGTTGGGCCTTGAAGAACAAAATCCAGGATTTGATTGATAACAAAACTATTGAATTTGATCCTCCTCCAACGCCGAATGTAATTACCGCTATGATGCCGAAACATGACAAGAATGTTAATGCTATTGAAGATACAATTTTTGTTGCCTCTGTTAAAGAATTAACTACTCCGCTGAATGTAATAAAAAACAATCTGTTGAAAGCTGGGATCTTCCCTGGCTGTGTAAAAGATTGTATGTACTGTACAAGACAACTCAATGGATGTGAAGGGCTGAAGAAAGGCATACAACGCCTGATGGATAGCCATGAAATTCTATTTGAGAAGACTCCACTTGCCAAGAGTTTGATTAACAAATGTGAAGACCTCTCCATTATTACCATCTCAAACAAACCTCTTAGGATAACCTCCAAAGGTCCTATTAGGATTTCAAATGAACCCACTATTGCTCCCTTAATAATTACCAGTCCCGGACCGATTCCTTACTCTTCAAATAAGGCAGTACCATGGAATTACGGTGCTGAGGTGTTCTATCATGGAATTAAACAAGATGCCTGGATCAAAGAAGAAAAAGACGACAACGTTGGCAACATAGCTGGCTCAAGCAAGGTAACTAGAACTGGGAGAATATTTTCACCCAATATCTCACCACCAGTTGTTATAAGGGCGTCCATCCGCATTACTGCTACCAAGCCAAGTACTAATACAAGAGGGAAGGATAAGGTTGTTGAGCCTTTTGTTATTGAAGTACCATCCAAGGATGTAGCTGATGAAGAACCCTCCGCTCGCGAGATGGACAATATTTTGAAGATCATAAAAAGAAGTGACTTCAAGATTGTAGAATAGTTGGGGAAAACCCCTTTTAAGATTTCAATGTTGTCATTACTTCTTTGCTCCAATGCCCATTCTCGAACATTAATCAAGTTCCTGAAAAAGGCTCATGTCCTCCATGAGACAACAACAAACCAATTTGAGAATTGCGTTGCTAGCCTGACAGTTGATAATGGCTTGGGATTTTCTGATGCTGACTTAACACCTCTCGGGAAGAATCACAATAAAGCTTTACATGTTTCTATCGAGTGCAAAGGGACTACCTTAGCACATGTGCTAGTCGACACTGGTTCTTCTCTGAATGTATTACCCAAGGGGGCGTTAGACCGTCTAGACTGTGAAGGTTTAGTCTTAAAGCCAAGTGATATCATTGTAAGAGAATTTGATGGATCAAAGAGGACTATTCATGGGGAGGTAGATCTTCCAATCAAAGTGGGCTCCAAAATCTTCAACTCCACCTTCTATATTATGGATATTCGTCCTGCCTATTCTTGTCTGTTAGGTCGCTCGTGGATCCATAAAGTTGGGCAAGTAACCTCAACCCTCCACGAGAAACTCAAATATCCGGTCAAGGGATAAATAGTTACCATATGTGGGGAAGAAGAGTTTATGGTGAGCCACCTTAACTCTTTCAAGTACTTAGAGATGGATGGAGAATTCATTGAGACCCCATTTCAAGCCTTTGAGGTTGTACCACCGATGATTGCTGCTACCAAATGTTCTTCTGATCAGTCTAAAGCTGTTAAGGCCACACCAAAGATGGTTTCAGTCAAAGGTGGCCACGCGGCAATTGAAGAAGGAAACTATGATACTTGGGGGTGACTCCTCGATATCCCATTTAAAGCGGACAAGTTTGGTTTGGGCTTCACCAGAAAATCTCAGAAGGAAGTGAGGCGCGCTCGTGTTGGAAATCTGTTAGAACAATGTTTGAATCTAGTACCCTATATTTAAGTTTTGATGATAACAAAGTGAAAAGATATAGTAGTTAAATATTTTATGATTGAATTATATGCTGCCTAAAATTACTATGCTCAGACTTGCAGATATGCTGATTAAAATAAGCAAGATAACGTTTTCAGCATCAGAATATGAGTTTGCACATCAGCATCAGAAGTTGCTGAATCAGAACGTCAAGATCAGATGATCAACGCTTGCACATGCTGAAGCTTGATGAACAGAACTGCGCGTAAAACACTCTGATACAGAAACAAATTAGTTCATCAGCAGCGAAGCAGAATCAGAATGAGCCAAGCCAGATCGTGCATTGAAGAAGCAACGGTACTGTGCATTGAAAGCTAATCAATACCAACGGCATCATTCTAAGACAAGATCTGCTCAAAAAGGAAAGCTTGTTAATAGCATTGAATCAAGAATATTTGCTTCAACGTTCATCTTCTCAAAGTGCTATATAAACCAAGCTTTGAAGATTATCACGGCTAATGCTTCCAAACTCTCTACACGCACAAAGCTGAACAGTAATCTTCACTCTACAAGTTTTGCTAAACCACCAAACTCTGATACTCTATTAGCGTTTAGCATCTTAGTATTCTAAGCTTCATTTGTGTAAACATCACAGTTGTGATATAGTTTTTGTAGAAAACATTCATACACACTTGTTCATTCCTTTGTAAGAAAGTGTTGCCTTGACAAACCGGATTGTGGTTTGAATCAAGAAGGTTTTAGCAGTTGCTAAAGCAGATTTGTATTCAGTTGAATATAGTGAATTAAGACCTCGTTGGAGAGAGGCGAAATCACCTTGAACGGGTGGACTGGAGTAGTTTGAGATCAAACGAACCAGGATAAAAATACCTTGTCATTTGCTTTAAAGTTTCCAGTTTTACAATTCAACCCCCCCCTTCTTGTGTTTTTCACCCCTTCAATTGGCATCAGAGCGCCTGGTTCTGAGCTAAAACACTTAACCGTGTCAGTAAAAGATCCAGCGTCAGAAAAACACTATGGCAGGAAACAACTCTCATTTCAGCAATGACACCAATGAGGACAGAGACAGATTCAGCGGCAAACCTCCAGTCTTTGATGGAGAAAACTTTGACTACTGGAAAGACAGAATTGAAAGCTTCTTTCTAGCACATGATGCTGATCTGTGGGATATGGTGACAGATGGATACACGCACCCTGTTAATGCAACTGGTCAGAAGATTGATAGAAAATCAATGACTGATCAACAAAAGCGTGACTTCAAGAATCACCATAAGGCCAGAACCATCCTTCTCAGTGCTATCTCCTATACTGAGTATGAGAAGATCTCCAACAGAGACACAGCTAAGAACATCTTTGATTCTCTCAGAATGACGCATGAGGGCAACGTCCAAGTCAAGGAAACAAAGGCTCTGGCGCTCATTCAGAAGTATGAGGCGTTTAAAATGGAAGAATCTGAATCCATTGAAACTATGTTCTCCAGATTCCAGATTCTGGTAGCTGGTCTCAAAGTTCTGGACAAGGGGTACTCTACTGCTGACCATGTCAAGAAGATAATCAGAAGTTTACCCAAGCAGTGGAGGCCTATGGTTACTGCTCTGAAGCTGGCGAAAGATCTCAACAAAATCACTCTGGAGGAACTTATAAGCTCCCTCAGAAGTCATGAGATAGAGCTGGAAGCTGACGAGCCTCAGAAGCAAGGTAAGCCTATAGCTTTAAAATCTAACAGAAAATCTGAATCTAAAGTTTTGCAGGCAGTTGAAGAAACATCTGATGGATCCTCATCAGAAGAAGACGAGCTTTCTCTTCTCTCCAGAAGAGTAAATCAACTGTGGAAGCAAAGACAAAAGAAATTCAGGAATCCCAGAAGATCTGATCAGAACGAGTCTTCTTCCAGAAACAGAAGAACAGATTCTTCCTCTGGATACAGAAGATCTGAAGGCTCCTCAGGTAGCAAGAAGCCAAATACAAAAGACATCATCTGCTACGAGTGCAATGAGCAAGGTCACTACAAGAGTGACTGCCCAAAGCTTCAGAGGGAAAAGCCAAAAAGGAAGTTTGGAAGAGAGAAGAAGAAAAGTCTCATGGCCACATGGGATGACTCTGACTCGTCTGAAGCTGACTCAGAATCAGATGATGAAAGGGCGAACATAGCGCTTATGGCTAACATTCCAGATGACAGTGAAGCTTCTGACTCAGACTCAGAATCAGACACAGAAGAGGTATTCCCTAACTTCGCTGTTAATTTTACAAAGGCTGAACTTGCTGAAAGCCTCAATGAAATTCTGGAACGTTATCAGCAGATTAGAGCTAAATTCAGAGACCTGAAAAGGACTCTTGAATCTGACTCTAATAAGTCTGAGAGTCTCAAATTGGAAAACTCTGAACTGAGAGATAAAATTTTAAAATTAGAAAACTCTTTACAAAACTCTCAGAAGGTACCAATTTCTGAAACTCCCAGCAACGCTGATGAGATCATCAAGGAGTATGATCATAGTTTCCAGAAGTTCCTTGCTAAAAGCATAGATAGAAGCAGAATGGCTTCAATGATCTATGGAGTTAGCGGAAACGGCAGGAAAGGAATAGGATACCTAGGTAAGGTTCCTACACCTAAAAATGTCATGGATTTAGTTATTAAACACACTCCTCTAAATTCACACTTTGTGTATGGTCACACACATGACATCAAATATACTAGTAGTAATCACTTTGTGAAACCAAAATTCAACCAGAGTTTTGGTAAAACTAACAAATCAGGACCCAAGAAGATCTGGGTACCTAAGGATAAAATAATACATGTTGCAGATATCTTTAGCAGCAAGTCAGAAACACCAGTCATGGTACCTGGACTCTGGCTGCTCACGTCACATGACGGGAAGAAGGCATATGTTCCAAAGCCTGGAACTTAAGCCTGGAGGCCACGTTGGCTTTGGAGGCAATCAGAGGGGAAAGATAATTGGCTCTGGAACTGTAGGTAACGGAAATCTTCCCTCTATTAATAATGTTCTGCTTGTTGATGGATTGATGCATAACCTGTTATCCATAAGTCAATTAAGTGATAACGGTTATGATATAATCTTTAATCAAAAATCATGTAAAGCTGTTAGTCAGAAAGATGGGACTATCCTATTTAATGGTAAGAGGAAAAACAACATTTACAAAATCAAACTTTCTGAACTTAAGAGTCAGAACGTAAAATGTCTTCTGTCTGTTAACAACGAGCAATGGATCTGGCACAGAAGATTGGGACATGTTAGTATGAGAAGAATATCTCAGATTAACAAACTCAATCTGGTCAGAGGACTTCCAAATTTGAAGTTCAATTCAGATGCTCTGTGTGAAGCATGTCAGAAAGGCAAATTTGCAAAACCCTCTTTTAAATCCAAAAATGTTGTTTCTACCTCTAAGCCATTAGAACTTCTGCACATTGACTTATTTGGACCAGTTAAAACTGCTTCTGTCAGTGGCAAGAAGTATGGGTTAGTAATCGTAGATGACTATAGCAGATGGACATGGGTAAAGTTCTTAAGACACAAGGACGAGTCACACTCTGTGTTTGTTACCTTCTGTAACCAAGTTCAGAATGAAAAAGATCTTAGAATCGTTAAAGTCAGAAGTGATCATGGTGGAGAATTTGAAAATAAAGATTTTGAGTCATTCTTTAATGACAAAGGCATTCTGCATGATTTCTCTTGTCCTAGAACTCCCCAACAAAATGGAGTTGTAGACCGAAAGAACAGAACATTGCAAGAAATGGCCAGAACCATGATCAACGAGACAAACGTTGCTAAGACTTTCTGGGCAGAGGCAATAAACACAGCGTGCTACATTCAGAATAGAATCTCAATAAGACCTATTCTGGAAAAGACTCCATATGAATTGTGGAAGAACAGAAAGCCCAACATTTCGTATTTTCATCCATTTGGATGTACTTGTTATATGTTAAACACTAAGAATTATTTGAACAAGTTTGATTCTAAGGCACAGAAGTGTATTATGTTAGGATACTCTGAACGCTCAAGAGGGTACAAAGTATACAATACAGAAACACAGATTGTGGAAGAATCAATCAGTGTTCGTTTTGATGACAAGCTTGACTCTGAAAAGTCAAAGCAGAATGAAAATCTTGCAGGTATAGAAATTGAATTTGCAGGTTCTGAAGACAAGTCATCAGAAGCTCTCAACACAGACATTCCTTCAACGTCTGAAAGAAGCAATGCTAGAAATCCTACAACTGCTGCTGATCAACCTCAGAAGAGACTACCCAGAAGCAGTTTGGATCACCCAGAAGAGACTATCCTAGGAAGAAAGGAAGATCCAATCAGAACAAGAGCAAGCTTCAGAAACTCTGAAGAAACTCTGATGGGACTTGTGTCTCTGATTGAACCTTCTTCTATTGATGAAGCACTTCTGGACAATGACTGGATTCTGGCAATGCAAGAAGAGCTGAATCAATTCACCAGAAACGACGTTTGGGATCTCGTTCCAAGACCAAAAGGATTCAACGTTATTGGAACAAGATGGGTGTTCAGAAACAAGCTCAATGAACAAGGTGAAGTCGTCAGAAACAAGGCACGACTGGTTGCACAAGGTTATAGTCAGCAAGAGGGGATAGACTATACAGAAACCTTTGCCCCAGTCGCCAGGTTAGAATCTATCAGACTCTTAATCTCATTTGCTGTTAATAGAGGCATCACTCTGTATCAGATGGATGTCAAAAGTGCATTCTTAAATGGTTATATAGAAGAAGAAGTGTATGTTCACCAACCCCCAGGTTTTGAAAATACAAAACATCCAGAACATGTTTTCAAACTGAAAAAGTCACTGTATGGTCTGAAACAAGCTCCCAGAGCTTGGTATGAAAGGCTAAGTAACTTTCTGCTTGAAAATGAGTTCACCAGAGGGAAAGTGGACACCACTCTATTCTGTAAAACAGTTAAGAGTGACATTTTAGTCTGTCAAATTTATGTTGATGATATAATCTTTGGTTCTACTAATCCTTCTCTTGGAAGAAAATTTGCTAAGTGTATGCAGGCAGAATTTGAGATGAGCCTCATGGGGGAACTGAAGTTCTTTTTAGGAATTCAGATCAATCAAACTCCAGAGGGAACTTACATTCATCAGAGCAAATACATCAGAGATCTTCTGAAGAAATTTGACCTCTCAGAATGTAAGCCATCAAAGATTCCAATGCATCCCACGTGCATTCTGGAAAGAGAAGAGGTAAGCAAAAGCGTAGAACAGAAGGTCTACAGAGGTATGATTGGTTCTCTCCTTTATCTGACTGCTTCAAGACCTGATATTCTATTCAGCGTATGTATTTGTGCTAGATTCCAATCAGATCCTAGAGAATCTCACTTAACAGCTGTTAAGCGAATTTTCAAGTATCTGAAAGGTACTACTAATCTGGGTTTGTTTTATAGAAAATCTAGTGATTACAGTTTAGTAGGCTACTGCGACGCTGATTTTGCTGGAGACAGAGTGGAACGAAAAAGTACTTCTGGAAGCTGCCAGTTTCTGGGAGAAAATCTGATCTCGTGGTCCAGCAAAAGGCAATCAACTATTGCTCTGTCAACAGCAGAAGCTGAGTACATAGCAGCAGCTGGATGTAGCACACAGATGCTCTGGATGAAAAGTCAGCTTGAAGACTTCCAGATTTTTGAGAGTAACATTCCTATTCTTTGTGATAATACTTCTGCTATTTGCTTAAGTAAGAATCCTATTTTACATTCTAGAGCTAAGCATATAGAAATAAAACATCATTTCATTAGGGACTATATTCAGAAAGGAATTTTAAACTTGAAATTTATAGATACAGACCATCAATGGGCTGATATCTTTACAAAACCCCTTTCAGAAGATAGGTTTAATTTCATTCTGAAACATCTCAGCATGAAAGTATGCCCAGAATGAAAATGCTTTAATTCCATATTTTTATCTTTCAGAATGTATTTATATTACTGTGAACTTCTGATCAATCTTCTTTCAGAAAGTAAGAACATGCAGATTGTATCAGAGGCAAGTCTAAAGATCTGAGAGTCCAATCTCAAATACAGACGTGCTGATCACTACATCAAACAAGTGTCATCCAATCATCAGCAAATCCCTGAAGCAGAACGCGTGCACGCTTCTGAGAAAGGAAAGCGCTGATTGGGTGCATTGAGACACATGTCTGGTAACCGTTTTTAAGTATCTTTCTCAAATCCCCCAAAATCAGCAAGCATTAAATGCAAAAGTAATCACGCTTGTTAATGGCAATCATTATTTTTTTTCTCTCTTAAAAACGTTTTATTTTTCAAAATAATTTTTGAAAATTCTATTTAAGAACATTACTCTTCATGTTTATTCTTTACGCTTATTCATAATCTCTTAAGAATTTTTCTGCATATCTCCGTCAAAACCCTAGCTTTTTCTCAAATCACTCTCAAGCTTTTTGTGTGAGAACAATGGCATCCTCCAGCATTTCTGCAGGAAATCAGAAGAAGGAAACCTTTGAGCAATATCAAGCGCCTACCAGAACTCTTCTCACACCGGTTAAGAATCTTGAGGTTCTCTCTGAATTAATCATCGATTTCGAAAGTTTGAAGGATAATGGATTTGACCTAACTTCTGAAGTCAAAGCTCAGAAGTGGGAGAGGTACTTTGATAGATTGGTTGGACCAACCTTCCCAGAGCTTGTCAAAGAATTTTGGATTCATGCCAAGATTGATAAGCATCTAGTCATCTCTTCTGTCATGGGGAAGAAGATAATAATTTCTGAAGACCTCATTGCCAGGTTAATAGGTCAAAGTGGTGGTGGAGTCCGTTGTGTGGACATGGCTGATAGGTGCCCTGATATAGGTGTGGTAGCAAACTGCATATTCACTCTTGGTTTTCCCAGCAGCAAAATCAAGGATCTGAAGGATCACTGCAGAGTGTGGGCCAAGATTGTTCTAGGCTGTTTCAATCACAGGAAGCCCACAAGCTCTCCTGACTATATAAACGTGGATCAGCAATTTCTGATCTACTTTATTAATCAGAGGGTGAAGATCAATTTGGCACACTTCCTGTTTAATCATCTGAAGACTAGTGTGAAAGAGACTAGAGAAGAAGAAAGGACGAAAAGAGACTGGATACCATTTGGGAGGCTCATATCAGATATTCTGACAGAGAATAAGCTGATAGATTATCTGAGCGAAGCTAAAGTACTGGGCAATTTTGAACCAACTGTTGGAAAACCGCTAAATGCTAAGAATCTGAAAAAGATGAAGCTGATAGACAATATCAGGAAGGAACCCAGAGCTTCTTCAACTGCTGACATCTCCAGAAGAAGAGTGCCTCTGAGTGATTTCCCAAGATTTTCTGAAATGGAATCCCATCCTGACATGTTTGCCAAGTATCCAGATTCTCCCAAGGAAGAAGTTGCAGGTTCTAAGCTGAAGATCAAAGACCTGAGTCAAGTTCAACCTGAAGTGACTCAGAAGAAGTCAAAGAAGAGGAAAGCAGAAGGATCATCTCACCAGACTCCAAAGAAACGAGGTAATCCATCTGCTGCTCCTATTTCAATTTCAACTACTATTCCAACATCTGTTGCTCCGCCTCCAACCTCTCACAGAATTTCCATTCCAATTCCCACTATTGATGAAAACATACCAGAAGACCCTTCTGAGGCCTTACAACTCAGAAGAACCAGAATTAAAATTCCTCTCAAAATTACCAAACAACAACCAACTGTTTCAACAACACCAGCACTTGATAGAGTGCTAGCTGACATTGAGCGTGAACATACTTCTGTTCAACCTCACTCTGAACCACCAAATATTCCTCCTCCACAACCTGAACCAGAAATTCAACCAGAACCACAACCAGAACCACAACCAGAACCAGAACAACAACAACCTATCACAGAAGAACCTCTGATCCCTGAACAATCAGAAGTTCCACCTCCTCAACCAGAAAATAATCCTCCCTCACCTCAAACAGAGTTTCATCGCTATGAAACCCCATCTCCTCATCATTCTGATCCCCACTCACCTCAACCTTCACCGCTGGCAATCCAGTTGCCATGTGGAACCACCATTATCACACCCCAGTTACCATCATCAGAGGAATCAACACCTCCAAAAACTCCAACCACTCCAATAGACATATCCTCTGACTCTGATAACCATCCACCAAAACAAACAGCACCTCAGCACACCTCTGAAAACCAATCATCTGAAAACCCCAGCAGAACATTCATTGACTTAACAAGTCTTGAACGTCTTGCTGATTTAAGACACAAATTGGCCATTCCCAAACCAAAGCAATTAGATGTTGGCTCTGGTATTTTGGACCTTGAAACAGGTATGCTGCAGTGGATTGCTTCGCTGAAGCAAGTTTGTCCGGGGATGATCGACCCAGCTGCTTCTGATCAGCTCTGGTCACAGTTCAGAGTATGGGTTCGTGCTGAAGCACTCAAGCTGCAGGACGTCAACTATGAGCAGGCTCAACAGAACTTTAGCAAGCTGCTGAAGGAAGTTGAGAGTCAGCTGCCTCAAGTAGTTGTGCTCCCTCTGGACTCTGAATCGTGGTCTGAGAAAGAGCAAGCTGCACAGGTGGAACCAGCAGAAGAAGACAAGACTCTTCAAGAAGAAAATCCAGCAGAAGATGTAGCTGAAAGTTCTGAGAAGCTTCCTCCTGCTGAAAGTTCTCAAGCTGCCTTGGACAGGCAGGCTCTGGAAGAATTAAGGCTGAATGACTTGCGTCTACAGCAGCGGATGGATGAGAATAATCAGAAGATGGAAGCAAGAATGAATGTCCAGGACAGCAAGATTGATTCTGTTGTCACCATGGTTCAGAAGCAGAATGCAACTTCTGAAAAGATTCAGGCAATGCTGGAAAGCCTGTTCTCACACATGCCCCCACAACCTTGAAATTTTTTTCATGCATGACATTCTCTATATTTTCTGATGTACTTTTGACTGTTTTGACTATGGTTTGTAATGCTATTTTGCTCTGATTCTGAACTATCTTTAATATTATTAGTTTTTCTGATCTAAATTGTTTTAGCACATCACTAACACTTTTTGATTGCTGACAAAAAGGGGGAGAACAAGAATGATATTTAAAATCAATAACGGCTAACTAGACAGAAATTCTCAAACATTCTAACTCTATTACTTGAAATGTTTTTCTGTTTTGTCTTTAAGTCTACAGGCACAATGAAGACTAGAAGCTCTGATCAAAATGTAGAAGCTCATGTTGCTCTGATCAAATATGAAGTTCTGATATATGAAGCTCTGGTCGACCTAACACTCTGATCCGAAGCAAAGCTCTGACAGGAAAAGCTCTGAAGCTCTGCTCTCTGATAAGTCAAAGACTTATAATCTGATGCTCAAAGATAGAAAAAGATCTGACTCTGAAGAACACATATCAAAGGGAAGTAACAAACTCAGGGGGAGTATCTCTTAACTCTGACTTCTCCGTACTTCTTATTCTGATACATAGATCTGATAACTTTTCACGTTATTTTTTATTTAAAATATCTAGTTTTTGTCATCATCAAAAAGGGGGAGATTGTTAGAACAATGTTTGAATCTAGTACCCTATATTTAAGTTTTGATGATAACAAAGTGAAAAGATATAGTAGTTAAATATTTTATGATTGAATTATATGCTGCCTAAAATTACTATGCTCTGACTTGCAGATATGCTGATTAAAATAAGCAAGATAACGTTTTCAGCATCAGAATATGAGTTTGCACATCAGCATCAGAAGTTGCTGAATCAGAACGTCAAGATCAGATGATCAACGCTTGCACATGCTGAAGCTTGATGAACAGAACTGCGCGTAAAACACTCTGATACAGAAACAAATTAGTTCATCAGCAGCGAAGCAGAATCAGAATGAGCCAAGCCAGATCGTGCATTGAAGAAGCAACGGTACTGTGCATTGAAAGCTAATCAATACCAACGGCATCATTCTAAGACAAGATCTGCTCAAAAAGGAAAGCTTGTTAATAGCATTGAATCAAGAATATTTGCTTCAACGTTCATCTTCTCAAAGTGCTATATAAACCAAGCTTTGAAGATTATCACGGCTAATGCTTCCAAACTCTCTACACGCACAAAGCTGAACAGTAATCTTCACTCTACAAGTTTTGCTAAACCACCAAACTCTGATACTCTATTAGCGTTTAGCATCTTAGTATTCTAAGCTTCATTTGTGTAAACATCACAGTTGTGATATAGTTTTTGTAGAAAACATTCATACACACTTGTTCATTCCTTTGTAAGAAAGTGTTGCCTTGACAAACCGGATTGTGGTTTGAATCAAGAAGGTTTTAGCAGTTGCTAAAGCAGATTTGTATTCAGTTGAATATAGTGAATTAAGACCTCGTTGGAGAGAGGCGAAATCACCTTGAACGGGTGGACTGGAGTAGTTTGAGATCAAACGAACCAGGATAAAAATACCTTGTCATTTGCTTTAAAGTTTCCAGTTTTACAATTCAACCCCCCCCTTCTTGTGTTTTTCACCCCTTCAAAATCCACCTCTTCGCATTGGAAGCCATGAAGTCAACGCCATGGGTGATTCTGATGAAGAAGCTGCATTTGAAGACTGGGTGTATCCAACTACAACGGAGCTGAAGAATTGGCATACAAAGAACTTTGTGCCCATCTCCTTCATTGAGGAGTAATCTACTTGTTATTGCCTTTCTTTCAAATTCAAGAACATGTTGTCTGTAATATTTTAACAATGACTTTTCAACCATTTTCCTGGCCCGAGGCACTTTGGTCCATTTGTCAAGAGTTTTATTTATGTTCATCTAATCATATGATCATTCAGTACATTGGAATCTTTTGCATTCAAATATTTGGTGTTCGTTGTCTTTCCTTTCTTGCAAATACATTTTTCAAAAAAAAAAAAGCCATGTATCTTACATGCACACACACACACACTCTTGCAGGTCCTCATCCACTCTGGATCTTATTGCTAATGACTCTACTATTTCCGATTATGACTTTGAATGTCATATCAACCAAGCCGAAGCCGAAGGCGAGAAATATTGTGACATACCAGGAGAGCTAGCCAGACTTCTATTACAAGAAGAAAAATCTATTCAACTGCACGAAGAGTCAGTTGAAGTCATCAATCTGGGTACTGAGGCAGATAAGAAGGAAATCAAGATCGACACTAATTTGGAAAGCAGTGTCAAGAGAAAGTTGGTTCAAATGTTGCATGATTATGTGGAAGTATTTGCTTGGTCTTATGAAGATATGCCTGGGTTGGATACTGTTGTACCCCAAAATTTGCCCTCCCATATTCTTCAAGAAATTGCCAAGCCAAGCTGCAAAATTCCCCAAGGGTTGCACAGTCAAAGATCTCCTATACAGTCAAAATTAGGGTTTGTGTTCTGGTCAAGAAAATGAAGTTTTCAAAGGTCCAATCAAGTCTCACAAGCCTACAAATATGGTCAAGCATCCTCATATCAAGTTTCAAGACTTTCAGCACAAAATTGCACAGTCAAAAACCCTAATTGCACTACAGTCAACTGTAGGGGCAAAATGGTCATTTGACAGTCAAAAGTTCAAATTTTTGGTCAACATATCATTTTGAAGCCACAAACATCATTTGATCAATGCTTGATCATCATTCTCAAAACTTGGCTCAAAAATCATCAAGATGCAAAAATTTCTATTTTTGGACAGCTGAAAAAGTCAACTGAAATTGACCAGGGCATAACTTTCACATGGATTATCAGAAAAATTCCATCCAAAGCTCATTTTGAAGAGAAAGACATTTCCTACAACTCATCTTCATACTTCAAGTCCAAGAAATGCTCTCACAAAAAGTTATCAATTTCAACATTATAGGTCATTTTCAAAAGTCAACAAAAAGGGACTTTAAGTCAAAGGCCATAACTTGAGATTGGTAAATCAAAATGACATGGGACCAAAGACATTGTTTAGAGTACTTCAAGGCCTTTCTAAAATGTCCAAGAACATGAGCAAAGCTTAAAAATTGAGCAAGTTATGCATTGGAGAAGTTGGGAAATTTTTGTGAAATGGCCAAAATCATTTATCCTTGAAATCTCATTTTTGACAAAAGGGGCCCACTTTTTCCACTTGAATTAACTTGGCCATGCTTCCCACGTGTCCCACCTTTTATTTCAGATTTTTTTATTAATTTTTTCATTTTTATTGATTTTATTGGATTTAATTAATTTTAAATCTTTTAAAATCAAAAGAAATTCAAAAATTAATTTAAAAGGGAATATTTGGCCTTAACTAGCCTTGAAACATCATTATGTGCCTACCAAAATTCGTGCAAGGGAGTAAACAAGGCAAGAATTCAAAAATGAGTCAAAAAAGGAAGTTTTGTTATGGAGGTTTATGGAGGATTTTGGACTTGAATGCTATACATTAAGAGACCACAATTCCTTTTGATTCACATTACCTAATGCCTATACAAGGGATCAAAAACGAAATTGAGAAGAGGCTGCACCAGAACACAAGAAAATCACAACCTAAAAAGTCCCCAAAAACAAAAAAACACATTTGAACTTTTCAAGAAAAAAAGCAAAACTGTAAACCTACTTGCAGCACGTTTTAAGCCTCTATTCCAATCAAAAACACATTCCTTGCATTGCCAGGAATCTCCAGCAATCAAAATCAAGCCCAAACGCGCAAAGAAGCATCCCCACGACACCCCACGGTTTGTCCAAAATTTGAAAATCAAAACTCCATTTCCATGCCTTTTTAATTCATTTTAAATATTGCTATGCATTGCTGATGTTATTACCAAGCTTCCTGTATGCTTTAATTTGACTGTAAGGCCACAAAATGCAAATCACCATGGGAGACATCTAGGTTTTCCGAAGCTTTCAATTTGGGGTTTCTCACATACGCAAAAATTGGAACCTCAAACTGCCATGGTTGAATTGAGGAAGATGAGACGAATCCAATGGACCCCTCGCGCCTAATTTATGTCTAACGAGGAGCTAATCGCTTTTATTTGCAGGCTTGTGTTTTGGGGGGGTTTAAAACCCCCGCTACATGTTTGTTATTTTGCAGAAAAGGTAGAAGACGATGGCGTGGCAACCGGGCATTAGACCATTCAAAATTCCGCGCGCGTTTTTTTTTAATTCCCAGGATTTATTTGCTTATCAATATAATATTAAGTGTTTATTGTTATGTCAATTGAAACAGCTGGCTCAGATGGCAACGCGTTAGTGGATATTCCCAGAAGGCACGAGTTCGAGTCCTGGTTCAGGCATTTTTTTTACCTTTTCCATAATTAACATGTTTCCTTTGTTTTTCACCCTTTTTTATATTTTTAATCCTAATTTAATTTATATTCAAATAATTTTCTCATGCATTTAAAAACTCACAAAAAATATTTTCCTTTTTGCATTTTAATCAGAAAAATGTTTATTTAATTTTTGACATTAAAAATAATATTTTTGCATGCATATTTAATTAATTGTTAGATAATCATTAATTTGACTTTTATTTGCTTTTAGTTATCAAAATTGATCCAAAAAAAACACCAAAAAATAATTACTCTATCATTAAATTAATTTAACTAACATTTTCATAAAAAACCCAAAAAAAAGAATATAATTAACACTTTTATTATTATTATCTTTATTTTGTAAATAAACCATAATTGAATTAGTTTTTTAATTAGGTCATTTTAACATTCTTTTTAATAATTAAAATAAATTTAGACTTAGGCTTTTCTTTTGACATTTTAATTTCTTTTTCTATTTTATTTTCATAAAAAAAACATAAAAAAACAAAAACATAAAAAAAATAAAAAATAAAATAACTTCTTTTCTTTAATCATTAATTAATTTAATAATTTCAATTCAATTCCTTAAAGGGTCCAACGCCCTCGCACTCGATTCTTATTTCTTTTCGCACATTTATTTTTATTTCTTTTGTAGATATAATGTATTTGCCCCAAAGCCTTGTAATAGATAATTAGGATATTTACCTTCCGCATTTTACTTATTCAAATCGGGTCTTTATTTAATTTGGCGATGTAGACCCGCGCCTTGTAATAGCGTAGGACTTTTATTTTCCGCACTTTAAATTCCCGCACCTTTAACTGTTAAACAATAACATGAAAGAATGAATGCCCAAAAATAAAATCGAAACATAGATCACCAATGCATGACAAGACAAACAATAAACTGAAAATGACACACAATTCACACACCACCCCTAGGGTACGCCTCACTGTTGCCTTACCTCGAAAGGTGGTCATCAAGTACAGGACGTCTTAGTAAGTCCTTATGTTCCATTGATCTAGTTGCCTCGAATAAGTTTCCCCAGAACGGTTGCCTCGGAATAAAAAGATCAATGGCATAAGGGTAGCTTCTAAGGTATCCTATTGTTGCTCTGGTGATCACCCTGTTGCCTTGCCCCTCGAAACGTGGTCGTTGAGTACATGACGTCTTAGTAAGTCCTTATGTTCCATTGATCCAGTTGCCTCGAATAAGTTGCCTCGGAACGGTCGCCTGGGAATAAAAAGATCAATGGCATAAGGGTAGCTTCTAAGGTATCTTATTATTGCTCAGTGTCCACACTGTCCCTAACCCTCGAATTGACCCGAACACCTCCAACGGTGGTGCTACCTATCTCTCAATGGTAGGATAGCACTACCTAAAGGATAATTACACAGCTTAATTCCTTAGGGTAGGTAGATGACTCGTGGGTACTTGCTCTATTCAAAAACAAATCAAAACTCTTTTCACACCGACACTTTCAAAAAGCTTTCAAAACAATTTTTCAAACACTCTTGAGGACTGATACAAGAGTCATTCTGAAATTTTTAAACGAAACTTTTTCAAACCCAATCGCACTTTGAAAAGCAAACAAACCATTTTTGAAAACACAATGAGCAAGTATCTAAGAGCCCATGGATAACCATGGAGAGAAAGGGTGCTAACACCTTCCCTTTCTATAATCTATCTCCCGAACCGAGAGCAATCTCTATAAGGAATTTTTCTGTGCTTTTGTCCTTTCCATTTGGAGAAAATAAAAGACGGTGGCGACTCTTGCTTACCGCGACATTTCGCGAAACCAGCTTTAAAACAGTCAGTTCCAGATCTACCGATCACAGAACTGGCGACTCTGCTGGGGACATTAACTTAAAGTGAGGTGTACCTTAGGGCTAGTTCATAACTGTGTTTTCAATTGTTTTCCTTGTGTGCTTTAAATTGTGGGTTGCTTGGGAGTTCTATAGATCCTAACCCGGATCTGGGGATACCTTCTTAGAAAGTAGCAACAAGGCTGTGAGGGAACCGTGCGGGGTATACCGACATGGTTGAAGCAGTCTGCTACATTGATGTGGCACTTTGGTGTGTACCGGTAACCCTTGAGTCAATCAAGGAGAGTACGGGGCCTCCATGTGGTGTCGTGAAGCATCAACAGACCTTAGGAACCTTAATTGAACCATCTTGGCCTCTTTAGGGTAGTGAGATGACTACTTTGGTGTACTCCGAAGTCGGTTGATACTCGATACTACACTCAATTGAGGGTTGTTTTCTTGGGATATTTTGATCGCCAGTCAGTGGCTAAATTGAAACGATGAACAATGAAAGCAATCCAATGATATTGAGATCCTTAGAACCCGGTTACTTTGATAGGACAGGTTTGAGCCCACCAACTTCAAGAGGGTAATACCTAGACCCCATGCTGGCCTAAACTCTAAGGGTTTCTCTTGTGTGACTTGTGTGCCTTCGTACTTGAACTACTTGCGTGCTTATTATCTGACCCTTGAATTTCTTGCAGGTTTTGTTTACAGTCCTTAATTGGGACTCATAACAAAGTTTACTGAGTTTCTTGCAGGTTTTGGTTTGCAGTCCTTAATTGGGACTCATAACAGGGTTACTTACATTACCCCCATGCATAGCATGACATCATACCATTGCATACATCCTGCATAAGGACTAACCCATTTCAAGGATCTCAAGGGTCTGTGATGCAGATCATGATGAATCAAACATCTAGCAAGGGGCAAAGAGGATTTATTTTCCTCTAGCCAAGGTTGTCAGAGGCTATGACCCACTTGATATGGTGAGCTTTGACTCTTGAAGAAGGTTCCCTTAACCAAGGTTGTTTGGAAATCAAAACCAGACATGATGACTAAAGTCAGAGGCTATGACCCACTGGATATGGTGAGCCTTTGACCCTTGGAAGAAAGATTCCCAACAAACATGAAGCTCTTTCAATCAAGCTACCGGATCCAAATGCTAACAAAATTTCCTGTTTATCCCGCGAGATCCTTGAAAACATTGCATGCATATCATACACATCATTGCATAACAGGTACCCTTGTTACAGGCTACTTACCCTCTTCGCTGTTTATTTCAGCAATGGCTTTCCAATCAAACACCCAGGAGTTCCCTACTCAAGAGACTCAGTTCAGGGAGATCTTCCTAAGCCTATCCAAGGGGCAGGAAGAGTTGAGAACGCTCCTCATGGGGAATTTGGTCAAGAACAGTCCAGAAGACGGTAAAGATGAACGGCTGAAACATATGCAAGCTGAGATAGACATAATGAGGACTCAGATGCTGGGGCAAATGGCCCTTATCCAAGGCTTAGCTCGGGAACAAGAAGAGTTGAGAACTGTGATCAACCAGCTTCAGCAAGACAGTATGAAGCAAGTAGCCAAGGCTGGAGACCAAACCGGTAATCAGCCTCCAAGAAGTCAAAGGCTTGGTTCAATAAATAGACCTCTCCAAGCTGCTACTACTTCACAGCTCCAACCACAACCTCGCCCAGAGCAACGGGTTGATCAGAGCAAGCCCAGAAGGCAATTCACCCAGCTCAACACGTCGCTGTCCCAAGCTTTGCAACACCTGTTGAAGTTGAATCTGGTGACGTTGATAGGACCTCACCCTAATCCTAAGACTTCTTCACCCAACTATAATCCTGGGGCCAGGTGCGCATACCATTCTAACAGCCCGGGGCATGATACTGATGACTGTTGGAAGTTGAGGTACAAAATCCAAAGCCTGATTGATGAAGGAGCTGTGGAATTCACCCCAGATGGTCAGGTCGAGTTCTTCTACTATCCCTGCGAGGTTCACCATTTGAAGTAACAAGCCCTGAGACTAGAAGACTTGTGTTTATTAGAATTTTCAAGTTGTAATTTTCTTTTGATTGTTCAAACACTTATTCATGTTAAACATTGTTATTTCATTAATGCATTACACATGTCTGTTTTGAAGTAATTATTTCGTATTCACTATATGCAAACTGTTTTCATTTTTCTGTGATGATCAATTCTCGGTTAATAATTCTAAGCCTCTTGAGGGAGGATGACGAAAACGATACCACGATTTTTACAGTATGCTTTTGAATAGACCCCGCTGATGAGGTACAGGCATTGTTTCAATTCCTAAACACTGGAGTTATAAGGAAGATAATCCCTCGTCAACCCCTCTGAGCCAAAGAAGTAGGAGTTTTTCTTTTCGAAATTTAAAACCCTTAATCATAACCTGGGGCAGGGTAGTCTCTCAGTTGATCCAAGTGCATAACGAATGGCACCAAAGAGGTCCTTACAAAACAAAAGACAGTGATGGTTCCGAACAATCATACAAATAGGCAGTCATTATATCTCAAAAAAATAAAAACCCATTAAGTCAAAACCTATGAAGGAGACTTACAAAACTGGGGCATCCCGCTGACTGTAATCACAAAAGAAACAGTTCAGGCAAAAAAAATAGGGATAATAAAATATAAAAAAAGAGGTCACACAAACCCTCAACAAAAAGAAATGACTGCCCATTCAGAATAAATCATCATTATCTGAACCATCATTGGTATATCAAAGCAAAGACTCAAACAAGGTCTAACGCACGATCAGCTGAGTTTAGGTTTGAAGAACATCACGAAGAGCGGGTGGGTACAAATAAATTTGATCCTTTATCCTTTGTTTCTTGAACCGTGAACCAAGCCACGTTATGACCCTTAAAAGTCCTAGCTGAAGCATGGGTTAGTTCGAAAGCATAATGTTACGAAAGGTATCCTGACTCCTTAAAGCTTACGGTAAATACGGAGTTGACATCACGTTTTACAAACATTCATTTGTTTTATGAAAGAGAATTCATTTTCAAAATCTTCAAAACAGACATAAGCTTTGCATTTTTAACATAACTTTGTTTGCATATGACTTTTTGTTTGAACAGCATAGAAGTTCGCACGACGAATGCCTAATGAACAGAAGTACCTCCAATCAAGGGGCACAACATGATCATGGTCCAATCATCTGGGGCAGTCCAATCAAGATTCGGAGAATCTCTCAAAGGCCAAATATCCTGGGGCAAATCTCCGCCTAAGTCACTTGGGGCATTTCAACAACGAATCTTGCGCGATCAGACATCTTCTGGTAACATGGCAACATAAACAGCTAGGGGCACCTCCCTGCATTCTAAGAACATGGACATAGTCGAAAGAATACTACGCATAATCAAAGACCCGCTAGGTTGACATACCTAGGCAAAAATTAGGGCTTCCCGGCGAACCAAAAGGGTTCGGGCAAAAATAAGGGATGAAATGAAAAAATCTGTACACCCGGCGAGTCGAAAACCTGAAAAGGTGGCTTGGGCAAAAATGGGTATCCCGGTGGACTGAAAACCCGAAAGGGCGGTCCAGGAAAAAGTTAGGGATCAAAGCGTACGACTATGTCCTATCATCTTGTCACCTGCCTACCAGAAGAAGATTGGTCAAATCGGCAGTCCTCAAGCACCTCCACAAGTCTTCCCCTCCCGCCTCAGAAACAGGGGCAATGATAGGTTGTCTAAGCAATCTAATGGTTCTGTCCTCCAAGGTATCAAGGTAGGTTCAGCTGAAGAACACAACCAGGTATTTTAATTCCCCAGAGAGTGAGCCAGCAAGCAGTATACTCTCCTCAAGCAAAGCAGTTATCAACCTTAAGGAAGTTGGGTATCCTCCCGCAGATCTCGACCTTCCCCAGCAGCACACATTCTTGACAAACATCCCCGACAGTCTTGGTCTAAAGATTGTTCCCCGGCGGCGGACCAACATTCAAAGGAATTGCTTCCCCAACATAGTACCTCTCTCCCCACAGAGTATTGTTCCCCAGCCAGATTGCCAGATTAATTTTCTCCCCGCAGAGTAATCTCTCCAACAAGTTTATTCCCCCAACGGAGTCATCTTCTCCTACCGGTTTATTCTTGCAACCATCACTCTCCAGTGGAAACAAAGAATGCTATTCATATCAGCCCAGGATTTGACTTCCCGGCATCCGTCTAGGATTTATTTTCCTAAGACAAAAACATACATTCATAAACAACACATCTTCATACATTATAGCATGCATATACGCATCATGAACGTACAATCTCATTCATTCTGAGAACATCTCGCATGTCATATATCACGGCATCGCATACAACTAACGTTTTGTCTTTTCAGGACAAAAGTTAATACAAGGATAATTGCTATCAACTGTCGTGATTCCAGATCCGATTCCTGTATCTTGCCAGGGAGTATCTGTTGACGACTACAGTACCAGACTCGATTCCTGTATCTTGACAGGGCACGTCTGAAGAGTTCGAAGATCCGATTCCTGTATCTTGCCAGGGAGTATCTGTTGACGACTACAGTACCAGACTCGATTCCTGTATCTTGACAGGGCACGTCTGAAGAGTTCGAAGATCCGATTCCTGTATCTTGCCAGGGAGTATCTGTTGACGACTACAGTACCAGACTTGATTCCTGTATCTTGACAGGGCACGTCTGAAGAGTTCGAAGATCCGATTCCTGTATCTTGCCAGGGAGTATCTGTTGACGACTACAGTACCAGACTCGATTCCTGTATCTTGACAGGGCACGTCTGAAGAGTTCGAAGATCCGATTCCTGTATCTTGCCAGGGAGTATCTGTTGACGACTACAGTACCAGACTCGATTCCTGTATCTTGACAGGGCACGTATGAAGAGTTCGAAGACCTGATTCCTGTATCTTGCCAGGGAGTATCTGTTGACGACTACAGTACCAGACTCGATTCCTGTATCTTGACAGGGCACGTCTGAAGAGTTCGAAGATCCGATTCCTGTATCTTGCCAGGGAGTATCTGTTGACGACTACAGTACCAGACTCGATTCCTGTATCTTGACAGGGCACGTCTGAAGAGTTCGAAGATCCGATTCCTGTATCTTGCCAGGGAGTATCTGTTGACGACTACAGTACCAGACTCGATTCCTGTATCTTGACAGGGCACGTCTGAAGAGTTCGAAGATCTGATTCCTGTATCTTGCCAGGGAGTATCTGTTGACGACTACAGTACCAGACTCGATTCCTGTATCTTGACAGGGCACGTATGAAGAGTTCGAAGATCCGATTCCTGAATCTTGCCAGGGAGTATCTGTTGACGACTACAATACCAGACTCGATTCCTGTATCTAGACAGGGCACGTCTGAAGAGTTCGAAGATCCGATTCCTGAATCTTGCCAGGGAGTATCTGTTGACGACTACAGTGCCAGACTCGATTCCTGTATCTAGACAGGGCACGTCTGAAGAGTTCGAAGATCCGATTCCTGAATCTTGCCAGGGAGTATCTGTTGACGACTACAGTACCAGTCAGGACACATCTATACCAAGCATCTGAAAATCAGCTCCTGCAATGTGTCAGGTACTCATTTTTTTCTTTTGCAGGCATGCAGGTTCTCGCTAAAGAATCTCTTACGCGATCAACATCCAGATGGCATCTATAAGCCCATCATCCTATTCATCAACCTCTAAATTTCATCTGTAAGCCCATTTCCATCATCACACTGCTGCTATGAGAGCGCAAATTTCTGGGCACTCTAGTGTTCAATCATCTTCTACCCTCGGATTACGAAAGGCACGTCAGCCAATCTACATCCTCAGGTCTAAGAAGATTGAACAGGGGCAACTGTTGTACCCCAAAATTTGCCCTCCCATATTCTTCAAGAAATTGCCAAGCCAAGCTGCAAAATTCCCCAAGGGTTGCACAGTCAAAGATCTCCTATACAGTCAAAATTAGGGTTTGTGTTCTGGTCAAGAAAATGAAGTTTTCAAAGGTCCAATCAAGTCTCACAAGCCTACAAATATGGTCAAGCATCCTCATATCAAGTTTCAAGACTTTCAGCACAAAATTGCACAGTCAAAAACCTTAATTGCACTACAGTCAACTATAGGGGCAAAATGGTCATTTGACAGTCAAAAGTTCAAATTTTTGGTCAACATATCATTTTGAAGCCACAAACATCATTTGATCAATGCTTGATCATGATTCTCAAAACTTGGCTCAAAAATCATCAAGATGCAAAATTTTCTATTTTTGGACAGTCGAAAAAGTCAACTGAAATTGACCAGGGCATAACTTTCACATGGATTATCATAAAAATTCCATCCAAAGCTCATTTTGAAGAGAAAGACATTTCCTACAACTCATCTTCATACTTCAAGTCCAAGAAATGCTCTCACAAAAAGTTATCAATTTCAACATTATAGGTCATTTTCAAAAGTCAACAAAAAGGGACTTTAAGTAAAAGGCCATAACTTGAGATTGGTAAATCAAAATTACATGGGACCAAAGACATTGTTTAGAGGACTTCAAGTCCTTTCTAAAATGTCCAAGAACATGAGCAAAGCTTAAAAATTGAGCAAGTTATGCATTGGAGAAGTTGGGAAATTTTTGTGAAATGGCCAAAATCATTTATCCTTGAAATCTCATTTTTGACAAAAGGGGCCCACTTTTTCCACTTGAATTAACTTGGCCATGCTTCCCACGTGTCCCACCTTTTATTTCAGATTTTTTTATTAATTTTTTCATTTTTATTGATTTTATTGGATTTAATTAATTTTAAATCTTTTAAAATCAAAAGAAATTCAAAAATTAATTTAAAAGGGAATATTTGGCCTTAACTAGCCTTGAAACATCATTATGTGCCTACCAAAATTCGTGCAAGGGAGTAAACAAGGCAAGAATTCAAAAATGAGTCAAAAAAGGAAGTTTTGTTATGGAGGTTTATGGAGGATTTTGGACTTGAATGCTATACATTAAGAGACCATAATTCCTTTTGATTCACATTACCTAATGCCTATACAAGGGATCAAAAACGAAATTGAGAAGAGGCTGCACCAGAACACAAGAAAATCACAACCTAAAAAGTCCCCAAAAACAAAAAAACACATTTGAACTTTTCAAGAAAAAAAGCAAAACTGTAAACCTACTTGCAGCACGTTTTAAGCCTCTATTCCAATCAAAAACACATTCCTTGCATTGCCAGGAATCTCCAGCAATCAAAATCAAGCCCAAACGCGCAAAGAAGTATCCCCACGACACCCCACGGTTTGTCCAAAATTTGAAAATCAAAACTCCATTTCCATGCCTTTTTAATTCATTTTAAATATTGCTATGCATTGCTGATGTTATTACCAAGCTTCCTGTATGCTTTAATTTGACTGTAAGGCCACAAAATGCAAATCACCATGGGAGACATCTAGGTTTTCCGAAGCTTTCAATTTGGGGTTTCTCACATACGCAAAAATTGGAACCTCAAACTTCCATGGTTGAATTGAGGAAGATGAGACGAATCCAATGGACCCCTCGCGCCTAATTTATGTCTAACGAGGAGCTAATCGCTTTTATTTGCAGGCTTGTGTTTTGGGGGGGTTTAAAACCCCCGCTACATGTTTGTTATTTTGCAGAAAAGGTAGAAGACGATGGCGTGGCAACCGGGCATTAGACCATTCAAAATTCCGCGCGCGTTTTTTTTAATTCCCAGGATTTATTTGCTTATCAATATAATATTAAGTGTTTATTGTTATGTCAATTGAAACAGCTGGCTCAGATGGCAACGCGTTAGTGGATATTCCCAGAAGGCACGAGTTCGAGTCCTGGTTCAGGCATTTTTTTTACCTTTTCCATAATTAACATGTTTCCTTTGTTTTTCACCCTTTTTTATATTTTTAATCCTAATTTAATTTATATTCAAATAATTTTCTCATGCATTTAAAAACTCACAAAAAATATTTTCCTTTTTGCATTTTAATCAGAAAAATGTTTATTTAATTTTTGACATTAAAAATAATATTTTTGCATGCATATTTAATTAATTGTTAGATAATCATTAATTTGACTTTTATTTGCTTTTAGTTATCAAAATTGATCCAAAAAAAACACCAAAAAATAATTACTCTATCATTAAATTAATTTAACTAACATTTTCATAAAAAACCCAAAAAAAAAGAATATAATTAACACTTTTATTATTATTATCTTTATTTTGTAAATAAACCATAATTGAATTAGTTTTTTAATTAGGTCATTTTAACATTCTTTTTAATAATTAAAATAAATTTAGACTTAGGCTTTTCTTTTGACATTTTAATTTCTTTTTCTATTTTATTTTCATAAAAAAAACATAAAAAAACAAAAACATCAAAAAAATAAAAAATAAAATAACTTCTTTTCTTTAATCATTAATTAATTTAATAATTTCAATTCAATTCCTTAAAGGGTCCAACGCCCTCGCACTCGATTCTTATTTCTTTTCGCACATTTATTTTTATTTCTTTTGTAGATATAATGTATTTGCCCCAAAGCCTTGTAATAGATAATTAGGATATTTACCTTCCGCATTTTACTTATTCAAATCGGGTCTTTATTTAATTTGGCGATGTAGACCCGCGCCTTGTAATAGCGTAGGACTTTTATTTTCCGCACTTTAAATTCCCGCACCTTTAACTGTTAAACAATAACATGAAAGAATGAATGCCCAAAAATAAAATCGAAACGTAGATCACCAATGCATGACAAGACAAACAATAAACTGAAAATGACACACAATTCACACACCACCCCTAGGGTACGCCTCACTGTTGCCTTACCTCGAAAGGTGGTCATCAAGTACAGGACGTCTTAGTAAGTCCTTATGTTCCATTGATCTAGTTGCCTCGAATAAGTTGCCCCGGAACGGTTGCCTCAGAATAAAAAGATCAATGGCATAAGGGTAGCTTCTAAGGTATCCTATTGTTGCTCTGGTGATCACCCTGTTGCCTTGCCCCTCGAAACGTGGTCGTTGAGTACAGGACGTCTTAGTAAGTCCTTATGTTCCATTGATCCAGTTGCCTCGAATAAGTTGATTCGGAACGGTCGCCTCGGAATAAAAAGATCAATGGCATAAGGGTAGCTTCTAAGGTATCTTATTATTGCTCAGTGTCCACACTGTCCCTAACCCTCGAATTGACCCGAACACCTCCAACGGTGGTGCTACCCATCTCTCAATGGTAGGATAGCACTACCTAAAGGACAATTACACAGCTTAATTCCTTAGGGTAGGTAGATGACTCGTGGGTACTTGCTCTATTCAAAAACAAATCAAAACTCTTTTCACACCGACACTTTCAAAAAGCTTTCAAAACAATTTTTCAAACACTCTTGAGGACTGATACAAGAGTCATTCTGAAATTTTTAAACGAAACTTTTTCAAACCCAATCGCACTTTGAAAAGCAAACAAACCATTTTTGAAAACACAATGAGCAAGTATCTAAGAGCCCATGGATAACCATGGATAGAAAGGGTGCTAACACCTTCCCTTTCTATAATCTACCTCCCGAACCGAGAGCAATCTCTATAAGGAATTTTTCTGTGCTTTTGTCCTTTCCATTTGGAGAAAATAAAAGACGGTGGCGACTCTTGCTTACCGCGACATTTCGCGAAACCAGTTTTAAAACAGTCAGTTCCAGATCTACCGATCACAGATACCAACATCGTAGTCCATCGTCTGCCGACAAGAGAAGACTGCCCTCCTGTTAAGAAAAAGGTTCATCGCATGAGGCTTGATATGTCTGAAAAGATCAAAGCTGAAGTGATGAAAATATTTGATGCAGGGTTCCCAGCTGTGACATCCTATCCTCAATGGGTTGCAAATGTGGTGCCAGTACCAAAGAAGGACGGAAAAGTTCGCATGTGCGTAGACTATAGGGATCTGAATAGGGCAAGCCCCAAGGATGACTTCCCTCTACCACACATTGACGTCTTTGTTGATAATACTGCTCATCATAAAGTCTTCTCTTTCATGGATGGCTTCTCAGGCTATAATCAAATAAGGATGGCTCCCGAAGACATGGAGAAGACTACTTTCGTTATGCAATGGGGCACCTTCTGCTACAAGGTCATGCCGTTCCGGCTAAAGAATGCAGCGACAACATATCAAAGGGCTATGGTAGCTTTATTTCATGATATGATTCATCCTGAGATAGAGGTATATGTGGATGATATGATTTCCAGATCACAAACCAAAGAAGAACATCTCAATCATCTATACAAATTACTCGAGAGGCTAAAGAAGTACAAGCTGAGGTTAAACCCTAACAAGTTCACATTTGGAGTACGATCTAGAAAGCTTCTAGGTTTTGTCGTCACTAATAAAGGCATTGAAGTTGATCCTGCCAAGGTAAAGGCCATCCAAGAAATACCAGTCCCTCATTCTGAAAAAGAAGTCAGAGGATTCTTGGGTCGTCTCAATTACATTGCTTGCTTCATATCACACTTAACTGCTACTTGTGAGCCAATCTTCAAACTCTTGAAGAAAGATCAGATTGTCAGATGGAATGATGAGTGCCAGATTGCCTTTGACAAAATCAAGGAAAACCATGGATGAAAAGGGTGCTAATACCTTCCTTTTTCATAATCTACCCCTGAACTCAAAAAAAAAATCTCAAAGGTCTTTCCTGTGCTTTTTCACCTTTCCTTTTGGATAAAAGAAAAGTCGGTGGCGACTCTTGCTAACCGCAACATTTGCGATAAAACGCAAAACCCTCAAGTCAGTTCTCCAACCGTATTACACTTTTTTATCTCCCTCTCTCTCTCTCTCTCTCTCTCTCGAAATTGCATTTGTAACACAAAAATAACACACCTTCTTCGCTCACTCACGCGGTTCAGACAACAATAGCAAACTAAGGTTGGAGCTAACCTGACAGATTTGAGGTTCTGGTGGAGTCGAGGTTTTCCAGTTTCTTGCTGTAAATTGGAGGCGAAGACGGAGCTATGAAGGAAACCAGATATTTGTAATTTTCAAGTATGTTCTCTGATATCTTTCTATTCTTCTGCTTCGTAAGTTGTCCCTTGAAACTATTTTTTTTTGTTGTGTGCATGTTGGGCCAGAGTATGAAGGATGTTCAGTGAAGTTGCGGTTTGTTATACTGTGTGTATGAGTGGGACTTAGTTGTGGGTTTGAGAGATTTAAGGTGTTGGGAATGTGAGATGACGATGGACGGGGGCGGAGTTCAGCGCCAGAAGTTTGATGGATGGAAGGCTTGGTTGTGAGTGGCGAGGTTTATGCGGTTTGGGTGATGAGAGTCTACGAAGTTGCGATGGATCTGCGAGCATGGGTTTTGTGTAAAGGTTAAGAGTTGTGAGTTACAGATTTGTGGTGGTTATGGTGAGTGAAGTTTGTTGATGAGAGTTTTCTTTCCAGCACGTGAGTTTGTGATGGTGAGCAGTAATGTGGTATAGGTAATTTAGAACTTATGCAGAACTTGTGGTATGTTTTTTTTTCCAGTTTTGTTTCTGTGGGATCTCTCCTTTATTATACAGGGCTGCCCCTTTCTTATATCAAATAACAGTGGGTTTAGGGGGGAAAATTAATGAGTTTTTTTGGACAAATTTGGCATATTGTTTTATTGCTTTGCTGATGCAGGAATTGGTTTAACCATTTTGAGTAAAGTTGGTGGACTAGTGTAGCAGGTTTTTGGACTGTTTGTGCAGAGACAACATGGCTTTGATGCAGGTTATGGACTGCTATGTTTGGTTCTTTTATGAAGGTTTTGTGTACAGTTTATGCAGGGGCTACTTTTGTGCCATTGTTGGACAGCAGCTTGGTGGACTGGTATAGTAGTGGTGCAGGGCTATGCTTGGATGATTTTGGACAGCAAGGTGCAGAAGCAACATGGTTGTTTTTGGGGATGTTTTTTGTAGCAGTTTTATGGGCATGGTTTGACAGAGTTGGTTTTTGGTAGCAGGGTGGTGGACAGCAACTTGCACATGGTTCATGGACTGATTTCAACAAATATTTTTGTATGGTTTTACAAGGTTTTAGGAAAGTTGGTCATGAGGTTTAGGTCTAGATTTTTTTGATGGTTATGTACACTTGTGTAATTTTGTAATGAAACAATAATGGTGTAATGGTTTTGAATAATTTGAATTAATTGAATCATGAAATTTATGGACGAGATTTGAATTCAAGTGTATGCCTAAATACTTTCTCATGAATGAACTTGAATTCATGATGAATCTTTGAACAATGTTAGTTGCTATTTGAAACCTTGATGTTGAAATTATATTGATAAAATCAACCTTGCATTTAGCTATGATCAACAAAACATTTGTCAAGACAAAGACATGGCTTCATATATTGATATGAAGAAAGAATTTTCTTGGAGATTTTGGGATGATTTAAACATGTTTACAACTTAGGAGTTAGGATTAGGCCTTGGATGTAAAGTCCCCTTAAAACTTGCATTTTTAAATTCTTCTTTGAATCATAACTTGTAACTTGCAATTTGCAATCTTAACTTGAATTTTGATCTTTGAAAAAGTCTTGGTAAGCATTTGGATGAAACAAAATAATGCCCTTGTAGTTTGTAACTCAATTACCAAGCAATCCATCTACACTTCTTTCCATTTTAAAATATGGATCCATTTGACAAATTTGTATAAAAAATAAATCACTTGAATGAACTTTAAATGGACCTTTGATTAACTTGACAAATTTTCAATTCCAAATCTCAACGACAAATTCAAATCACCTTGAACTCCCTCCCTTACTTCAAAATTCTCAACATCCAAGCTATCTTGCGATTGAAGTAACAAGTATCTGATGAGAACAAAAGTTATATCGACCAAAATGAATTACAACTTGTACTTCAAACATGCCACAATCAACAATGCCTTCATGAATTGAAATTAGAAGCCAAACCCCTTTTTTTAAAGTCAAGAATTGACTTATAACATTTTGATAAGTTTCAAAACCTTCTACGCACAATTTGACTCTGATATTTAAAGAAAACTTGTAGGCGACAGTTATTATGACAATGTGAAAAAATAATCGTCTCAAGATCTTGAAAATTGAGGAAGTTAAGATTCTTGGAAGTCATACAACAGTTACTTGAGATTAGGTCAAAGTCTAGAAAGTGACTTCTAAAGTATTCAAATTTTTGATGATCTTTCGCACATAATCGGCTCTTGAATTGTAAAGAGGAATTGGAGACGATGTCAAGAAGAGTCATACGCAAAATAAAAAACACTCAAAAACATTGAATAATGAAGAAGTTACAATCGTTTGAACTTGATCTTGAAAAGGTCCACTTTTGGGTCAATACAGTTGATTTTCAGTCATCTGAACCATCGACTGAGCAAACTTGCGATGCAAATCTTGAAACTTGACACGAGCATCCTTGAGCATACCTTAAGAACCATGAAACCTGCATTGAGGATACACATACGAACCTTCCCATCTTTCTTCGGTACCAGAACCACGTTCGCAACCCATTGAGGATATGATGTCACAACCAGGAAACCTGCATTGAATTGCTTCATTACCTCAGTTTTTATTTTCTCAGACATGTCTGGCTGCATACGAAGAACCTTTTTCTTGACTGGAGGATAATCTTCCTTTGTTGTTAGACGATGAACTACAATGTTAGTATCAAGTCCCGACATATCTTTATATGACCAAGCAAACACCTCAACATAGTCATGTAACATCTGGACCAATCTTCCTTTGATACCGTCTTCCAAGTTGGCGCCGATCTTGACCTCTTTCTTGTATATCTCAATACTTAGGTTGATCACTTCAACTGGCTCTTCATGTGGTTTAATGGACTTTTCATCTTTCATCAGAAGTCTGGCTAGTTCTCCAGGTATTTCACAATCTTCTTCGCCTTCGTCTTCAGCTTGGTTGATTGGATGTTCAAAGTCATAGCTGGCAATAGCAGAGTTGTTGTCAATGAGATCTGGAGTGGATGTAAATATGCAAACATGTGTGTGTGTGTGTGTGTGCACGTAAATTACATGGCTATTATGAAAATGCAACAAAGAAAAATAAAGACAAAGAGCGCAAAATTTGAATGCGACGAGTCTAATGTTTTTCATTAAATGATCATATGGCATATGGAAATGAGCAAGCCCTTAAGAAACAGACCACAATGCCCCGGGAAAGGCATGTCGCTTAAAGTCGATGTTTGAATTAAATTACAGACAAAGTTCTTGAATAGATAAAAATAGTAGAAGGTAATTACTCCTCGTTAAAGGAGATGGAAATGAAATCCTTGGCACACCAGTTGTTGAGTCCTTCTCGGCCAGTCAGATAGATCCATTCATCAAAGTCACAGTCATCCTCGGAGTCTTCAGTAACATTCACTTCATGATTACCAATGCGAAGAGGTGGTTTTCCTATGCGAGCACGTCTGACCTCCTTTTGAGCTTTGGCAGTGAAACCCAACCCAAACTTGTCTTCTTTGAATGAAATGTCAGGAAGTTGTCCCCAAATTGTACTACTTCCATCTTCAATCATATCACAAGCATCTTTGAGTCAAACCATCATTGGCACAACTTCATCAGTTTTTGGAATGTCAGAAAGATTTTGGTGGCGGAAACCATGGGAGGAACCACTTCGAAAGCTTGGCAAGGAGTCTCTATAAACTCACCATCCATCTCTACATACTTGAATGAATTGAGGTGACTAACCATGAACTCCTCTTCACCACAAATAGTAACAATCCTTTCCTTGACTGGATATTTCAACTTTTGGTGAAGGGTGGACGTCACTGCTCCTGCCCCATGTATCCAAGGGCACCCAAGTAAACAAGAGTAGGCGGGACGTATATCCATCACGTAGAAAGTAGAATTGAAAGTTTGTGAACCAACTTTAATGGGGATATCAACTTCTCTAAGTACCATCCTCTTGGATCCATCAAAAGCCCTTACAACTATGTCACTTGGCTTCAACACCAAACCATCGCAGTCCAACCGATCTAAGACACCTTTGGGTAAGACATTTAGAGAGGACCATGTATCCACCAAGACATGGGCCAGAGTAGTTCCTTTGCATTCAATAGAGACATGAAAAGCCTTGTTATGGTTTCTTCCAACTGGTGTTAAATCAGCATCAAAGAACCTCAATCCATTGTCGACAGTCAAACTCGCCACACAATTTTCAAACTGATCGGCTGTTTTCTCTTAAGGAACATGAGCCTTCTTCAAAAATTTGATTAATGCTTGAGCACGAGCATCAGAACAAAGTAACAAAGACAACATATAGATTTTGGAGGGGGTTTTCCCCAGCTGCTCTACTATCTTAAAATTACTCTTCTTTATAATACTCAAGATTTCCTCCATCTCTTGGGTGGAAGGTTCCTCAGTAGTAACGTCTTTGGTCGACGCCTCTGTTATGGCAGGCTCAATTGTCTTTTCTTTGACCCTAGTGTCCGTGCTAGGTTTATCAACAGTAATGCGAACATGTGTAGATGTAGTAGTTGGCAGTGAAATGTTAGGAGAGAAGATTCTCCCTATTCTTGTCACCTTGCTAGAACCAGAAATATTGGTAACGTCATCAGTTTTTTATTCATTAATCCATGAGTCTTGCTTAATCCCATGATAGTATACTTCAGCACCGTAATTCCAAGGTATTTCCTTATCATAAGAATAAGGAATTGGCCCTGGTGCGGTAATTATCAAGGGGAAATTGTTGGTTCATTGGAAATCCTAATAGGACCTTTTGAGGAGATCCTAATAGGTCTGTTGGATATCGTGATGATGGAAATGTCTTTATCTTTATCAGTCAAACTTTTTATTGTCGGAGTTCTTTCTAAAAAAATCTCATGGCTATCTATTAGGTGTTGGACACACTTTTTAAACCAGTCACATCCATTAACTTATTTGGCACAACAACAACAGTATTTTAAAAAACAGAGAAAACCCCAGCTCTCAACAACTTTTCTTTAACAATGGTCAATGGAGTAGTCAAATCTTCAACGGAGGAAACAAAAGCAGTGTCTTCAATTGCATTGACACCTTTGCCATGATTTGACATTGGTGCAGTTATAACATTTGGAGTTGTAGGTGGATCAAACTCAATAGTTTTGTTATCGATAAGATCTTGAATCTTGTTTTTTAGAGCCTAACATTGACAGTATCATGCCCAGGGCTATTGGAGTGATAGGCACATTTGGAGTTAGGATTGTATTTCGGAGATGAAACATTAGGATTTTATGGTGGATCATGAAATGTTACTAAGTTGGCCTTCAACAGGTGTTGTAAGGCTTGGGACAATGACATGTTAATAATCGTGAATTGTCTTCTTGGAACCTCAGACCTTTGATGGTTGGCTTGTTGTGGTCTTTGAGCGGAAGGTGGATTGGAGATCAAAACAACATCAACAAATTGGCGGTGATCTTTTTTGACATGGCTTCTTGAACCATATACGACATTGGTTTCTTTCTTGCCAGTAAAGGGTTTCTTCATAGTGTTTGATATAGAGGCAGAGGCCATGGGAATTTTTCCACTTTTGATATCGCTCTCGAGCCTTTCACCAGTCAGGATTAACTCAATGAAACCAGATGATGAGCTCCCAATTAATAAATTGAAGAATGGTCCAGTTAATGTTCCCATGAACATATCCATCAACTCCCTATCAGTCAATGGTAGTTATACTCTACCAGCAATGTCTCTCCATTTCTGCGTGTACTCTTTAAAACCTTCAGTTGAACCCATTGTCATTCCTTGTAACAGAACTCTAGTTGGCTCTAAATCAGTGTTATACTGATATTGGCAGTAGAAAGTAGTGGCCAGATCTTCCCAAGTATGAATGTTAGAACCCTCCAACTGGTAAAACCATTCTAACTGAGTCCCAGACAGACTCTCTTGAAAGAAGTGTACCCAGAGCTTCTTGTCAGTGGTATGCGGTTGTATCTTGCGGACGTAGGACCTCAAGTAAAGTTTTGGGCATGAAACTCTGTCGTACTTAGAAAAGATTGGAATTTTTAACTTTTGGGGGATAACAACCCCAGGAACTAAGCCCAAATCACCAAAATCCAAGCCAGGTACAACTTGAATTTCCACAACTTTCAACCTATCTTCCAATTGCTTGTACTTATCCTCAGCCGGTGGATACTGTTCATCAAAGTAATCTTCATCCTCAAAAGCTTGATTGTTTGCACCCCTAGCACGGGTGCTTCTTGCATCTTCATCCTGGTTTTCGTCCTCCTTGGATGACTCTTCAACCACTTGTACTTGACGGACGGGGCCTTTAAACCTTTTACCCATGTTGATCAATTTCTTCTTCTTGGTCTTCTTTTTGGCCAATAGAAGTGACATCAGCTTTTGTTGTCCTTTGGCTAAGGTGAGCAAAGTTTCTTGAAATTGAGAATTTTGTTTTTGTAAGTCTTTCACGGTCTGCTCGAGATCCATCTTACTGAAATAAACAGTAGAAAGATGAGGAAACCTGTGTCTGAAAACCTACTTATGTTATGATGTATGAAATGCGTATGTAAATGATTTCAAGGACTTTAAAGATTTAAATTTTTTTAGACAAAGAGGGAACAAACATTAGTTGCATTAAAAAGTTCAAATGGTTACAAGATGCCTCTTGGGCTAACAATGGAAGAAACAAAGTGTGATCGGTGGAAATGAGAACTGACTGTTTTTTAGCTGGTTTCGCGAAATGTCGCGGTAAGCAAGAGTCGTCACCGTCTTTTATTTTCTCCAACATGGAAAGGACAAAAGCACAGAAAAATTCCTTATTGAGATTAGTTCTCGGTTCGGGAGGTAGATTTATAGAAAGGGAAGGTGTTAGCACCCTTTTTATCCATGGTTATCCATGGGCTCTTAGATACTTGCTCATTTGTGTTTTCAAAATGTTTGTTTTCTTTTCAAGGTGAGTGGGTTTGAAAAAGTTCCGTTTAAAATTTCAGTTCGACTCTTGTATCAGTCCTCAAGAGTGTTTGAAAAGTTGTTTTTGAAAGCTTTTTGCAAAGTGTCGGTGTGAAAAGAAGTTTTTGATTTGTTTTGAATTAGAGCAAGTATCTACGAGTCATCTACCTACCCTAAGGAATTAGTCTGTGTAAATGTCCTTGAGGTAGTGCCATCCCACCATTGAGAGGTAGGTAGCACCACCGTTGGAGGTGTTCGGGTCAATTCGAGGGTTAGGGACAGTGTGGTCACCGGGCAATAGTAAGATACCTTAGAAGCTACCCTTATGCCATTGATCTTTTTATTCCGAGGCAACTTGTTTCGAGGCAACCGTTTCGAGGCAACTAGATCAATGGAACATAAGGACTCACTAAGACGTCCTATACTCGACGACCACGTTTCGAGGGGCAAGGCAACAGTGTGATCACCAGAGCAACAGTAGGACACCTTAGAAGCTACCCTTATGCCATGTTCATGGACATAAGGACTTACTAAGACGTCCTGTACTCGACGACCATGTTTCGAGGGGCAAGGCAACAGTGAGGCGTACCCTAAGAGTGGTGTGTGAATTGTGTGTCATTTTCAGTTATTATTTGTCTTGTCATGCATTGGGTGAGCTACACTTTGATTTTATTTGGGCATACATTCTTTCATGTGATTAACAGTTTAAAGGGTGCGGAAATTAAAATGCGGAAAAATAAAGGTCCTACGCTATTACAAGGCGCGAGTCTACATCGCCAAATTAAACAAAGACCCGATTTTAAATAAAAGTGCGGAAAGTAAATGTCCTAATTATTATTACAAGGCTTTGGGGCAAGTACATAAATTTCACAAAGAAAAATAAAATAAACGCGCGAAGAGAAATTATATTCGAAGGTGCGAGGGCGTTGGACCCTTTAAAGGAATTAAATATTTGAAATTGAAAATTAATTAATGATTTTAATTACAAGAAAATATTTTTTGACCTTTTTTATGTTTTTTATGAAATAAAATAAAAAAAGAATTAAAAATGTCAAAAGAAAAATCCTAAGTCTAAATTTGTTTTTATTTATTGTGAAAAAAGGTTAAAATTAACTAATTAAACTAATTAATTTGTTAGTATTTTATTTACAAAAATAATTACTAAAGTGAAATTAATAATAATAATAATAATTACATTTTTTTGTTTTTTTTCTGAATTTATGAAAATAATTATTTGTGAACTAACTAAATAATAATAATAATTAATAAAAGGAAAGAAAATAAGAAAAGAAATGCTAAACCAAGGAGGTGAAGGCCGGATTTTAGAGGTTTTACTCAAAATCATCCTTATTAGGCATCAAAAATTCCATCTAAGCCCATGGTTGTGATCGTCCATGTCTCCTGATCACGTCTATGCTTATGGTTTGTCCCAATTTCACCTGTAGACAAAATACCTAAAAAACAAAACCAACGAACCCTAGGCACGGGTATTGTTATACGAAGCCTAAAAATGAAATTGAATATAGCAGTTACATTGGAAATTAGGCATGGAGTATGAATATGCTATTATTTTCCAGAAAAAGTGCAAGAATGGAGAAACATGATTTCGTGTACAGGGGTGAGTTTGAGACAACTTACAGCGCTTGGTAGTGGACCTTAGGACGCGTTTGTGGTTGCTTTGGCTTCAGGGAGTGGCAAGGAAGAAAGCCACGTGCTTGCTTGGATCTGAAAATGTTTGCAACACCGCTTTAGATCTCTCACTTTTTTGGACAAATTTTGAACTTTTCCTCTGGCCGTTTGTGCACACTCTCCTTTTTTTTTCTAGGTTGTGAATGAGGCTTGCAAGGCTTGTATATATAGGCTTGGATGAGAATCAGTCACATTAAGGAGCTTTTAAGCCTTGCAATGAAGTTTTGATTTTCTCCATAATCACCATTGAAATAACTTGTCATATTTGCTCCAAATTTGATTTTTTTTTTTGCTTGAAATAGGTCTTGAACGAATTTGGTATATGTTTTATGGTGTATCAAAGCTATTCAAACCACAAAATATCCTCCCATTAATTTTCTTGATTTTTATTTGAATTTTAAAGATTTAAAATGAATTAAATCAAATAAAATTAAACAAAAATAGAAAAATTAATTTTTATTCTTGAAATAAAACATGGGACACGTGGGAGGTATGGCAAAGCTGAATCAAGTGGAAAAAGTGGGCCCCTTTTGTCAAAAATGAAGTTTCAAGGATAATTGACTTTGGCCCTTTCACAAAAATTTCCCAACTTCTCCAATGCATATCTTGCTCAATTTTGAAGTTATGAACATGTTCTTGGACATTTTGGAAAGGTCTTGAAGTCCTCTAACCAATGTCTTTGGTCCCACGTTATTTTGATTTACCAATCTCAAGTTATGGTCTTTGACTTAAAGTCCCTTTTTGTTGACTTTTGAAAATGACCTATAATGTTGAAATTGATAACTTTTTGTGAGCATTTCTTGGACTTGAAGTGTGAAGATGAGTTGTAGGAAATGTCTTCCCCTTCAAGATGAGCATTGGATGGGATTTTTCTGATGAACCATGAAAAAGTTATGCCTTGGTCAAGGTACAGTTGACTTTTCAACTGTCCAAAAATAGAAACTTTTGACACCTTGATGATTTTTGAGCCATCCTTGAGGAATCATGATCAAGAATTGATCAAATGATGATTGTGGCTTCAAAATAAGATGTTGACAAAAAAATTTGACTTTTGACTGTCAAATGACCATTTTGCCCCTGCAGTTGACTGTGGAGCAATTAGGATTTTTGACTGTGCAATTTGATGCTGTGAGTCTTGAACCTTGACATATGGATGCTTGACACTGTATATGAGCATGTGGGACTTGATTGAGCCCTTGAAAACTTCAACTTCCTTGCAAGAACCAAAACCCTAGTTTGACTGGCTTAGGAGGATGGTTTGACTGTGTAGCCCTTGAGTAGACTTTGAACCCTTTGAGGCAAAACTTTGAAGATTATGGGAGGGCAAATTTTGGGGTACAACAGTTGCCCCTGTTCAATCTTCTTAGACCTGAGGATGTAGATTGGCTTGTGTGCCTTTCGTGATCCGAGGGTGGAAGATGATTGAACACTAGAGTGCCCAGAAATTTGCACTCACATAGTAGAGTATCAGCAGTGTGATGTCGAGAATGGGCTTACAGATGCCATTTGGAGAGATGATGGATGGGAGGATGGGCTTAAAGATGCCATCTGAAAGTGTGACAGAACCTTGTCGGGAATGGGCTTATAGATGCCATTTGGAAAGATGGTGGATAGGTGAATCTGAATAAGAAACAGAATAGCTTCCGTGTCTGGAGCGTATCTAGTCTGTGTCTAATTGCTGACGTCTGAATAAATGGTAGAATGACCGCCGTGTCTGGGGTATATGAGTAACAGAATGTCATCCGAATCTGGATCGTATCTGTACTGAACAATAGAAGAGCATCCGTGATGGAGCATCTCTAAGTTGTCTTTTGGAGTTTGACTCTGAATAAGCAATAGAACATCATCCGCGTCGGGAGCATCTCTAAGCTATTTCTGAAAGGAAATCTGGAATAAGTATCAGAACGTCGCCATGCCTGGGTCACATCTGAATTATCTCTAGAATGAGTCTTGAATAAGCAAAAGAACAACATCCATATCTGGAGCATTTCCAAGCTATCTCTGAAAGGAAATCTGGAATGAGTATCAGAACGTCGCCATGCCTGGGTCACATCTGAACTATCTCTAGAAGGAGTCTTGAATAAGCGAAAGAACAGCATCCATATCTGGAGCATTTCCAAGCTATCTCTGAAAGGAAATCTGAAATGAGTATCAGAACGTCGCCATGCCTGGGTCACATCTGAACTATCTCTAGAAGGAGTCTTGAATAAGAAAAAGAACAACATCCATATCTGGAGCATTTCCAAGCTATCTTTGAAAGGAAATCTGGAATGAGTATCAGAACGTCGCCATGCTTGGGTCACATATGAACTATCTCTAGAAGGAGTCTTGAATAAGCGAAAGAACATCATCCATATATGGAGCATTTCCAAGCTATCTTTGAAAGGAAATCTGGAATGAGTATCAGAACGTCGCCATGCCTGGGTCACATCTGAACTATCTCTAGAAGGAGTCTTGAATAAGCAAAAGAACAGCATCCATATCTGGAGCATTTCCAAGCTATCTCTGAAAGGAAATCTGGAATGAGTATCAGAACGTCGCTATGCTTGGGTCACATCTGAACTATCTCTAGAAGGAGTCTTGAATAAGCAAGAGAACAACATCCATATATGGAGCATTTCCAAGCTATCTCTGAAAGGAAATCTGGAATGAGTATCAGAATGTCGCCATGCCTGGGTCACATCTGAACCATATCTAGAAGGAGATCTCTGAATAAACAATAGAACAGCCTCCGTGTCCGGAGCATCTCTAAGTTATATCTGAGAAGAAATCTGGAATAAGTATCAGAACGTCGCCATGCCTGGGTCACATCTGAACCATATCTAGGAAGGAATTTTGAATAAGCAAAAGAACAACATCCATATCTGGAGCATTTCCAAGCTATCTCTGAAAGGAAATCTGGAATAAGTATCAGAACATCGCCATGCCTGGGTCACATCTGAACCATATCTAGAAGGAGTCTTGAATAAGCAAAAGAACAGCATCCATATCTGGAGCATTTCCAAGCTATCTCTGAAAGGAAATCTGGAATGAGTATCAGAACGTCGCCATGCCTGGGTCACATCTGAACCATATCTAGAAGGAGTCTTGAATAAGCAAAAGAACAGCATCCATATCTGGAGCATTTCCAAGCTATCTCTGAAAGGAAATCTGGAATGAGTATCAGAACGTCGCCATGCCTGGGTCACATCTGAACCATATCTAGAAGGAGATCTCTGAATAAACAATAGAACAGCCTCCGTGTCCGGAGCATCTCTAAGTTATATCTGAGAAGAAATCTGGAATAAGTATCAGAACGTCGCCATGCCTGGGTCACATCTGAACCATATCTAGAAAGGAATTTTGAATAAGCAAAAGAACAGCATCCATATCTGGGGCATCTCTAAGTTATATCTGAGAAGAAATCTGGAATAAGTATCAGAACATCGCCATGCCTGGGTCACATCTGAACCATATCTAGAAAGGAGTCTTGAATAAACAATAGAACAGCCTCCGTGTCCGGAGCATCTCTAAGTTATATCTGAGAAGAAATCTGGAATAAGTATCAGAACGTCGCCATGCCTGGGTCACATCTGAACCATATCTAGAAAGGTGGTCTCTGAATAAACAATAGAACAGCCTCCGTGCCCGGAGCATCTCTAAGTTATATCTGAGAAGAAATCTGGAATAAGTGTCAGAACGTCGCCATGCCTGGGTCACATCTGAACCATATCTAGAAAGGTGGTCTCTGAATAAACAATGGAACAACCTCCGTGTCCGGAGCATCTCTAAGTTATATCTGAGAAGAAATCTGGAATAAGTATCAGAACGTCGCCATGCCTGGGTCACATCTGAACCATATCTAGGAAGGTGATCTCTGAATAAAGAATAGAACAGCCTCCGTGTCCGGAGCATCTCTAAGTTATATCTGAGAAGAAATCTGGAATAAGTATCAGAATGTCGCCATGCCTGGGTCACATCTGAACCATATCTAGGAAGGTGATCTCTGAATAAACAATAGAACAGCCTCCGTGTCCGGAGCATCTCTAAGTTATATCTGAGAAGAAATCTGGAATAAGTATCAGAACATCGCCATTCCTGGGTCACATCTGAACCATATCTAGAAAGGAATTTTGAATAAGCAAAGGAACAGCATCCATATCTGGAGCATTTCCAAGCTATCTTTTTAATCTTTTTAACGTAGACATGCCTGGCCGGATACAGGTATCGAATCCACAATCAATCGCTCACAGACATGCCCTGGCTAGATACAGGAATCGAATCTGGGATTGCGATAGTTGATAGTAATCATCTTTGTATTGACCTTTCCTGCAAAAGGCAAAACATTAGTTATATGCAATGTCATGGTGCATGGAATGCGCGGTGTCAGGACGTTTATAACCAATGGGATTGTAGAATGTGATGTTTATATCATGTATGAAAATGTGATGTTTGCGAATGTATTTTTGTCTAGGAAAATAATTCCTTGATGAATGCCGGGAGCTTATCCTGGGCTGATGTTTGAAGAGTAGAGAATTCTTCGTTTCCGCTGGGGATAATGATTGCAAGAATAAACCGACAGGAGGAGACGACTCCGTTGGGGAATAAGCTTGGAGAGATTACTCTGCGGGGAAAATTACTCTAGCGATCTTGCTGGGGAAAATACTCCGTGGGAAGAGAGGTACTTCGCTGAGATGTTGTATGAGAACTCCGCTGGGGATACCATTGTTGAGTTACGTTTGGGAGGTTTGAGGAACTCCGCTGGGGATAGGAATACTTCGCCGAAGACGATCTTTCCGTGGCAATTAGCTGAGGATAACTCAGTTATAAGCTCTGGCGAGGAATAACCTTCTGAATAAAGACGGGGAGAGATATGCTCTGCAAAGGATAAGCTTACAGAATCTACTGGGGATAAGCTTCCTACTGGGGAGATGATTTAACTCTTCTGGGGAGACTTTGGACTGTACTGGGAAGGGCTCCGCTGGATGTCTAGATTCCGCCGAGGAACAATCTTAGATCAAGACTGTCGGGGATGCTTATTGAGGGTGTTTGTAGACTCTGTTGAGGAATGTTGAGATCTGCTGGGGATACTCAACTTCCTTAAGGCTGGCAGTATGTTAACTCTGCTTGGGGAAAATGTTGCCGACTCGCTGGAGGTATTGTGCCTTCTCTGCTCGGGGGGAGTATGGCTGAACCTTGTCTCATTCTCTGGGGAATTAAGGTATCTTGGTTACATTCTTCAGCCGAACTTACCTTGGTACCTTGATGGCAGAGCAACTAGATCGCTTAAACAACTCATTGTTGCCCCTGTTTCTGTGGAGGTCTTGATAACTGCCGATTTGACAACTCTTCTGGTAGGCAAGTGACGAGATGACGGGACATAGTCGTACGCTTTGATCCCTAATTTTTGCTTGGACCTCCCTTTCGGGTTTTCAGCCCACCGGGATACCCATTTTTGCCCAAGCCGCCTTTTCAGGTTTCCGACTTGCCGGGTGTACAAATTTTTATTTTCATCCCTTATTTTTGCCCGAACCCTTTTGGTTCGCCGAGAAACCCTTATTTTTGCCTAGGTGTGTCAACCTAGCAGGTCTTTTGTTCATGCGTAGTATCTTTTTGACTATGTCCATGCTCTCAGGATGTAGGGAGATGCCCCTGTTATTGATATTGCGTTGCCGTACCACTAGAAGATGTCTGATCAGGCAAGATTCGTTGTCGGAATGCCCCAGGTGATCCAGATGGAGATTTGCCCCAAGCTGGTTGGCCTTTTGAGAGATTCTCTGAATCTTGACTTAACTGCCCCAGATGATGAACAATGATCATGCCTGCCCCTTTGTTGGGAGAGCTTTTGCTCATAAGATATTCTTCGTGCAAATTTCTTTGCTGTTCAAACAAATAGTCATATGTGCAAGCAATGTTATTTCAAAAATGCAAAGATTATGTCTGTCTTGAAGATTTTGAAAATGCATTTTTCATAAAAAACAAGTGAATTTTGTAAATTGTGATGTCAACTCGTTATTTTACCGCAAGCCTTAAGGAGTCAGGATACCTTTCGTAACAGTATGCTTTCGAACTAACCCATGCTTCAGCTAGGACTTTTGAGGGTTATAACGTGGCCTGGTTCACGGTTTAAGAAACAAAGGATAAAGGCTCAAATTTATTTGTACCCACCCGTTCTTCGTGATGTTCTTCAAACCTAAACTCAGCTGATCGTGCGTTAGACCTTGTTTGAATCTTCGCCTTGATATTCCGGTGATGGTTCGGATGTTGACAGTTTATTTTGAATAGGCAGTCATTTCCTTTTGTCGAGGGTTTGTAGGGCCTCTTTATTTTTTTTTTTGATTTCGTTATCCCTGTTTTTTTTTGCCTGAACTGTTTCTTTTGCGATTACAGTCAGCGGGATGCCCCAGTTTTGTAAGTCTCCATCATAGGTTTTGACTTAATGGGCTTTTATTTTTTTTTGGTAATGACTGCCTGTCTTTACGATTGTTCGGAACCATCACTGTCTTTTGCTTTGTAAGGACTTCTTTGGTGCTATTCGCTGTGCACTTGGATCAACTGAGAGAACTACCCTGCCCCGGGTTATGATTAAGGGTTTTAATTTTCGAAAAGAAAAACTCCTACTTCTTTGGCTCAAAGGGGTTGACGAGGGATTATCTTCCTTATAACTCCAGTGTTTAGGAATTGAAATAATGCCTGTACCTCATCAGCGGGGTCTGTTCAAAAGCATACTATAGATCGTGGTATCGTTTTTGTCATCCTCCCTCAAGAGGCTTAGAGTTATTAAGAGTTGACATCAAAAAATGAAAGCAATTTGAATTTAACGAATGCGAATATATTTATTCAAAACAGACATATGCGATGCATTGATAAAGTAATAAAGTTTGCTATGACAATAATTGTTTGTATAAGCAAAAAAAATACAACTTAAACATTCGAATGAACAAAAAGTCTTCTAGTCTCAGGGCTTGTTACTACAACTGGTGCATCTTGTAGGGATGACAGGAGCATTCAGCCTGGCCCATCTGGGTGAAATCCACAGCTCTTTCATTAATCAGGTCTTGGATCTTATTCTTCAGAGCCCAGCAGTCGTCAGTGTCATGTCCTGGACTGTCAGAGTGGTATGCATATCTTTCCTCAGGATTGTACTTTGGGGAGGCTGTGTTGGGATTCTTAGGAGGGTCCCTTAACGTCACCAGATTCAACCTTAACAATTGTTGTAAAGCTTGAGACGGTGACACGTTGAGCTTGGTGAACTTCCTTTTAGGCTTGTCTGGCTTGCTCTGATCAGTCCGTTGTTCTTGGCGAGGTCGTGGTTGGACCTGTGACCCCGAAGCAAACTGATGAGCTTTTCCCTTGTCTTCTTGCCCCACAGGTGGTTGAATGATGGCTTGCTTTTCAACCTTAGATGTTTGCCCCAGTTGGTTATCTCGAAGCTGTTGGTTGACGAGAACCCTGAGCTCTCCTTGTCTTTGAGATAAGTCTTGGATAAGAGCCATTTGCCCCAGCATCTGGGTTCTCATTGTATCCACCTCAGCTTGTAGACGTTTCAGCCGTTCGTCCTTATCGTCTTCGGGACTTTTCTTGGCCAAATTCCCCATGAGGAGTGTCCTCAACTCTTCCTGCCCCTTGGATAGGCTTAGGAAGATCTCCCTGAACTGAGTCTCTTGAGCATGAAGACCCTGGTTATCTTGTTGGGAAGCCATTGTTGAAATAAACAGCGAAGAAGGTAAGTGACTTGTCAAAAGGGTACCTGCAATGCAATGATATGTATGTATGCATGCAATGCTTTCAAGGATCTCGCGGGGTAAACAAGAAAATTGTTAGAATTTGAATTTTTTAGCTTGATTGAAGGGACTTCATTTTGTTGAGAGTCCTTCTTCAAGAGTCAAGGCTCACCATATCGAGTGGGTCATAGCCCCTGACAACCTTGGCTAGAGGAAAATAAATCCTCTTTGCCCCTTGCTAGACGTTTGATTCATCATGACCTGCATCACAAGCCCTTGAGATCCTTGAAATGGGTTAGTCCTTATGCAGGATGTATGCAATGGTATGATGTTATGCTATGCATGGGGTAATGTAGGTAAACCCTGTTATGAGTCCCAATTAAGGACTATAAACAAAACCTGCAAGAAACTCAAGTGTCAGATAACAAGCATGCAAGTAGTCAAGTTTTAAGGCACACAAGTCACACCACAGCCCTTAGAGTTTAGGCCAGCATGAGGTCTAGGTATTACCCTCTTTCAGTTTGTTGGTTAAGACCTGTCCTATCAGAAGTAACCGGGTTCTAGAGGATCCCAATATCACTGGATTGCTTTCATTGTTCATCGTTTCGATTTAGCCACTGAACTGGCGACCGAAATATTCCAAGAAAACAACCCTCAATTGAGTGTAGTATCGAGTATCAACCAACCTCGGACTGCACCAAAGTCAGTTATCTCACTACCCTAAAGAGGCCAAGATGGTTCAATTAAGGTTCCTAAGGTCAGTTGATGCTTCACGACACCACGCGGCGGCCCCGTACTCTCCTTGACTGAACTCAAGGGTTACCGGTACACACCAAAGTGCCACATCAACGTAGCAGACTGTTTCAACCATGTCGGTATACCCCGCACAGTTCCTTCACAGCCTTGTTGCTACTTTCTAAGAAGGTATCCCCAGATCCGGGTTAGGATCTATAGAACTCCCAAGACAGTACCCACAATTTAAAGCAAACAAGTCAAAGCAATTGAAAACACAGTTATGAACTATCCTAAGGTACACCTCACTTTAAAAGTTAATCTCCCCAACAGAGTCGCCAGTTCTGTGATCGGTGGAAATGAGAACTGACTGTTTTTTAGCTGGTTTCGCGAAATGTCGCGGTAAGCAAGAGTCGCCACCGTCTTTTATTTTCTCCAACATGGAAAGGACAAAAGCACAGAAAAATTCCTTATTGAGATTAGTTCTCGGTTCGGGAGGTAGATTTATAGAAAGGGAAGGTGTTAGCACCCTTTCTATCCATGGTTATCCATGGGCTCTTAGATACTTGCTCATTTGTGTTTTCAAAATGTTTGTTTTCTTTTCAAGGTGAGTGGGTTTGAAAAAGTTCCGTTTAAAATTTCAGTTCGACTCTTGTATCAGTCCTCAAGAGTGTTTGAAAAGTTGTTTTTGAAAGCTTTTTGCAAAGTGTCGGTGTGAAAAGAAGTTTTTGATTTGTTTTGAATTAGAGCAAGTATCTACGAGTCATCTACCTACCCTAAGGAATTAGTCTGTGTAAATGTCCTTGAGGTAGTGCCATCCCACCATTGAGAGGTAGGTAGCACCACCGTTGGAGGTGTTCGGGTCAATTCGAGGGTTAGGGACAGTGTGGTCACCGGGCAATAGTAAGATACCTTAGAAGCTACCCTTATGCCATTGATCTTTTTATTCCGAGGCAACTTGTTTCGAGGCAACCGTTTCGAGGCAACTAGATCAATGGAACATAAGGACTCACTAAGACGTCCTATACTCGACGACCACGTTTCGAGGGGCAAGGCAACAGTGTGATCACCAGAGCAACAGTAGGACACCTTAGAAGCTACCCTTATGCCATGTTCATGGACATAAGGACTTACTAAGACGTCCTGTACTCGACGACCATGTTTCGAGGGGCAAGGCAACAGTGAGGCGTACCCTAAGAGTGGTGTGTGAATTGTGTGTCATTTTCAGTTATTATTTGTCTTGTCATGCATTGGGTGAGCTACACTTTGATTTTATTTGGGCATACATTCTTTCATGTGATTAACAGTTTAAAGGGTGCGGAAATTAAAATGCGGAAAAATAAAGGTCCTACGCTATTACAAGGCGCGAGTCTACATCGCCAAATTAAACAAAGACCCGATTTTAAATAAAAGTGCGGAAAGTAAATGTCCTAATTATTATTACAAGGCTTTGGGGCAAGTACATAAATTTCACAAAGAAAAATAAAATAAACGCGCGAAGAGAAATTATATTCGAAGGTGCGAGGGCGTTGGACCCTTTAAAGGAATTAAATATTTGAAATTGAAAATTAATTAATGATTTTAATTACAAGAAAATATTTTTTGACCTTTTTTATGTTTTTTATGAAATAAAATAAAAAAAGAATTAAAAATGTCAAAAGAAAAATCCTAAGTCTAAATTTGTTTTTATTTATTGTGAAAAAAGGTTAAAATTAACTAATTAAACTAATTAATTTGTTAGTATTTTATTTACAAAAATAATTACTAAAGTGAAATTAATAATAATAATAATAATTACATTTTTTTGTTTTTTTCTGAATTTATGAAAATAATTATTTGTGAACTAACTAAATAATAATAATAATTAATAAAAGGAAAGAAAATAAGAAAAGAAATGCTAAACCAAGGAGGTGAAGGCCGGATTTTAGAGGTTTTACTCAAAATCATCCTTATTAGGCATCAAAAATTCCATCTAAGCCCATGGTTGTGATCGTCCATGTCTCCTGATCACGTCTATGCTTATGGTTTGTCCCAATTTCACCTGTAGACAAAATACCTAAAAAACAAAACCAACGAACCCTAGGCACGGGTATTGTTATACGAAGCCTAAAAATGAAATTGAATATAGCAGTTACATTGGAAATTAGGCATGGAGTATGAATATGCTATTATTTTCCAGAAAAAGTGCAAGAATGGAGAAACATGATTTCGTGTACAGGGGTGAGTTTGAGACAACTTACAGCGCTTGGTAGTGGACCTTAGGACGCGTTTGTGGTTGCTTTGGCTTCAGGGAGTGGCAAGGAAGAAAGCCACGTGCTTGCTTGGATCTGAAAATGTTTGCAACACCGCTTTAGATCTCTCACTTTTTTGGATAAATTTTGAACTTTTCCTCTGGCCGTTTGTGCACACTCTCCTTTTTTTTCTTCTAGGTTGTGAATGAGGCTTGCAAGGCTTGTATATATAGGCTTGGATGAGAATCAGTCACATTAAGGAGCTTTTAAGCCTTGCAATGAAGTTTTGATTTTCTCCATAATCACCATTGAAATAACTTGTCATATTTGCTCCAAATTTGATTTTTTTTTTGCTTGAAATAGGTCTTGAACGAATTTGGTATATGTTTTATGGTGTATCAAAGCTATTCAAACCACAAAATATCCTCCCATTAATTTTCTTGATTTTTATTTGAATTTTAAAGATTTAAAATGAATTAAATCAAATAAAATTAAACAAAAATAGAAAAATTAATTTTTATTCTTGAAATAAAACATGGGACACGTGGGAGGTATGGCAAAGCTGAATCAAGTGGAAAAAGTGGGCCCCTTTTGTCAAAAATGAAGTTTCAAGGATAATTGACTTTGGCCCTTTCACAAAAATTTCCCAACTTCTCCAATGCATATCTTGCTCAATTTTGAAGTTATGAACATGTTCTTGGACATTTTGGAAAGGTCTTGAAGTCCTCTAACCAATGTCTTTGGTCCCACGTTATTTTGATTTACCAATCTCAAGTTATGGTCTTTGACTTAAAGTCCCTTTTTGTTGACTTTTGAAAATGACCTATAATGTTGAAATTGATAACTTTTTGTGAGCATTTCTTGGACTTGAAGTGTGAAGATGAGTTGTAGGAAATGTCTTCCCCTTCAAGATGAGCATTGGATGGGATTTTTCTGATGAACCATGAAAAAGTTATGCCTTGGTCAAGGTACAGTTGACTTTTCAGCTGTCCAAAAATAGAAACTTTTGACACCTTGATGATTTTTGAGCCATTCTTGAGGAATCATGATCAAGAATTGATCAAATGATGATTGTGGCTTCAAAATAAGATGTTGACAAAAAAATTTGACTTTTGACTGTCAAATGACCATTTTGCCCCTGCAGTTGACTGTGGAGCAATTAGGATTTTTGACTGTGCAATTTGATGCTGTGAGTCTTGAACCTTGACATATGGATGCTTGACACTGTATATGAGCATGTGGGACTTGATTGAGCCCTTGAAAACTTCAACTTCCTTGCAAGAACCAAAACCCTAGTTTGACTGGCTTAGGAGGATGGTTTGACTGTGTAGCCCTTGAGTAGACTTTGAACCCTTTGAGGCAAAACTTTGAAGATTATGGGAGGGCAAATTTTGGGGTACAACACAAAGATAATTCAAAATAAACTCCTAAAACAAAAAGGACTCAAGCTTCTCATGAGCGCATCCTCTTCGGTGTAATGTAGGCATTTAAACTCCGCTCTTCATGAAGTTGTCTTGTGAGATCTAAAACCTTCTTCTCGCTTGCGTAGAACTAGGTTTCAAAGGTGTATCGCTCCCCTTTAAGTTGAATCCTTGATCTTTGCAAATCCTCGAGAGTAGTCGGCATATCAGGATGAAGAATAGTGTAGGGAACATCTCCCTCGGTAATAGGCTTCATGATGATAGGTAGGATGGCCTCATGAGGCATCATGAGGTTTTGAGTACGAGCTCGCACCCACTTGAGATAAGGCTCCAAAGGAATGGAGTTCTTATACCCTAATGTCTTGCTATCAACTTTGTTCACCATGCCCTAAGCTTGTACGAATCTTGGACGATAACCTTGGACATCGTTCTCATAGTCAAATGCAATTCCTTGGACAAGTGCATCATGAGGACCAACCCTCCTAGCATACCTAAACTGTCGCAAATCCAATAAAGGATTATAAGTGATTCCTCCCCTAATGCCAAGGAGAGGGAGATTGGGGCATTCCCCACAACGGTCAATGATGATAACATCCTCCAAAGATCGAGAACACCAATGAATATCTGAATGCGTAAGTGACATCAACCTATTAGACCATCTCATGCCTTGCTCATTCTTCAAAGCAGATCGAGGTAGGTGCAAAATAAACCACCTAGCCAACAAAGGAGCACAACACATACGAATTCCCCTTCTCTTCATGGTGCGAGTGTGAAGAGAATGCAATATATCTCCAAGCAAGGTAGGCACCGGGTTACGAGATAGAAAAACTTTGACAACATTCACATCTATGAGTTAGTCCAGGTTAGGAAACAATACCATCCTATAGATTAGAAGAGCAAACACTTCTTCAAAAGCTTGCAGATCTATATCCTCCAAAAATTGTTGATCCTTCTCAAATAGAAACTTGGCTAGAAACCCTTTAACACCACTTCTTGTTTCCCAATTTGCCATAACATCGGACCATTGCAAATTTAAAGCTCGAGCAATCTCCTCAGGTCTTGGGTCTCTTTCAATATCGGTGAAGGGTAATTAATCAAGAATGGTAACTCCCAAGAGTTGAGAAAATTCTTCTATAGTAGGCACTAATTGGTAATCATGAAATGTGAAGCAATGGTATTTAGGATCAAAGAATTAGAAAAGCACATGTACCATATCCTCTTCAAAGTTTATGGTAACCAAGTTGATGAGACGAACGTACTTCTTGGTGAATGGAGAATCATTGGGAATCCTTGATGCTAATTCCTTAAGTTGAGGAGGACCTTCCACAAGGTTGATTCAGATGGTGTTTCTTCGTGCAGAAGCCATGTCCTACAAAACAGCACAAAGATAAATCCCAAAGTTCTTGAAACGGTTAGTACAAATGCGATGATATGATGTCATAATGTTATGTACAAGTAAACACATACACACAAAGAAAACAAGTCCTTAGGTTTAGGATTACATGAGGATTCATAGGTAAGTACCCTCTTGAAGTTTAGTTTGTTCAACCTGTCCTAGAAAGTAATCAAGTTCTAGGGAATCTCAATATCATTGATCTTTCTTCATTAGAAATTGTTTCAGCGCAAGCCTCTTTATTGGTGACCGAAATATCCCAAAATTCCACCTTAATAAGCATAGTATCGAGTATCAACCAAATTCAGACCGCACCAAAGCCGACTATCTCACTACTTCCTAATGGCCAAGTTGTTCAATTAAAGGTTCTAAGGTTCGTTAGTGCTTCATGACACCACACAACAACCCTGTATTCTCCTTAATTCGCCATAAGGGATATCGGTACCCACAAATGTGTCACACCAACATAGCTATTGTCTCAACCATATCAGTATATGCCGTACAGTCTCCATAATTTTTACTATTTACCTAATGATGTTCCCATATCCGGGTAGAGGATCAATATAAACCCAAACAAAGACCCATAAATATAAAACAAACAAATCAAACAACGAAAGAATTTAAAGGTGATCTAGCTCTAAGGTAACCCCAATTTTAAAGTACTCCCCAGCAGAGTCGCCAGTTCTGTAATACGGTGGGAGAATTGACTTGGGTGTTTTGCATTTTATCACAATTGTTGTGGATAGCAAGAGTCGCCACCGACTTTTCTTTTATCCAATAAAGGAAAGGGTAAAAAGAACATGAAAGACCTTTTGGTAATTTTCTTGAGTTCGGGGGGTAGGTTATGAAAAGGGAAGGTGTTAGAACCCTTTTCATCCGTAGTTATCTACGGGCTCTTAGTTGCTAGCTCACTTTGAAAATGGTTTGTTTGAAATGTGTTTGTGATTGGTTTTGAAAGTATTTTTTAAAAGTTCCTTCATTTAGGTGAACTTTGTAATGATTCTCATCTCTATAAGAATGTATACAAAGTGTTAATTTTTGAAAATATTTCATTTTTTTGAAAGTGTTGGTGTGTCTGAAAGATGTTGTTTTAAAAATGTTGTGAGCAAGCAACTGTGAACGTTCTACCTACTCAAAAGGTCTTTGTTTTTTTCTCCTCCTTTAGATGTTGCTATCTTACCATTGATTAGTAATAAGCCCCATCATTGGATGTGAAGGGACAGGCGCGGGTAAATCGTACAGTCATAGAAGACAACTTGTGAGACGCTTTAGCAATTTTCATAAAGAACTAAGATCGTTTTACCGAAGGCAACATCGAAGGGTCATCGAGGGACTATGATATTTTTTATCGAGGGCCTTTGCTAAAGCGTCTCATATTCAAGGGACATGACTGGTTTTTCGAGGCGACAAGCGAGGTTATCCTAGAGGTGCGCGTGTGAAAAGTGATTTGTTTTCAAATTATTTAATCTTTAATTAGGGTTATCTAGTGGTTGATTTTATGTCTTATCATACACACCTAATTAGTATACAGTATAAAAGAAAATAGTAAATTGCGGAAATTAAAATTCTACGCTATTATAGAGCTTTTGGGGATGAGGAATACAAATTTACAAATGGGGATGGATCGAATCGACAATGCATTTAAAAGTCTAAATAAACAAGCAATACAACCCAATCGAATGAAAATGAACAATTAATTAAACTAATTTGCGATGGATATGTGAGCAGGGGTTTTGTGATGGATCTTTGAGCAGAGGTTTTGTGTAAAGGTTAAGAGTTGTGAGTTACAGATATGCGGTAGTTATGGTGAGTGAAGTTTGTTGATGAGAGTTTTTTTTCCAGCACATAAGTTTGTGATGGTGAGCAGTAATGTGGTATAGGTAATTTAAAACTTATGCAGAACTTGTGGTATGTTTTTTTTTTAGTTTTGTTTTTGTGGGATCTCTCCTTTATTATACAGGGCTTCCCCTTTCTTATATCAAACAACAATGGGTTTAGAGGGAAAATTAATGAGGTTTTTTGAAAAACTTTGGCATACTCTTTTATTGCTTTACTGATGCAGGAATTAGTTTAACCATTTTGAGTAAAGTTGGTGGACTAGTGTAGCAGGTTTTTGGACTGTTTGTGCAGGGACATAAGGGCTTTGATGCAGGTTATGGACTGCTATGTTTGGTTCTTTTATGAAGGTTTTGTGTACAGTTTATGCAGGGGCTACTTTTGTGCCATTGTTGGACAGCAGCTTGGTGGACTGGTATAGTAGTGGTGCAGGGCTATGCTTGGATGATTTTGGACAGCAAGGTGCAGAAGCAACATGGTTGTTTTTGGGGATGTTTTTTGTAGCAGTTTTATGGGCATGGTTTGACAGAGTTGGTTTTTGGTAGCAGGGTGGTGGACAGCAACTTGCACATGGTTCATGGACTGATTTTAACAAATATTTTTGTATGGTTTTACAAGGTTTTAGGAAAGTTGGTCATGAGGTTTAGGTCTAGATTTTTTTGATGGTTATGTACACTTGTGTAATTTTGTAATGAAACAATAATGGTGTAATGGTTTTGAATAATTTGAATTAATTGAATCATGAAATTTATGGACGAGATTTGAATTCAAGTGTATGCCTAAATACTTTCTCATGAATGAACTTGAATTCATGATGAATCTTTGAACAATGTTAGTTGCTATTTGAAACCTTGATGTTGAAATTATATTGATAAAATCAACCTTGCATTTAGCTATGATCAACAAAACATTTGTCAAGACAAAGACATGGCTTCATATATTGATATGAAGAAAGAATTTTCTTGGAGATTTTGGGATGATTTAAACATGTTTACAACTTAGGAGTTAGGATTAGGCCTTGGATGTAAAGTCCCCTTAAAACTTGCATTTTTAAATTCTTCTTTGAATCATAACTTGTAACTTGCAATTTGCAATCTTAACTTGAATTTTGATCTTTGAAAAAGTCTTGGTAAGCATTTGGATGAAACAAAATAATGCCCTTGTAGTTTGTAACTCAATTACCAAGCAATCCATCTACACTTCTTTCCATTTTAAAATATGGATCCATTTGACAAATTTGTATAAAAAATAAATCACTTGAATGAACTTTAAATGGACCTTTGATTAACTTGACAAATTTTCAATTCCAAATCTCAACGACAAATTCAAATCACCTTGAACTCCCTCCCTTACTTCAAAATTCTCAACATCCAAGCTATCTTGCGATTGAAGTAACAAGTATCTGATGAGAACAAAAGTTATATCGACCAAAATGAATTACAACTTGTACTTCAAACATGCCACAATCAACAATGCCTTCATGAATTGAAATTAGAAGCCAAACCCCTTTTTTTAAAGTCAAGAATTGACTTATAACATTTTGATAAGTTTCAAAACCTTCTACGCACAATTTGACTCTGATATTTAAAGAAAACTTGTAGGCGACAGTTCTTATGACAATGTGAAAAAATAATCGTCTCAAGATCTTGAAAATTGAGGAAGTTAAGATTCTTGGAAGTCAGACAACAGTTACTTGAGATTAGGTCAAAGTCTAGAAAGTGACTTCTAAAGTATTCAAATTTTTGATGATCTTTCGCACATAATCGGCTCTTGAATTGTAAAGAGGAATTGGAGACGATGTCAAGAAGAGTCATACGCAAAATAAAAAACACTCAAAAACATTGAATAATGAAGAAGTTACAATCGTTTGAACTTGATCTTGAAAAGGTCCACTTTTGGGTCAATACAGTTGATTTTCAGTCATCTGAACCATCGACTGAGCAAACTTGCGATGCAAATCTTGAAACTTGACACGAGCATCCTTGAGCATACCTTAAGAACCATGAAACCTGCATTGAGGATACACATACGAACCTTCCCATCTTTCTTCGGTACCAGAACCACGTTCGCAACCCATTGAGGATATGATGTCACAACCAGGAAACCTGCATTGAATTGCTTCATTACCTCAGTTTTTATTTTCTCAGACATGTCTGGCTGCATACGAAGAACCTTTTTCTTGACTGGAGGATAATCTTACTTTGTTGTTAGACGATGAACTACAATGTTAGTATCAAGTCCCGACATATCTTTATATGACCAAGCAAACACCTCAACATAGTCATGTAACATCTGGACCAATCTTCCTTTGATACCGTCTTCCAAGTTGGCGCCGATCTTGACCTCTTTCTTGTATATCTCAATACTTAGGTTGATCACTTCAACTGGCTCTTCATGTGGTTTAATGGACTTTTCATCTTTCATCAGAAGTCTGGCTAGTTCTCCAGGTATTTCACAATCTTCTTCGCCTTCGTCTTCAGCTTGGTTGATTGGATGTTCAAAGTCATAGCTGGCAATAGCATAGTTGTTGTCAATGAGATCTGGAGTGGATGTAAATATGCAAACATGTGTGTGTGTGTGTGTGCACGTAAATTACATGGCTATTATGAAAATGCAACAAAGAAAAATAAAGACAAAGAGCGCAAAATTTGAATGCGACGAGTCTAATGTTTTTCATTAAATGATCATATGGCATATGGAAATGAGCAAGCCCTTAAGAAACAAACCACAATGCCCCGGGAAAGGCATGTCGCTTAAAGTCGATGTTTGAATTAAATTACAGACAAAGTTCTTGAATAGATAAAAAATAGTAGAAGGTAATTACTCCTCGTTGAAGGAGATGGAAATGAAATCCTTGGCACACCAGTTGTTGAGTCCTTCTCGGCCAGTCAGATAGATCCATTCATCAAAGTCACAGTCATCCTCGGAGTCTTCAGTAACATTCACTTCATGATTACCAATGCGAAGAGGTGGTTTTCCTATGCGAGCACGTCTGACCTCCTTTTGAGCTTTGGCAGTGAAACCCAACCCAAACTTGTCTTCTTTGAATGAAATGTCAGGAAGTTGTCCCCAAATTGTACTACTTCCATCTTCAATCATATCACAAGCATCTTTGAGTCAAACCATCATTGGCACAACTTCATCAGTTTTTGGAATGTCAGAAAGATTTTGGTGGCGGAAACCATGGGAGGAACCACTTCGAAAGCTTGGCAAGGAGTCTCTATAAACTCACCATCCATCTCTACATACTTGAATGAATTGAGGTGACTAACCATGAACTCCTCTTCACCACAAATAGTAACAATCCTTTCCTTGACTGGATATTTCAACTTTTGGTGAAGGGTGGACGTCACTGCTCCTGCCCCATGTATCCAAGGGCACCCAAGTAAACAAGAGTAGGCGGGACGTATATCCATCACGTAGAAAGTAGAATTGAAAGTTTGTGAACCAACTTTAATGGGGATATCAACTTCTCTAAGTACCATCCTCTTGGATCCATCAAAAGCCCTTACAACTATGTCACTTGGCTTCAACACCAAACCATCGCAGTCCAACCGATCTAAGACACCTTTGGGTAAGACATTTAGAGAGGACCATGTATCCACCAAGACATGGGCCAGAGTAGTTCCTTTGCATTCAATAGAGACATGAAAAGCCTTGTTATGGTTTCTTCCAACTGGTGTTAAATCAGCATCAAAGAACCTCAATCCATTGTCGACAGTCAAACTCGCCACACAATTTTCAAACTGATCGGCTGTTTTCTCTTAAGGAACATGAGCCTTCTTCAAAAATTTGATTAATGCTTGAGCACGAGCATCAGAACAAAGTAACAAAGACAACATATAGATTTTGGAGGGGGTTTTCCCCAGCTGCTCTACTATCTTAAAATTACTCTTCTTTATAATACTCAAGATTTCCTCCATCTCTTGGGTGGAAGGTTCCTCAGTAGTAACGTCTTTGGTCGACGCCTCTGTTATGGCAGGCTCAATTGTCTTTTCTTTGACCCTAGTGTCCGTGCTAGGTTTATCAACAGTAATGCGAACATGTGTAGATGTAGTAGTTGGCAGTGAAATGTTAGGAGAGAAGATTCTCCCTATTCTTGTCACCTTGCTAGAACCAGAAATATTGGTAACGTCATCAGTTTTTTCTTCATTAATCCATGAGTCTTGCTTAATCCCATGATAGTATACTTCAGCACCGTAATTCCAAGGTATTTCCTTATCATAAGAATAAGGAATTGGCCCTGGTGCGGTAATTATCAAGGGGAAATTGTTGGTTCATTGGAAATCCTAATAGGACCTTTTGAGGAGATCCTAATAGGTCTGTTGGATATCGTGATGATGGAAATGTCTTTATCTTTATCAGTCAAACTTTTTATTGTCGGAGTTCTTTCTAAAAAAATCTCATGGCTATCTATTAGGTGTTGGACACACTTTTTAAACCAGTCACATCCATTAACTTATTTGGCACAACAACAACAGTATTTTAAAAAACAGAGAAAACCCCAGCTCTCAACAACTTTTCTTTAACAATGGTCAATGGAGTAGTCAAATCTTCAACGGAGGAAACAAAAGCAGTGTCTTCAATTGCATTGACACCTTTGCCATGATTTGACATTGGTGCAGTTATAACATTTGGAGTTGTAGGTGGATCAAACTCAATAGTTTTGTTATCGATAAGATCTTGAATCTTGTTTTTTAGAGCCTAACATTGACAGTATCATGCCCAGGGCTATTGGAGTGATAGGCACATTTGGAGTTAGGATTGTATTTCGGAGATGAAACATTAGGATTTTATGGTGGATCATGCAATGTTACTAAGTTGGCCTTCAACAGGTGTTGTAAGGCTTGGGACAATGACATGTTAATAATCGTGAATTGTCTTCTTGGAACCTCAGACCTTTGATGGTTGGCTTGTTGTGGTCTTTGAGCGGAAGGTGGATTGGAGATCAAAACAACATCAACAAATTGGCGGTGATCTTTTTTGACATGGCTTCTTGAACCATATACGACATTGGTTTCTTTCTTGCCAGTAAAGGGTTTCTTCATAGTGTTTGATATAGAGGCAGAGGCCATGGGAATTTTTCCACTTTTGATATCGCTCTCGAGCCTTTCACCAGTCAGGATTAACTCAATGAAACCAGATGATGAGCTCCCAATTAATAAATTGAAGAATGGTCCAGTTAATGTTCCCATGAACATATCCATCAACTCCCTATCAGTCAATGGTAGTTATACTCTACCAGCAATGTCTCTCCATTTCTGCGTGTACTCTTTAAAACCTTCAGTTGAACCCATTGTCATTCCTTGTAACAGAACTCTAGTTGGCTCTAAATCAGTGTTATACTGATATTGGCAGTAGAAAGTAGTGGCCAGATCTTCCCAAGTATGAATGTTAGAACCCTCCAACTGGTAAAACCATTCTAACTGAGTCCCAGACAGACTCTCTTGAAAGAAGTGTACCCAGAGCTTCTTGTCAGTGGTATGCGGTTGTATCTTGCGGACGTAGGACCTCAAGTAAAGTTTTGGGCATGAAACTCTGTCGTACTTAGAAAAGATTGGAATTTTTAACTTTTGGGGGATAACAACCCCAGGAACTAAGCCCAAATCACCAAAATCCAAGCCAGGTACAACTTGAATTTCCACAACTTTCAACCTATCTTCCAATTGCTTGTACTTATCCTCAGCCGGTGGATACTGTTCATCAAAGTAATCTTCATCCTCAAAAGCTTGATTGTTTGCACCCCTAGCACGGGTGCTTCTTGCATCTTCATCCTGGTTTTCGTCCTCCTTGGATGACTCTTCAACCACTTGTACTTGACGGACGGGGCCTTTAAACCTTTTACCCATGTTGATCAATTTCTTCTTCTTGGTCTTCTTTTTGGCCAATAGAAGTGACATCAGCTTTTGTTGTCCTTTGGCTAAGGTGAGCAAAGTTTCTTGAAATTGAGAATTTTGTTTTTGTAAGTCTTTCACGGTCTGCTCGAGATCCATCTTACTGAAATAAACAGTAGAAAGATGAGGAAACCTGTGTCTGAAAACCTACTTATGTTATGATGTATGAAATGCGTATGTAAATGATTTCAAGGACTTTAAAGATTTAAATTTTTTTAGACAAAGAGGGAACAAACATTAGTTGCATTAAAAAGTTCAAATGGTTACAAGATGCCTCTTGGGCTAACAATGGAAGAAACAAAGTGTGATCGGTGGAAATGAGAACTGACTGTTTTTTAGCTGGTTTCGCGAAATGTCACGGTAAGCAAGAGTCGCCACCGTCTTTTATTTTCTCCAACATGGAAAGGACAAAAGCACAGAAAAATTCCTTATTGAGATTAGTTCTCGGTTCGGGAGGTAGATTTATAGAAAGGGAAGGTGTTAGCACCCTTTCTATCCATGGTTATCCATGGGCTCTTAGATACTTGCTCATTTGTGTTTTCAAAATGTTTGTTTTCTTTTCAAGGTGAGTGGGTTTGAAAAAGTTCCGTTTAAAATTTCAGTTCGACTCTTGTATCAGTCCTCAAGAGTGTTTGAAAAGTTGTTTTTGAAAGCTTTTTGCAAAGTGTCGGTGTGAAAAGAAGTTTTTGATTTGTTTTGAATTAGAGCAAGTATCTACGAGTCATCTACCTACCCTAAGGAATTAGTCTGTGTAAATGTCCTTGAGGTAGTGCCATCCCACCATTGAGAGGTAGGTAGCACCACCGTTGGAGGTGTTCGGGTCAATTCGAGGGTTAGGGACAGTGTGGTCACCGGGCAATAGTAAGATACCTTAGAAGCTACCCTTATGCCATTGATATTTTTATTCCGAGGCAACTTGTTTCGAGGCAACCGTTTCGAGGCAACTAGATCAATGGAACATAAGGACTCACTAAGACGTCCTATACTCGACGACCACGTTTCGAGGGGCAAGGCAACAGTGTGATCACCAGAGCAACAGTAGGACACCTTAGAAGCTACCCTTATGCCATGTTCATGGACATAAGGACTTACTAAGACGTCCTGTACTCGACGACCATGTTTCGAGGGGCAAGGCAACAGTGAGGCGTACCCTAAGAGTGGTGTGTGAATTGTGTGTCATTTTCAGTTATTATTTGTCTTGTCATGCATTGGGTGAGCTACACTTTGATTTTATTTGAGCATACATTCTTTCATGTGATTAACAGTTTAAAGGGTGCGGAAATTAAAATGCGGAAAAATAAAGGTCCTACGCTATTACAAGGCGCGAGTCTACATCGCCAAATTAAACAAAGACCCGATTTTAAATAAAAGTGCGGAAAGTAAATGTCCTAATTATTATTACAAGGCTTTGGGGCAAGTACATAAATTTCACAAAGAAAAATAAAATAAACGCGCGAAGAGAAATTATATTCGAAGGTGCGAGGGCGTTGGACCCTTTAAAGGAATTAAATATTTGAAATTGAAAATTAATTAATGATTTTAATTACAAGAAAATATTTTTTGACCTTTTTTATGTTTTTTATGAAATAAAATAAAAAAAGAATTAAAAATGTCAAAAGAAAAATCCTAAGTCTAAATTTGTTTTTATTTATTGTGAAAAAAGGTTAAAATTAACTAATTAAACTAATTAATTTGTTAGTATTTTATTTACAAAAATAATTACTAAAGTGAAATTAATAATAATAATAATAATTACATTTTTTTGTTTTTTTTTCTGAATTTATGAAAATAATTATTTGTGAACTAACTAAATAATAATAATAATTAATAAAAGGAAAGAAAATAAGAAAAGAAATGCTAAACCAAGGAGGTGAAGGCCGGATTTTAGAGGTTTTACTCAAAATCATCCTTATTAGGCATCAAAAATTCCATCTAAGCCCATGGTTGTGATCGTCCATGTCTCCTGATCACGTCTATGCTTATGGTTTGTCCCAATTTCACCTGTAGACAAAATACCTAAAAAACAAAACCAACGAACCCTAGGCACGGGTATTGTTATACGAAGCCTAAAAATGAAATTGAATATAGCAGTTACATTGGAAATTAGGCATGGAGTATGAATATGCTATTATTTTCCAGAAAAAGTGCAAGAATGGAGAAACATGATTTCGTGTACAGGGGTGAGTTTGAGACAACTTACAGCGCTTGGTAGTGGACCTTAGGACGCGTTTGTGGTTGCTTTGGCTTCAGGGAGTGGCAAGGAAGAAAGCCACGTGCTTGCTTGGATCTGAAAATGTTTGCAACACCGCTTTAGATCTCTCACTTTTTTGGACAAATTTTGAACTTTTCCTCTGGCCGTTTGTGCACACTCTCCTTTTTTTTTTCTAGGTTGTGAATGAGGCTTGCAAGGCTTGTATATATAGGCTTGGATGAGAATCAGTCACATTAAGGAGCTTTTAAGCCTTGCAATGAAGTTTTGATTTTCTCCATAATCACCATTGAAATAACTTGCCATATTTGCTCCAAATTTGAATTTTTTTTTGCTTGAAATAGGTCTTGAACGAATTTGGTATATGTTTTATGGTGTATCAAAGCTATTCAAACCACAAAATATCCTCCCATTAATTTTCTTGATTTTTATTTGAATTTTAAAGATTTAAAATGAATTAAATCAAATAAAATTAAACAAAAATATAAAAATTAATTTTTATTCTTGAAATAAAACATGGGACACGTGGGAGGTATGGCAAAGCTGAATCAAGTGGAAAAAGTGGGCCCCTTTTGTCAAAAATGAAGTTTCAAGGATAATTGACTTTGGCCCTTTCACAAAAATTTCCCAACTTCTCCAATGCATATCTTGCTCAATTTTGAAGTTATGAACATGTTCTTGGACATTTTGGAAAGGTCTTGAAGTCCTCTAACCAATGTCTTTGGTCCCACGTTATTTTGATTTACCAATCTCAAGTTATGGTCTTTGACTTAAAGTCCCTTTTTGTTGACTTTTGAAAATGACCTATAATGTTGAAATTGATAACTTTTTGTGAGCATTTCTTGGACTTGAAGTGTGAAGATGAGTTGTAGGAAATGTCTTCCCCTTCAAGATGAGCATTGGATGGGATTTTTCTGATGAACCATGAAAAAGTTATGCCTTGGTCAAGGTACAGTTGACTTTTCAACTGTCCAAAAATAGAAACTTTTGACACCTTGATGATTTTTGAGCCATTCTTGAGGAATCATGATCAAGAATTGATCAAATGATGATTGTGGCTTCAAAATAAGATGTTGACAAAAAAATTTGACTTTTGACTGTCAAATGACCATTTTGCCCCTGCAGTTGACTGTGGAGCAATTAGGATTTTTGACTGTGCAATTTGATGCTGTGAGTCTTGAACCTTGACATATGGATGCTTGACACTGTATATGAGCATGTGGGACTTGATTGAGCCCTTGAAAACTTCAACTTCCTTGCAAGAACCAAAACCCTAGTTTGACTGGCTTAGGAGGATGGTTTGACTGTGTAGCCCTTGAGTAGACTTTGAACCCTTTGAGGCAAAACTTTGAAGATTATGGGAGGGCAAATTTTGGGGTACAACACAAAGATAATTCAAAATAAACTCCTAAAACAAAAAGGACTCAAGCTTCTCATGAGCGCATCCTCTTCGGTGTAATGTAGGCATTTAAACTCCGCTCTTCATGAAGTTGTCTTGTGAGATCTAAAACCTTCTTCTCGCTTGCGTAGAACTAGGTTTCAAAGGTGTATCGCTCCCCTTTAAGTTGAATCCATGATCTTTGCAAATCCTCGAGAGTAGTCGGCATATCAGGATGAAGAATAGTGTAGGGAACATCTCCCTCGGTAATAGGCTTCATGATGATAGGTAGGATGGCCTCATGAGGCATCATGAGGTTTTGAGTACGAGCTCGCACCCACTTGAGATAAGGCTCCAAAGGAATGGAGTTCTTATACCCCAATGTCTTGCTATCAACTTTGTTCACCATGCCCTAAGCTTGTACGAATCTTGGACGATAACCTTGGACATCGTTCTCATAGTCAAATGCAATTCCTTGGACAAGTGCATCATGAGGACCAACCCTCCTAGCATACCTAAACTGTCGCAAAGCCAATAAAGGATTATAAGTGATTCCTCCCCTAATGCCAAGGAGAGGGAGATTGGGGCATTCCCCACAATGGTCAATGATGATAACATCCTCCAAAGATCGAGAACACCAATGAATATCTGAATGCGTGAGTGACATCAACCTATTAGACCATCTCATGCCTTGCTCATTCTTCAAAGCAGATCGAGGTAGGTGCAAAATAAACCACCTAGCCAACAAAGGAGCACAACACATACGAATTCCCCTTCTCTTCATGGTGCGAGTGTGAAGAGAATGCAATATATCTCCAAGCAAGGTAGGCACCGGGTTACGAGATAGAAAAACTTTGACCACATTCACATCTATGAGTTAGTCCAGGTTAGGAAACAATACCATCCCATAGATTAGAAGAGCAAACACTTCTTCAAAAGCTTGCAGATCTATATCCTCCAAAAATTGTTGATCCTTCTCAAATAGAAACTTGGCTAGAAACCCTTTAACACCACTTCTTGTTTCCCAATTTGCCATAACATCGGACCATTGCAAATTTAAAGCTCGAGCAATCTCCTCAGGTCTTGGGTCTCTTTCAATATCGGTGAAGGGTAATTAATCAAGAATGGTAACTCCCAAGAGTTGAGAAAATTCTTCTATAGTAGGCACTAATTGGTAATCATGAAATGTGAAGCAATGGTATTTAGGATCAAAGAATTAGAAAAGCACATGTACCATATCCTCTTCAAAGTTTATGGTAACCAAGTTGATGAGACGAACTTACTTCTTGGTGAATGGAGAATCATTGGGAATCCTTGATGCTAATTCCTTAAGTTGAGGAGGAACTTTCACAAGGTTGATTCAGATGGTGTTTCTTCGTGCAGAAGCCATGTCCTACAAAACAGCACAAAGATAAATCCCAAAGTTCTTGAAACGGTTAGTACAAATGCGATGATATGATGTCATAATGTTATGTACAAGTAAACACATACACACAAAGAAAACAAGTCCTTAGGTTTAGGATTACATGAGGATTCATAGGTAAGTACCCTCTTGAAGTTTAGTTTGTTCAACCTGTCCTAGAAAGTAATCAAGTTCTAGGGAATCTCAATATCATTGATCTTTCTTCATTAGAAATTGTTTCAGCGCAAGCCTCTTTATTGGTGACCGAAATATCCCAAAATTCCACCTTAATAAGCATAGTATCGAGTATCAACCAAATTCAGACCGCACCAAAGCCGACTATCTCACTACTTCCTAATGGCCAAGTTGTTCAATTAAAGGTTCTAAGGTTCGTTAGTGCTTCATGACACCACACAGCAACCCTGTATTCTCCTTAATTCGCCATAAGGGATATCGGTACCCACAAATGTGTCACACCAACATAGCTATTGTCTCAACCATATCAGTATATGCCGTACAGTCTCCATAATTTTTACTATTTACCTAATGATGTTCCCATATCCGGGTAGAGGATCAATATAAACCCAAACAAAGACCCATAAATATAAAACAAACAAATCAAACAACGAAAGAATTTAAAGGTGATCTAGCTCTAAGGTAACCCCAATTTTAAAGTACTCCCCAGCAGAGTCGCCAGTTCTGTAATACGGTGGGAGAATTGACTTGGGTGTTTTGCATTTTATCACAATTGTTGTGGATAGCAAGAGTCGCCACCGACTTTTCTTTTATCCAATAAAGGAAAGGGTAAAAAGAACATGAAAGACCTTTTGGTAATTTTCTTGAGTTCGGGGGGTAGGTTATGAAAAGGGAAGGTGTTAGAACCCTTTTCATCCGTAGTTATCTACGGGCTCTTAGTTGCTAGCTCACTTTGAAAATGGTTTGTTTGAAATGTGTTTGTGATTGGTTTTGAAAGTATTTTTTAAAAGTTCCTTCATTTAGGTGAACTTTGTAATGATTCTCATCTCTATAAGAATGTATACAAAGTGTTAATTTTTGAAAATATTTCATTTTTTTGAAAGTGTTGGTGTGTCTGAAAGATGTTGTTTTAAAAATGTTGTGAGCAAGCAACTGTGAACGTTCTACCTACTCAAAAGGTCTTTGTTTTTTTCTCCTCCTTTAGATGTTGCTATCTTACCATTGATTAGTAATAAGCCCCATCATTGGATGTGAAGGGACAGGCGCGGGTAAATCGTACAGTCATAGAAGACAACTTGTGAGACGCTTTAGCAATTTTCATAAAGAACTAAGATCGTTTTACCGAAGGCAACATCGAAGGGTCATCGAGGGACTATGATATTTTTTATCGAGGGCCTTTGCTAAAGCGTCTCATATTCAAGGGACATGACTGGTTTTTCGAGGCGACAAGCGAGGTTATCCTAGAGGTGCGCGTGTGAAAAGTGATTTGTTTTCAAATTATTTAATCTTTAATTAGGGTTATCTAGTGGGTGATTTTATGTCTTATCATACACACCTAATTAGTATACAGTATAAAAGAAAATAGTAAATTGCGGAAATTAAAATTCTACGCTATTATAGAGCTTTTGGGGATGAGGAATACAAATTTACAAATGGGGATGGATCGAATCGACAATGCATTTAAAAGTCTAAATAAACAAGCAATACAACCCAATCGAATGAAAATGAACAATTAATTAAACTAATTTGCGATGGATATGTGAGCAGGGGTTTTGTGATGGATCTTTGAGCAGAGGTTTTGTGTAAAGGTTAAGAGTTGTGAGTTACAGATATGCGGTAGTTATGGTGAGTGAAGTTTGTTGATGAGAGTTTTTTTTCCAGCATATAAGTTTGTGATGGTGAGCAGTAATGTGGTATAGGTAATTTAAAACTTATGCAGAACTTGTGGTATGTTTTTTTTTTAGTTTTGTTTTTGTGGGATCTCTCCTTTATTATACAGGGCTTCCCCTTTCTTATATCAAACAACAGTGGGTTTAGAGGGAAAATTAATGAGTTTTTTTGAAAAACTTTGGCATACTCTTTTATTGCTTTACTGATGCAGGAATTAGTTTAACCATTTTGAGTAAAGTTGGTGGACTAGTGTAGCAGGTTTTTGGACTGTTTGTGCAGGGACATAAGGGCTTTGATGCAGGTTTTGGACTGCTATGTTTGGTTATTTTATGCAAGTTTTGTGTACAGTTTATGTAGGGGCTGTTTTTGTGCCATTGTTGGACAACAGCTTGGTGGACTGGTATAATAGTGGTGCAGGGCTATGCTTGGCTGATTTTGGGCAACAAGGTGCAGAAGCAACATGGTTGCTTTTAGGGCTATTTTGTAGCATTTTTATGGGCATGGTTTGACAAAGTTGGTTTTGGGAAGCAGCATGGTGGAAAACAACTTGCACATGGTTCATGGACTAATTTCAACAAATATTTTGTATGGTTTTACAAGGTTTTGGGAAAGTTGGTCATGAGGTTTAGGTCTAGATCTTTTTGATGGTTATGTACACTTGTGTAATTTTGTAATGAATCAAGAATGGTGTACTGGTTTTGAATAATTCGAATGAATTGAATCATGAAATTTATGGACGAGATTTGAATTCAAGTGTATGCCTAAATACTTTCTCATGAATGAACTTGAATTCATGATAAATATTTGAACAATATTAGTTGCTATTTGAAACTTTGATGTTGAAATTATATTGATAGAATCAACCTTGCATTTAGCTATGATTAACAAAACATTTGTCAAGACAAAGACATGGCTTCCTATATTGATACGAAGAAAGAATTTTCTTGGAGATTTTGGGATGATTTAAACATGTTTACAACTTAGGAGTTAGGATTAGGCCTTGGTTGTAAAGTCCCCTTAAAACTTGCATTTTGAAATTGATCTTTGAATCATAACTTGTAACTTGAAATTTGCAATTGTAACTTAAATTTTGATCTTTGAAAAAGTCTTGGTAAGCATTTGGATGAAACAAAATAATGCCCTTGTAGTTCGTAACTCAATTTCAAAGAAATCCATCTACACTTCTTTCCATCTTAAAATATGGATCCATTTGACAAATTTGTATAAAAAATAAATCACTTGAATGAAATTTAAATGGACCTTTGATTAACTTGACAAATTTTCAATTCCAAATCTCAACGACAAATTCAAATCACCTTGAACTCCCTCCCTAACTTTAAAATTCTCAACATCCAAGCTATCTTGCGATTGAAGTAACAAGTATCTGATGAGAACCAAAATTATATCGACCAAAATGAATTGCAACTTGTACTTCAAACTTGCCACAATAAACAATGCCTTCATGAATTGAAATTAGAAGCCAAACCCCCTTTTTAAAGTCAAGAATTGACTTATAACATTTCGATAAGTTTCAAAACCTTCTAAGCACAATTTGACTCCGATCTTTAAAGAAAACTTGTAGGCGACATTTCTTATGAAAATGTGCAATAGTAATCGTCTCAATATCTTGAAAATTGAGGAAGTTACGATTCTTGGAAGTCAGACAACAGTTACTTGAGATTAGGTCAAAGTATAGAAAGTGACTTCTAAAGTATTCAAATTTTTTATGATCTTTCGCACATAATCGGCTCTTGACTTGTAAAGAGGAATTGGAGACGACATCAAGGAGAGTCATACGCAAAAAAACACACTCAAAAAAATCGAATAATGAAGAAGTTACAATCGTTTGAACTTGATATTGAAAATGTCTACTTTTGGGTCAATACAATTGATTTTTAGTCATATGAACCACCGACTGAGCAAACTTGCAATGCAAAGCTTGAAACTTGACACGAGAATCCTTGAGCATACCTGAAGAACCATGAAGACCACTTGAAACCTTGGAAACTCAATCTTGCTTGAGAAATTACAAACCCTAGTTGTTGACTCAATGCTTAGGAGGAGAATCAGTTTGATAAAATCCTGAGCCATTTTGAGTATTTGAGAAAACCTAGGAGAACATCTTGAATGGAAAATGGGAGGGAAAATTTTGGGGTAAAACATATATCATGAGGACCGTCTCTTCGAGCATAACCAAATTAACCTAGAGATAGAGAAGGGTTGTAAGTAATACCTCCCCTTATGCCAAGGAGTGGCACATTAGGGATCTTCCCCCAACGGTTAATAATAATGATGTTTTTCTGAGATCGGGAACACCAATAGATATCTGCATGAGAGAGTGACATCATCCTTCAAGACCACCTCAAACCTTATTCATTATTCATCACTGATCGGGGAAGGTGCGAAATAAACCACCTGGATAGTAATGGTATGCAACACATGAGAGTCCCTCGCTCTCTCATAGTACGAGTGTGAAGAGAGTGCAAAATATCTCCAAACAAAGTAGGAACAAGATTATGAGTAAGAAATATTTGGATGGCATTCACATCTATGAATTGGTCTAGATTAGGGAATAGTACCAAACCATAGATCAACAGAGCCAAGATCTCCTCAAAAGCATGAAAACTCATAGTATCTAGAAACAACTGAGCCTTCTCTATTAGAAATTTAGCAAGAAGACCTCTAACTCAACTTCTTATTTCCCAATTAGACACAATCTCTGATTGCTTCAGATGTAAGGTTGCTGCAATAACTTCAGACTTTGGATCTTTCTCAAAACCGGTGAAGGGTGTCTGATCAAGAATAGGTACTCCAAGTAGCTTAGAAAACTCTTCCATTGTGGGTACCAACTGATAATCTGGGAAGGTAAAATAATGATGCTTAGGATCAAAGAACTAGAACAAAACACTCATTATGTCTTCTTCAAAACCTGATATGACCAAACTGAGTAGATAACCATGCCTCTTGGTGAATTGAGAGTTTTCTAAAACCTTTGATAGTAACTCCTTAAGCTTGGAAGGTATCATCGCAAAGTTGATTCGAATTATATTTCTGAGAGAAAAGGACATAACCTGCAACAAAGAACAAAGATAAATCCCTAGGTCCTTGAAATGGTTAGTAAAAATGTTATGTTATGATGATATGATGTTACGATGTTATGTTCATGTTTAAATAAGTAGAAAACTCAAACAAGTCACAAGAGCCTTAGGTTTAAAGGCTTGGATGGAGTCCATAGGTAAATACCCTTCCCACTGAAGTTAAGTTGGCTCAACTTATCCTAAAATAGTAATCGGGTTCTAAGGATCTCATATCACGGATCTTTCTCGCATGCTTTATTTTAGCACGACAACTAGCTTGCCAGTAAAACATCCCGAAAATCGAATCTCAATGAGCATAGCCTCGAGTATCAACCAACTTCGGACTGCACCAAATTCGGATATCTCACTACTTTCTAATGTACAAGATGAGTCAATTAAGATTATAAAAATAAGTTAGTGTTAATGACACCACGCGAAAGCCTAATGTTATCCTTGACTGACTCAAGGAACATCAATACAAACCAAAATGTCACACTAACTGTACCTATCATGTTAACCATATCAATCTACGTCGTACAACTTTTATGATCTATTGCTACTTACCTAAGAAATTTACTAGATCCTGGTGTAGGATCTTTCACACAAGCAATAATACCCAAGCATGAACCCTTAAAGTAAAGCAAACAAAGCAAATGAATAAAAGCAAGTAAAGGTGATTGATCCGTGCATTTTGATGCACATTCTTTCATGTTTGTACTTAAGCATTTCTATGTTTTACTTTGTTTATTTTTATGTTTTATAATAATTTTCTAATTTAGTTTATTTTTGGTTTAATTTGATTTTCGTGTTTTACTTTCAGCATTGACAACTTTCATAAAAAATTCATAACTAGAGCTATAGGAATCAGATCGAGGTGTTCTAATATGCGTTGGAAAGCTAAGAGAAGATCTACAACTTTCATGTTGGAGCCAGAAGCTAATTCAGAATGTAGCAGGATTGAATAATTCGTTGAAGTTGCAGCATTAGATACATTTTATTTTGAGTTTTTTTAGTGGGTTTGGGTTATATTTTTGACCCGGTTCGTTTTGTAAGTGGAAACCCTTATTTTATTTTATAAAGCTTGCAGCCACTAAGAGGGTTACACCTTCTTTAGACGATTAAAATATTTTGAAGCTTTTGTACGAATTCCTATGGAGAACTAACTGATCCAGACAATTTACTGTATTCAGGTTCCAATACATTGAGATTATTATAGTTCTAATTCACTTTTATTTCTTTCAATATTAATTTATGCCTCTTGTTTGCTTAATTCGATTTGCATAGATTATATTGATTGAATTCGATTGATTGTATGATCCTAACCATAGTCACGTTATCGTTTACTTAATTCGTTATTGTGTCCGGTTAATTCATGTTTGCTTAATTCATAAAACTTAATCTCGTTTATTTAATTCAGATAATAGGAACATACAACTTATACTATCAATTGCGCTTGTCAGTGGATATTATAATCGAATATGAATAGATAATCCTCTTAGGAGGTTGGAATTACAATTGTCAATGATAGGCAGGAACCGAATCAACGAATTGACTTTTTAGCTTATTGAATAATCACTTATTTTAATCTGTTTTTATAATTTGACCCTAAACCAACCCCTCCCAATTTGGTTCCTATTAGTTAATAATAATACAAGAATCCTCGTGATACGATACTCGGGTTGTCGTTACCGTAACTATATTTAAAATTTACTCGTTTTTGATATGTACGCGACAACATATCAAATTGGCGTTGTTGCCGGGGATTCTTGTTGTTATCAACCGATATTAGAGTCATATATTTAGTACTCTTATTAGTTTTTTTCTTGATTTTTTGTTGTGTTTGTTGGTTTTCAGGGTTGTAATACAGGTTACAGTACAATGACAAGTATTCCAGCCTACCAGGTAAGTTTGAAAGTTATTGTTTCTATTTGCTCCCAATTTTTTTTAGAGGTTCAGAAAAAAAATCGAAGAACAATACTATTTTAGAATAGAATTCTAAAAGAGTTTGATCCTCTAAATCGCAAATTCCAGTTTTTCTATCTTTAATTAATTATTTACTGTTTTCACAGTTACAAAAAAATCCAAGAAAATTCTCAAAATTCTTGTTTTGCTTCATTAGATTAATTTCGTTTTTTTATATTTTTCTGAATTTGTTTTAATCATTTTCCTTCTTTGTATTTGTTTCTGCCTGATAGGGACATTGTTGGTATTTTCACTATTGTTGCTACATTGCTGCATTAGTCTTGGCTACTAGTTCCTCTTGTTATGAATTTATTTTAATCATATTTCTTCTTTCGTGTCAAATAAAATCTAAAAAAAATATTTAAAAAATGGGAGACTCATTAGATCAGTTGACTTATCTTATTAATTTGATGGAAGCAAGAGAACAACAATCGTGCTATAAAAATCATATTCCACTTGCAATTTGCAATACTTATTCTTTAAATTTTCATGGTAATGATGCATGTCCTATATTATTAGATACTAATTTTTGTTGTGAGGCCCAAATGGTAGGTGATCTTCAAGGATAATAGTCATATCTTGAAGAGCAGCCTAGTTGGCCGTACCAACAATTTCAACAAAATGCATCATTGGAAGCTGATACACAATCATATTTGGAGGATATTGTCTAACAAATAGCTGCAAATAATCTCCAATTTCAATAACAAATAGATTCTACTCTCCAGACTTTACAAACACAGATTGAACAACATGCCTCTTTGATGAATGCCATGCATCAAGCTCAAGGATGAAACCAACAACCCTTGGAAGAAAATTCTATTTTTCCAATAGAGTTTCTTTCTGAGAGTGTTGATGATACTTGTATTGATTTGTTTGTAGCTGATTTTCCATCATTATCTGATTTTGATGATATTTACTCTTGTGATGTTTGTACTGACACTAAAATTTGCTCTGTTTGTGTTGAAATTGAGATTGCCTAGCAAGTTGATATTCTTATTTCACATGAAGTTGCAAATGAAGTTGTTCATGTAGATGAAGCTCTCGACACTCCGGCTGCCCGAAACAAACCATCCATCAAACAACAACCTTCCCGAGAGCTGAAACCAATTCCTGAAAATCTTAAATATGCTTATTTAGAGATGAATGAAAAACTTCTGGTTATAATTTCTTCTAAACTTTATTTTGATCAAGAAAGTAAATTTTTGCAGGTTTTGAAGAAGCATAAGAAAGGAATTGGATGGACCTTGGATGATATTTATGATATTAGTCCGTCCATGTGTATGCATATGATCTCACTTGAAGATGTAGCAAAAGCAGTGAGGAAGCCTCGTAACCTTTTGATCCTTGATGTTGTGAAATATGATATCACGTTCACGTACCCATTTGACACTTTTACTTTTAGAAGAACATTCTTTGATCCAGGAATAAAAATTGAAGGTACTCATAAAAATTGCAAAGTCAAAGGACATCGCCTCAAGATATTCCACGAGAGTCCCATGTTAGAAGAGGAAACTATAAAAGATCTCTCATTGGGAAATGCTACTTATGCGGTCATCTATCCTCCTTGACTCCTTGGGTGTGTTCTTTCCTCTCCCTCCTCTCTCTTATTTTATGCATGTTTCTTTCATTGTGGACAATGTGTGTTTTAAGTGTGGGAAGCTGATGAATAAGTGAGTGATCTAGGTTTTTATTTGAAAAAATAATAGGGAATGCACCTTCTAAGTTTAGTAACCCTCACCCGATCACTTAACCCAACAGTTGTGGAACCTGCAAAATTTGATTAGCAGACCCGTTGTTGGTTGGTTCAGAGGTTTCTGGTGCTAAACTTGGTAGGGAGGATTACAGTCTGATCCCCCACAACTATAATTGGGTAAGCAAAAGGTTATACCACTCATGTACCATAACCCAATGCAAAAAGGACCAGAGTCACTAACCGGCCGCCTTACTATGAGTGTATGGAGATAACGTGCTTAATGTGATTGTGCCAAAATGAAAGAGAGCAAAAAGGAGGATGAGTAAGTTAAACTTTGCCATATTAACATTATTCGAATTGGATTGTATATCCAGGAGGCTCATGACTGCACAATTACGGAGTAGTGTTCCTACGATATCCTTAGTGTGCAAGATTAGTACCTATCGACACAGTCTTAACTGAAGAAGAGTTTGTAGCCTAGAATGAGTAGCTGATGATGCTGTTGTGTTTCTTGAATTTTTTTATTTTATTTTGCTCAGAGTGCAAAAGTTTAAGTATGGGAGAATTTGATTAGTTTATTTTGATGCACATTATTCCATGTTTGTACTTAAGCATTTCTATGTTTGAATTTGTTTGTTATTATGTTTTATAGTGTTTTTCTAATTTAGTTTATTTTTGGTTTAATTTGATTTTCATATTTAATTTTCAGCATTGGCAGCTTTCATTAAAAAATTCATAACTGGAGCTACAGGAATCAGATTGAGGCATTCTAATATGTGTTGGAAATCTAAGAGAAAGAGCTACAAGTTTCATGTAGGAGCCAGAAGCTAATTCGAAATGTAGCCGGCTTGAATATTTCATTAGAGTTGCAGCATTAGATACATTTTGTTTTGGGTCTTTTTAGTGGGTTTGGGTTATATTTTTGACTCGGTTCATTTTGTAAGTGGAAACCCTTATTTTATTTTATAAGGCTTTCAGCCACTAGATGGGGTTACACCTTCTTTAGATGATTAAAATATTATGAAGCTTTTGTACGAATTCCTATGGAGAACTAACCGATCCAGACAATTTGTTGTATTCATGTTCCAATACCTTGAGATTATTATTGTTCTAATTCAGTTTTATTCCTTTAAATATTAATATATGTCTCTTGTTTGGTTAATTCGATTTGCATAGATTATATTGATTTAATTCAATTGATTTTATGATTCTAACCATAGTCACGTTATCATTTGCGTAATTCGTTACCGTGTTCGTTTAATTCATATTTGCTTAATTCATGAAACTTAACCCCGTTTGCTTAATTCAGATAATAGGAACATACAACGTATACTATCAATTGCGCTTGTCAGTGGATATTATAATTGAATAGGAATAGATAATCCGCTTAGGAGGTTGGAATTACAATTGTCAATGATAGGTAGTGTTGTACCCCAAAATTTTCCCTCCCATATTTCTCAATACATGTCAAGTAAGGTCTTCAAATTACTCAAGGAAGTCCAAGGGTTGACTAGACAAGCCCTCTCCTAAGGCAGTCTACCCCAAATTAGGGTTTCATTTTACATCAAGATGTTTGAATACAAAGGGTACCAAATGCTCACCATTGCCCTCATATGTTCTGAAGATCATCCATGTCAAGTTTCAAGCCTTGCAGAGAAAATTTGCTCAATCAATTACTCAAAGGCCTGAAAATCGACTGTGCTAGGGCAAAAGTCAACTGTGGCTCACATACAGTCAAACTTCAAGATTTTTGGTCAACATACTCATTTTGAAGTATCATTCATCATTTTATCAAGGGTTGATCATGATTCCTCAAGGATTGGTCACAATTCATCAAAACCCAAAAGTTGCTAAATTAGGGTTTTGTAGGAAAAGTCAACTCAACTTTGACCAAGCATAACTTTCTCATACTTTATAAAAAATGACCCATACAAATCTCATTTTTAAGAGGATGCAATTCCATACAATTCATATTCATCTCCCAAGTTCAAAATATGCACTCACAAGAAGATATGAATTTGGACATTATAGGTCATTTTGGAAAGTCAACAAAAACACCTTTTGGGTCAAAGCTTCATACATGAACATGGAAGACTCAATTGAGATGAGACAAAAAGGGTTGCTTAAAGGACATCTTAAGCTTTCTAAAAAGTCTAAGAACACCTCTTTAGGGTCAAAATTGAGAGAGTTATGCATTGGTAAAGTTGACTCTTTTTTGCAAAATTGTCAAAAGTCAAATGTGCCCAAATTTGCATTTTTTGCCAAATGGGCCCAACTTTTTATGCTTGCACTGAGTTTGTAATGTGACCCACGACCCATGAGCCCTTCCACTTGTCATTCTTTTATTTTTGTCATTTATTTTGATTTTATTTCATTTAAATCAAATAAAATCAAAATAAAATAATGAAAATATCAAAAACTAATTAAATCTTGAGATTTTGTGCATGATTAGGTCCAATACACAGCTGGAAACAAGATCAAATCGTGCAAGGTTCAAAATGGACACAAAAAGATTGGATTTGCTTGATTTGGAAAGATTTTGCACAAGGATCAAATCATGAATCAATAATCATAATTGAGAGAGATTTGATACATAATTGTAACCCTAATGCATTCTACTATACATAAGGAACAAGTGCAGACCAAAAACAAGAAGCTGGAGGCGTGCAAGAGAGAGAACAAATTTCAAAAATCCAAGAAAAAGTTGCAGACCAATTTCCACATTACAAATCACTTCAAGGCATTCTAGTCATACCAATCGATTGCTGGACTCCCCAGGATCAAGATTCAATCGCTAGCAAGCTTCCCCGCACTCAGAATCACGCTGTAAGGTTCATACAATTTGGCTCTTTTCTTGAATTCGATTTCATTAATTCTGGCATATTTAGCATGTTTGATTGGTATATTCATAATCCTTGAGATGTTTGCAAGATAATGGTTGTATTTAATTGAATTTTTATTGACTGTATACCAAGATGCCATGGCTAGGGTTCGTGGTTCGTTTTTAGGGACTTTTCATACAGGAACAATTGGCCATTAATAATGGTACCATGATGCTCGTGAGGTTGCAACGAGTGGATTGGTACCATTGGTTTTGATTTATCATGCGTATACAAGATTTTGGAATGAACAGGGGCTGTAGTTACACTCAGATGTTCGTAGGTAAAAGCTTCCAGGGCTAACACGACGGTGGGAGGAAGAAGATGGTCACGTGGCACTCCCTGACTTGCCAATTCAAATTTCGTGCATTTTAAGAATTGATATTTTATTTATATTATATAATACTTGTTTGCTATTGTTTAAACAACTAACCATGCCAGCTCAGTTGGCAAGCGTGTAGTGTGATAACGCTCAAGGACCTGGGTTCGATCCCCAGGTCCCAACATTGCTTCATAATATTTTTCTTGGAATAATCAGTTGCACAAGTGTCCCTTGCGTCCACCATACATCCTCAGTATCCAACCATCAGATCATCAACATGCCAGATCCAAGGCTTCTCCCATGAGGGTCCACCATGTGCCCAGTCAAGCATACACACAGGATTTGGAAAAAGTCAAAAGGGCCAGGAATTGTTGGGCTCAGAATTGCCAATCACACCCCCTTCTTTTGCTAATACCAAGCCCATTCTTTTCTCTTTCATTTACTTATTTTATTTAAATTAATTTGTTTAATTATTTTCTAACAAAATCAATTTCTTTTTTCATAAAAAAATCATAAAATCAAGTTTCACAAAATTTAGAATTTAGGTTATTATTTCATCAAATTTAATTTAATATTAGTTTAAATTTAATTTAGGGTAATTCTAACTTTTTGTATATAGTTAAAATCAATTAGAAAAATTAGGGTTAGCTTTTGATTTAATTTTTATTTCTTTCTCAAAATAAAAAAATACAAAAAAAAAAGTTAATTTAATTATTTTTCTTAAATTTAAATTAATTAGTAATTAGGTTTTTTTATTCAATTAAACTTTGTTTTCTCAAAATAGCACAAAACCACAAAAAATAATTTTTCTTTTAAATTACAATTAGGTTGTTGGGGTCAAAACCCTAAATCTCTCGTTTTCGATTCATCGTGCGCGTTTATTATTTTTTGCAATATTAATGTAACTGCTCATGGTATGTAATAGTTTAAATTAGGATTTTCTTTATTTATCATTTTTACAGGTTTTTTTGGCTATGTAATTAATCCCTACCCCGAATCCTTGTAATAGCGTAGGTTTTATTTCTCGCATTTAATTCTCGCAAATATTAACTGTTAGATGTATGTTAATAGGATTGTATGCCAAGATTACATGATAATTTAAAATGGATAGAAAACCATAATGTACAAAGATAATAATTTAAATCAAATTACTCGCACATGCGCACTCCTAGGGTATACTCTCACTTCGGTTGCCTTCGGTAAACGATCATTAAGTATAGGGTGTCTTAGTGGTTTCCCTCTTGTCTAACAAAGATCAAAAGTACCGTTCGGAAATGTTGCCTCGGAAACGTCGCCTCGGAAATGTTGCCTCGAATATGATCTTAAGACTTTAGGGTTATTACTAAGACGTCCTAACATTGCTTTAGTGATCGTACGTCTCTTACGAATTGACCCTTACAACTCCAACGACGGTGCTTCCTATTTCTCAATAGTAGGATAGCGCTGTCTAAAGGAAACGAGAATAGAAATAATCCTTTTTCGAGTAGGTAGATGCTAGTAGGTACTTGCTCAAATCAAGCTTTTTCACACCAAACACTTTTCAAACAAAGTTTTCAAAAACACTTCGTAACACTCTTGAAGACAGAAGCAAGGGTTAAAAAGAAGTAAAACAAAACTTTTCAAAACAAGCACACACAAGCAATTTCAAAAAGATGAGCAAGTACCTAAGAGCCCATGGAAAATGGATAGAAAAGGTGCTAACACCTTCCCTTTCTATAATCTACCCCCCGTACTCAAAATCTCGAAAAAAGAATTTTTCTGTGCTTTTTTCCTTTCCGGTTGGATAAAATAAAAGTCGGTGGTGACTCTTGCTTACCGCGACATTTTGCGAATACAAAACACAAAATGCAAACCAGCATTTCCAAAAACAGTCGGTTCTGCCACCGTATCACAGAACTGGCGACTCTGCTGGGGAAAGTAAGTCGGGTATACCTTAGGATCTAGTTCATCATATTTGCTTCTCTTGTTTGTTTTGGTTGCTTTACTTTTAAGGGTTTTGTTTGGGAGTTACTATAGATCCTAACCCGAATCTGGGGACACCTTTTAGGTAAGTAGCAATAAACTGTGAGGGAACTGTACAGCGTAGACCGATATGGTTGAAGCAGTAGCTACATTAATGTGGCACATTGGTTGGTACCGGTATCCCTTGTGGAGAAACGAGGAGAATACGGGGCCGCTACGTCTGTCGTTAAGAATCAACTGACCTTAGAACCTTTAATCGACCAACTTGGCCATTAGAAAGTAGTGAGATAGCCGACCTCGGTGTAAAGATGAGAACTGGTTGATACTCGATGCTACACTTATTGAGACCATACTCTCGAGATAGTTCTGACCGTAAGAAAAGATTGCATGAGCTGAAACCATGACCGATGAAGGATGGTCAGTGATATTGAGAACCTCTAGAACCCGGTTACTTTTCTAGGACAGGTTGAAACCAACTGAACTTCAAGAGGGTAATACCTTAGACCCCATGCAATCCTTAAACTTGAGGGCTTTTGTGTGATTTGTTTGCCTTTGCCATGCCTGTTATCTGCTATACCTGTTGTTTTTTTATCATAACATCATGCATCATAACATGGCATTCATACTTCATTATACTAACCATTTCAAAGACCAAGGGGATTTATCTTTGTTCTGTTTTGCAGATTATGGCTTCCGTGCGCAGAAATACCATCTGAGTTAAGTTTGTGCAAATACCTGCTCAACTTAAAGAGTTAGCCTCGAGAGTTTGAGATTTCTATATTCATTAAGAGACATGGTCAGCTTATTATCCTGGTCACCTCAAAGTTTGATGAGCAGATGATGAGTGTACTTTTCTAGTTCTTCGATCATGTGCATCATTGCTTCACCTTTCCAGATTACCAGCTGGTTCCCACTTTGGAAGAGTTCTCTCACTTATTGAGCATATCCATCCTTGAACAGATGCCCTTCACAGAAATGGAAGAGACTCCTAGACCAGAAGACATTTCCTCAACTCTGCATCTGAAACGGGTCTAATGTAGTATCCAATTGGGAAACACGAAGCGGGGTCGAAGGTTTCTTAGCCAAGTTTCTAATAGACCAAGCTCATCTATTCTGGGATAATTTGGATTTTCAGGCTTTTGAAGATGTCTTGGCTCCCCTTATCTGCGGTTTGGTTCTCTTCCCGAATCCAGATTCCTTTGTAGATGTGAATGCGGTCAAGATTTTCCTTTCTCGCAATCCTGTGCCTACTCTACTGGGTGATATCTTGCATGCCCTCTACACTCGTACTGTGCGAAGAAGAGGGACTCTCATGTGTTACATGCCGCTGCTGTCGAGGTGGTTTATTTCGCACCTCCCCAAGTTTGTGTTGAAGAACGAAGAAGGTTTGGGATGGTCCTACAGAATAATGTCACTTGCCCATACAGATATTCTGTGGAGCTCCTGGGCTATGGAAGACACTGCTGTCATTGATCGTTGTGGGGGATACCCTAATGTCCCATTGCTTGGAATCAGAGGGGGTATAACTTACAATCCTTTTCTAGCTTTGCGATAATTTGGTCGTGCTCGAAGAGATGGTCCCCATGAGCTACTTCTTGCGGATATTTCATTTGACTACAAGGAGGATGTTGACGAGCATCGCCATAGGTTTATACGAGCTTGGGGCATGGTGAACAGATCTGACCCCCAAGAGCTGGGACCTAGGACTTCCCTTCCTATGCAGCCTTACCTTCAATGGGTCCGAGCTCGTGCCCAGAAGCTTGGGATGCCCTATGAAGCAGTATTTCCAGTAATTGTGGAGCCCACCAATGAAGAAGGAATTCCTTACATAGTTCTTTATCCTTATATGGCCACTGATCCTGGGGCTTTGCAGAGGTCTTGGATTCAGCTGAAAGAGGAGAGGGATACTTACCGAGAAAAGTACCATGAGCAAGAAAGGAAGATTTTGAAGCTCCCCAGGCAGCTCGAGGAAGAAAGAGTGATCAATGACTACGTCAGCACAAAGAGGAAGCGTCCATGGGACTTTTGATTTTTCTTTTCTAGTTTTAGATTTGTTTTCCATTTATTTCTTTGTAACGCCTTAAAGGCATTGTTGAACCTTTTACAAGTTAATCTAATAAAGTTTGTTTATTTTTGGTTTGCAAATTTAAATTTCCCAAAGTATTTGAAATCATTACATACGCATCCCATTATCATGCACACCATTACAGGTACCACTACAGGTTTCTCATCTTCTTCGCTGTTTATTTCAGCAGAAATGTCTTCTGGTCAAGCCATCAAATATCTTCAGGCACAAAACGCCCAATTCCAGCAGATGTTCTCAAGCTTGGCTAAAGGGCAAGAGGATCTAAAAACTCTCATTCTGAAAGAGAAGAAGAAGAAGAAGAAGGCCGTTCTTCTGAATATGGGCAAAAGGTATGGGAATAGGTTGAGACAGCAAGCTGATCTGACCTCTTCATCCAGGGAATGGGAGAACCAAGAAGAAGAAAAGGGCCCCAGTCCTGCAATCTCTGATAATGATACTGATTTTGATGATGAGCAATATCCTCCTGCCGAGGATAGGTACAAGCAGTTAGAAGACCGTATGAGTGCTATGGAGATTCAAAAGATCCCTGGTTTAGATTTTGGAGAGCTGGGACTGGTATCGGGAGTGGTGATCCCTCATAAGTTCAAAGCTCCGGTTTTTGCCAAATACAATGGAGTATCCTATCCAAAACTCCATCTTCGCTCGTACATCAGAAAAATCCAACCCCACACTACTGATAGAAATTTGTGGGTGTATTTCTTTCAAGATAGTCTGTCAGGGACTCAACTTGAATGGTTTTATCAGTTAAAAGGAGCCAATGTCTGAAACTGGGAAGACCTTGTTGCTGCTTTTTACAGGCAGTATCAGTATAACACCGACCTTGCTCCCACTCGTACTCAGCTCCAGGGTATGTCAATGGGTGCAAGTGAAGGTTTTAAGGACTGTGCTCAAAAGTGGAGAGACTTGGCTGGAAGAGTCCAACCCCCTTTGTCTAATAGGGAGTTGGTTGACATGTTTATAGGGACGCTATCTGGTCCATTTTTCAATCATCTGATCGACAGTTCGTCATCTGGGTTTATTGAGTTGATCTTGACTGGAGAGAGAGTAGAAGCTGGCATTCGAAGTGGTAAGATACAGAAGGATACTTCATCAAGTGCAGTAAAGAAGCCCTTCACCGGTAAGAAAGAATCTAGTGCAGTCTACGGCCCGAGGGGCCAAAGCAGACCTGAACACCGTCAAGCAGTAAATGCGGTAGTGATATCAAGACCCACAGTTGCTCTATAACGCAACAATCAACAAAGGGTGGAAAGATCACAGAGGAAGTTCACTCGGCTCAATATGACCTTGACTCAAATTCTACCACAATTATTGAAGACCAACCTGGTAACTCTGAGGGAAGCCCCGAAGAACCCCAACACCACTTCTCCTCACTATAACCCGAATGCCCGCTGCGCCTATCACTTCAAAAGTCTAGGTCATGATACAAACAATTGTTGGGCCTTGAAAAACAAGGTGCAAGACTTGATCGAAGCCAAAGAGATTGAGTTTAATGCTCCAGAGAAGCCCAACATCATAACTGCTCCCATGCCCAAACATGGTCATAGAGTAAATGTTGTGGACGATGATTTATTTGTGACTTCCGTGGAAGAAATTTCTACTCCTTTGATGACATTTAAGAAGAATTTGTTGTTAGCCGGTTTATTTCCGGGCTGTGGTGAAGCTTGCCACATGTGTTCAATTCTGCCTGCTGGTTGCCACTTATTGAAATCAGGTGTTCAACGCCTGATGGATAACAAAGAGATCCTGTTCGAAAAGACTATGATTCTGTTGGTTCCAATTGAAGATGTTGCCATCATAACCATTTCCGCCAATCCTTCCAAGGTTTCCTCGAGAAAACCTGTTAGGATTACACCCGTCCCAAGAATTTCTCCGTTAATAATTACTGTCCATGGTCCTATCCCATACACTTCAGATAAGGCTGTCCCTTGGCACTATGGTGCTGATGTGTATTACCATGGAGTTAAACAAGACTTAAAGAATGAGGAAGTTGATGTTGATATCAGCAATATTGTTGGGGCTAGCAAGGTAACCAGAAGTGGAAGACTCTTTTCTCCCAAGATTTCCCCTCCGACTATTCACAAACCTGTTGTCATTCCATCTGCTAGTATATCAGCTACTATCCCAGTTCCTATTCCAGTTATCACCCCTATCGCCGAGCCATCTGGGACTCGGGGAAAAGAAATCACAGGTGAGCCTGCCCGGACGGAGGCACCTAAGAAGATCATTATAGAAACCTCAAAACAAGAGATAGAAGAAATACTGAAGATTATCAAGAAGAGCGATTCCAACGTAGTCGAGCAGCTGGGGTAGACCCTATCAAAAATCTCCATGTTGTCCTTATTATTTTGTTCTGAAGCCCATGCAAAGGCTTTAATTGCATTCCTTAAAACTGCACATGTTCCGTAGGAAACTTCAGTCGATCAATTCAAAGATTGCGTAGCTAGCCTGACTGCCGACAATGGATTGGGTTTCTCAGATGCAGATCTGACTGCTAAAGGAAGAAATCACAATGATGCTCTGCACGTCTCAATTGAGTGCAGGGGCGCTACTATGGCCCATGTACTGGTGGATACCGGGTCCTCATTAAACGTTTTTCCAAAGAAAGCGTTAGACCGTTTAGACTGTGAAGGTTTGATTCTAAAGCCGAGCAATATTGTGGTCAGGGCTTTCAATGGGTCAAAGAGAATGGTGCACGGGGAGGTGGACATCCCTGTTAAAGTTGGCTCTCAGACTTTTGCATCCACTTTCTATGTGATGGATATCAGACCATCATATTCTTGTTTGTTGGGTCGCCCTTGGATTCATAAGGCTGGGGCAGTGACTTCCAGGCTCCATCAAATGCTGAAATATCCGGTAAAAGGGAAGATTGTCACGGTACGAGGTGAAGAGGAGTATATGGTGAGTCATCTCAACTCCTTCCGCTACGTGGAGATGGATAGGGAGTTCATTGAAACCCCTTGTCATAACTTTGAAGAGGTCCCCCAGACCTTGGCGTCAACTGAAGTTGCTACCAACAAACCTCCGATGAAGATGGCTTCTCTCAAGGATGCCAGGGCTGTAATTGAAGAAGGTGGGTGTACAAATTGCGGTCAGCTCCCTGATTTCACGCACAAAACTGACAAATTTGGTTTGGGCTTTACTACAGGGGCTCAAAGGGCTGTAAGGCGCGCTCGAATTGGAAGACCTCCTCTGCACATTAGCAATCAGGGAATTAATGCGGTTGAAGATGGTGAAGAAGATTCAGATATCGACAACTGGATCTACCCAACAACCAATGGTGGATTGAACAATTGGATGGCGAAGGACTTCATACCTGTTTCTTTTATTCCACAGTAATTGAATTTTGTTTTAAGAGTTGTAATAGACAATTTGAAACTTTACGGCCCGGTGCCTTGCCCGAGGCACCTAGGCTTTGCTTGTGAGGGCTTATTATTTGTCATTTCATATATCATCAATAAAACATTGGACATTTCTTGCATTGCAAATTTTTCACTCCTTGTTTTTCTTTTTTTGTCTCTCGCTTTATCAAAAACAACTATTCTCTTACAAACACTCATGTATCATAATGCAGATCCATATCTACTCTGGATCCCATTGATAACAACTCTGCTACTACCAGTTATGACTTCGAAAATACGATCAACCAAGCCGAGGACGAAGGTGAGGATGATTGTGAGGTGCCTGAAGAACTTGCTAGACTGTTACTACAGGAAGAAAGGGCCATACAGCCTCATGAAGAGCCAGTTGAGTCAGTGAATTTGGGTACAAAGGAAGACAAGAAAGAAGTTAAGATAAGTGCGAATCTGGAGCCTAGTGTCAAACAACGTTTGATACAAATGCTACACGACTATGTTGAGATCTTCGCTTGGTCTTATGAAGATATGCCTGGTCTGGACACTGATATTGTGGTACACCGTCTGCCAACCAAAGAAGACTGTCCTGCGGTAAAGTAGAAGGTTTGCCGTATGCGCCCTGAGATGTCTGAGAAAATCAAAGCTGAGTTCATGAAACAATTCGACGCGGGATTTTTGGCTGTCACTTCTTATCCGCAGTGGGTTGCCAACGTTGTTCTGGTGCCTAAGAAGGATGGTAAGGTACGAATGTGTATGTACTATAAAGATCTGAATAGGGCAAGCCCCAAAGATGACTTCCCACTTCCTCACATCGATGTTCTGGTCGACAACACCGCGCAACATAAAATCTTCTCCTTCATGGATGGTTTTTCTGGTTACAATCAGATCAAGATGGCTCCCGAGGACATGGAGAAGACAACCTTCATTACACAGTGGGGCACCTTCTGTTACAAAGTAATGCCTTTCGGGTTGAAGAATGCTGGAGCAACTTATCAGTGCGCCATGGTCACTTTGTTCCACGACATGATTCACCATGAGATCGAGGTTTATGTTGATGACATGATAGCAAGGTCCCGGACCGAGGAAGAGCACCTCGACCATCTCCAGAAACTGTTCGACAGGTTGAAGACGTACAAGCTGAGCTGAACCCAAACAAGTGCACCTTCGGGGTAAGGTCTGGTAAGCTACTGGGTTTCGTCGTCAATGATAAGGGTATTCAGGTGGACCCTGCCAAGGTAAAGGCCATACAGGAGATGCCGGCTCCCCGCATAGAAAAGGAAGTTAGAGGCTTTTTGGGACGTCTGAATTACATCTCCAGGTTCATTTCACACCTGACTGTTACTTGTGAGCCAATCTTCAAGCTGTTGAAGAAAGATCAAGTGGTAGAATGGAATGATGAATGTCAGACTTCTTTCGAAAGAATCAAGGAATACCTCTAAGAGCCACCTATTCTGATGCCTCCAGTTGATGGAAGACCTTTGATCTTATACTTGACAGTACTACATAATTCAATGGGGTGTGTGCTGGGGAAGCATGAAGAGTCTGGCCGAAAAGAGCACGCTATTTACTACCTTAGCAAAAAGTTTACCGACTGTGAGACCCGATACTCATTGCTCGAGAAAAATTTCTGCGCTTTGGCATGGGCTGCTCGCCGGCTGAGACAATATATACAGACTCACACTACCCTATTGATATCAAAGATGGATCAAATCAAGTATATTTTCGAGAAGCCCGCCCTCTTCGGAAGGATAGCAAGATGGTAGATGATCTTAACTGAGTATGACATCTAATACACAACCCAAAAAGCAATCAAGGGGAGTGTATTGGCGGATCATTTGGCGCATCAGGCGGTGGATGACTACCGGTCCATGAATTTCGAGTTCCCGGATGAGAATATCATGTTGGTGACCGATTGTGAAGAACCTGGACCGGATGAAGGACCTGGGGAAGGATCCCGGTGGTCTATGTATTTTGATGGAGCCTCATACGCATTGGGTAATGACATTGGTGCTGTAATTATATCTATTGAGGGATGTCATACTCCATTCACCGCCCGATTATGTTTTAACTACACCAACAATATGGTGGAGTATGAAGCATGTATCCTAGGTCTTCGAGCTGCTATTGACCTGAGGATTAAGTTCTTGAGTGTATTCAGAGATTCTGCTCTGGTGATCAGTCAGATCAAAGGCGAGTGGGATACGAAGCACCCAAATCTTATTCCTTACAAGGAGTATGTACTGACGTTGCTCCCACATTTTGAGGAGATATCCTTTAAACACTTCCCGAGAGAGGAGAATCAGTTAGAGAACACGCTAGCTACCATGTATTATATGTTCAAGGTCAGGTGGGACAATGAAGCTCCCCATATTACCATTGAGAGGTTGGACGAACCCGCACATTGCTGTGACATCGAGACTGAAGAAGTAGCAGGTAAACCATGGTTTCACGAGGTAAAGAGATATCTTGAGGCTCAAGAATACCCCGAGGGTGCATCTGTTAATGATAAGAAGTTTCTAAGAAGGTTCGCTGCAAAGTTCTTCATCAGTAATGGAATTCTCTATAAGCGTAACCATGATTCAACCTTACTGCGGTGTGTAGACAAGAGCGAAGCAGAAAGAATCATGGCAGAGTTACATGAAGGTACCTTCGGAACTCATTCCCGTGGACATACCATGGCGAAGAAAATCCTACGGGAAGGATATTACTGGTCCACTATGGAAGCCGATTGTTATCAACACTCTCGGACCTGTCATAAATGCCAAATCTATGCTGATAAGGTGCATGTACCTCCAGTTCCTTTGAATGTTTTGACAACTCCTTGGCCTTTGCAATGTGGGGCATCGACATGATCGGCGAGATCAGACCTACCGCGTCTAATGGGCATCGTTTCATTTTGGTGGCTATTGATTACTTTACGAAGTGGGTCGAGGCAGCTTCCTTTGCTACAGTAACCAAGAATGTCGTGGCGCGGTTTATCCGACACAATCTGATATGTCGATACGGTGTACCAGAGAGGATCATCACGGACAATGGTACAAATCTCAACAATACAATGATCATCGAGATCTTCAAACAGTTTAAGATTCAGCATCATAACTCTTCTCCCTACCGGCCAAAGATGAATGGGGCTGTTGATGCGGCTAACAAGAATATCAAGAAGATTGTGAAGAAGATGATGGTGACATACAAAGACTGGCACAAGATGCTACCATTCGCTCTTCATGGGTATTGCACCTCAGCACGGACGTCGACAGGGGCAACACCTTACTCCTTGGTGTATGGCATGGAGGCAGTCCTACCCATCGAAGTCTAGATACCCTCTCTTCGGATTATGAAGGATACAGGTTTGAACAAAGACGATTGGATCCAGACCCGACTTGACCAGCTGAACCTAATCGACGAGAAGAGACTTACTGCTATTTGTCATGGTCAGACGTATCAAAAGCGAATGATCAAGGCTTTTAACAAGAAAGTCAGACGACAAGAGTATCAGGTCGGGGATCTGGTGATCAAACGCATCATACTGCCGCAAGGTGATCCCAGGGGCAAATGGACCCCCACATACGAAGGGCCATTTGTGGTTAAGAACATTTTCTCGGGAGGAGCTATGATTCTAACCACCTGGATGGTGACGACCTTCCTCACCCCGTCAATGTAGACATAGTAAAAAAATACTACGCCTAATCAAAGACCCGCTAGGTTGATCGTCCTAGGCAAAAATAAGGGCTTCCCGGTGAACCAAAAGGGTTCGGGCAAAAGTAAGGGATGAAAAGGAAAATAACTGTACACCCGACAAGTCGAAAACCTGAAAAGGCGGCTTGGGCAAAAAAGGGTATCCCGGTGGACTGAAAACCCGAAAGGGCGGTTCAGGAAAAAATTAGGGATTGAAGCGTAACACTATGTCTCATTGGATCATCTTGCGACCAGACTTCGGTATCGACTATCAAGCTCGGAAGGCGCCAATCAATCTGATCTACCTTCGACCAAGTAGCAAAGTGATGAGACGCTCGAAGATATAAAGGCAATAGCAGAGTTGGAACCCAATGGGATTGTTCACATAACTATTTTTCTTTCTTTTTCACAAAATGTATAATGTCTGTCTTTCGGTTGCGTTCTCTTACTAGGACGCCAGCCTCTTGTATAAAACGCCTATTACAGGCCAACTTCAAAATCAATACAATTAATTTTCACAAGAAATTTCGATTTGTTTTTTCTTTTTCTGTTTTGTTTTCCAAGAATGTCCAATGATTCATCTTTGATATATGCATTTGAAAATAATTGTTGCTCATATATATTTACATACGAAACAAAAGACAATTACTCGTAATTCCAAGAACAGGGGAAAATAAGAAGTGTCCAAACCTTACAGTTGCTCTACCCACCAGGTACAAGGATAGAGCCAGCTTGAGAATATGACTGAAGGTACATACACTCCCTGCAGAGTAGGAAGTATCCAAAGATAATGGTGTTAGCTCTCCTCAGTCAAGGTTCATAATCGCGAATGAGTCGGCAAAATTCTTCCCAAGCAGAGTTTATCTATCACCAACAATAGAAGTTCACTACCAGCTGAGTTTATTTCTCCAAATCAGCAGATCGTCCAACAAAGTATCTCTCTTCCCCGCAGAGTCATTCTCCCACAGGGTTATTCTCAAACAACGTCTCTCCCGGCTGATTGTTCTCGAGCAGGACAGACGCAAGTCTCCAGCTAATCATCTTCGGTCACTATCCCCAGCGAGAATGAAGAACTCAACTCCTTATACTCTCCAACAGCAGTCCAGTATTTATTCTCCCTAGTCGGAGAATATCACAAGAACATTGCATATCCATACATCGTAGCATGCGCATATGCATCATACAATACAATCTCATTTATTTTGAGAACATCATTACCCAATACATTTCATACATCATGACATTACATACGACTAACTCTTTACCTTTTAGGGAAAGATACAATCAAATTCTCACAAGTTTTCTCTGGTTCAGTCAAATCGATACTAAGATTTCTATTCCAGTTCAAGCTATGAAGCCCAGAAATCGACCGGATAATATCTTGATTTCTCCAAAGTATTGCGAAGCCTGGAATCGACCAGATAGTGGTATATCTCAAATACAAGCTATGAAGCCTGGAAATCGACCAGAAAATAGCTTAACCCTCCGCAAGTTATTGTGAAGCCTGGAAATCGACCAGATAGCAGTACAAGATACCGTGAAGCCTGGCGCGTGACCAGATAACGGTATAAGACGCTGTGAAGACTGGAGCACAACCAGATAGCGGCAAAGGACACTAAAACTTAGGGCACGACCAGATAATAATATAAGGTACTGCGAAGCTTCGAATTTGACCAAAATAACAGTTTACTCGGCCAATTACTATGAAGCCCGGAAATCGACCGGATATTAGTATGCCTTAAATTCAAGTTGAAGCCCGGATGCGACCGGATAACCACCTAACTCCTTCTGAAGCCTGGAGCACGGCCATATAAGAATTGAGAAATTGCAAAGCCTAGAGCACGACCAGATAGAAAGTCTAATCTCATCTCTCCAGTAAGTCGCTGCTAAAACCTGGAGCATGACCAGATAGCAGTTCATTTTTACCTCCTCTACTAAGAGATGATTCCCCAGTAGAGTAACAGACAACTGAAGTTCCTAAAACTCTATTTCTCTCAAGACAGAGAATAGCATTCCCCAGCGTAGTCCTCCTCAACAACAGGTGTACGGGCTCTCGCAAAGGAATCTCTCATGCGATCGACACTTCTTCTGATGGCATCTTTAAGCCCATCTTCCTTCATTGACTTCCAAATGTCATCTATAAGCCCATTCCTGGTATCACAAGACGAGTACCACTTCATGCGAGTGCAAATTTCTAGGCACTCTAGTGTTCAATCATCTTCAACCTTCAAATCACGAAAGGCAGACAAGCCAATCTAAATCCTCAGGTTTAAGAAGATTGAACAGGGGCAGCTGTTGTACCCCAAAATATTCCCTCCCATATTTCTCAATACATGTCAAGTAAGGTCTTCAAATTGCTCAAGGAAGTCCAAAGGGTTGACTAGACAAACCCTCTCCTAAAGCAGTCTACCCCAAATTAGGGTTTCATTTTGCATCAAGATGTTTGAATCCAAAGGGTCCCAAATGCTCACCATTGTCCTAATATTTTCTCAAGATCATCCATGTCAAGTTTCAAGCCTTGCAGAGAAAATTTGCTCAGTCAATTGCTCAAAGGCCTGAAAATTGAATGTGCTAGGGAAAAAGTCAACTGTGGCCCACATATAGTCAAACTTCAAGATTTTTGGTCAACATACTCATTTTGAAGTACCATTCATCATTTTATCAAGGGTTGATCATGATTCCTCAAGGATTGCTCACAATTCATCAAAACCCAAAAGTTGCTAAATTAGGGTTTTGCAGGAAAATTCAACTCAACTTTGACCAAGCATAACTTTATCATACTTTATAAAAAATAACCCATCCAAAGCTCATTTTGAAGAGGATGTAATTCCATACAATTCATCTTCAGCTCCCAAGTTCAAAATATGCACTCACAAGAAGATATGAATTTGGACATTATAGGTCATTTTGGAAAGTCAACAAAAACACCTTTTGGGTCAAAGCTTCATACATGAACATGGAAGACTCAATTGATATCAGAACAAAAGAGTTGCTTATAGGACATCTTAATCTTTCTAAAAAGTCCAAGAACACCTCTCTAGGGTCAAAATTGAGAGAGTTATGCATTGGTAAAGTTGACCCTTTTTTGCAAAATTGCCAAAAGTCAAATGTGCCCAAAATTGCATTTTTTGCCAAATAGGCCCAACTTTTTATACTTGCACTGAGTTTGTAATGTGACCCACGACCCATGAGCCCTTCCACTTGTCATTCTTTTATTTTTGTCATTTATTTTGATTTTATTTCATTTAAATCAAATAAAATCAAAATAAAATAATGAAAATATCAAAAACTAATTAAATCTTGAGATTTTGTGCATGATTAGGTCCAATACACAGTTGGAAACAAGATCAAATCGTGCAAGGTTCAAAATGGACACAAAAAGATTGGATTTGCTTGATTTGGAAAGATTTTGCACAAGGATCAAATCATGAATCAATAATCATAATTGAGAGAGATTTGATACAAAATTGTAACCCTAATTCATTCTACTATACATAAGGAACAAGTGCAGACCAAAAACAAGAAGCTGGAGGCGTGCAAGAGAGAGAACAAATTTCAAAAATCAAAGAAAAAGTTGCAGACTAATTTCCATGTTACAGATCACTTCAAGGCATTCTAGTCATACCAATCGATTGCTGGACTCCCCAGGATCAAGATTCAATCGCTAGCAAGCTTCCTCTCACTCAGAATCACGTTGTAAGGTTCATACAGTTTGGCTCTTTTCTTGAATTAGATTTCATTAATTCTGGCATATTTAGCATGTTTGATTGGTATATTCATAATCCTTTAGATGTTTGCAAGCTAATGGTTGTATTTAATTGCATTTTTATTGATTGTATACCAAGATTCCATGGCTAGGGTTCGTCGTTCATTTTTACGAATTTTTCATACAGGAACAATTGGCCATTAATAATGGTACCGTGATGCTCGTGAGGTTGCAACGAGTGGATTGGTACCATTGGTTTTGATTTATCATGCGTATACAAGATTTTGGAATGAATAGGGGCTGTAGTTACACTCAGATGTTCGTAGGTAAAAGCTTCCAGGGCTAACACGGCGGTGGGAGGAAGAAGATGGTCACGTGGCACTCCCTGACTTGTCAATTCAAATTTCGCGCGTTTTAAGAATTGATATTTTATTTATATTATATAATACTTGTTTGCTATTGTTTAAACAACTAACCATGCCAGCTCAGTTGGCAAGCGTGTAGTGTGATAACGCTCAAGGACCTGGGTTCGATCCCCAGGTCCTAACATTGCTTCATATTATTTTTCTTGGCATAATCAGGTGCACAAGTGTCCCTTGCGTCCACCATACATCCTCAGTATCCAACCATCAGATCATCAAAATGCAAGATCCAAGGCTTCTCCCATGAGGGCACACCATGCGCCCAGTTAAGCGTACACACAGGATTTGGAAAAAGTCAAAAGGGCCAGGAATTGTTGGGCTCAGAATTTCCAATCACACCCCCTCCTTTTGCTAATACCAGGCCCATTCTTTTCTCTTTTATTTACTTATTTTATTTAAATTAATTTGTTTAATTATTTTCTAACAAAATCAATTTCTTTTTTCACAAAAAAATCGTAAAATCAAGTTTCACAAAATTTAGAATTTAGGTTTTTATTTTATCAAATTTAATTTAATATTAGTTTAAGTTTAATTTAGGGTAATTCTAACTTTTTGTATATAGTTAAAATCAATTAGAAAAATTAGGGTTAGCTTTTGATTTAATTTTTATTTCTTTCTCAAAACAAAAAAATACAAAAAAAAAAAAGTTAATTTAATTATTTTTCTTAAATTTAAATTAATTAGTAATTAGGTTTTTTTATTCAATTAAACTTTATTTTCTCAAAATAGCACAAAACCACAAAAAATGATTTTTCTTTTAAATTACAATTAGGTTGTTGGGGTCAAAACCCTAAATCTCTCGTTTTCGATTCATCGCGCGCGTTTATTATTTTTTGCAATATTAATGTAACTACTCATGGTATGTAATAGTTTAAATTAGGATTTTCTTTATTTATCGTTTTTACGGGTTTTTTTGGCTATGTAATTAATCCCTACCCTGAAGCCTTGTAATAGCGTAGGTTTTATTTCTCGCATTTTAATTCTCGCAAATATTAACTGTTAGATGTATGTTAATAGGATTGTATGACAAGATTACATGATAATTTAAAATGGATAGAAAATCCTAATGTGCAAAGATAATAATTGAAATCAAATCACTCGCACATGCGCACTCATAGGGTATACTCTCACTTCGGTTGCCTTCGGTAAATGATCATTAAGTATATGGTGTCTTAGTGGTTGCCCTCTTGTCTAACAAAGATCAAAAGCCCCGTTCGGAAATGTTGCCTCAGAAATGTCGCCTCGAATATGATCTTAAGACTTTAGGGTTATTACTAAGACGTCCTAACATTGCTTTAGTGATCGTACGTGTCTTACGAATTGACCTTTACAACTCTAACGATGGTGCTTACTATTTCTCAATAGTAGGATAGCACTGTCTAAAGGAAACGAGAATAGAAACAATCCTTTTTCGAGTAGGTAGATGCTAGTAGGTACTTGCTCAAATCAAGCTTTTTCACACCAAACACTTTTCAAACAAAGTTTTCAAAAACACTTCGTAACACTCTTGAAGACAGAAGCAAGAGTTAAAACGAAGTAAAGCAAAACTTTTCAAAACAAGCACACACAAGCAATTTCAAAAAGATGAGCAAGTACCTAAGAGCCCATGGAAAACCATGGGTAGAAAGGGTTCTAACACCTCCCCTTTCTATAATATAACTCCCGTACTCAAAATCTCAAAAAAGGAATTTTTCTGTGCTTTTTTCCTTTCCGGTTGGATAAAATAAAAGTCGGTGGCGACTCTTGCTTACCGCGACATTTTGCAAATAAAAAACGCAAAACACAAACCAGCATTTCCAAAAACAGTCGATTCTGCCACCGTATCACAGGTAGGAACCGAATCAGTAGATTCACTTTTTAGCTTATTGAATAATCACTTATTTTAATCTGTTTCTACAATTCGACCCTAAACCACCCCCTAATTCGGTTCCCATTAGATAATAATAATAATACAAGAATCCTTGCGATACGATACTCGAGTTGTCGTTACCGAAACTACATTTAAAATTTACCCGTTTTTGATCTGTGTGTGACAGCGGATCATTGATCTAAACTCCAAGGTAACCCCTCTTTTTTAAGTAAGTCCCTAACAGAGCCGCCAGTTCTGTAACACAGTGGGAGAACTGGATTTTTTATTTTATCGCAAATGTTGCGGTTAGCAAGAGTTTCCACTGACTTTTTTTAATCCAATATCTAAGAAAGGTGAAAAGAACAGGAAAGACCTTTGATATATTTTGAGTTCGGGGGATAAGTTATGAAAAGGGAAGGTGTTAGCACCCTTTTCATCTGTAGTTATCTACGGGCTCTTAATTGCTTAGCTCACTTTTAAAAACTTGCTTTGTGTGTGTGTAATTTGTTTGAAAGTATTTTGAAATGCCAATGTAAGGCTAACTTTGTAATAATTCTTGTATCAGTCCTCAAGAGTGTATACAAAGCGTTTTTGAAAATATTTGTTGTTTGGAAAATGTGATATTTGAACATGTTGTGAGCAAGAAACTAGGAGTCTTACCCACTAATAAGGTCTTTCTTGTTATTTTCCTTCTCCTTTAGAGATAATATTATCTATACCATTAGTTGGTAGGTAGCCATATCTATTGGATATGAAGGGACAGATGTAGGGTCATCGTATGGTAATAGAAGGCAACATGTAAGGATACTTTAGCAATTGTATATGATGTACTATCATCATCTTGTAGGCAACTCGGAGGGTCATCGAGGGACTATGATCATTATTCGAAAGGGACCATGATGATATTGTTAAATCAAGGGTCTTTTGCTAAAGTATCCCCACTTTTGAGGGACATGACCAAATATTTGTAAGGCAACAAGAGAGGTTACCCTAGAGGTGCAAGTGTGAAGAGTGTGTTAATTCAGTTATGTTATCTTAGAAATTAGGGTTTTCTAGATTGCTTTTAGTCTTTCCATACAAATCTTAATTACTAACAGTTAGAAATATAATATGCGGAATGTAAAGTCCTACACTATTACATGGCTTTGTGGCAGATACATAGGTATAGAAATTTGCGGGAAAGTAAACCTACGCTATTACATCCTTGAAGCAGATACATAATAGGAAAAAAACGTGGGAATGTAAAGCTAAGCTATTACATTGATAGTGTGACCTATACATTTTGTCTAAGAAAATTAAATAGCAAAAAGAAATAAGAAAAGATGTTAGAAAAAAAGGTTTTAATGTTGTGTTTTTTGTAGAAAATAATTTAAATGTTAATAATAGTAATTAAAACCTAAATTCTAATTTATTTTAATATTAAGAAAAAAAAGTTAATTAATTAATTAATTAGTAAATAAAAATATGTCAAAAATTTAATTAATAATTAAAAAACCTAACCCTAATTTGTTATGGTTTTACAAAAAATTAGGTTTGTTAATAATTAATTAGAAAAGAATTAGTTAAGAAAATAGAAAAGAAATTAGGGTTAGTAAAAATAAGAAAATCAAAATGCATGGGATGGGACTTGAACCCACGCCCTCAGCTTCATAGGATACTCCATTCACCACTGAGCCAGAGCGTTGTTTGTGTTGTGAAATTAGGAAGCGCTCAATTTAATATTAACCTGCATTTAAATATGAAAAACAAAAGAAATTGACAAAACGTAGGGATCAAACCCACGCCCTCACGCATAATGACCATCACTTTTACCACTGAGACACTTGTTGTTACACGTTGGTTTAATCAGCATCATTTAATATAATATAAATTAAAAGCAAGAAATCAAATAAAATTAAAAATCGTAACTTACACGTTATGGTGGGGCCTGAGGATTTTGAATGAACCAATTAGAGAGAGAGAGAGAGAGAAGGCCACGTGAGCCTTGACCCCTATCTGGAGAAGTCAGACCACCATCCACGGCGGTCCGCCTCATCTTTTCTGATGAGGAGGTTTTTGAAAACCTGCAAAAATGGATGAAAATGAAAGATCCAATAACCTAGATCCACTAATTAGCATCCTACGAGTTTAATGGTGGTGTTAGTTTGGCCTGAAAAACGCATGTATCTGTAGATTTGAATATCAAACGAAGCTTTGCCCTAATAATGACAAATCTTCATACCAGCATCAAACCTTAAAAACAAAGGTTCTAAAACATTTTAAACATCATTATGGACATGTATGAGTGCATCGAATCAATCAACAATGCATGAACATGTTAAGTATTTATAGAGGGAGGATTAGGTCAACAAAAGTGAGATAAATCTTTTGTATTTCATGATCAAATATTTGATTAGAATTTTGCATGAAAATTTTTTTTAGGCCAATATTATGCCAATCATCCTTACACGATTTTTCCAAGTTGTCATGAGCTTTTGGGGCTTCAAATCTGATCAAAGCAAAAGTCCACACGCCTTATATAATTTATTTGGTGTTTTATTTGATTTATTTTTCTTTTAATTGAATAAAATCAAAATAGAAATAAATAAAAATCACAAAGATACATGAATGGATTTAGAGGTCTAATATGAGGTCATGAACACATTTGAACCTAAAAAATTAGGCCCATTAGCCCAAAAATTCAATTTTTCTCAATTTGATCTTCATGGATTTTCTCATAATTGCTCAATTTGCATCAATCATAACTCTCTCAATTTTTGTTATATGAAGATGATCTTGGACTTTTTAGAAACCTCAAGACGTCTCATACATCTTTCATGTTGGTCATTTTTTCATTTGAAGTCTCTAACTTGATGTAAATTGCTTTGTAAAAAAATGTACTTTTGTTCACTTTTAAAATGACTTGTAATGTTTTGGCTCATATCTCTCAAATGACGCATTTTTGGCCTTGAGCTTAGAGAGACAAAGTTGTAGAGAATAGAATTTTATTCAGGTTTGGCTTTGGTTATGAAATTTTTGATGAAGTATGTGAAAGTTATGCTTGGTCAAAGTTCAGTTGACTTCTCCTAAAGAAAACCCTAATTTAGTAACTTTTAACTTTTGATGAATCATGATCAACCCTTGATCAAATGATGATTGTGGCTTCAAAATCTTGATGTTGACCAAAAATCTTGAAGTCTGACTATAAATTAGTCAAAGTTGACTTTTTGTCCAATATAGTTGATTTTCAATCATCTGGCTAATTGACTGAGCAAACTTGTGATGTAAGGCTTGAAATTTGGTATGAGGATACTTTGAAGCATATGAGAAACCATGAAGTCCATTTGAGGCATTAGAAGTCCAATTTCCTTTGAGAGAAGCAAAACCCTAGTTGTAGGTCAATTGCTTAGGAGGAGAATTTGTCTAGTCAATCCTTGAGTTGTCTTGAGTGATTGAGACCTTCATGAGCATGAGGAGGTATCTTGAATCATTTTGTCTTGATAATGGGAGGGCAAATTTTGGGGTACAACAAACTGTTTTACTTTTTGTAACTTTAAACTTTCAAAACCCTTGCAAACTTAAGCTTAAAACATATTAACTGTTTAACGACATTGATATCACACTAATTCACGTGAAGACGATAAAACAAAATACTCACTTTTGCTTGCTTCTTTACCGCAACAATAGTCCATACAACGCTTCAAATGTGACATTTTGATAGCGATGTGATGAGAAGTATGCCAATGTTTAACCATATGCAAGTACTTGTACCACATACGTGAGTGATCAATAGCAAAATAAATCATGCAAGCTTCTAAACTTCAATTAACTACCTTTGTTAGACCATCTGTTTCAAGGTGGTATGTTGTGCTAAATTTTAGTGTTGTGCCTTAGGTACTAAAAAGTCATTTCCAAAAACTATTGAGAAAAAGAGGATCTCTGTCGAAAGTAATTAATTTTGGTATACCATGTAGGCGGATCATCTCAATACAAAAACATGATGTGAGGGTTTGAGCTAAGAACTTGGTTGGAAGTGCAATGAAGTGAACGAACTTTGTCAAACGCTCACAGATCACCCCGATCATTGTATGTTCAAAAGAAGAAGCTACGTGTGTGATTAGTGCATTTTGATGCACATTCTTCCATGTTTGTACTTAAGTATTTCTATGTTTTACTTTGTTTATTTTTACGTTTTATAATGTTTTTCTAATTTAGTTTATTTTTGGTTTAATTTGATTTTCGTATTTTATTTTCAGCATTAACAGCTTTTAATGAAAAATTCATAACGGGAGATACATGAATCATATCGAGGCCTTCTAATATGCGTTGGAAAGCTAAGAGAAAGAGCTACAACTTCCATGTTGGAGACAAAAGCTAATTCGAACTGTAGAAGGCTTGAATAATTCGTTGGAGTTGCAACATTAGATATATTTTGTTTTGGGTCTTTTTAGTGGGTCTGGGTTATATTTTTGACCCAGTTCGTTTTGTAAGTGGAAACCCTTATTTAATTTTATAAGGCTTGTAGCCACTAGAGGGGGTTACATCTTCTTTAGACGATTAAAATATTTTTAAGCTTTTGTACAAATTCCTATGGAGAACTAACTGATCCAAACAATTTGTTGTATTCAGGTTCCAATACCTTGAGATTATAATAGTTCTAATTTAGTTTTATTCCTTTCAATATTAATCTATGTCTTTTGTTTGCTTAATTTGATTTGCATATATTATATTGATTTAATTCGATTGATTGTATAATCTTAACCATAGTCACGTTATCGTTTGCTTAATTTGTTATCGTGTCCGTCTAATTCATGTTTTCTTAATTCATGAAACTTACTCTCGTTTGCTTAATTCGGATAATAGGAACATACGACTAATACTATCAATTGCGCTTGTCAGTGGATATTATAATCGAATAGGAATAGATAATCTACTTAGGAGGTTGGAATTACAATAGTCGATGATATGTAGGAACCGAATAAGCAGATTGACTTTTTAGCAATTGAATAATCACTTATTTTAATTTGTTCTTATATTTCAACCCTAAAACCAAACTCCCCCAATTCAATTTCTATTTTTAATTAATTTTTTATTGTTTTGACAGTGTTGAAAAAATTCAAAAAAATTCTCAAAATTCTTATTTTACTTCATTAGAATAATTTTGGTGTTTTTATATTTTTGTAAATTTATTTTAATCATTTTCCCTCTTTCTATTTATTTCTGCTTGTTTGAGACATAATTGATATTTCTGTGTTGTTGATAACATGGTTGAATAAAGAACTTTGAGGCAGTTGGCTGCCTCTGATGTGAACTATAGTAGTGTATGTATTGACTATCCTGCATCTGATGCACCTACTGAATTGAAATCTGATTTGATACACTTGTTTCCAAAGTTTAATGGTCTTGTAGGTGAGGATCCGCATAAGAATCTGAAGGAATTTCAGGTTATGTGCTCTGCATCTTCCGGGCCTTTACTAGAGGATATTGTCAAACAAATTGCTGTAAATAATCTCTAGTTTCAACAACAAATAGATTCTACTCTCTAGACTTTGCAAACACAGATTGAACAATTTGCCTCTTTGATGAATGTCATGCAACAAGCTCAAGGATCTAACCAACAACCATGGGAAGAGAATTCTGTTTTTCCAATAGAGTTGCTTTTTGATACTGTTGATGATACTTGTACTGATTTATTTTTAGTTTATTTTCCATCATTTTCTGATTTTGATGATGTTTACTCTTGTGATGTTTGTACTGACACTAAAATTTTCTATGTTTGTGCTGAAATTGAGATTGTCTTGCAAGTTGATATTCTTACTGCACATGAGGTTGCAAATGAAGTTTTTCATGTAGATGAAGCTCTCGACACCCTGGCTGCTCGAAACAAACCATCCATCAAACAACCATCTTCCCGAGAGCTGAAACCAATTCCTGAAAATCTTAATTATGCTTATTTAGAGATGAATGAAAAACTCCCGGTTATAATTTCTTCTAAACTTTATTTTGATCAAGAAAGTAAATTTGTGTAGGTTTTGAAGAACCATAAGAAAGGAATTGGATGGATCTTGGATGATATTTATGATATTAGTCTGTCCATGAGTATGCATAGGATCTCACTTGAAGTTGTAGCAAAAGCAGTGAGGAAGCCCCATAACCTTTTGATCCTTGATGTTGTGACAGATGAGATCACATTCACGTGCCCATTCAACACTTTTACTTATCAAAGATTCTTCTTTGATCCTTGAATAAAAGGCGAAGCCACTAATAAAATTTTTAAGTTTAATGGACATTACCTAAAGCTACTCTATGAGAGCCCCACTTTGGAAGAAGAGAATGTATAAGATCTCTCTTTGGAAAAGGTTGCTTATGTGATCACTTATCCTCCTTGACTATTCGGGTGTGCTCTTTCCTTTCTCTCACTCTTATTTAATAATTATGTCCTTTCATTAAGGACAATGCATGTTTTAAGTGTGGGGGATGGAATCATTTATTTTCTTTGTTTTTGTTCGTTGTTTTGTTTTGTTTTTAGTTATTATTAAAAAAATGCATCTTTTTGAAAGTTTTGGGCTATAGATTAATCCGAGGTTAGTTGTGGAGACTTGGGAAAAGTTCACAAGATCGGTATCGTCTTTACACCGTAAGTCTCCAGCATATGGAAATTAATTTGAATAATTATTATGCCATAGCCTAACTTACTCATCCTCCTTTTTACTCTCTTTCATTCTGGTGCAATCACATTAAGCCCGTTATCTCCACACACTCATAGTAAGTCGATCGGTTAGTGACCCTGATCCTTTTTGCATGGGGTTCTAATACGTTAATGGTATAACCATTTGCTTACCCAATTGTAGTTGCGGTGGATCGGACCGTAATCCGCCCTACCAAGTTCAGAACCAGAAACCTCTGAACCAACCAACAACGGGTCTGATAATCAAATTTTGTAGGTTCCACAACCATTGATTTAAGTGACTGGGTGAGGGTTACCAAACTTAGAAGGTGTATTCCCTATTTTTTTTCAAATAAAAACTTGGATCACTCACTTATATTCATTGGCTTTCATATGTAGAGCATGTGTGAGATGGTGCTGACTACTAAGATAAACTACTCAAGAGCTGTTAAAGAATGAGAATTCAAGGCTATGTCATAATAACATGATTCGAATTAGGTTGTATATGAAGAAGTGAAAAACACAAGAAAGGGGGTTGAATTGGGATCTTAAAACTTAACGAAAGGAACACGTTGGTTTTTATCCTGGTTCGTTTGAACTCAAACTACTCCAATCCACCCGTCAAGGTGATTTCTCCTCTCTGCAACGAGGTCTTAATCCACTAATCAATCTTGATTACAAATCACAAAGACAACTCTCAATGTCTTTTTTTGAGTCTAAAACCACAACCCGGTTTTTCTCAAGGACTTACAAAATAATATTATTGAGTGTGTGTACAAATATGTTTTCCAAATAAAACCATATCCTAATCGTGATGTATTACACAATTTAAGATTACTAGGTAGAGCTGGATAAATGATTTTCTTTTTCGTGCGTAAAATGTTCATCATTTGGATTCTTCTTTTCGTCTTCTTTATATAGGCCATGCAACAGTGACATAAGAAGATGCTTTTGGAATGTTCGTCACACGAATTAATGATCTTTCCATACTAGGAGATTCTTGTCTCTTTCTAGCTGTTACTTTTGATACGCATTGATAAACTGTAACGCTCCAGAACTTCTCACATCAGAGGATGAATGTTACCGTTGGGAGTCCCTTACTGCTTGTAAGAACATTACAGATTAGAGTATCAAAGATCCTGTTTCACAGTGTTGGTGCATTTAGAAGTTGTAACAAACCTTTTTCATATAAGCGTATCACGCAGATTTGCTTCTAAGAAGGATGCGTCTGATTATATCATAATACTCTTATCTTCTATGCTCGCTGTATCAGAACTTACTACATATAAGGATACTTTTATTAGAGAGCATATTTAATCTTTATATATATATATATATATATATATATATATATATATATATATATATATATATATATATATATATATATATATATATATATATATATATCACATGTTTGTTATCATCAAAACTCTTACAGGGATGTAGAACCAAATTATGTTCTAACAGTATATTCAGGAGGCTTATGACTGCACAACTGTGGAGTAGTGTTCTTATGATATCCTTAGCATGCAATATTTGTACCTATCGATGCAATCTTAACCGAAGAAGAGTTTGTAACCTGGAATGAGTAGCTGATGATGCTGTTGTGTTTCTTGAGTTTTTTATTTTATTTTGCTCGGAGTGTAAAAGTTCAAGTATGGGGGAATTTGATAAGTGCATTTTGATACGCATTCTTCCATGTTTGTACTTAAGCATTTCTATGTTTTACTTTGTTTATTTTATATTTTATAATGTTTTTCTAATTTAGTTTATTTTTGGTTTAATTTGATATTCGTATTTTATTTTCAGCATTAGCAGCTTTTAATGAAAAATTCATAACTAGAGCTACATGAATCGAATTGACGCGTTCTAATATGCGTTGGAAAGATAAGAGAAAGAGCTACAACTTTAATGTTGGAGATAGAAGATAATTCGAATTGTATCAATATTGAATAATTCATTTAAGTTACAACATTAGATACGTTTGTTTTTGGGTCTTTTTAGTGGGTCTGGGTTATGTTTTTGACCCGGTTCATTTTGTAAGAGGAAACCCTTAATTTATTTTATAAGGCTTGCAGCCGTTAGAGATGGTAAAATCTTCTTTTCACGATTAAAATATTTTGAAGCTTTTGTACAAATTCCTATGGAGGACTAATCGATCCAGATAATTTATGTTTGCTTAATTCATGTTTGCTTAATTCATGAAACATTCATGTTTGCTTAATTCATGAAACTTACTCCCGTTTGCTTAATTTGGATAGTAGGAACATACAACTCATACTATCAATTACGCATGTCAGTAGATATTATAATCGAATAGGAATAAATAATCCGCTTAGGAGGTTGGAATTAAAATAGTCGATGATAGGTAGGAACCGAATCAGCAGGTTGCTTTTTTAGCTTATTGAATAATCACTTATTTTAATTTTTTCTTATATTTCGACCCTAAAATAAAAATCCCCTAATTTGATTCCTATTAGTTAATAATAATACAATAATCCTCGCGATACGATACTCGAGTCATTGTTACCGTAACTACATTTAAAATTTACTCGTTTTTGATCTGTGTGTGACAGCGGATCAGTGTGTTATAAAGTCCATTGATAAGTCCTCACATACTTGTGATGGTATTTCTAATGGTTGTAATAACCCTTGTTTTTTTTATATATTTATTATGTTGGCAAATCTGGAAGTGTTCCACAAAAGTCTTGATGTCCTTGTAGATACCAGGCCAAAGAAAGGATGCTGGAAGATGAGCCAATGTTGGTTTTAGTCTTGAGTGAGTGATAATGGGTGTTGAATGGTACTCTAAAATTTTATTTCTATGTTCAGGTACAAAAGGTATGTAAATTTTGTCTTGAAATACAAGATTTTATATTTGTGTGTGCACAGTTGTTGCATGTGTGGGTCTAGATGATATTTAAACATGATTTCCTAACCTTCCTTTTGTTTATGGTAGTACTGTTTGAGCTAATCCATAAGTAACAAGACCGGGGATGGTATTTCAAGCAAGATAGCTTCATCCTCTATTTTCTTCCAACTAAGCGCATCGGCCACCTGATTTGACTTCCTAGGTTTAAAATATTTTGAAATTGGAACCTTGTAATTTTAAGGCCCATTTTCGTTGTTCTAGGGTCTGAATCGTTAGAACTTACAAAACTTTCAAACTTTTTTGATCACTGGAAATGTGAAAATGCTTTCCAATTAGATATTCATGCAATTTTTTATAGCTTCGGTGTTGGTGTACATATCACAAACATATACAAATGAAGCTTGCAAGCAGTTCCATATATTTAGTTGAAGAATGCCAAAGGCTGGCTCTCTTGAAGTAAAACAACCCCAATAGAAATATCAGACACATCAATTTCTAGTATGAAGATCTTGGAGAAATCAGGAAGAGCCAAAATTGGAGTTTCTGTCATTTTTATTTTAAGTGTTGTAAATGTTGTATTTGTTGATGTACTCCATGTAAACTTAATGAAACTTAATAAATCAGTGAGAGGAGCAGCGTGAGAGACGTAGTGGCGGAAAAACCATCGATAAAAGCTGGTGAAGCCTAAAAAACCCTTGAGCGTCATGAGAGATCGTGGCTTTGGGTAGTCTAAAATTGCCTGAATTTTTGCCGAATATGGGGTTACAACATCACTTAAGATAATTGACCTAAATATTCAACACTAGAGGTAGGAAACACACACTTTGATAACTTTGGAAAAAATTATTAGAAACAAGCAACTCTAAAATAAAATGCAAATGATCAGATAAGGAAGAATTGTAAATTAAAATGTCATCAAAAAATACTAAAACAAACTGGTGCAAATAAGGGTGAAGCAGATCATTCATTGTTGATTGAAATGAACTAGGAGCATTAGTCAAACCAAATTGCATAACCAAAAACTCGTAGTTCCCATTAAAGGTTTTGAATGTTGTTTTGTGAGTGTCTTCTAGTGTCACTCTAATTTGGTGGTATCCTAACCTTAAGTCAATCTTAAAAAAAATTGATGCAAAATATTTCATTGATGGTTGGTATAGGGAAACAATCTCGGATTGTAATTGTGTTTAGTGCGTGATAGTCGATGCAAAAACACCAAGTGCCATCTTTTTTATGCACTAACAGCACCGCAAAAGAGTATGGGTTATTTCCTAGCTTGATTATTCCCTCTTGAAGCTTGTCATTGATAATTGTGGTCAGTGTTTCCTTTTGTGAGTAGGGGTATCAATAATGCTTAACATTTATAGGAGTGATGTTTGATGTAAGAGGGATGTGGTGATCATGTGGTCTAGTGGGGGTAGGCCTTGAAGTTTTGAGGAAATGGGAGAATATGATTGAATAATGTTTGTTATTTCTTTGGGTAAGGATGTAGAGAGGGAGTCTAGTGTTTAGTTTGGATAGTCTATGGTTTTTTGATTTGTGTATTGGGTAAGTTAGTAGAGAAAAAGGTGCATTAAAGCAGTTGAGTTTGTATGTAGTAAATGACAAAGTTTATTGTAGGTTAAGGGTGTTAGAGAGGATTTTGTGTCTCCTACAATAGTGATATATTTATTGTTATAGGTGAAATAAATTTTAGGAATTGAAAAATCATACATAAGAGGGACAATGACTCTCAACCATTCTATTCCTAAGATCACACCAGCTCCCTCAATTGGAAGTAGATAGAATGGAATAAAAAATAAATGGTTTTTTTTAAAGTGATTGAAACTTGAGGGCATAGTCCATAACATACTAATTGAGATCCATTTCCAACCATAACAAAGAAATTGGGTATAGGTTTCATGGAGATTTTGAGATTTTGGGCTATACGAGGTTGAAGTATGTTGTGAATGTTGTTTGTATCAATGATAACTGTTACCGATAAACCATCATGAAACCCTTTAAACTTCAATGTTTTTGGAGAAAATTGTCCACTAACAACTTGTGGTGAAAGTTTGAAAATATGTTTCTTCAAATTCTGACTCATCTTTCACTTCATTAATAATTTCATTAGCATCTTGAATTTTTATAGGGGAGACCTCATCAACCACGAGTAAGAGAAATTTGCATGTTTCACATTTGTGTCCTAGAATAAATTTCTCATCACAATTAAAACATAAGCCTTGACCTTTGACTTCTGCTTGTTGGGCTGGAGTAATTCATCATATAGGTAAACTATATGGGCCTATGTTGGGTTGTGTCATACCCAAAAATTAACCCTCCTATAGTCATCATGTTAAATGTTGTTGGTACATACTTACTGATAAATATTTTGATACGTTGGTGGATAATGTCGTTTGAAATATGTTTGACTCCAAGTTGACCATAATAAGTTACTCTAAGGTTTTTTTATTTTTTGGTGCATCATTTAAAGAATATAGGTATGTGTAAAAGTGTTTGAGAATATGAAGGTGAGGGGTGTATTCATGTCATAGTGGACTTTGCATTCACATTTGCTAAAGCCCATTTTTTTAACCTTTTTTGGATTAAATGAAGGAGAGATGTATTTAATAAGTCATTGCACTTAGCTTGCCAAATAGCTAAGTCCATTCTGTTTCATTTTCGTTTTCTCAATAACATATTTACTATGTTTTGGATTAGTGATATTATTGATGATATTAATTGTTAATATTATTACTAATGTTATAATTAGTTATTACCATCACTATTAATATTTTTATTTTAATATTCAAATATTATTTTTATCAACTATCATTATTATGGATTTGTTGACCAAAGGTCAACAAGGGTTTTTGAAACCCTAATTGCAAGTTGCACCCAATTTTGGGTGTCTTCTCCCCTAAGCATATCAGAAAGCCCAGAGTTAAATAATTGAATCAAAACTATTTTCAAATCGAATCGTTGAGCTAATTGAATATGGAAATCAAATATTTGTTTTTATTTACTAAAAACGAATTACAAAGGTATTAAGGTCCAAATACATCACAAATCACAAACCCTAATTTTCTAATTTACAATCAAATCTTAGATGGATTTAATCAGAATCAATCTCTAATAAGTAACTACTAATCTAAAAAAGTATTTCCTAATCTAATTTTATTTTAAATCCTATAAAAACCTAAGAACTAAGACAAAATAGGGAGGAATTTTTTTTGAAGAGAGAAACCCTTGGAGAATTATTCATTGCCTCAGATAATCCCACCCTTCACTAGAGCTCTTCATCTTTAAAGATTTAGGGTTTCACAACTGAAACCCTATGGTTTTTAAGCTTGGCCTCCAACTTTGGTACATGCAAAGAGAAAGAAAAGGATATTAGAAGAGGATTAAAGAACCAGAAGAGGATTTATACTAGAAGAGTCACTACAGGAGAGGTAAACACGATCAAACTTAGCATAGGGTTTTATTTTGTGATTGATGATTATTTTTGTTCTTTTGTGAATTTTGTTTATATTGGGGGGTTTCTGGGTTTTTTGTTTTTTTGGGGTTAGGGTTAGGTTAAAATACCTTAAGGTTAGATAATTTGGTAAGGGTTTGGCGATTTGGGGTTAGGGTTAGAGACAAACAGGCCAGAGTTGTTTGGTTCAGTTAAGGTTGGGAGATAAGGTTAGGGTTTAGATGAAGGTTGTATAAATGTATGAAGGCATTCTTGGTTTGAATGAAGATGGACGATTGTTTCTGGGTTACCTCATAGCGGCTTAGATAGAGGTTTGAAGATCTCGGTTGAACTTTAATCAGACATCTGGATATTGATGAAGGTTGGTGGTGGTGATGGATGAAGGTGGTGGTGCCCTGGAGCATCCGTCGGCGGTAGTGATTTTTGTTTGGTGGCGCCCAGGGCGGAACGATTTCCGGCGATCGCTTTTCTGGAGAGAGGAGAGATCATCTCTCTCTAGAATTTTACAAAGATTTTGTTTGGTTTTGGCATAGAGAGAGTAAGTAGAAGGAAAAATGAGATAAAAGGCGGGGAAAGCAAATATATAACCCTTCTGTTTTCCATGTTCCATGCATACCTTACTCCCTCAGTCAAATGCAGATCCCAACCGTTCATTTGGCATACTTTTAATCAACGCCCCGGGATTAACTCCTGAGGGTTCTTAGATTAGAATCAAACAGTCACAAACTTGCACGCTCATCACAACATGCTGCACCTCCCTGCAACGTCAACAAGTGCTAAGAGATCCCCTATATTCACATATACCCTGTCCCCTAGTCAATCTTTGATCATATTCTTCTGTTTGTTATAATTTAAATCAACGATCAAGAACCAGGTTTTGTAGGTCCTTTTGATTTAAATCAAACACACTTCATAATCTCAACATATTATAACTCCATACACCCTCCCATAAAATGACAAACAGACCAAGCAAGCTTCTAGGCTCAAGCCCAATGCTAATTCCACCCCCATATTACTTCTTAGGCCAAGATCCATACCCCCCTCACGCTTTGGATCCAAACTGATTCTTGGGCTTAAGCCCTTGCTGATTACACCCCTAATTTTACTAGCTAGTGGCAGAATATATCCCCTTTCATGTTTGGGCTCAGATTTAATTTGGGCTTGAACTTCTTCAGCTTTGCACCCCCCTTGACTAAATATTTTCACCCTCTGCGTAATTTTTAACTTTTCTTAATTAATTAATTGATTTTTTTTGTTTTTGTTTATTTTATTTATTTTATATCATCTCATGACATTTTTAGCATATTTTTTTTGCATTAAAAGTATTTGTTTATATTTTGTTTATCTATATTTTGTTTTATTATCATATTATTTTATTATGGTGGGATTTAAATTCAAAAATAATATCAAACCTTAGAAAGAACTAACGTTTATTGGCCATGAGGGGTAAACACCCCTATGAGTTTTTGTGATGACTTCATCTAAAGTCGGTGGAATTCCAAAAAAGGAATATCTCTCAAGGGGATAGACTCTTTGGAGGGTGGGACTTTGGAAGGAAACCTATGACTCTTTGTATAATCCTAAAACAAAATCTCATGGTGAGACCTTGTATGATCTAAGAGACGAAAGTTTTAGTCTACAAAGAGGATTCGCCTAAGGGAGGCCCTTGTGCCTTTATCCTTTGGTGTTATCCATGATACCCTTAAGGAAACCACCTTTTGGGAAGGTAGAATATCCATAGGCCGAAACTAGGAACTTACCCACTAAGGATACCTTTCACAAAATTCAACTACTATGATACATGACCATGCATACATACATTTCACATTTCAAAATATTCATTATTTTTGCATTTTTTTGTTGTCTTATTCACAGGATTTCTAAGAAAAAATAATCAAAGGTTTTTGGTGAGTATCCTAAAATGGATACCAATAAGAAATAAGTTGTTTGTGTTTGCACAGTCAAGCTAGATATGAAGAAGATAAAATTCATTAAGGAGAAACTGCCTGAAAAAGCTATGAAGATGTTTGTTCGCTGCTATAGGGATACCATTGAGTTGACTAAAATAAATGTACAAGTGGATGCGATCACTACCTTAGTTCAGTTCTATGATCCTCCGCTAAGGTGTTTTACTTTTCAAAATTTTCAACTAGCACCAACTTTGGAAGAATTTGATAGGTTCTTGGATTTTTCTAAAAATAAGGTTTATGTGGGGATTGGACAGACGGTCAATGTTAAAGATTTAGCAAAAGGATTAGAGATACCCTTTGTTGATTTGTCACTTAATTACAAAAAATATGGTGAAGTACAAGGGATTAAAAAAAACTATTTGGAAGCTAAAGCCCTTTCTTTTGCCAATAAGAAATAATGGGAAGATTGTGTGGATTGTTTAGGGTTACTTGTCTTTGGTGTAATTATATTTCTGCATACTTTGGAATATATAGACCCCGCAGCTATTAGTGTGTTTTGGGCCGTGAAAGTATTAAATGTGGACCCAACTCCTGCTTTACTTGCCGATGTTTATTATGCTCTTCACACTCGTTACGAAAAAGGGAGGGGTGTATTGAATTGTTGTATTCCTCTCTTGTATTATTGGCTTATTTCTCACCTCTACAAAGAGGACTACATGGTTAAAAATCTGACAAGTGATGAATGACCCTAAAAATTGAGCGCTCTCACCGCCAATTCTGTTTTATGGTATGCAAGAAAGCTAAACATTGGGGATATTATTTATAATTGTGGAGATTTTCCGAATGTTCCTTTGATTAGGTCATGTGGTTGCATTAATTATAATCTCGCTTTGGCTTTACACAAACATGGGTATCCTTTGGAGGATAAACCCTCCGATGAACAACTTCAATAATTCATCCTTCACAACATGGGTAAGGATGACCCTGATTTGCTCAATAAAATCATTCTAGCTTGGAGTTGAGTAAACAAAAGAAAGGCCAAAAGGAAAAATGTTGTGGCGAAGGAACCCTATATTCAATGGGTTTTAGAAAGAGTTCGAGTTGTTAAGCTGCCATTTGACATTGATCCAGAGTACAAGCCAGACGTACCAGATCCTCTTCCTATGTCCGTAGAAGAGATAAAAAACTTGAAGAGAGCCTTGGATCAAGCTCAAAAAGAAAATGAGGGATTGGAGAATAGCCTCCATGACCTTACTAAGGAGGAAAGACTATTACAACATGAGCTTAACTTGAAGGACCAACAAATTCAAAGGTACTATGAAATTTTTGTAGAGGAGAGTCTTAAGAGAAAACATACAACTGAAGGGTTGTTGAGTGCCACTTTCAACTTGGATTCCTATAACCAACGTTTGGATGATGCTGCTAGAGAAATTGGAAGGCTAAATAGGTGGTATGAGAAAGCCTTACAAAACAAGAAGGAGATGGAAGAAAATTTGAGATCCCAAATCCAAGGGTTAACAGACGAAGCTCTAGATTCGAAGGACCAAATCTAGTTCCTTACCACCAGTCTTCATGAAAGCCAAGAATCAGAGGTGAGAGAACTCCTTAGAAAGATGGAAGCAGAGAATCTTCTCTCTCAAAAGATAGAAGAATATGAGCGAGTCTGTCAAGAGTTAGAAGGCCTCCCAAACGATTTCCTCATACAAAGAGGACTCTACAAGGAGATGAGGGGTGAAAAGATGTATTGGGAAGGATAATATGAAAATATTATTAAAGCCTGAGAAGATAATAAGAAGATATATCTAAACCTCTACAAGGAATACCGAATCTACAAAGACAAGCATGCAAAGCTTGCCTACTTAGCCAACAATCTCATTAAGGACATTCCTAGAAGCTTAAGAGACGTAGAAGCCGTGATGGTCCCTCTTCCGATAGACGTGAAAGACTTCCTCAAGCTTTATAGATGAATGGTCGATAGTTTTAGGGCATAGATCCGAAAGCACACTTAGGAGATGTTTTCCCTTTTTTTTATTTCCTTCAGTAATTGACTTTTGGTTCAGTATTTTTCCCATACAGCTTGTGTTTCAATATTTGAATTGTATTTCCAGTTTCTGGGGATGGTTGTTATTCAATAAAGTACTTTTGTTTTAGTATTTTATTCATATTTATTTTTGGATACTCACCAATAAAAAGCAAAACTAGAAAGAAAAAATATACAACAAAAAATGAATAATAAAAATAAATCCAAGTGAATAAGACATTCAAAATAAAATCTTAGCATATTCATACACATCCATGCATTCACAAGTATCACATTTAGCAATTTCATATAGAAAACTCATGATTTTCAAAATCATATCCAGTTAAACCATTGGTAAAAAAGTACCACCTCTCCGACCTCCATACCAAACCAGAGCTCATCAAAAGAAAGTGATGGAACAAATCAAACAAAATCAAGTTGTCTTCCAAGAAGATTTAGAGAAAGTGAAGACTAGCATTGACTCAATGAAAGGAGACATGATTCAAGTTCTGCAAGCCTTGAAAAACATCTTTGAAAGACAAGACCAGATTCCTAGGGTAGCCTTTGAAGAAGTAGCCCAGACTATTGCTGCATAGAGCGATCACCAACCAAGACAAGAACTAGAATTAAGTCCTCTAAAGTCAACTATGGCTCAACAAGAGGTCAAACAGGTTGATACTAAAGGCTTTGTCCCACCTCCTTCGAAGGTAGGGGAATCTCATAACTTGCAGATTCTAGTCAACAATCCACACAACATGGACAACTATATAGACCTGCAGTATGGAGACCATGACTTGGAAGGCATTAACCAAGTGCCTCAAAGGATGGCCCATGCCAATGTTGCTGAAAATCCTATGACGCTCACTCAATTTAAAGCTCTTGAAGAAAGGTTTAAAGTTGTGGAAGGTTATGACGCTTTCGATGTTGATGCTCTTGAAATGATTCTAGTTCTAGATGTAGTGATCCCTCAAAATTCAAAGTACCTGACTTTGGAAAATATAAGGGACTCACATGCCCAAGGAACCATTTATGCATATACTATAGAAAAATGCATACCTATGCTCAAGATCAGAATCTGGTGATCCATTGTTTCTAAGACAGTTTGAGTGGGGCATCTCTAGATTGGTATATGAAATTGGAGCGAGTCCATATCTAGACATGGGCAGATCTTGCCAATGCTTTCTTGATACAATACAAGTACAACTTGGACATGGCTCTTAATCGCATGCAACTTCAGAACTTATCTCAAAAGAAAGAATAGTCCTTCAAAGAGTATGCTCAATGGTGGAGGTAAATGGAGGCCCGAGTACAACCACCACTCCTCAAGAAGGAATTGGTAGATATGTTCATGAGTGTGCTACAAGGCCTATATTATGATAAAATGGTAGGAATCGTATCCTCAGGATTCTCAGATTTGGCAACAATTGGAGAAATAATTGAAGCAAGTGTGAAAAGTGGAAATATCCAAGGGGCATCTTCCAGTACTCCTTACAACCCAAAGAAGCATACTTTGAACTTATCGAAGAAGAAGGAAGGAGAAATTAATGATGTTGCATCACATCCAAAATCACAACAACCATTGGTAATTCCACAAGAACAACAATAAAACAAGTTTGAAAGGCCCCCGAGAAGATTTGATCCTCTCCTTATGCCACACAACCAGCTACTACAACACCTACCCAAGGCATCTTTGGTAGAGCAGAATCCACTAGCTCCTCCAATTAGGGAACTCCCGCCAAAATATGATGCAAATGCCAGGTGTGAATATCATGCCAACTCTCCAGGTCACACCATAAATAAGTGTTGGGCCTTCAGACACAAGGTGCAAGATTTGTTGGATTCCCAAGAAATCACTTTTGACAAGCCTAATATCAAGACGAACCCCATGTCTCTGCATGGCGGACCAACTGTGAACGTAATCGAGGTAGTCACTAACTATAGGGAAAATAAACAAGTAAAAGCTCTGATAGATCTCCTAAAGGAATATCGATTTGAATATGGTTTTATTTTTTGGAACATAATGATCCTTTTGAGAAGAAGTTACAGAAATAGGTGGATCAAGGGATAGTCCGATTCGGGAAACACCCTGAAGAAGAATACGTAGCTGCAATTGATGGAAATATGAAGAAGCCATTGATAATTACTTGCCAAGAAAACTCTTGTAATTCCTTGGGGAGAGTCAAGTACAACTAAAACACCAATGAAGATACCATGCCAGACTCTGAGGATATCAATACTTCTGAAGACTACAATGATGATTAGGGGGTCATCCTTCACTCCTTATGAAAGTGACAAAGCATGCTGTGGAACTACGATACTAATGTCTATGTCAATGGGTTAAAGAAAGAATGTGAGCCATCAATAAGCCATGGACCTGCAATTACAAATATAGCAGGGACATGGGGCATGACCTATAGCAGGCGAATATATGGTCCCTGTAATATGATGGGAGAACTGACTTGGGTGTTTTGTGTTTTATCATAATTGTTGTGGATAGCAAGAGTCTCCACCGGCTTTTCTTTTATCTAATAAAGGAAAGGGTGAAAAGAACAGGAAAGACCTTTTGAGAATTTTCTTGAGTTCAGGGGGGTAGGTTATGAAAAGTGAAGGTGTTAGCATCCTTTTCGTATGTAGTTATCTACGGACTCTTAGTTGATATCTCACTTTGAAATTCTTTGTTTGAAATGTGTTTGTGATTGTTTGAAAGTATTTTGAAAATGCCTTGGTTTCGGAAAACTTTTTAATGATTCTCGTCTCTATAAGAATATAAACAAAGTGTTAGTTTTGAAAATAGTTCAAAGAGATGTTTGTTTTTGGAAAGATGTTTTGAAAGTGTAAGTGTGAAGATGGTTTTATTTGTGAGCAAGCAACTACGAGCGTTCTACCTACTCAAAAAGTCTTAGTTCTTTTCCTCTTTCTTTAGATAGTGTTATCTTACCATTAGTTAGTAAGTAACCATATCATTAGATATGAAGGGACAGGCGTGAGTCGTTGTACAGTCATATAAGGAAAAATTGTAGGATACCTTAGCAATTTGTCATAATGGTCTAAGATTGTTTACCGAAGGCAACATCGAAGGGTCATTGAGGGACTACGATCTTGTATTCGAGGGTCATTGCTAAAATATCCCACGTTCGAGGGATATGACTGTTTTATTTGAGGCAACAAGTGTGGGTTAACCCTGGAGGTGCAAGTGTGCAAAATGTTTTGATATCATACATTTTTTATCTTTGCATTAGGTTTTCTACTTGTTGATTTTATGTCTTGCCATACAAACCCTAGTTACTAGCAATAACATTGAAAGTGATAAATTACGGGAATTTAAGGTTCTATGCTATTATATCATTTGAGGGATGAGGATACAAATTAAAAATGGGGGAAGAAAGCAACTAAACCCTAATTTACTATTACAACCATATTGAATAATGAATAACAATAGAAATATACAATAATGTAAAAGAAAGAAAAATTGTGTTGGTTTGAGTTTCTAATGAAAGGTTTTCATCCTAATTAAACTAATAAAAGAAAGGAAATAATTAATTAGTTTAAACTGATTTTAATAAAATTAAACCTAAATTAATTTAAGAAAAGAAATTAAATTAATTAAGAAAACAATTTTTAGGTTTTTTCATGAAAGAGAGATTTTAGTAATTTAACCTAATGAAAACTAATTAATTATTTACAAAAGAATTTTACCAATTAATCAAAACCTAAATTCTAAGTTAATTACAAAAGAAAATTAAATAAATTTAAGTCTAATTTAATTTTAATTCTAAAAGAAAATAATTAGCTAGGAAGATATTTTTAGTATTTTATTTATAAAAAAAAAAGATAGGTGAGAACAAAATAAAATTTTGAAATTATTTATAAAAAGTAACTTTATATTTTTGGTTAAAATAAAAATAATAAATAAATAAAAGTAAATAAATATATGAAAAAAATAAAAATATTTGGCTGGGTGTTGAAAAAGTAAAAGGGAGGTTTGAAAATAGCAAACAGGCCCAAACCTGTTTTTTTTTGTTGAAATCAGAAAAAAAGAATAAAATGTTTGGTGGTAAAAAAAATGTTATTAGACCTGCACAATGTTTAGTAAAAGAGGTGGTAAAAATATAAAAAACACTAGGCCCAAACATGTGAGTCCAACGCCTGTTTGGGAATTCAGTGAGGTAGGTTTATGGAGGTGCATCGTGAGGATGGCCTTATGGTGCGTTGAAATTTCCTTGATGATGATTAGATGGTTGAGGATGAAGGGTGCATCATGCATGCTAGGGGGTCGCTTGCACTGAATCTGAAATGAGAAAACATGAAAAAACAAAAGGGTACCACTGGGGCTCGAACCCAGGTCCCAAGGGTTAACAGGCGCGCACTTTACCACTGGGGTGGCTATACATCCGTTTATTAAACTGAATCCATAAGAGGACTTCATCTTCTTCCTCGCGCCCATGACTGAAACACCATTTTTGAATTTCGTATCTCACTCATTTCTCAATAAAATTAAAAAATATAAACATGAAACTTGTGTATTTTTTCACCATGAATCCAACCATATAACTAATGTAAGCTAAAAGTCAAAGATGAAGATTAACTTTGTGGCCCTAAATTGAAACCTAATTTTTTCAAAAAGTTCAAATCTAAAATTCTCTACACACAGTCAATATAAATGAAAACTATGGATATGGTTAGCTTTAGGGCAATGATATCTACATTTTTACTTCAGAATGTATGCACAAAGGATGCTTGTATCAAGATATTAAAGTTAGAAAACTTAACTCTTGTAGATGGATTCGTGTATGGAGTTTGAGCAAGCTTTGAGATACCCTAACAATCTGTTTAGATTTCCTGGACCTCCTTGAGTGTATTCCAACCCCTACTTTGCTTTGGGGATGGCTAAAACTCCCTACTCAAGTCAAGTTGTAAGCTTCAGTTTTGGAAATGGTGGATGATGATGGAGTGATTAAATCCAGGAAACAGGGACTTGGATCACTTGCATATCAAGTATGTAAAGTGTTTGGATGATTAAAAGTCAATACGCATAAGTGGATTTTGAGTTTCAAGTTTGAAGCTCAAAAAATGTAGTTTTTGGCGAGTTCTGTGTTACAGAATGCTTGAGGGCACTTGAGGGCTTGTAAACTCACATCTTTGCTTGCAAATAGTCTCTCTAAATATAAGCAAAGAGTTAGAGGAATTGAAGTGAACAACTGTGTTAGGTCTTAAGTTGTGTCTTGGTTGCTTGATTTTGAAGAAAAGTGGAAAACATGGTTTCAAGGCATAGTACAAGAAAGGTATGAGTTTTTTGGAGGCTTTAGACATGTTGCTTCTAGATTTGACATTGCTTGTACTCATATGAAACAAGTTGGAAACTCAAGAAGTTGACTTTGCATAAAGGCTTGCTTTACTAAAATGGAAGTGGTGCCTTTGTGCCATAAGTGGAAAAATTAATTGGACAATAGCTCAAACACTTGGATAATAGTCCAAACAATTATGTAAACATTTAATTAATAAGTGATTAGCAAGTTTGATGCCTGCAAAGCAAGATTTATGCATCATGTAGATTGGATCAAATGTTCATCAAGAAAATGACCTATAATTCATGTTTTTGAGGCCATCTTCAGCCCTTCGAAACTTCTAGCTCAAGCATGATATCTTCAAGTTCTTGAACATTTTGGAAAGCTTGAAACATCCTCTACAACCTTCATGTTTACCATTTTGACAAAATCATCTTAGACATTGGTGAAAATTGGCCAAGAAGTTAGGTAAAAAATCTGCCTAAACTAGGTCAAATTTTCACTAAGTGTTTTAGAAAAAGTGCATGACTTCATGAATTTATAACTCAAAATCCAAGCACATATAGGACTTTATCGGTAAAGAAAAGTTTTATATCTCATCAAGATCTACAACTTTAATGTTGAAAGTTTTCTTTGAATCATCTTGCATCTTGGTGAAAAAGTGGCATGAAGTAATGAAATTATCATGTGTAAAACACTTAGAAAAATTTCTAAGTCTTGAAAAGTTTGACTTTTCACATTGAATTTCTTGATTTATTGATGATAAAACTTCATATTCTTGAATGTGTTGATGAATTGTGATCTTTGAGATCAAATCTTGATAAAAAAAGTTAAAGTTTGACTTTTTATGCATCAGTTGACTTTTCATCAGTTGAGCAAATTTCAACTATCAATCCATTGATCTTGAGGAATGTTTTGAAGCATGAAATTAGGTCAACATGTTGTGTTTGAATCCTTTATATTATGCTTCAAGCCATTAGATCATGCATTAGGTCAAAAATCATTGATCCGTCAAATATAGTCAAAACCCTAATTTTGACCATTTTGCCCTTTTGATGATTTGACTATGTTTCTTGAGGAATTGTGATGAGACCTTGATCATTTGATGAATATGACTTTTAAATGTTGACTTTCGAAAAAAATCATGAAGTTTGATAATAATTTGACCATAATTGACTTTATTTACTCAATACAACTGATTTTTAGTCATCTGAGCAATTGACTGAGCAAAATGTGATTCAGGGCTTGAAACTGCACATGAGTATTATTTGAGCTCTATAATGATACCTGAAAGTCATTTGAGACACTAGAAGTCCAATTTTCCTTGTGAAAATCAAAACCCTAATTTGAGGCATCAGTGTTTAGAAGATGGTTTGACCTAGTCAACACTTGTGCAAGCTTGAGCCATTGAAGATCTTTGTGAGAAATGTCTTGAGAAAAGAGAGGGAAAGTTTTAGGGTACAACAGCTGCCCCTGTTCAATCTTCTTAAACCTTAAGAGTTAGATTGGCGGGTCCTCCATTCGTGACTTGAAGGTGGAAGATGATTGAACACTAGAGTGCCCAGAAATTTACACTCGTTGATGCACAAAGTAATATATTAGGTGATTGTGTCGGAAATGGGCTTGGCAGATGCCATTTGGAGCGGTGATGAAGAGTTATCAGAGATGGGCTTATAGATACCATCTAAGGTGACTGTTGATAGAGATTGGAAGAAGTATCAGAATAAATATTTGGAGCGATTTAATTGAAATAGAGATGAGGTCTTAAATAATCTTTAACTGGATAAGGAATCAGTATAAATATTCGGAGAGATTTAACTGAACTAGAGAAAGCATCTACCAAAACGGAATCAGGATAAATCATTGGTTGATTTAAACTGAACAGGCTGAGGTATTAAATAAAATGTTTGTCATGTAGATAATCGCTCTGTTCTGTTTCTAGAATTGACCTGCAGTCAGCTTGTTGGTAAACCCATCCTGTTTCGGGAATTTATCCCATTGGTGATAAAGATAGTCGCCCTGTCAAGTTTCGGGAATTGATCTTTATCTAACCAAAGAGAAAGAAAGATAGTTTCCCCGTCATGTTTCAGGAGTTAATATTCAATTTTCTCATGTATATAGTTATCCTGTCTTGCTCCAGGTATTAATTTACAATCGTTTTGTTGGTAACCCCGTCCTGTTTCGGGAGTTCATACCATTGGTGATAAAGTTAGTCTCCCCATCCTGTTTCGGGAATTGATCTTTATCTAACCGAAGAGAAATAAAGATAGTTTCCCCATCCTGTTTCGAGAGTTAATCTTCAGTCTGCCCATGTAGATAATTATCCTGTCTTGTTCTAGGTATTAATCTATAATCGGTTTGTTGGTCAACTCGTCCTATTTCGGGAGTTCATACCATTGGTGATAAAGATAGTCACTCTGTCCTGTTTCGAGAATTGATCTTTATCTTACCAAATAGAAAGAAAGATAGTTTCCTCGCCCTGTTTCGGGAGTTAATCTCCAGTCTGCTCATGTAGATAGTTGTCCTGTCTTGTTCCAAGTATTAATCTACAATCGGTTTGTTGGTAAACTCATCCTGTTTTGGGAGTTCATACCATTGGTGATAAAGATAGTCACCCCGTCCTGTTTAGGGAATTGATCTTTATCTAACCAAAGATAAAGAAAGATAGTTTCCTCGTCCTATTTCGGGAGTTAATCTTCAATCTTCTCATGTAGATAGTTGTCCTCTCTTATTTCAAGTATTAATCTACAATCAGTTTGTTGGTAAACCCGTCCTGTTTTGAGAGTTCATACCATTGGTGATAAAGATAGTCACCCCGTCTTGTTTCGGGAATTGATCTATATCTAACCAAAGAGAAAGAAAGATAGTTTCCCCGTCCTGTTTCGGGAGTTAACCTTCAATCTGCTCATGTAGATAGTTATCCTGTCTTGTTTTAGGTATTAATCTACAATCGGTTGTTCACAGATAGTTATCCTATCTTGTTTCAGGTGTTAATCCGGAACTTACTTTTTATTGGTCATAGAGATAACTCCCCCAACTTGTTTCAGGAATTAATCTCTGACCCAATTGAGAAATGTTGATGATATTCATCTGGTGACTGATCTTTCCTAAAAAGGTAAAGATTTTATTATGCAATGTCGTGATGCATGCATTGCGTAATGTTGTTCTCAAAGTAAATGAGATTATGCTATATGTCATGATGTATGAATGTGAAATGTTATTTAAGTGTATCTTTGTCTGGGAAAATAAATCCTTGACAACCGTTGGGGATATTTGGGAAGCTAGATTCCAGACTACTGAAGATGAAGAGTACGTGTATCCTGTTTTAGAATGCTTCCACTGGGAATTGCTGTTTGAGGAAACTCTGTGGGGAATATTGATTTCTGCTTGGGGAGTAGAGTTCATGAGCTTTAGTTGGCCATTTCTCTACTGGGGAATTTAATTCTCATATATCCTGACTGGGGATAAAAGAGATGGATAATCTTCTGACTTATCTGGGGGAGGATGAAGTTAACTGTTATCTGGTCAGATTCCAGGTTTCACAGCAAATTTATGGGGATAGTATTAACTTCGTTGGGGAAAAGGAATTTTGTCAGTTGATCTGTAGTAGTTTGAAGAATAAACTCAAGCTTGGGAGATTGTAGTCCATTGGGGAAATAAACCCTATTGAAGACCTTATTGGGGAAATGAATTCATCTCGGGAAGAACTTTTGCAAGGTTTCTTTCTCAGTTTTGGAAGACCAAACTCGGCTGGGGAAGGGAAATTCCAGGAGATATGCTGATTGGAACTCCGGATGTATGGATTCAACTCTGTGGGGATAATCTTTTTAAAGTGACTCTGTGAAGATATTCCAAATTCTTAAGTAAGTGCTTATTACTGTTTTTGTATGTACATTTGTTAATAGTTAATCATGTTCATATGCATACGCTCATTCATTTTTAGTCATTGGACGTTTTTGCACTCAAAATAAAAAAACCAAAGGTTTGCACTTCAAAGTATATTTGTATTTATAATTTTCCTATAAATAGACATTTTTTATACAGGCAGACAGAAATCCTAGTAATAGGAAATCGTCAAAAAAATGAAAGGAATACAAAGTGAAAACAAAATTTGTATAGCCATGTGGAAGTGATCTCATTGGGTTCCAACTCCGCTATTGCCCCTATGTCTTCAAACACCATCCCTTATCGTTGAAAGAAGTTGATTTAACTGATATTGTACCATTGAACTTGGACCTTGGTGATGAAGTTGGCTATAGTGACGCAACATGGCATAGTCCTACGCTTTAATCCTTAAATTTTTCCTAGACCTCCCTTTCGGGTTTTCAGTCCACCAGGATACCCCTTTTTTCCAAGCCTCCCTTTCGGTTTTTCGACTTGCCGGGTGTACAATATTTTGTATATATCCCTAATTTTTGCCCAAACCTTTATGGTTTGCCGGGACGCCCTTATTTTTTCCTAGGTATGTCAACCTAGCGGGTCATTATTTATTCGTAGTATTTTTTGACTATGTCCGCGTTCACAGGATGCGGGAAATCTTTATCGTCCATAGTGGTTAGCATCATATCACCACCAGAGAATACTTTCTTGACAACAAATGGCCCTTCTTAAGTGGGAGCCCATTTGTCCCTGGGATTGCCTTGTGGTAGAATGATACGCTTTATTACCAAGTCTCCAGCCTGGTAAACTCGAGGCTTGATCTTCTTGTTGAATGCCTTGATCATACGCTTTTGATACATTTGACCATGACAAACAGCAACCAGTCTCTTCTCAACAATCAAATTCAACTGATCCAACCTAGTATGCATCCATTCATCTTCACCTAAGTCTGCTTCTTTCATAATCCTGAGGGAAGGAATCTGCACTTCAACAGGCAAGATAACTTCCATGCCATAGACTAAAGAGAATGGGGTTGCCCCAGTTGATGTTCGTGCCGAGGTACAATAGCCATGAAGGGAAAATAGTAGCATCTCATGCCAGTCTTTGTAAGTCACCACCATCTTTTGCACAATCTTCTTTATGTTTTTATTGGCAGCTTCCACTACACCATTCATTTTGGGTCTGTATGGAGAAGAATTATGATGCTTAATTTTGAATTGCATGCAGAGTTTAGTGATCACAGCATTGTTGAGATTGGTTCCATTATCAATGATGATCCTTTCAGGGATTCCATACCGACATATGAGGTTATGTTTGATAAAGTGGGCTATAACATTCTTAGTGATTGAGGAAAATGAAGTAGCTTCGACCCATTTGGTGAAGTAGTCAATGGCGACTAGGATAAAACGATGTCCATTGGAGGAAGTGGGCTTGATCTCTCCAATCATGTCAATGCCCCACATTGCAAATGGCCATGAAGCAGTCATGACATTCAAAGGAATTGGAGGCACATGAACCTTGTTGGCATAGATTTGACACTTATGGCAAGTCCTCGAGTGATGGTGACAATCATTTTCCATAGTCGACCAATAGTAACCAGCCCTCAGAATCTTCTTGTCCATAGTGTGCCTGCTAGAGTGAGTTCCAAAGATACCTTCATGCATGTCTTCCATGATCTTTTCTGCTTCTTTCTTGTCCATATAATGGAGCATAGTAGAATCATGGTTGCGCTTGTACAGAATCCCATTGCTTAGGAAGAATTTGGCTGAGAATCTCCATAGGAATATTTTGTTGTTGATTGAAGCTCCTTCAGGATACTCTTGTGCTTCAAGGTACCTCCTCACTTCATGATACCAAGGATTCTCTTCATTAGTGTCAATTTCATAACAATGTGCAGGTTCGTCAAATCTTTCGATAGTAATTCTGGGAGCTTCGTTGTCCCAATTGACCTTGAACATAGATGACATAGTTTCTAAGGCATCTACCAACTGATTTTCTTCCCTTGGAAAGTGTTCAAAGGTGGCCTCTTCGAAGTATGGGATCATGGTCAGCACATGCTCTTTGTAAGGGATCAAGTTTGGATGTTTGGTATCCCATTCTCCTTAACTTGACCGATTATTAGGGTTGAATCTCCACATACGCTTAAAAATTTGATTCTTAGGTCAATGGCAGCCTTTAGACCCAAGATGCACACTTCATACTCGGTCGTGTTATTTGTATAATCAAAGCACAGTCTGGAAGGGAAAGGTATATGGCAACCTTCGGGAGAAATGATCACAACATCGATTCTGTTACCCAAAGCGTTGGAAGCTCCATCAAAAACCATAGTCCATCGGGATCCTTGTTCAGGTCCTTCATACCGTCCAGGCTCTTCACAATCAGTTATCAGCATGATATTCTCGTTCAGGAATTCAAAGTTCATGGATTGGTAGTCATCAACAGCTTGATGTGCCAAATGATCCGCCAACACGCTTCCCTTGATTTCCTTTTGTGTAGTGTATTGGATGTCATATCCAGTCAAGATCATTTTCTATCTAGCTATTCGTCCGGAGAGAGCTGGCTTCTCGAAGATATACTTGATGGGATCCATCTTAGAAATCAATAAGGTAGTATGAGTCAACATATACTGTCTTAGCCGGCGAGCAGCCCATTCCAGATTGTAACAAGTTTTCTCGAGCAGTGAATATCTTGTTTCACAGTCGGTAAACTTTTTGCTCAAGTAGTATATTGCATGCTCTTTTCAGCCAGACTCGTCATGTTGGCCCAACACACACCCCATTGAATTCTCTAATACAGTCAAGTACATAATCAGAGGTCTTCCTTCAACTGGAGGCATCAGGATTGGAGGTTCTTGTAGGTACTTCTTGATTTTGTTAAAAGCTGCTTGGCAGTCGTCATTCCATTTAACTACTTGATCTTTCTTTAATAGTTTGAAGATTGGCTCACAAGTAGCAGTTAAGTGAGATATGAATCGGGAAATATAGTTGAGTTAACCTAAGAAACCCCTGACCTCCTTCTCAATGCAGGGATTTGGCATTTCTTGTATGGATTTTACTTTTGCAGGGTCGACCTCAATACCTTTTCCACTGACAACGAACCCTAAGAGTTTTCCTGACCTTACCCCGAAGGTGAATTTATTGGGATTAAGCCTTAGCTTGTATTTCTTCAACCTTTCAAATAGCTTGTGTAAATTATCAAGGTGTTCTTCCTTAGTTTGCGACCTTGAAATCATGCCATCAACGTAAACTTATATCTCATGATGAATCATATCATGAAATAAAGCTACCATATCTCGTTGACAGGTTGCCCTTGCATTCTTCAAACCGAAATTCATGACCTTGTAACAGAAGGTGCCCTACTGTGTGACAAAGGTGGTCTTCTCCATGTCTTCGGGAGCTATTTTGATTTGATTGTAACTGGAAAAGCCATCCATAAAGGAGAACACTTTATGTTGAGTAGTATTGTCGACCAAGACGTCAATATGCGGTAGTGGAAAATCATCTTTGGGGCTTACCCTATTCAAATCCATATAGTCTATGAACATACGGACTTTTCCATCCTTCTTCGGCACCGGAATAACATTTTCCACCCATTAGGGATATGACGTCACTTCCAGGAAACCTACATCGAATTGTTTCATTACCTTAACTTTTATTTTCTCAGACATGTATGGCCGCATGTGACGAACCTTTTGCTTGACTGGAGGAAAATATTCCTTCATTGGTAGACGATGAACTACAATGTCAATATCAAGTCCTAATATATCTTTGTATGACCAAGCGAACACTTCAACATATTCGTGTAACATCAGGACCAATCTGCCCTTGATACTGTCTTCTAAGTTGGTGGCGATCTTGACTACCTTCCTGTCTGCTTCAGTATCTAGGTTGATCACTTCAATTGGTTCTTCGTGCGGTTGAATGGCCTTTTCCTCTTGCATCAGAAGTCTGGCTAGTTCCCCAGGTATTTCACAATCTTCTTCGCCTTCGTCTTCGACTTGGTAGATTGGATGTTCAAAGTCATAAGCGGCAATAGCAGAGTCATTGTCAATGAAATCCGGAGTGGATGTGGATCTGAAAATGTGTGTGTGTGTGTGTGTGCATGTAAGATCACATGGCTATTTTGAAAATGTAATATAATGAAAGAAAGACAATGAGCGCAAAATTTGAATGCAAAAGAGTCCAATGTTTTTCATTAGAATGATCATATATCATATGAAAATGAACAAACCCTTAACAAATGGACCATGGTGCCCCGGGCATGGCACATGGGTTAAAGTCATTGTTTCAATAAAAAATACAGACAAAGTTCTTCAATATTAATAAAACAGTAAATGGTAATTACTCCTGGCTAAAGGAGATCGGAATGAAGTTTTTGGTACGACAATTGTTGAGTCCTTCATTGACAGTCGGGTAGATCCAATCATCAAAGTTACAGTCATCGCCAGAGTCTTCAAGAGCATTCACTTTATGGTTACTAATACGGAGAGGTGGTTTCCCTATGCGAGCACGTCGAACCTCCTTTTGAGACTTGGAGGTGAAGTCCAATCCAAATGTTTCTGACTTGAAAGGGAAATCAGGAAGTTGTCCCCAAATGGTACAACCTCCTTCTTCAATAACTTCACGACATCTCTGAGAGAAGCCATACTTGGTGTATTTTTAGCAGCTTCGGGAGTGTCAGGAGTGGCCTTGGCAACAACAACCATGGGAGAGACCACTTCAAAGGCTTGACAAGGGTTTTCAATGAACTCGACATCCATTTCAACATATTTAAATGAATTTAAATGACTAACCATAAACTCTTCTTCACCACAGACGGTAATAATTTTCCCCTTGACCGGATATTTCAACTTTTGATGTAGTGTGGAAGTCACCGTGTCTTCCCCATATATCCATGGGCGTCCCAGCAGGCATGAATAATCAGGACGAATATTCATCACATAGAATGTTGAGTTGAGGACTTGAGACCCAACCTTGATAGAGAGATTAACCTCTCCATGGACCATCCTTTTAGAACCATCGAAAGCCCTTACTACAATGTCGTTGGGTTTTAAAACCAGTCCATAACAGTCTAGCCTATCCAAATCTCCTTTAGGTAAGATATTGAGAGAAGATCCAGTATCCACTAATACATGTGCCATGGTAGTGCCCTTGTATTCTATGGAGATGTGGAGAGTTTGTTGTGATTCTTCCCCATCGGGGTCAGATCTGCATCAGAGAACCCTAAACCATTGTCGGCAGTCAAGCTTTCTACACATTTTTCAAATTGGTTGGCCGTATTTTCTTGTGGGACATGTTCATTTTTCAAGAACTTTATCGATGCTTGGGCATGCGCCTCGGAACATAGCAACAAAGACAACATAGAAAACTTCGAGGGTGTTTTCCCTAACTATTCCACTATCTTGTGATCACTTTTCTTGATAATTTTTAAAACCTCCTCTATATCTTGGGTAGATGGCTCTTCAATGGTAATATCTTTTGTGGGCGCCTCCGCCTGGAAGGCTCGGTCATTTTTCCTTTCCTCGAGTATCAGGAAAAGGTTTAATAGCAGTAATACAAATAGGTGTAGTAGTATTTGTCGAAGGTGAAATCTCTGGAGAGAAGATTATCCCTGTTCTAGTAACTTTACTGGATCCAAAAATGTTTGTAATGTCAGTAGTTTCATCTTCCTCAATCCACGAATCTTGTTTGATACCATGGTAGTACACTTCCGGCCCATAATTCCAGGGCATAACCTTATCAGAAGAGTAGGGGATTGGCCCCCGTGTGGTGATAATTAGTGGACCTATTCTTGGTTCAATGGGAATCCTAATAGGACCTTTGGAGGTGATCCTAATAGGTTTGTTTGAGATAGTAATGATGGATATGTCTTCAACTTCTTGAGATATAATTTCGGTAAAACTTTTCACAGATGAAGTTCTTTCAAATAAAATCTTGTGGCTATCCATCAGGTGTTGGACACCTTTCTTCAGCCATTCACAATCATTAATTTGTACAGCACAATAGCAACAGTCTTCAAGGTAACCAGGGAACACCCCAACTTTCAACAAATTCTCTTTAACAGTCTTCAGAGGAGTAGTCAAGTTATTGACAGAGGAAACAAAAGCAGCATCTTCAATAGCATTGACACCGTTACCATGATTTGGCATGGGTGCGGTGATTACATTGGGAGTTAGAAGAGGGTCAAATTCAATTGTCTTGTTATCGATTAGATCTTGGATTTTGTTCTTTAGTGCCCAAAAATCATTGGTATCATGTCCGGGGCTGTTTGAGTGGTAGGCACATTTGGCGTTGGGATTGTATTTAGGATATGAGTTATTAATATTAGAAGGGGTATTTCTCAAGGTCACTAAATCAGCTTTCAATAGGTGTTGCAGAGCTTGAGATGGCGACATGTTGATTCTGTAAATTGTCTTCTCAGGATGTCAGGCCTTTGGTGATTAGCTTGTTGTTATGGTCTTTGAGTAGAAGTTGGGTTCGAGATTATAACTGCATTTAATGACTGACGATGGTCCTTCTTGACATGGCCCCTTGACCAATATAAGACATTAGTTTCCTTTTTTCCAGTAAATGGTTTTTTCACAACATTTGAGGTAGAGGCCATATGCATCTTCCCGCTTTCAACCCTCTCACCAGTTAAGATTAATTCAGTGAATCCGGATGATGAACTTCTAATCAATAAGTTGAAAAATGGTCCAGTAAATGTTCCCATAAACATGTCTACCAACTCCCTATCAGTTAAAGGTGGTTGCACCCTGCCATCCAAATCTCTCCATTTTTTAGTGTATTCTTTGAAGCCCTCGTTGGAACCCATGGTCATTCCTTGTAATTGTACCCTAGTTGGCGCAAGATCAACATTATATTGATATTGGCGATAAAAGGTGGTGGCCAAATCCTCCCAAGTATGGATGTTAGTCCCCTCCAATTGGTAAAACCACTCCAACTGCATCCTGGCTAGACTTTCTTGAAAAAGTGTACCTACAGTTTCATATCAACGGTATGCGACTGGATTTTGCGGACGTGAGATCTTAGGTGAAGCTTCGGACACGAGACACCATCGTACTTGGCAAAAACGGGTATCTTGAATTTGTGGGGAATGACTACCCCAGGAACAAAACCCAAGTCATCGAAGTCCAAGCCAGGCACAACTTGGATTTCTACAGCCTCCAATCTGTCTTTTAGTTGCTTATACTTATCGTTGGCCGATGGATATTGCTCATCAAAATAATCTTCATCTTCAGAGATTTGATTGTTTCCACCCCAAGCACGGGTGCTCCTAGTGTCTTCATCTTGATTTTCATCCTTTTCGAAAGAATCTTCTTCAACTTGGACTTGTCTGGCGAGGCGTTTAAATCTCTTCTCCGTGTTGATTACAACTTTCTTCTTTGTCTTCTTCTTCGTAACCAGAAGTGACATCATTTCTTGCTTCCCCTTGGCTAAGTTGAGTAGAGTTTCTTGAAACAGAGAGTTTTGAGTCTGGAAGTCTTTTACAGTTTGCTCGAGATCCATCTTGTACTGAAATAAACAATAGAAAGATGAGGAAACCTGTGTCAGAAAACCTGCTTATGATATGATGCATGTTATGAGAATGTAATGTTTTCAAGGATTTTATGGAATTTAAATTTGCTAGACAAAGAGAAGACAACAAAAATTAATTTCATTAATAAGTTCATGAATTACAAATGCCTCTTTGGCTTACAAAGGTTATAAAATAAACTCCTAAGGCAAAAAATAAAGGCTCAAGTTTCCAATGGGCGTATCCTCTTTGGCGCAATGTAGGCATTTAGGCTTTGCTCTTCGTGAAGTTGCCTCGTGAGCTCCAAAACCTTCTTCTCGCTTGCATAGAATTATGATTCAAAGGTATCTCATTCCCCTTTGAGTTGATTCCATAATCTTTGAAATTCCTTGAAGTCGGTAGGCATGTCAGGATGAAGAAGAGTGTAAGGGGTGTCTCCCTCAGCAACAGGCTCTATAATCACAGGTAGGATGGCTAGGTAAGTCATAATGAGACTTTGAGCACGGGTTCATACCCACTTAAGGTAAGGCTTAAGAGGGATGGAATTTTTATGCCCCAGAGTCTTGCTATCCACCTTGTTTACCATTCTCCAAGCTCATATGAACCTTTGACGATAGCCTTGGATGTCGCCTTTGTAGTCGAATACCAAACCTTAGATGAGCGTATCATGGGACCATCTCTTCGCGTATACCCAAATTGTCGTAATGAAAGAGAAGGGTTATATGTGATACCTCCCCTAATACCCAAGAGTGGAATATTAGGGAACTCCCCATAATGGTCAATGATGGTAATATCCTCCAAAGATCGGGAACACCAATGAATATCCGAGTGTGAGAGTGACATTATCCTTTGAGACCATGTCAAGCCTTGCCCATTCTTCAACGTTGATCAAGGTAGGTGAGAAATAAACCACCTAGAGAGCAATGGAATGCAACACAAAAAGATTCCCCCTTTCCTTCATGGTGCGAGTGTGGAAACAATGTAGAATGTCTCCAAGCAAAGTAGGTTTGAGGTTACGAGAGAGAAAAACTTTGACGGCATTCACATCTATGAGTTGGTCCGGATTGGGAAATAGAACCAAACCATAGATTAGAAGGGCCAAAACATCCTCAAAATCTTGAAAATCCATATCTTCCCAAAACAAATGAGCCTTTTCCAATAGAAACTTGGCTAAGAAACCCTTAACTCTACTCCTTGTTTCCCAATTTTGCCATAATGTCGGATCTCTTCAAATGCAAGGCTTTAGCCATAACCTCAGGCTTTGGAGTTTCCTTTAAACCGGTGAATGGTATTTGATCAAGCACATGCATTCCTAGAAAGTGAGAGAATTCTTCTAATGACACCAATTGATAGTCGGGGAAGGTGAAGCAATGATGCATAGGATCAAAGAATTAGAAGAGCACACACGTCATTTCTTCTTGGAAGTTTGAGGTAGCCAAGTTGAGAAGTCGACCATATTTGTTGGTGGAGGGAGAATCTTCAGGCACCCTTGATGCTAACTCTTGAATTTGAGGAAGCACTTTCACGAATTTGACTCGGATGGTATTTCTACAAGCGGAAGCCATGTCCAACAAAACAGAACAAAGATAAATTCCTAAATCCTTAAAATGGTTAGTGAGAATGCTTATGATGTTATGATGTTTATGATGTCATGAATAATTATTCACAAACAAAGCATACAAAGACCTTAGGTTTAGGCTTGCATGGGTTTCATAGGTAAGTACCCTCTTGAAGTTTAGTTGGTTCAACTTATCCTAGAAAGTAAATGGGTTCTGGGGAATCTCAGTATCATTGATCTTTCTTCATTTGGAATTATTTTAGCACAATCAATCTTTTCTTGAAGCCAAAATATCCAAAAGTATGATCTTAATGTAGTATCGAGTATCAACCAATCTTCAGCTTTGCACCAAAGTCAGCTATCTCACTACTTCCTAATGGCCAAGTTGTTCAACTAAAGGTTCTATGGTCAGTTAGTGCTTCATGACACCATACAGTGGCCCCGCATTCTCATTGATTTGCCACAAGGAATACCGGTAGCCACAAATGTGTCACACTAATGTAGCTATTGCTTTAACCATATCGGTATATGCCGTAAAGTCTCCACAATCTTTGCTACTTACCTAATAATGTTCCCAGATCCGGGTAGAGGATCTATAAAAACCCAAACATAACCCATAATGTAAACCATACAAGTCAAATAATGAAATCATTTTAAAGGTGATCTAATCTCTTAAGTAACCCCAATTTTAAGTTATTTCCCCAGCAGAGTCGCCAGTTCTGTAATACGGTTGGAGAACTGACTTGGGTGTTTTGCATTTTATCACAATTGTTGCAGATAGCAAGAGTCTCCACCGACTTTTCTTTTATCCAATAAAGGAAAGGGTGAAAAGAACATGAAAGATCTTTTGAGAATTTTCTTGAGTTCGGGGGGTAGGTTATGAAAAGGGAAGGTGTTAACACCCCTTTCATCCGTAGTTATCTACGGGATATTAGTTGCTAGCTCACTTTGAAATTCTTTGTTTGAAATGTGTTTGCGATGGTTTGAAAGTATTTTGAAAATGCCTTGGCTTCGGAAAACTTTGTAATGATTATCGTCTCTATAAGAATGTATACAAAGTGTTGGTTTTGAAAATAGTTCAAAGATATGTTTGTTTTTGGAAAGATGTTTTGAAAGTGTAAGCGTGAAGATGGTTTTATTTGTGAGCAAGCAACTTCGAGCGTTCTACCTACTCAAAAAGTCTTAGTTATTTTCCTCCTTCTTTAGATAGTGTTATATTACCATTAATTAGTAAGTAACCATATCATTGGATATGAAGGGATATGTGTGGGTCGTCGTACAGTCATAGAAGGCAACATTGTAGGATACCTTAGCAATTTGTCATAAGGGTCTAAGATCGTTTACCGAAGGCAACATCGAAGGGTCATCAAGGGGCTATGATCTTGTATTCGAGGGTCATTGCTAAAGTATCCCACGTTCGAGAGACATGCCTATTTTATATGAGGCAGTAAGTGTGGGTTAACCCTAGAGGTGCAAGTGTGAAAAGTGTTTTGATTTCATGCATTTTTGTCTTTGCATTAGGGTTTTCTACTTGTTGATTTTATGTCTTGCCATACAAACCCTAGTTACTAGCAATAATATTGAAAGTGATAGATTGCGGGAATTTAAAGTTCTACACTATTACATTTGGGGGATGGGGATACAAATTACAAATGGGGGAAGAAAGCAAATAAACCCTAATTTACTATTACAACCATATTGAATAATGAATAACAATAGAAATATACAAGAATGTAAAAGAAAGGAAAATTGTGTTGGTTTGAGTTTCTAATGAAAGGTTTTCATCCTAATTAAACTAATAAAAGAAAGGAAATGAATAATTAGTTTAAACTGATTTTAATAAAACTAAACCTAAATTAATTTAAGAAAAGGAATTAAATTAATTAAGAAAACAATTTTTAGGTTTTTTCATGAAAGAGAGATTTTAGTAATTTAACCTAATGAAAACTAATTAATTATTTACAAAATAATTTTACCAATTAATCAAAACCTAAAGTATAAGTTAATTACAAAAGAAAATTAAATAAACTTAAGTCTAATTTAATTCTAATTCTAAAAGAAAATAATTAGTTAGGAAGATATTTTTAGTATTTTATTTATAAAAAAAGATAGGTGAGAACAAAATAAAATTATGAAATTATTTTAAAAAAGTAACTTTATACTTTTGGTTAAAATAAAAATAATAAATAAATAAAAGTAAAGAAATATATGAAAAAAATGAAAATATTTGGCTGGGTGTTGAAAAAGTAAAAGGGAGGTTTGAAAATAGCAAACAGGGCCAAACCTGTTTTTTTGTTGAAATAAAAAAAAGAATAAAATGTTTGGTGGTAAAAAAATGTTATTGGGCTTGCGCTGTGTTTAGTAAAAGGGGTGGTAAAAATAGCAAAAACACTAGGCACAAACATGTGAGTCCAACGCCTGTTTGGGAATTCAGTGAGGGAGGTTTCTAGAGGAGCATCATGAAGATGGCCTTATGGTGCGCTGATATTACCTTGTAATGATCAGATGGTTGAAGATGAAGGGTTCATCATGCGCGCTAGGGGGTCGCTTCCACTGAATCTGAAATGAGAAATAATGAAAAAACAAAAGGGTACCACTAGGGCTCGAACCCAGGTCCCAAGGGTTAACAGGCGTGCGCTTTACCACTTGGTGGCTATACATCTGTTTTTTAAATTAAATCCATAAATATTTAAAATAAAACAAATCCTAAGAGGACTTCATCTTCTTCCTCGCGCCCATGACATAAACACTATTTTTGAATTTCGTATCTCACTCATTTCTCAATGAAATTAAAAAATGTAAACATGAAACTTGTGTATTTTTTCACCACGAATCTAACCATATAACTAATGTAAGTTAAAAGTCAAAGATGAAGATTAATTTTTCTGGCCCTAAATTGAAACCTAATTCTTTCAGAAAGATCAAATCTAAAATTCTCTACACACAATCAATATAAATGAAAACTATGGACATGGTTAGATTTAGGGCAATGATCTATATATTTTTAATTCAGGATGTATGCGCAAAGGATGCTTGTATCAATATATTGAAGTTAGAAATCTTACCTTTTGCAGATGGATTCGTGTATGGAGTTTGAGCAAACTTTGAGGCGCCCTAACAATTTGTTTAGCTTGTCTGGACCTCCTTGAGTGTTTTCCAAATCCTACCTTGCTTTGAGGATGGCTGAAACTCCCTACTCAAGTCAAGTTGTAAGCTTCAGTTTTGGAGATGGTGGATGATGATGGAGTGATTATAGTCAGGAAACAAGGACTTGGATCACTTGTATATTAGGTACGTAAAATGTTTGGATGATTAAAAGTCAATACGCACTAGTGGATTTTGAGTTTCAAGTTTGAAGCTAAAAAAATGGAGTTTTTGGCCAGTTCTGTGTTGCAGAATGCTTGAGAGTGTTTGAGGGCTTGTAAACTCATGTCTTTTCTTGCAAATAGTCTCTCTAAATATAAGCAAAGGGTTAGAGGACTTGAAGTTAACATCTGTGTAAGGTCTCAAGTTGTGTCTTGGTTGCTTGATTTTGAAGAAAAGTGGAAAACATGGTTTCAAGGCATAGTACAAGCATGGTATGAGTTTGTTGGAGGCTCTAGAAATGTTGCTTCTAGCTTTGACATTTCCTGTACTCAAATGAAACAAGTTGGGAGCTCAAAAAGTTGACTTTGCATAAAGGCTTGCTTTACTAGAATGGAAGTGATGCCTTTGTGCCATAAGTGGAAAAATCAATTGGACAATAGCTCAAACACTTGGATAATGGTTCACAAAATTGTGTAATCATTTAATTATTGAGTTATTAGCAAGTTTGAAGCCTGAAAATCAATATTTATGCAGCTTGTTTTGAGATTGGATCAAATGTTCATCAAGAAAATGACCTATAATTCAAGTTTATGAGGCCATCTTCATCCTTTTGAAACTTATGGCTCAAGCATGATATCTTAAAGTTCTTGGACACTTTGGAAAGCTTGAAACATCCGATACATCCTTCATGTTGACCATTTTGACAAAATCATCTTGGAGCTTGGTGAAAATTCTCCAAGAAGTTATGTCCAAAATCCGTCTAAACTAGGTCAAATTTTTACTAAGTGTTTTAGAAAAAGTGAATGACTTCATGAATTTATAACTAAAAATACAAGAACTTCTAGTACTTTACCAGCAAAGAAAATTTATAGATCTCATTGAGATCTACAACTTTCATGATGAAAGTTTTCTTTGAATCATCTTGCATCTTGGTGAAAAAATGGCATGAAGTAATGAAATTATCATGTGTAAAACACTTAGAAAAACTTCTAAGTCTTGAAAAGTTTGACTTTTCACATTTACTTTTGACTTTATTGATTTCTTGATGATAAAACTTCATATTGTTGAATGTGTTGATGAATTGTGATCTTTGAGATCAAATCTTGATCAAAAAGTTAAAGTTTAACTTTTTGTGCATCAGTTGACTTTTCATCAATTGATCAAATTTCAACTATCAATCCATTAATCTTGAGGAATGTTTTGAACCATGAAATTAGGTCAACATGTTATGTTTTAATCCTTGAGATTATGCTTCAAGCCATTGGATCATGCATTAGGTCAAAAATCATTGATCTATCAAATATAATTAAAACCCTAATTTTGACCATTTTTCCCTTTTAATGATTTGACTGTGTTTCTTGAGGATTTATGATGAGACCTTGATCAATTGGTGAATATGACTTTGTATTGTTGATGTTGGCAAAAAATCATGAAATTTGACTATAAGTTGACCACAATTGACTTTATTTACTCAATACAGCTGATTTTCAGTCATCTGAGCAATTGACTGAGAAAAATGTGATTGAAGGCTTGAAACTTGACATGAGTATTCTTTGAGGTCTATAATGATCCATGAAACTCATTTGAGGCATTAGAAGTCCAATTATCCTTGTGAAAATCAAAACCCTAATTTGAGGCATCGGTGTTTAGGAGATTGTTTGACCTAGTTAACACTTGTGCAAGCTTGAGCCATTGAAGATCTTTGTGAGAAATGTCTTGAGAAAAGAGAGGAAAAATTTTAGGGTACAACAATCCTGAACCACAAAAGAAATATGATGTTGTGGTTAAGTATTAAGGTAAAGTTATGGTGGAAGCAAGTCGATAACAAGAACCTCCAAGCAAGGATTTTACTGACCAAGAGGCGGAAGAATTCTTGAAAATAATTATGAAGAATGTTTATTAGGTGGTGGATCAGCTACATCAAACCCCAACAATAATTTAAATACTCTCGTTGCTTATCAATTCAGAAGCTCATCGAGACTCTCTATTGTACCCCAAAATTTTCCCTCCCATTTTCTTCAAAACATGCTCATAAATGTCTTAAATACTCAAAGCTACTCAAGAGTTGACTGGTCAAACCTCCTCCTAAGCAAGGGTCTACAAGTAGGGTTTGATGCTTCTCAAATAATATTGGGTTAAAAGGGTCTCAAATGAATTTCACGGTTCATCATAGGTATTCAATAATGCTTATGTAAAGTTTCAAGTCTTGCATCACGTGATTGCTCAGTCAATGGATCAGAAGATTGAAAGTCAATGGTATTAGGTAAAAGTCAACTATGGTCAATATACATTCAAACTTCAAGATTTTTTGACAACATCAACATTTTTAGGTGATATTCATAATTTGATCAAGGGTTGATCATGATTCCTTAAGGAAAGCCCCCAGATCATCAAAGGTCAAAAATTGTCAAATTAGGGTTTTGATTAAAGATGACTGATCATTGACTTTTGGCCTAGTACATGACCTATTGGCTTAAAGCATGATCTCAAGGGCTGAAATACAACATCTTGGCCTAATTACATAGCTCAAGAAATTTCCAAAGATACAAGTTATTGATAGTTTAAGAATTAAATCAATTGATAAAAAGTCAACAGTCACACAAAAGTCAAACATTGACTCTTTGGTCAACATTGGAATTAAAAATCAGGAACCATCAAAACACTCAAAACTATAAAACTTGATCATCAAGAATCAAAAAAGTCAACAAAAGTCAAAAGTTGGAAAATTTTCCAACACTTAGAAAAATTCTAAGTGTTTTGTTCTTAACAAAGTCACTACTTTATGACCATTTTTCACTAAGATCCAAGTTGATTCAAAGAAAACTTTCAACATGAAAGTTGTAGGGATTGATGAATTATACAAATTTATTAATGTTGGATGATCCTCAAAAAGTGCTTGGATTAAAAGATATGGGCCCATGAATTTGTAATATTTTTATCTAACACTTAGAAAAAATTTCAACAAGTTTTGATCAGTTTTTCATATCAACTTCTTGGCTAATTTTCATCAATTTCCCTGTTGATTTAGCCAAAATGGTCAACATGAAAGTTGAAGATAATGTTTTAAGATTTCCAAAATGTCCAAGAGCATGAAATCATCATACGTGTGCTGAGAGATTCAAAGAGATGAAGTTGGCATTTCATTCTTGAATTATAGGTCATTTTTGTAATGAACTCATAACCAAATCTCATAACCATGCAACACAATCTCACTTTGTAGGCCTCTAAACTATCAATCTTTCCATAATCAGAAGATTACACGAAATCTTGAGCCATTACACAAGGATTAGAAGCTTTGTCTAATACATCATTCCATTTAAGGGAAAAAGATCACACTTCCATTCCCATAAAGCATGATTTATGCAATTGTCAACTCTCCTTGATCCTCTCACTTGTTTCCTCTGCATACACTCAACCTAGAAGATCAAAGAACATGTTTAAAGTGTGTAACCACTCTATGAGCCATGGTACTGTGCATTGGAACTTTTATTTCTCAAGAAATCACAAGTTACATCTCAACCAAGCTAAAACTTGATAACTTATAAACTAAGTCCTCTCATCCTCTAAAACTTTTCCTATAAATAGAGAGCATAACACATTGTCCAGAAAACCAGAATTGTCATAAAACCTCTATTTTTTGAGCTTTGAAGTCCAAATCTTTGAATCTCTCAAACCTTGCAACTTTTGTCCAAACAAATCATCCAAATACCTCATATACGTCATGTATTAGTGATCCAAACACTTGTTTTGCCACTGTAACTCCATTATCAACATCCACCATTTTCAAAATCCAACTTTGCAACTTGACTTGAGTAGACCAATCCATACACTTTAAAGGCAAAGTAAAGGTTGCAACACACTCACCAAGGTCCAAGGAAGCTTTTGGCATCATTTATTTGCACCTGGAAGCATCCACACGCGTTCTGAGTTTTCACTTCAAGAGGTATGTTTTCCAAACTGTGATATCTTGATACAAGCATCATTTACAAATACATTCTAAAGAAAAAATGTAGATATCATGCTTATAAATTTAACCATGTCCTTAGTTCTCATTTAAATTAACTGTGTGATGAGAATTTTGACTCTGAACTGTTAGGGTTCGTTTTTGGTACCAACAGGAATTCTTGCTTATCTTTGAGTGTTGGTTAAAATAAGTTATATGGTTGAGTTCGTGATTAAATTTCGAGCAAGTTTGGTGTTTACACTTTTCAAAAAGTTTTAGAAATGAAGCTTTTAGAAATTCAAAAATGGTGGTGTTGTTGTCTGGCGTGAGGAAGAAGAAGACGTGGGAATTCAATTTTTTTGAAATGAGTTTATAATATATTTATTGGGGGGTGTTTCATAACCGGATGAAACAGCCACCCCAGTGGTAAAACAAGCGTGCGTTAACCCTTAGGGACCTGGGTTCGAGTCCCAGTGGTACCCTTTTGTTTTTTTCGCATATTTACTTGCATATCCAGTATGAGCAACACAACATTCATACCATGCGCCTCCTCAATCATCATCACCCAATCCAGATCCAACGTTGTGGACAGGTTACCCCACGATGCACTCCAAGGAATGGTTCTCACAGGATCACCACAGGCACCCGGGCTCTCTATCTCGGGCCTAATATTTTCTTCTTTTCACACCCCCCAAATTCCTTTCATAACTTAGGCCCATTAAAATTCTTTTTTTTTGTTTTACATGAAATTGTTTGCTTTTTTTAATTAATTTTATTTAAATCATAAAATCATAAAAATCATTAAAAAAAATAGATTTAGGTTCTAATTAATTTAATTTTTATAAATAAAAAATTAATTTATTTTTTATAAATAAAAAATTAATTTAATTTTTATAAATAAAAAATTAATTTAATTTAATCATTTTGTTTTATTATTTTAATTAGTTTGTAAATTAATTAAAATTATTTTACACTGTAAAATATTTTTCTAAATAAAACATCAAAAATATTTTTCTAAACACAGAATTTTTTAGGATTTAGATATCTTTCCCTTTTCACTACCTTCACGCACTTTGCTTTCACATTAAAATTTTCCAATATTGTAACTATTAATAGTGTGTAATAGCTTTAATTAGGGTTTACTTTACTTTTCATCCCCACTCATAAATTTGTACTCCCCATCCCTGAAGGGATGTAATAGTGTAGATTTATTTCTCGCATTTTCCCCGCACTTATATATATATATATATATATATATATATATATATATATATATATATATATATATATATATATATATATATATATATATATATATATATATATATATATATATATATATATATATATATATATATATATATATATATATATATATATATATATATATATATATATATATATATATATATATATATATATATATTCAACTGTTAGATTAATTAGGCGTGCATGGCAAGACGTAAAAAAGAATAAACATTAGAAAACCTAATCTCAAGACAAATACTTGAAATTAAAACAAATCACACACATACACCTCTAGGGTAACCTCGCTGGTTGCCTTCGGATTAAACAGTCATGTCCCTCGAACGTGGGATGCTTTAGCAAAGACCATCAGTCAAAAGATCGTAGTCCCTCGATGAACCTTCGATGTTTCCTTCATTAAATAATTTTAGTCCCTTACGAAAATGGCTAAAGCGTCCTACAAGTTTGCTTCTATGACTGTATGATGACCGACGCCTGTCTCTCACATCCAACGATAGGGCTTCCTACTAACTAATGGTAGGGTCACACTATCTAAAGGAGGAGGAAAAGAACATAAACTTCTTTGAGTAGGTAGAAAGCTCGTAGTCGCTTGCTCACAAACTTTTTAAAAACAAAACATATTTCTACAAAACAACACTTTCTTTCATAAATATTTTCAAAACGAACATTTTGTATACATTCTCAACGATACAAGAATCATTACAAAATTGCCGCACTTAGGCATTTTCAAAACATTTTCAAACATACACAAGCACAATGTATTTCCAAAAAATCATCTAGTGATTAAGAGCCCGTAGATAACTACAGATGAAAAGGGTGCTAACACCTTCCTTTTTCATAACCTACCCCCCTTACTCAGAAAAATCTCAAAAGGTCTTTCCTGTTCTTTTCACCCTTTCCTTTATTGGATAAAAGAAAAAGTCAGTGGCGACTCTTGCTATCCACAACATTTGCGATAAAACGCAAAACCCAAAAGTCAATTCTCTCACCGTACTACAAAACTGGCGACTCTGTTGGGGATAATAACTAAAAGTGGGGTTACCTTAAGAGCTAGATCACCTTTATTGCTTTGTATGCTTTATATTTTGGGATATGCTTGGGTTTACTTCTTGTATAAATCCTGTACCTGAATCTGGGGGCATTTTAGGTAAGTAGAAATAGATCATGGAAACTGTACAACATAGACCGATATGTTTGAAGTGATGGCTACGTTAGTGCGACACATTGGTTTGTGCTGGTGTCCCTTGAGTCAGTCAAGGAGAATGTTGGGCTGCCGCGTGGTGTCATAAGCATTAACTGACCTTAGAACCTTAGTTGACACAACTTAGCCATTAGAAAGTAGTGAGATGGCCTACTTTGGTGCAGACTGAAGTTGGTTGATACTCGATACTACACTCAGTGAGATCGGACTCTCAGGATATTTCGGTCGCAAATCAGATGCTTGTGCTGAAACAATGCCTGAGAGAAAAATCAGTGATTTGAGATTCCTAGAGCCCGATTACTTCTTTTAGGACAGGTTGAGTCAACTAAAACTTCAAGAGGGTACTTACCTATAAACTCCATGCAAGCCTAAACCTAAGGCCTTGTATGTTTTGTTTGTGTATGATTAATTGTTAGAACATGTCATCATGACATCATACCATATCATTTTCACTAACCATTTTAAGGACCTATGGATTTATCTTTGTTCTGTTTTGTAGGTTATTTCCTCCGCTCGCATAAACACTATCCGGATCAACTTTGTGAGGATACCTTCTCAACTTGAGGATTTAGTCTCAAGGGTTCCCAAAAGTTCTCCATTCATCAAAAGGCAGGGTCATCTACTCAGTTTGGTTACCTCAGGTTTTAAAGAAGACACGATGAGTGTTTTATTCCAGTTCTTTGATCCCGCACATCACTGTTAAACCTTTCCAGATTATCAGTTGGTACCCACAATGGATGAATTCTCTAAGCTACTGGGAATACCTGTTCTTGATCAAACACATTTCACTAGTTTAGAGAAAGATCCATAACCTGAAAAAATTGCAGCAACCTTACATCCAAAGCGATCCGATATTGTATCTAATTGGGAAACAAGAAGTGGAGTCAAGGGTTTTCTTGCTAAATTTCTGTTAGAGAAGGCTCAATTGTTTCTGGATGCTATGAGTTTTCAAGCTTTCGAGGAAATCTTGGCTTTGTTGATCTATGGTTTGGTGCTATTCCCTAATCCATACCAAATTATAGATGTGAACTCCATCAAAATATTTCTTTCTCGTAACCCTGTGCCTACTTTGCTTGGAGATATTTTGCTTTCTATTTACACTCGTACTATAAGGAAGTGAGGGACTCTTATTTGTTGCATACCCTTGCTATCCAGGTGGTCTATTTCTCACCTTCCCCGATCAGTAGTGAAGAATCAACAAGGTTTGAGGTTCAAAGGATGATGTCGCTCTCTCATTCAAATGTCTATTGGTGTTCCCGATCTCTAGAAGATGTTACTATCATTGACCTCTGCGGGGAATTCCCTAATGTTCCACCCCTTGGCATTAGGGGAGGTATTACTTACAACCCTTCTCTGGCTCTACGACAATTTGGTTATGCTCGAAGAGATGGTCCTCATGACATACTTATCCAGGGTATTGTGTTCGACTATGAAAGTGACCCTCAAGGTTATCGTCAAAGGTTTATACGTGCTTAGGGCATGGTAAACAAGATTAATAGAAATAATTTAGGAAAAAAGAATTCCATCCCTTTGGAGCCTTATCTCAAATAGGTACGAGCTCGCTCTTAAAACCTCATGATGCCATATTCAGCTGTTCTACCAGTGATCATAGAGCCTGCTGTCGAAGGAGACGTTTCTCGCACCATCCTCTATCCAGACATACCCATTGACCTCAAAGAATTGCAGAAGTCCTGGATTCAACTCAAAGAAGAAAGTACCACCTTTGAGACTCAGTTCTATGCTAGTGAGAAGAAAGTGTTGGAGCTCACAAAGAAACTTCACGAGGAGCAAAGCCTTAATGCATACATCGACATGAAGAGGAAGTGTCCATGGGAGACTTGAGCCTTAGGTTTTAGAAGTTCATATTGTTGTCTCTTTGAGACCCATTTGTAATCCTAAGAGGCAATTGTAATTTTGAACTTACTAATAAATTTTTTTGTTTTTGTTTCCTTTTGGCTAGCAAGTTTAAATCTCCTAAGGTCCTTAAAAACATTGCATATACATATCATGCATCATTTCATAAACAGGTTTTCCAATACAGGTTTCCTCATCTATTTACTGTTTATTTCAATATAAGATGGCCCTCGAACAAACTGTCAAGGATCTTCAGGCTCAACATGCACAATTTCAAGAGACTCTTTTGAATCTGGCCAAAGGGAAACAAGAGATGATGACGCTCCTCACCAAGAAAAAGAAGACTAAAAAGTCAGCTGTTATCCTCAATATGGGGGAGAAAATTCAAATGTCATGCTCGACCGATTCAAGTGAATGATTTTTCCTCTAAGGAAGATGACAACCAAGAGGAGGATGGTAGAAGTGTCAGGGGTGAAGAGAATATTTCTGAAGATAAATACTACTCCGACGAACAGTACCCTCCTGTAGATGACAAGTACAAGCAATTAGAAGACCGTCTCAAATCTATAGAAACTTAGAAAGTGCCTGGATTGGATTTTGGAGAGCTAGGTTTGATCCCAGGGGTGGTCATACCTCACAAATTCAAGGTCCCTATCTTTGCTAAATATGATAGGGTCTCTTGTCCCAAACTTCATCTGAGGTCGTATGTTCGAAAGATCCAACCTCATACTGCTGACCGGAAATTATGGGTCCATTTATTTCAAGAAAGCTTGCCTGATACTCAACTTAAATGGTGTTATCAACTGGAAGGAACCAACATTCACATATAGGAAGACCTGGTTGTTGCTTTCTACAAGCAGTATCAATATAATGCTGACCTGGCGCTGACTCGTGTACAATTGCAAAACATGTCCATGGGCTCGAATTAAGGCTTCAAGGATTATGCCCAGAAGTGGAGAGACTTAGGTGGAATGGTCCAACCTCCTTTGTATGACCAGGAATTAGTTGATATGTTCATGGGTACTCTGACAGGCCCATTATTTAATCATCTGATTGAGAGTTCTTCATATGGCTTTACTGAGCTAATTCTGATAGGAGAAGAGTTGAAAGTGGTATTAAGAGTGGGAAGGTTCCAATGGTTGCAACTTTAAATGCTGTGAAGAAACTGTTCAATGGTAATAAAGAAACCAACACTACCTATCTCCAGAAGGGTCATAGTAAAAATGACCGCCATCAGTCTATGGGAGCGGTGTTAATCTCTAATTCGGTGCATGTTCAACAACAACAACAACAGGGAAATCATTGTAGGTCAGATGCTCCGAGGAGGAAGTTCACCAGGATTAATATGCCATGGGCTCAAGCATTGCAACATTTGTTAAAGGCTGAACTCATTTCACTGCGGGATCCTACTAAGAATCCCAACATATCCTCTCCAAAGTACAATCCAAATGCGAGGTGTGCCTATCATTCGAACAGTCCTGATCACGACACCAACATCTGATGGGCCCTGAAAAACAAGATTCAGGATATGATTGATAACAAGGAAATTGAGTTCGACCCTCCAGAGACTATGAACGTGATTACTGCTCCTATGTCGAAGCATGACAAAGGCATAAGTGCTATTAAAGATGTTTTGTATGTTACCTCCGTAAGTGGCGTGGTTACCCATCTCTCAACAATCAAGGAGAATTTGCTACAAGCCGCTTTATTTCCGGGTTATGTTAAAGAATGTTATTGATGTGCAGTTCAACCTAATGGTTGTGGGTTACTGAAGGAAGTCATTCAGCGCCTGATGGATGAACATGTAATTTTGATTGAGAAAGTTCTGTATGCTGAGAATTTGTGCCAAGATTTGTCTCTCATAATTGGTACTCCTTTCAGGATCACTTCCAAGGGTCCTGTAAGGATTACTGCTAATCTAAAAGTTTCTCCTTTAATCATTACAACACTTGGACCTATTCCATATTCCTCGGAAAAGGCTATTCCATGGAACTATGGATCCGACGTCTACTACCATGGCGTCAAACAAGAATTGTCTGATGAAGATACTGAAGAGGCTGATCCCAATATTGACAATATTATGGGGACCAACAAAATTACTAGAAGTGGAAGGATTTTCTCCCTGGAAAACACTCCACCTGTTCAATTCACAATTACCAAGATAACTGTCGAGCCTCGGGGTAAAGAGCCAATGATAGAGCCTGCCCGGATGGAGGCACCAAAAGAAGCTACAGTCAAGGATACCTCTGGACAAGAGTTGGAAGAGGTTTTGAAAATCATCCGCAAGAGCGACTATAAAATTTTTGAACAGTTGGGGCAGACCCCGTCCAAAATCTCCATGCTATCTTTACTACTGTGTTCTGAATCCCATGCGCAGGCTTTAGTGAAATTCTTAAAGTATTTTCATGTGCCGTAAGAAATTTAGGATGATCAATTTGGATGTTATGTGGCTAGTTTAACAACTGATAATGGATTAGGCTTCTCTGGTGTTGACCTAACTCCATAGGGGAGAAATCATAATAGGGCCCTGTATGTCTCCATTTAATGCAGGGGCACTATGTTGGCCCATGTGTTAGTTAATACTGGTTATTCTCTGATTGTTCTGCCAAAGGGCGCTCTTGACAGACTAGCTTATAAAGGGGTTGTTCTGAAACCCAATGACATTATAGTTCGAGCCTTTGACGGGTCCAAAAGAATGGTACATGAGAAGTGGATCTCCTTATCAAAGTGGTTTCACAAATCTTTAAATCCACCTTCTATGTAATGGACATCCAAACAACTTATTCTTGTCTATTGGGACGCCCCTGGATCCATGGGGCAGGCGCTGTTACCTCCACCTTGCACCGAAAATTAAAGTATCATGTGAAAGGGAAGATTGTTACTGTCTGTGGAGAAGAGGAGTACATGGTCAGCCATCTGAATTCATTCTGATACATGGAGATGGACGAGGAATTCATCGAGACTCCCTGTCAAACTTTTGAAGTGATTTCCCCTGCTGCTATTAAAGATGTTTTTGCCATTCCAAAGACTACCAGGGTTTCGCACAAGATGCCTTCCTTGAAAGATGCCAAAGCTACATAGAAGAAGGTGGTTGTACTATTTGGGGTCAGCTTCCTAATATCCCTTACAAATCTGACAAGTTTGGTTTGAGCTTTACTACTGAAGGACAAAGGGCCGTACGCCACGCTCGGGCTGGAAGACCTTCGTTCCGTATCAACAACAATAGAATCAATGTTATAGAGGATGCTGACAATGATATTGACTTTGACAGTTGGATATTTCCTACCATTGGCAACGGGCTCAGCAACTGGAAGGAAGAAGACATTATCTTAATCTCCTTTAGTCAGGAGTAATAGATATTTCTGTTTTATTTCTTTAATAAGTTTGGTTTTGTAATTTCTTTTAAAATAATGACTTTAAACCTTGTGTCTTGCCTTGGGTGCAATGGTTCATTTGTTGAGGGTTGTCATTTCATATGCCATATTTTCATTTAATCAAAACATTGGATGTTTTGCATTAAAATTTTGAACTCTCTATCTTTATTTTACTTTATTGAACTTTCGAATAGCTATGTGTTCTTACACACACCCACACACTACATTGCAGATCCACATACACTTTGGATCTCGTTGATAACGATTCTGCTATTGCTGCTTATGACTTTGAAAATACAATCTACCAAGCCGAGGATGAAGGTGAGGAAGATTGTGAAATACCCAGAGAACTTGCCAGACTCTTAATACAAGAAGAAAAGGCTATCTGACCATACATAGAGCCAGTTGAAGTTGTAAATTTGGGTACCGAGACGGACAGAAAAGAGGTCAAGATAGGTGCCAACTTAGAGGGAAGTGTCAAGAATATATTGATTCAGATGTTCCACGACTATGTTGAGATATTTTCTTGGTCATATGAAGACATGCCAAGGCTCGATACAGATATTGTGGTTCACCGTCTGCCGATGAAAGAGGATTATTCTCCCAATAAGCAGAAGGTTCATTTCCTGCATCCCGAGTGTCAGTGAAAATCAAGGTCGAGGTTATGAAGCAATTCAACACAGGTTTCCTAGCAGTGACGTCATATCCTCAGTGGGTTGCTAATGTTGTTTTGGTAACAAAGAAAGATGGCAAGGTATGAACAGGGCAAACCCCAATGTTATACGGTGGTAGAATTGACTGTTAATACTGGTCTACGTTTTTTGTTCGCAAATGTCGCGGTAAGCAAGAGTCGCCACCGAATTTTATTTTATCCAATCAGGAAAAGGAAAAAGAACAGAAAAAACCTTTTTCGAGATGTTTCTAAGTACGGGGGTAGATTATAGAAAGGGAAGGTGTTAGCACCCTTTCTATCTGTGGTTTTCCACGGGCTCTTAGGTACTTGCTCATTTTGAAAATTGCTTATGTGTGCTTGTTTTGAAAAGTTTTGTTTTGCTTCGTTTTAACCCTTGTTTCTATCCTCAAGAGTGTTACGAAGTTGTTTTTGAAAACTTTGTTTGAAAAGTGTTTGTGTGAAAAAGTTTTTGTTTGTTTGAGCAAGTACTTAGGAACTAATCTACCTACTCGAAAAAGGTCTGTTTGTTTTCCTTTTAGATAATTCTATCCCATTATTGAGAAATAGGTAGCATCGTCGTTGGAGTTTTTTAGGGACATTCGAAGGGACAAATACGATTACAAAAGCAATGTTAGGAAATGTTAGTAATCATCCTAAAGCCTTAAAGATATTTTTTCGAGGCAACATTCGAATGGGTCATTTTAGATCTTTTGGGGCTAGAGGACAACCACTAACAAACCCTATACTTCATGACCATGCCAATTTGCTCCAATTATCCCTTGATTTCTTTGCTATATGATATCTTTCCAAAACAAGCATAATCATGCCAATTTGATCCAATTATCCATTGATCTCATTTGATATGATTTGGCCAGCTTGATTAGATTGTGATTCCTACAAAAATCAGATCAAAAATCAATCTTTTATATTTTTTGCAATTTATTTGATTTAATCTAACTTTTAATAAATCAAAATCAAAATCAAAATAAATAAATAAGCAAATAAAGTGTGGATGCTGATTTGGGTCGTGGACCATGTTTCCAACAAGATTCAATCATGAAAAGCTAGGCCCATTTGACAAAAAATGTATTTTTGAGCACATTTAACTTTTCGCAATTTTGCAAAAATGGTCAACTTTGAAAATGCATATCTCCTCCAATTTTAACCCTAGAGAGGTGTTCTGGGACTTTTTAGAAATCTTAGGATGTCCCCTAAACAACCCTTTTAGTTTCATCTCAATTGGGTCTTCAATGTTCATGTAAGAAGCTTTGACCCAAAAGGTGTTTTTGTTGACTTTTCAAAAGGACCTATAATATAGAAATTCATATCTTTTGATGAGTGCATATTTTGAACTTGAGGGATGAATATTAATTGTAGGGAATTTCATTCTCTTCAAAATGAGCCTTGGATGGAAAATTTATGATAAAATATGAAGAAGTTATGCCTGGTCAAAGTTTGGTTGACTTTTCCTATGAAACCCTAATTTAACAACTTTTTGGGTTTTGATGAATTTGGGGAATTCCTTGAGGAATCATGATCAACCCTCGATAAAATGATGTATATCTCTTTAAAATGTTGATGTTGACCAAAAATCTTGAAGTTTGACTGTATGTGGGCCACAGTTGACTTTTGACCTAGTATAGTTGATTTTCAGGCATCTGGGCAATTGACTGAGCAAACTTCTTGTGCAAGGCATGAAACTTGACATGGATGATATTGAGAACATATTGGGACCATGGAAGGCATTTGGGACCCTTGGACTTCAACCATCTTGATGAGGATTGAAACCCTAGTTTGAAGCTTGTTGCCTTAAGAGGAGGATCTGTCTGGTCAATCCTTAGTCATCCTTGAGCAATTGAGGACCTCTAGAGGCATGTCTTGAGTGAAATGAGAGGGAAAATTTTAGGGTACAACACCCAAGGATGACTTCTCGTTGCCACATATTGATGTCTTGGTCGATAATACCGCTCATCACAGGGTATTCTCTTTCATGGATGGTTTCTCAGGTTATAATCAGATCAAGATGGCGCCTGAAGACATGGAGAAACTACCTTCGTCACACAGTGGGGAACTTTCTGTTACAAGGTCATGCCTTTTGGGTTGAAGAACGTCGGGGCAACTTATCAGCGTGCCATGGTAGCCTTATTTCACGACATGATTCATCATGAGTTAGAATTCTACGTCGACAACATGATAGCAAGGTCACAGACTGAAGAAGAACATCTTGATCATCTGCATAAGTTATTTGAAAGGATGAAGAAGTACAAGCTAAGGCTAAATCCGAACAAATGCACTTTTGGGGTGAGATCTGGTAAACTCTTGGGTTTCGTCGTCAGTGGTAAAGGTATTGAAGTTGATCCCACAAAAGTTAAATCTATCCAAGAAATTTTGGCTCCCCACACCGAGAAAGAAGTCAGAGGTTTCTTAGGACGTTGGATTACATTTCCCGATTCATTTCTCATTTGACTGCTACCTGTGAGCCAATCTTCAAGCTGCTGAAGAAAGATCAGGTAGTAAAGTGGAACGAAGACTGTCAAATAGCCTTTGATAAAATCAAGGAGTACTTACAAGAACCTCCAATTTTGATGCCACCAGTTGATGGAAGACCTCTAATCATGTACCTAACAGTGTTATAGAACTCAATGGGATGTGTATTGGGGCAGTATAACGAGTCTGGTCGAAAAAGAGCATGCAATATACTACCTTAGAAAAAAGTTTACCGACTGTGAAACAAGATATTCACTGCTCGAGAAAACTTGTTGCGCTTTGGCATGAGCTGCTTTTCGACTAAGACAATATATGTTGACTCATACTACTTTATTGATCTTTAAATGGGATCCCATCAAGTACATATTTGAGAAGCCAACTCTCTCCAGAAGAATAGCCCGATGGAAAATGGTCTTAACAGAATATGACATTCAGTACACCACTCAAAAAGCAATCAAAGGAAGTGTACTGGCAGATCATTTGACACATCAAGCTGTTGACGATTATTAGTCTATAAATTTCGAATTCCCAGATGAGAACATTATGCTAGTTACAGATTGTGAAGAGCTTGGATTGTATGAAGGACCTTAGCTAGGATCCTGATGGACTATGGTTTTCGATGGAGCTTATAACGCACTTGGCAATGGGATCAATTATGTAATTATCTCTCCTCAGGGTTGTCATACGCCTTTCTCTGCCAGACTTTGCTTTGATGCACCAATAATATGGCTGAATATGAAGCGTGCATCATGGGTATTAAAGCTGCTATTGACCTGAGAATCAAATTCTTGAGCGTATATGAGGATTCAGCCTTGGTAATCAGTCAGGTCAAGGGAGAATGGGATACGAAGCATCTGAATCTTATCCCTTACCGAGAACATGTGCTAACCTTGATTCCGTACTTCAAAGAGATTACTTTTGAGCATATCCCAAGAGAGGAGAATCAGTTGGAAGACGCATTAGCTACCATGTCATCCATGTTCAAAATTAGATTGGACAATGAGGCTCCCAAAATTACCATTGAAAGATTCGACGAACGAGCACATTGCTACGGAATTGATACTGATGGAGTAGAAGAAAAACCTTGGTTCCATGAAGTGAAAAGGTACCTTGAAGCTCAAGAATACCCTGAAGGGGGAATCGATCAATGACAAGAAATTCCTACGGAGGTTCTCGGCTAAGTTCTTCTTGAGCAATGGAATTTGGTACAAGCGCAATCATGATTCGACTCTACTTTGTTGTATGGACAAGAAGGGCATAGAAAATTATGGAAGATATGCATGAAGGCATCTTCGGTACTCACTCCAATGGGCATACTATGGCTAAGAAGATTTTGAGAGCAGGTTACTATTGGTCGACTATGGAAACCGACTGTCACCACCACTCAAGAACTTGTCATAAGTGCCAGATCTATGCTGATAAACTTCATATGCCTCTGGTTCCTCTGAATGTGTGTACTGCTCCTTGGCCATTCACAACATGGGGCATTGATATGATCGGTGAAATCAAGTATACTGCTTCTAATGGACATCGCTTCATTCTCATCGCCATTGACTACTTTACAAAATGTGTTGAAGCAACCTCGTTTGCCTCTGTTATTAAGAATGTGGTCATCTGGTTCATTAAGCATAACCTCATCTGTCAATATGGCATCCCTGAGAGAATCATCACGGACAATGGTACCAACCTCAACAATACTATGTTCACTAAACTCTACACGCAGTTTAAGATCAAGCACCACAACTCTTCTTCGTATCGACCAAATATGAACAGCGCAGTGGAAGCCGCCAACAAAAATATTAAGAAGATCATACAGAAGATGGTTGTGACTTACAAAGACTGGCACGAGATGTTACCATTTGCTCTCCATAGCTATTGCACTTCAGCGTGAACATCAACTGGGGCAATCCCATTCTCTCTAGTCTATGGTATGGAAGCTGTCCTACCTGTCGAAGTTCAGATTCCTTCTCTGAGGATTATGAAAGATGCATATTTAGACAAAGACGAGTGGATTTAAACCAGGCTAGAATAGTTGAATTTGATTGACGAAAAGAGGCTTGCGGCTGTCTGTCACAATCAGATGTTACAGAAACGTATGATCAAGGCATTCAACAAGAAAATCAAGCATCGGGTATATCGGGCTGGTGACTTGGTAATAAAGCGCATCATTCTACCGTAAGATGATCCCAGGGGAAAATGGACTCTCACCTACGAAGGTCCATTTGTTGTCAAGAAAGTATTTTTGGGTGGCGCTATGATATTAACCACCATGGGCGGTGAAGATTTCCTGCACCATGTGAACATGGACATAGTTAAAAGATACTACGTATGAAAGCGACCCGCTAGGTTGATTGTCCTAGGAAAAAATAAGGGCATCTCGGCGAACCAAAAGGGTTTGGGAAAAATTAGGGATATTGTGATACGGTGGGAGAACTAACTATGGTTTTGCGTTTTGTTTTCGCAAATGTTTCGGTTGAGCAAGAGTCGCCACCGACTTTTTATTTTATCCTAAGGAAAGGTTTAAAAAGCACAGCAAAAACCTTTGAGATTTTTCTTGGGTTCGGGGAGTAGATTATAGAAAGGGAAGGTATTAGCACCCTTTCTATCCATGGTTATCCATGGGCTCTTAGGTACTTGCTTAGATCAACTTGCCTTGGTTTTCAATTGTTTGAAATGGTGCCTTATGTGTGGTTTTTGAAAAGGTTTTGAAAAAGATGCCTTGTATAGGCTACCCTTGTAACAATTCTTTACTCGAATGTTTTACAAAAGGTGTTTGTCTTTTTGAAAAGATGTTTCAAGGTTTTTGAAAGTTTGTTTTGAAAGTGTTTGTGAAGTGTGGTTTGAAAAATAAGCAAGTGTTTTCTTTGCAAATTGACAAGTACCTAAGAGTTATCTACCCTAAAGTTTTCTCAAAGATTCTTGTTATGTTTTAAACCTTTTGACAATTTTGTTCCACCATTGCATTTGGTGGACAATCTTGTATTAGGATGTGAAAGGGACGGGCGTGGGTCATTGTTTAGACCATAATTACAATAGTGCTAAGTATCCTTGGGCAATTTTTCCTTTGAAAGGGACTTTGATCATTTTAGGCAACTTTCGAAAGCGTCATCGAGGGACTATGATCATTTGATTTTTTGCTTTGCCCAAAGAGACCTAACATGCAATATGGCCTAATTTTGAAAGGCAACAAGTGGATGTAACCCTAGGGGTGTTAGTGTGCAAGTGTGTTTTATTGCATACAAGAGTTTTTTCTTTGAATTAGGTTTTTCTATTTCGTTGATTTTTATCTTGCCATACATGTCCTAATTACTAGCAATAAGAAGCGGAAATATAAAATCCTACGCTATTACAATAATTAGGGGAGGGGGATACACATTTGTACATAGGGGGTTCAACGAGAAAAATAGACAAAAAAGAAAATAACAAAAAACAAGATATATATAGAGAGAGAGAGAGAGGGAGCCCGCGCGCTGCTGGGAGGTCATCAGAAGTTCTGACTCAGATCCGCTGCCAGATGATCAACCTCTTGGTTAAACTGTATGAGTCAGAACTTCTGACTCTGGCACCTGCAAAACAGAACCTTGTTAGTGGGGAAATAAGAAGTTTTGATTCCCCTACGCTGCAAGACAGAAGTTTGTTAGTGGAGAAACTAGAAGTTCTGATTCTGCTGAAAAGGTAATAACTCTCAGAGGTTCTGATATCATTGACAGCAAAACAGGCTTCAGATGTGCTAACGTCAAAGTCAGCACTTGGCTTTTCCCTGTACTAACCAGAACATCTGCAATCCTGTTGTTACTCCACAAAACAGGAAACATATTTGGAACAGATCCAGCAAATACAGAAATGTTTCAGAGGTCAGAACCACCAAGGTCCCAGGCAAGTCCTATACTGGCTCAGAACGTTCTGAGGTATGAAAATCCTCAGAACATAAACAGCAACAACGTGATATTTACATTATGTTTATTTGAGTATGCACAGCTGATGATGCTTAACAGCGTGATGAGGGTCAGCAGGTGCTTACCTGACTGTTGGAAAAGTTGGTGGGTGAAAGTTAGCTTTTGGCTCTGGTAGTGTTCTGGACAGATTTTCTTTGAAAGGGCTGGTAAAGGCGTATACGTATGTAGGGTCAGAAGTTTGGAAAGGGTTTTTTTTGGTTCACAGAGAAAACTGGATATTTGATGAAGTTTGAAGGTGAGAAACTCAAAGTTATGAAGCAAAACTGGAGATTTTGACAGAGCTTCAGAACGCTATGTTGCTAAGAGTTCTGTTTCTCACTTAGCAATTTCTGTTTCTTTTTCTTGAACGCCTTTTGCAGTGGTGAAGACTCTCTATTTATAGGCAAAGTTCTTGTGGATGCCTTGAACATTAAAGCGCCAACAGAGTTTGAATTTGTTCTTTGACAAAAATTCCTGGGAAGTTGTGAAAACAGATAGCTTTCAGCCTAGGCTGCAGCAGCAGGCGTAGATTGGGGAGAAGTGACCTATGACGTGGGCGGTGGCGCGTAAACCCATGCCAGAATCTTCACAAAAGCGTTTTCCAAGCCACACGTGAATGTTCAGGAGTGGTTGGAAGCATTAATGGGCATTAAATGGTGATAAGACCTATCAGCATCCATATTCTGGTAATGGAAACCAACGTTGCATCAGCAGCGTAGACCATGCTCTGGCCTTGGCTACCTGTTGTCTTAGTAAGCTCTGTAGATTCTCCTGGTTTTCTGGTACGTTCCTTGGATTTACTTCTGGACCTCCTGGGCTTAGAGATTCTGTATCAGTGTGACACCCACTCTTCTGATCTTTCATCTTCTGATTTCAACCTGTTCTGAAGGAGCCTTCAGATTTCCCTGCTTCCCTTGCATTCCTTTAGCAAATTCTGACTGAGCTTGTGTAACTGCTCAAGGGGCATGTTCTGTTTGAGGCTTACATACTGAACCACGTTTACAACTTCTGATTGAACTGATGTAGTTGCTGAAAAGCCAACTTCTGACCACGCTGAGCCAAGCTTGCAACTTCTGACCGTTTTTATCTGGAATGGGTCCAGAAGTTCTGAAGCGCTGATTTTTTCCTTAAACACTCATTTTAGAGAAATGTTCTAAGTACTTAGAATTTGATTTTTCTTAAGATAAAAGCGTCGTTTTTCTGGAGTTCGTGAGATCATCTTGCTCTTGTAAGCGGCTTGCTTGGGCAAAAGGATAACTCAAGACTTGGATTTGTTTCAGAGGGACCTTGAAAATCCAAGGTGGTTTCCTGAAGAAAGGGAGGGCAAATTTTGGGGTACAACAGTTGCCCCTGTTCAATCTTCTTGAACCTGAAGAGTTAGATTGGCAATATTGCCTTTCGTGACTCGAAGGTAAAAGGAGATTGGACACTAGAGTGCCCTTAAATTTGCACTCGTCAAAGCAATGGATGCGGAAATGGGCTTAAAGATGCCATTTGGAGATGGGATTAAAGATGCCATCTGGAATGAAAATCAGAAAGGTGTCCCTGTCTTGAACCATCTCTGAACTGGGGCTTGAATAAGCAATAGATTGACATCCGTTGTTGGGAAGAATCCATAAAATGTTTTCAAAGGTTGCATCTGAATAAGCTGATAGATTATCATCCGTTGTTGGGAAGAATCCATAAACTGTTTTCAGAAGTCTTGAGAAGAATCTGAACAAGCGATAGGTTAACTTCCGTTACTTGGAGAACCTGTGAACTGTTTTCAGAAATCTTGAAGTTGAATAAGCAATAGAGCAGCATCCGTTGTTGGGAAGCGTCCGTAAACTGTTTTTTTCAAAAATTGCATCTGAACAAGCTGATAGATTATCATCCGTTGTTGGGAAGAATCCATAAACTGTTTTCAGAAGTCTTGAGAAGAATCTGAACAAGTGATAGGTTAACATCCGTTACTTGGAGAACCTGTGAACTGTTTTCAGAAATCTTGGAGTTGAATAAGCAATAGAGCATCATCCGTTGTTGGGAAGCGTCCGTAAACTGTTTTCAAAAATTGCATCTGAACAAGCTGATAGATTATCATCCGTTGTTGGGAAGAATCCATAAACTGTTTTCAGAAGTCTTGAGAAGAATCTGAACAAGCGATAGGTTAACATCCGTTACTTGGAGAACCCGTGAACTGTTTTCAGAAATCTTGAAGTTGAATAAGCAATAGAGTAGCATCCGTTGTTGGGAAGCGTCCGTAAACTGTTTTCAAAAATTGCATCTGAACAAGCTGATAGATTATCATCCGTTGTTGGGAAGAATCCATAAACTGTTTTCAGAAGTCTTGAGAAGAATATGAACAAGCGATAGGTTAACATCCGTTACTTGGAGAACCCGTGAACTGTTTTCAGAAATCTTGGAGTTGAATAAGCAATAGAGCAGCATCCGTTGTTGGGAAGCGTCCGTAAACTGTTTTCAAAAATTGCATCTGAACAAGCTGATAGATTATCATCCGTTGTTGGGAAGAATCCATAAAATGTTTTCAGAAGTCTTGAGAAGAATCTGAACAAGCGATAGGTTAACATCCGTTACTTGGAGAACCCGTGAACTGTTTTCAGAAATCTTGGAGTTGAATAAGCAATAGAGCAGCATCCGTTGTTGGGAAGCGTCCGTAAACTGTTTTCAAAAATTGCATCTGAACAAGCTGATAGATTATCATCCGTTGGTGGGAAGAATCCATAAACTGTTTTCAGAAGTCTTGAGAAGAATATGAACAAGCGATAGGTTAACATCCGTTACTTGGAGAACCTGTGAACTGTTTTCAGAAATCTTGAAGTTGAATAAGCAATAGAGAAGCATCCATTGTTGGGAAGCGTCCGTAAACTGTTTTCAAAAGTTGAGAAGAATCTGAACAAGCTGGTAGATTATCATCCGTTGTTGGGAAGAATCCGTAAACTGTTTTCAGAAGTCTTGAATTTGGAAGAAGAACCGGTGTAGGGTTCCCTGATGATGAGCTCGCGTAGAACTGCATCTGGATAAATCTGGGATAAGCATTAGAATGTTGCCATGTCTGGGTCAGATCTGAAATATTCCTGGAAGGAATTTCGGGAGATAATGATTTTTGGTCTGTCGACTGATCTTACCTGAAAAGGTAAAGGGTTAGTTATATGCAATGTCATGATGCATGATGCCATGTATGTTATATGATATGAATGTAAATGGACGTGCATGTAAGCTGGAGGGCTGTCTTGCAAAGGATAGATGAATCTGAGATGGCTGAAGATAAAAGTATCTTGAATGCTGCCGGGAAGAATAATTCCTTGGCTGTTGCTGGGGAAGAGAGTTCCTGATGACTTCTACTGGGGAGCTTCGATCCAATAGACTCGTGTTGGGGATGCAAGACTGAGAATCTTCACCTTGGTGGGAAGTAACTCTGGCGACTTCACTGGGGAACTCAAGATTTGCCCTCCCAAAACTCTGTGGGGAGAAGGCTCACTAGTCTGGCTCCGCTGGGGATAATGAAACTTGACTCTGAGGGGAATTGAATTCCGGAGGATTCTCTGGCTGGGGATTGTATTGGTAAGTTATGCTGGGGAACTCTGATGAACTCCGCTGGGGATAGGAATAAATTTGGCGAGTGCGATCTTCCGTGGCGCTAAGCTGAGGATAACCCAGTTATAAGCCCTTGTGAGGAACAATTTTGAATAAAACTTGGGTGAGACGTCCTTACTCTACAGGGGGTAAGCCTCCAGAATCTACTGGGGATAAGCATCAAGCTTTGCTGGGGATATGGATTCCAAATCTCCTGGGGGCTTCCTTTGAAAGGGTATCAGGATATCCAACTGTATCTTCAACCTATCAGCAATCCTCTTTCTTGATAAGGAAATGATTATGTTCAAATGCATATGCCTATTTAACAAAACATTGGACGTTTCTCAAAATAAAACAGATAGTGCAAGAGAAAAAGTGAATGGAAAAGACACAAATTTCTGGGAAGAGTATTCGTATTGACTTTCTATGAGTATATTTGTACAAAGGAGACAATGATCCTAGTAAGAGGATTTTGTCGTAAAGATTTATACAAAATAAAGGATGGCTATGTGAAATAATTCCATGGGATTCCATTCCGCTATAGCTTTCACAACTCTGAATATCTGTCCATTCAATGCTTCGTTTGCCGATGACTGGATTGATCAGAAGCCTGGAACTGGTTGATGAAGAGATTGTCCTTGAAGTGATCCGACAAGACATAGTCATACGCTTTAATTCCCTAACTTTTGCCTGAACCGCCCTTTCGGGTTTTCGATCCACCGGGAAACCCCTTTTTGCCCAAGCCGCCCTTTCGGGTTTTCGACTTGCCGGGTGTACAGATTTTTTTTGTTTTTATCCCTAATTTTTGCCTGAACCGCCCTTTCGGGTTTTCGATCCACCGGGAAACCCCTTTTTTCCCAAGCCGCCCTTTCGGGTTTTCGACTTGTCGGGTTATTTTATGCGTAGTATCTTTTGACTATGTTTGTGTTCGCAGGGTGCGGCAAATCGTCGCCGTCCATGGTGGTCAGAATCATTGCACCACCAGAAAATATGCTTTTGATCACAAATGGTCCTTCATATGTAGGAGTCCATTTGCCCCTGGGATCACTTTGCGGCAAGATAATCCGCTTGATTACGAGATCTCCGACTTGATACACTTGACGTCTGACTTTCTTATTGAAGGCCTTGATCATCCGTTTTTGATACGCTTGACCATGGCATATAGCAGCGAGTCGCTTTTCGTCGATCAGATTGAGTTGATCAAGTCGGGTCTGCATCCAATCATCTTCATTCAAACCTGCATCCTTCATAATCCTTAGAGAAGGAATCTGGACTTCCATAGGCAAAACAGCTTCAATGCCATAAACCAAAGAAAATGGGGTTGCCCAAGTTGAAGTACGTGTCGTCGTACGGTATCCATGCAGAGAAAACGGTAACATCTCATGCCAGTCTTTGTAAGTGACTGTCATTTTCTGAATGATCTTCTTAATGTTTTTGTTCGCAGCTTCAACAACATCGTTCATCTTCGGCCGATAGGGAGATGAATTGTGATGATAAATCTTGAACTGTTCGCACAATGCGGTGATCATCGTGTTATTTAGATTTGTGCCATTGTCTGTGATGATCCTGTCCGGAACACCATACCGACATATGAGATTTTGCTTGATAAAGCGGGCAACCACATTTTTAGTAACAGAGGCGAAGGAAGCTGCTTCGACCCATTTGGTGAAATAGTCAATGGCGACCAGGATGAAGCGATGTCCGTTGGAAGCCGTGGGCTTGATCTCTCCAATCATGTCAATGCCCCACATTGCAAAGGGCCACGGAGCAGTCAGAACATTGAGGGGAACCGGAGGGATATGAACTTTATCAGCATAGACTTGGCATTTGTGGCAAGTACGGGAATGTTGATGGCAGTCAGCTTCCATGGTAGACCAGTAATAGCCTGCCCTTAGGATCTTCTTAGCCATTGTATGCCCGCTCAAGTGAGTGCCAAATGTGCCGCTGTGTATCTCAGTCATAATCAACTCTGCTTCAGCTTTGTCTACGCATCGGAGTAATACACAATCATGGCTTCGTTTGTAAAGGATGTCGTTGCTCAGGAAGAATTTGGCAGCAAATTTCCTTAAGAACTTCTTGTCATTTACAGAAGCTCCTTCGGGATAATCCCTAGTCTCGAGATACCTTTTGATTTCATGGAACCAGGGTTGTTCCACTACTTCTTCGGTATTAATCTCGTGGCAATGCGCAGGTTCATCCATTCGCTCAATGGTGATTTGGGGAGCCTCGTTATCCCAGTTGAGTTTAAACATGGAGGACATTGTGGCTAGAGCATCTGCTAGCTGATTCTCTTCTCGCGGGAAATGCTCGAAGGTAATTTGCTCGAAATGAGGCAACAATGTTAGGACATGTTCTTTGTATGGGATAAGATTAGGATGCTTGGTATCCCACTCTCCTTTGATTTGACTGATAACCAAAGCCGAGTCCCCAAATACGATCAAAGATTTGATCCCCAAGTCTATAGCAGCCTTGAGACCAAAGATGCAAGCTTCGTATTCAGCCATGTTGTTTGTGCAGCTAAAGCAAAGTCGGGCCGTAAAAGGAGTGTGACAACCTTCCGGGGAAATGAGTACCGCGCCGATACCGTTTCCAAGTGCATTTGAAGCACCATCGAAGTACAGGGTCCATCGGGATCCCTTTTCGGGCCCGTCATACGGTCTGTCACCTTCAATGTTGTCCAAATTCATGATGTCCTCGTCCGGGAAATCAAATCTCATGGGTTGATAATCTTCGATAGCCTGATGAGCCAGATGGTCAGCTAGTACACTCCCTTTTATAGCTTTTCGGGTGGTGTACTGAATGTCATACTCAGTTAGGATCATTTGCCATCTGGCTATCCTTCCAGATAAAGCGGTCTTTTCGAAGATATACTTGATAGGATCCATTTTGGAAATCAACAAGGTAGTATGAGTCAACATATACTGTCTTAGTCGGCGAGCAGCCCATACCAAAGCGCAACAAGTTTTCTCGAGCAGTGAGTAGCGAGTCTTACAGTCGGTAAACTTTTTGCTAAGGTAATAAATGGCATGCTCTTTTCGACCAGACTCGTCATGCTGGCCCAAAACACACCCCATTGAGTTATCCAAGACGGTCAAATACATGATCAATGGTCTTCCTTCAACGGGTGGCATCAGAATAGGAGGTTCTAGCAAATACTCCTTGATTCTATCAAAAGCAGCTTGACAATCGTCGTTCCACTCGACTACCTGATCTTTTTTCAAGAGTTTGAAAATTGGCTCACAGGTAGAAGTCAGATGTGAGATGAATCTGGCAATATAGTTCAAGCGCCCCAAGAATCCTGTAACCTCCTTTTCGGTACGGGGAATAGGCATCTCTTGTATTGCTCTTACTTTTGCCGGATCGACTTCAATGCCTTTGTTGCTTACAATGAATCCCAGAAGTTTACCAGACCTAATTCCAAAAGTGCACTTGCTTGGATTCAGCCTGAGTTTGTATTCTTTCAACCTGGCAAACAGCTTTTTTAGATGTTCAAGGTGCTCTTCCTCTGTTTGTGACCGAGCTATCATATCGTATACGTAAACTTCGATCTCATGATGTATCATATCATGAAATAAAGCTACTATGGCGCGTTGATAAGTTGCCCCTGCGTTCTTCAGCCCGAACGACATCACCTTGTAACAGAAAGTGCCCCATTGTGTGACAAAAGTTGTTTTCTCCATGTCCTCGGGGGCCATTTTGATTTGATTGTAGCCCGAGAACCCATCCATGAAGGAAAACACTTTATGCTGAGCTGTATTGTCGATCAAGATGTCAATATGAGGTAGCGGGAAATCATCTTTGGGGCTGGCCCTGTTCAGATCCTGGTAGTCCACACACATCCTGACTTTGCCATCTTTCTTAGGTACCGTCACGATGTTAGCGACCCATTGAGGATAGGACGTAACAGCCAGAAAGCCGGCGTCGAATTGCTTCATCACTTCTGCTTTTATCTTTTCAGACATGTCAGGCCTCATTCGGCGGACTTTTTGCTTGATCGGTGGACAGTCCTCTCTTGTGGGGAGACGGTGAACCACGATGTCTGTGTCTAAACCCGGCATGTCTTCATAAGACCAAGCAAAGATTTCAACATACTCATTCAACAACCGTATCAGGCGTTCCTTAACACTCGGTTCCAGATTGGCACCCACTTGCACCTCCTTCCGGTCTTCCTCGGTCCCTAAGTTGACAATTTATAATGACTCTTCATGCGGTAAGATGGCCCTTTCCTCTTGCTGCAGAAGTCTCGCTAGTTCCCCTGGTACTTCACAACCTTCGTCATCTTCATACTCGGCTTGATTGACCAGATTTTCAGAGTTATTGAAAGATATAGCAGAATAGTCACCCATGGAATCTGGAGTGGATGGGTACCTGCATTGGTGAGTGTGGGTGTGTGTAAGGGATAGCCATCCTTAAAAATGCAAAAGGAAAGAAAATGAACACAAACAGTTTATCAAATGAAAAACGTCCAATGAATCATTAAACATGGCATATGGATATGAAAAATAATCAAAACCCTTACAAATGGACCTACATGCCCCGGGCAAGGCATGAGGCGAAAAGATAGTGTACGGATTGTTTGAAAGTAAATATTACAGACCAAATAGGGAATGCTTAACAGATAAATTACTGATGAATAAAAGTGATGGGGACAAAGTCTTTTGCCTCCCAGTTGCTCAATCCTCTTTTGACAGTTGGGTAAATCCACTCTTCGATGTTGCTCTTTTTGTCCTCGTCCTCCAAGGCGTTGATTCCGTAAGGAGAAATTTTGAATGGCGCCCTTTCAACCTTCGAACGGCGCATAACTTCCTGGCTAGCGGCTGTGAACCCTAATCCAAATTTGTCTGTCTTATGTTGAATATCAGGCAACTGCCCCCATGTTGAATTCTTCCCTTCCTTTATTGCGGCCCTTGTGTCTTCCAGAGATGCCATCCTGGCCATCTGCCTCGGTGTCTCAGCTGCCAACTTTGCTACTGCTATTTCAGGAAAGACTCCTTCGAAATGCTGAAAAGGTGTTTCAATGAACTCCCCTTCTACCTCCACGTACCGGAAAGAATTCAAGTGGCTAATCATGTACTCCTCTTCACCATGGACATTAATGATCTTTCCCTTGACAGGATACTTCAACATCTGATGTAAGGAGGAGGTGACTGCCCCAGCATGGTGTATCCAAGGTCTACCCAGCAAGCAAGAGTATGACGGACGGATGTCCATCACATAGAAAGTAGATTTAAACACCTCAGTGCCTATTTTAATGGGAATTTCAACCTCTCCATGGACCATTCTCTTCGAACCATCGAAAGCTCTGAAAACAATATCACTTGGCTTCAATTCCAACCCTTCACAATCTAGTCGGTCCAAGGCCTTCTTAGGCAATACATTCAGCGACGAACCAGTATCGACCAAGACATGTGCGAGAGTGGTTCCTCGACATTCGACTGAAATGTGCAAAGCATCATTGTGGTTTCTACCTTTAGGAGTTAGGTCGGCATCAGAAAAACCTAATCCATTGTCCGCAGTAAGGCTAGCCACGCAATTCTGAAGCTGATCTGCAGAGGTTTCCTGGGGCACATGGGCTGTCTTCAGGAATTTTATCAGGGCTTTAGCGTGCGTTTCTGAGCAAAGTAGTAGTGCCAGCATGGAGATCTTTGAGGGGGTTTGCCCCAGCTGTTCTACCACATCGTAATCACTCCTTTTGATTATCCTCAAAATCTCATCCATTTCCTTCTTGGAGGTCTCCAGGATGACCAAGGGTTGAGCCCTCGTCCTGACGAGCTCATCTTGGATTCCCTTACCTTTGTCAGCAGTGGTAGGAGGGACAGTACTAGGAACAACAACGTCTTCAACCAAAGGAGTTCTAGCAGAAAGTTTTATTGGTGCGGGGATGACTTGGTCGGCTGATGAGGGTCCAAAGACTGCTCTTGGAGGGGCAATCTCTGGAGAAAATATTCTCCCGCTCCTGGTGATTTTGCTAGTGCCCGCAATGTTACTAATGCTGGCTTCTTCATCATCCGATCCTTCTTCAGTTATTTCGATTTGTTTGATACCATGGTAGTAGACGTCACCGCCATAGTTCCAAGGTATCGACTTCTCAGAAACATAGGGAATAGGCCCTGGCATTGTTATCTTCAAAGGAACAGATTTCGTAGCTGGTGTAATCTTAACAGGCTTTTTGACGGCCTTGGAAAGATTGGCGTGAATGGTTATGATTGAGACATCTTCAATATGAGTTGGGACAGCAGAAACCTTTTCAAACAAAATTCGTCGAATATCCATAAGGCCTTGGATGCCTTTCTTCAGTAACGGACAATCAAACGGCAGAGAGTAACAACAATAGCAGTCTTCTTTACATCCCGGGAAGATCCCGACCCTTAACAGATTCAACTTAATGGTTAGCAGTGGAGTAGTCAGATCACTGACATCAGCAACATGCAAATCTTCTTCAATGGCGTTGACATTTTGACCGTGCTTCGGCATGGGTGCAGATATCACATTAGGCTTCTCCAGAGCGTCAAACTCCACTTCCTTTGCCTCTATCAGGTCTTGGATTTTATGCTTGAGTGCCCAACAATCATTGGTGTCGTGTCCAACACTGTCTGAATGGTAGGCGCATTTAGCATTAGCATGATAATGCGGAGAGGACGTGTTCACATTCTTCGGTGCCTCCTTGATGGTGGCGAGATTCAACCTCAATAGATGGGGGAGCACTTGCGCTGGAGTCATATTAATGTAGGTGAACTGTCGTTGTGGTTGTTCCACCCGTTGTTGATTTGGTCTGGACTGGTTATAACGAGGTCGCTCACTTGAGGGATTTTGAATCATTACGGCCCCCACAGTTGGCCGACGCTCCGTCTTCCCTGCTCTCTTTTGAGAATATACCACAACCGTCTCCTTCTTAAAAGGCTTCTTCTCAACACTTGCAGCAACACCCTTTTGAATCTTTCCTGACTTGATGCCAGCTTCTATTCTTTCGCCTGTTAAGATCAAATCGGTAAACCCCGCGGAAGAGTTACCAATTAGATGATTGAAAAATGGCCCGGATAGGGTCCCTAGAAACATATCAACAAGCTCACGATCGGTTAAAGGAGGCTGCACCCTGCCAGCCAAATCCCTCCATTTTTGTGCATATTCTTTGAATCCCTCGCTTGTTCCTAGTGACATACCCTGAAGTTGGGTACGCGTAGGAGCAAGGTCAGAATTGTACTGATATTGTTTTTAGAAAGCGGTGGCCAAGTCTTCCCAATTTCTGACACTGGTTCCTTCTAGCTGATAAAACCACTCCAACTGAGCTCCCGAAAGGCTGTCTTGAAAGAAATGAATCCAGAGATTTTTATCTGCCGTATAGGGTTGAATCTTTCTTACGTAGGATCTGAGATGCATTTTTGGGCAAGACAGCCCATCATACCTCACAAACACTGGCACTTTGAATTTTGGGGGAATCACAATCCCGACAACCAAACCCAGGTCTTCAAAATCCAAACCCGATACTCTTTGTAATTCCATGGCGGCCAATCTGTCTTCTAGCCCTTTGTATTTGTCATCAGCTGGAGGATATTGCTGATCAGAGTAATCTTCATCCTCTTCGACCTCCTCTTCTTCCGCATCAGACTCGGAAGGTACCGCAACTCCACCTCCTTTGCTGGTTCCTTCATCAGAGATAGGAGGAAATTCCAGCACTCTCCGAGCTTCTCCGTCAAATCTTCTCCCCAAAGTAGCCACCCCGAGTCTCTTTTTCTTCTTTTTCACTGGGTCTTTGTTCCCCAATTGAGTCTTGATATCCTCCTGACCCTTAGCCAAGGTCATCAGGAGTTGCTGAAACTGTGCATTTTGAGCTTGTAGGTCTTTGACTGTTTGCTCGAGATCCATCTTACTGAAATAAACAGCAGACAGATAAGGAAACCTGTTGAAGAGACCTGCTTATGCACATGATGGATCATATGCTTATGTATGCAATGCATTCAAGGATTTAGGACATTCAAAATTGTTTCAGACAAAGAAGAACGCACGTTATATTAATAAGAAGAAATTTGTTAGTACATAAATGCCCCATGGGCCAAATATTACAAAAACTACTTAAGGTAAAAAGACATTGCGCATCCTCTTTGGCGCAATGTAGGTGTTGAGGGTCTCTTGCTCATGGAGTCGGTGGGTAAGCTCTAGAACCTTCTTCTCACTAGCATAAAAGTTGGCTTCGAAAGTATTTTGTTCCTCCTTGAGCTGAATCCAACTTTTCTGCATTTCCTCCCACGATGTAGGCATGTCAGGATGTAGGATGGTGTAGGGAACCTCTCCTTCACTGACGGGCTCTTTAATCACAGGGAGTACATGAGGATAAGGCATCATCAGACTTTGGGCTCGGGCTCGTACCCACTTGAGATAAGGCTCAAGGGGGATGGAGTTCTTGTGTCCCAGAGTCTTGCTATCAACCTTGTTGGGTCTTCCCCAAGCTCTGATTAATCTTTGGCGAAGTCCTTGCGCATCGTTGTCGAAGTCAAAAACTAGGTCAGGAATCAACATGTCATGAGGGCCATCCCTCCGTGCATATCCAAATTGCCTCAAAGCTAGGCAAGGGTTGTAGGTGATACCTCCTCTGATTCCAAGTAAAGGAACATTAGGAAATTCTCCGCAACGATCGACGATGATGACATTTTCTCTGGACCGAGAACACCAATGTACATCAGAGTGAGTAAGAGTCATCAACCGTTGGGACCACCTTGAGCCTTGGTCATTCTTCCGGACAGATTGTGGAAGGTGCGAAATAAACCACCTTGCAAGGAGAGGAGTACAACACATGAGAACACCCCTCTTTCTCATTGTTCGTGTGTAAAATGAGTGAAGGGTGTCCCCAAGCAATGTTGGTATTGAATTTCTAGACAAGAAGATTTTGACGGCGTTGACATCTACCAATTGGTCAGGATTTGGGAACAGGACCAACCCATAGATAAGGAGTGCCACAATCTCTTCAAAGGCTTGTAGGTCCAATGAATTCCAACATTCTTGTGCCTTCTCAAACAACAATTTTGCTAAGAATCCTTTGACGCCGCTTCTGGTTTCCCAATGCCCCTTGATGTCGGATGGTTGTAGATGTAATGCTCGAGCAACATCTTCCGGCTTTGGTTCCTTTTCCGTACCGTTGAATGGTAGTTGATTAAGGATAGGGATTCTTAGGAGTTGAGAAAACTCCTCCAAAGTGGGTACCAACTGATAATCAGGGAAAGTGAAACAGTGGTGAAGAGGGTCAAAGAACTAGAATAGCACTTTCATCATGTCTTCTTCAATGTTGGTGTTGACTAGGCTGAGCAGTCTGCCATGTCTTTCACTGAAGGATGAGTTTTCCGGGATTCTTGAGGTGAGCTCCTTGAGTTGAGGAGAGATTTTCACAAGGTTGACTTGGATGGTTTTTCTGCGAGGAATTTCCATGACCTATAAAACAAGAACAAAGATGAAGATCCAAACCCTTGAAATGGTTAGTGAATGCATATGATGTTTTATGATGTCCATGATGTATGCACAAAACATATGTACAAGCAAATCACACCAAACCCTAGTTTCAGGCTTGCATGGGGTTTCATAGGTAAGTACCCTCTTGAGTGTAGTTGGCTTAAAAACCTGTCCTATAAATAGTAACCGGGTTCTAAGGAGCTCAATATCCTTGGATTGTTTTCACTGTTCATTGTTTTGGTTTAGCCACTTAACTAGCGACCAAAATATTCCAAGAAAACAACCCTCAATGAGTGTAGTATCGAGTATCTACCAACTTCGGACTGCACCAAAGCCGGTCATCTCACTACCCCTAATAAAAGGCCAAGATGGTCAAGTAAGGTTCTAGGTCATTAGTGCTTAGTGACATCACTCAGCGGCCCCGTACTCTCCTTGATTGAACTCAAGGGTTACCGGTACTCACAAATATGTCGCACTAATATAGCTATTGCTTCGACCGTGTCGGTATACCCCGCACAGTTTCCACAACGTATTGCTATCTATGAATGTTTCCCAAATCCGGTTGTAGGATTGCAAACCCAAAAAGTAGAGCCAAGATATAAAGCAAACAAATCAAACAATTAGTCATGCAAGAGGGTGATCTAAGCCCTAAGGTTACTCCACTTTTAAATTTCTCCCCAGAAGAGTCGCCAGTTCTGTGATACGGTGGGAGAACTGACTATGGTTTTGCGTTTTGTTTTTGCAAATGTTTCGGTTGAGCAAGAGTCGCCACCGACTTTTTATTTTATCCTAAGGAAAGGTTTAAAAAGCACAGCAAAAACCTTTGAGATTTTTCTTGGGTTCGGGGAGTAGATTATAGAAAGGGAAGGTATTAGCACCCTTTCTATCCATGGTTATCCATGGGCTCTTAGGTACTTGCTTAGATCAACTTGCCTTGGTTTTCAATTGTTTGAAATGGTGCCTTATGTGTGGTTTTTGAAAAGGTTTTGAAAAAGATGCCTTGTATAGGCTACCCTTGTAACAATTCTTTACTCGAATGTTTTACAAAAGGTGTTTGTCTTTTTGAAAAGATGTTTCAAGGTTTTTGAAAGTTTGTTTTGAAAGTGTTTGTGAAGTGTGGTTTGAAAAATAAGCAAGTGTTTTCTTTGCAAATTGACAAGTACCTAAGAGTTATCTACCCTAAAGTTTTCTCAAAGATTCTTGTTATGTTTTAAACCTTTTGACAATTTTGTTCCACCATTGCATTTGGTGGACAATCTTGTATTAGGATGTGAAAGGGACGGGCGTGGGTCATTGTTTAGACCATAATTACAATAGTGCTAAGTATCCTTGGGCAATTTTTCCTTTGAAAGGGACTTTGATCATTTTAGGCAACTTTCGAAAGCGTCATCGAGGGACTATGATCATTTGATTTTTTGCTTTGCCCAAAGAGACCTAACATGCAATATGGCCTAATTTTGAAAGGCAACAAGTGGATGTAACCCTAGGGGTGTTAATGTGCAAGTGTGTTTTATTGCATACAAGAGTTTTTTCTTTGAATTAGGTTTTTCTATTTCGTTGATTTTTATCTTGCCATACATGTCCTAATTACTAGCAATAAGAAGCGGAAATATAAAATCCTACGCTATTACAACACTTAAGGGAGGGGGATACACATTTGTACATAGGGGGTTCAACGAGAAAAATAGACAAAAAAGAAAATAGCAAAAAACAAGATAGAGAGAGAGAGAGGGAGCCCGCGCGCTGCTGGGAGGTCATCAGAAGTTCTGACTCAGATCCGCTGCCAGATGATCAACCTCTTGGTTAAACTGTATGAGTCAGAACTTCTGACTCTGGCACCTGCAAAATAGAACCTTGTTAGTGGGGAAATCAGAAGTTCTAATTCCCCTGCGCTGCAAGACAAAAGTTTGTTAGTGGAGAAACCAGAAGTTCTGATTCTGCTGAAAAGGCAATAACTCTCAGAGGTTCTGATATCATTGACAGCAAAACAGGCTTCAGATGTGCTAACATCAAAGTCAACACTTGGATTTTCCCTGTACTAACCAGAACATCTGCAATCCTGTTGTTACTCCACAAAACAGGAAACATATTTGGAACAGATCCAGCAAATACAGAAATGTTTCAGAGGTCAGAACCACCAAGGTCCCAGGCAAGTCCTATACTGGCTCAGAACGTTCTGAGGTATGAAAATCCTCAGAACATAAACAGCAACAACGTGATATTTACATTATGTTTATTTGAGTATGCACAGCTGATGATGCTTAACAGCGTGATGAGGGTCAGCAGGTGCTTACCTGACTGTTGGAAAAGTTGGTGGGTGAAAGTTAGCTTTTGGCTCTGGTAGTGTTCTGGACAGATTTTCTTTGAAAGGGCTGGTAAAGGCGTATACGTATGTAGGGTCAGAAGTTTGGAAAGGGTGTTTTTTGGTTCACAGAGAAAACTGGATATTTGATGAAATTTGAAGGTGAGAAACTCAAAGTTATGAAGCAAAACTGGAGATTTTGACAGAGCTTCAGAACGCTATGTTGCTAAGAGTTCTGTTTCTCACTTAGCAATTTCTGTTTCTTTTTCTTGAACGCCTTTTGCAGTGGTGAAGACTCTCTATTTATAGGCAAAGTTCTTGTGGATGCCTTGAACATTAAAGCGCCAACAGAGTTTGAATTTGTTCTTTGACAAAAATTCCTGGGAAGTTGTGAAAACAGATAGCTTTCAGCCTAGGCTGCAGCAGCAGGCGTAGATTGGGGAGAAGTGACCTATGAAGTGGGCGGTGGCACGTAGACCCATGCCAGAATCTTCACAAAAGCGTTTTCCAAGCCACACGTGAATGTTCAGGAGTGGTTGGAAGCATTAATGGGCATTAAATGGTGATAAGACCTATCAGCATCCATATTCTGGTAATGGAAACCAACGTTGCATCAGCAGTGTAGACCATGCTCTGGCCTTGGCTACCTGTTGTCTTAGTAAGCTCTGTAGATTCTCCTGGTTTTCTGGTACGTTCCTTGGATTTACTTCTGGACCTCCTGGGCTTAGAGATTCTGTATCAGTGTGACACCCACTCTTCTGATCTTTCATCTTCTGATTTCAACCTGTTCTGAAGGAGCCTTCAGATTTCCCTGCTTCCCTTGCATTCCTTTAGCAAATTCTGACTGAGCTTGTGTAACTGCTGAAGGGGCATGTTCTGTTTGAGGCTTACATACTGAACCACGTTTACAACTTCTGATTGAACTGATGTAGTTGCTGAAAAGCCAACTTCTGACCACGCTGAGCCAAGCTTGCAACTTCTGACCGTTTTTATCTGGAATGGGTCCAGAAGTTCTGAAGCGCTGATTTTTTCCTTAAACACTCATTTTAGAGAAACGTTCTAAGTACTTAGAATTTGATTTTTCTTAAGATAAAAGCGTCGTTTTTCTGGAGTTCGTGAGATCATCTTGCTCTTGTAAGCGGCTTGCTTGGGCAAAAGGATAACTCAGGACTTGGATTTGTTTCAGAGGGACCTTGAAAATCCAAGGTGGTTTCCTGAAGAAAGGGAGGGCAAATTTTGGGGTACAATAGTTGCCCCTGTTCAATCTTCTTGAACCTGAAGAGTTAGATTGGCAATCTTGCCTTTCGTGACTCGAAGGTAAAAGGAGATTGGACACTAGAGTGCCCTTAAATTTGCACTCGTCAAAGCAATGGATGCGGAAATGGGCTTAAAGATGCCATTTGGAGATGGGATTAAAGATGCCATATGGAATGAAAATCAGAAAGGTGTCCCTGTCTTGAACCATCTCTGAACTGGGGCTTGAATAAGCAATAGATTGACATCCGTTGTTGGGAAGAATCCATAAACTGTTTTCAAAGGTTGCATCTGAATAAGCTGATAGATTATCATCCGTTGTTGGGAAGAATCCATAAACTGTTTTCAGAAGTCTTGAGAAGAATCTGAACAAGCGATAGGTTAACTTCCGTTACTTGGAGAACCTGTGAACTGTTTTCAGAAATCTTGAAGTTGAATAAGCAATAGAGCAACATCCGTTGTTGGGAAGCGTCCGTAAACTGTTTTTTTCAAAAATTGCATCTGAACAAGCTGATAGATTATCATCCGTTGTTGGGAAGAATCCATAAACTGTTTTCATAAGTCTTGAGAAGAATCTGAACAAGTGATAGGTTAACATCCGTTACTTGGAGAACCCGTGAACTGTTTTCAAAAATCTTGGAGTTGAATAAGCAATAGAGCATCATCCGTTGTTGGGAAGCGTCCGTAAACTGTTTTCAAAAATTGCATCTGAACAAGCTGATAGATTATCATCCGTTGTTGGGAAGAATCCATAAACTGTTTTCAGAAGTCTTGAGAAGAATCTGAACAAGCGATAGGTTAACATCCGTTACTTGGAGAACCCGTGAACTGTTTTCAGAAATCTTGAAGTTGAATAAGCAATAGAGTAGCATCCGTTGTTGGGAAGCGTCCGTAAACTGTTTTCAAAAATTGCATCTGAACAAGCTGATAGATTATCATCCGTTGTTGGGAAGAATCCATAAACTGTTTTCAGAAGTCTTGAGAAGAATCTGAACAAGCGATAGGTTAACATCCGTTACTTGGAGAACCCGTGAACTGTTTTCAGAAATCTTGGAGTTGAATAAGCAATAGAGCAGCATCCGTTGTTGGGAAGCGTCCGTAAACTGTTTTCAAAAATTGCATCTGAACAAGCTGATAGATTATCATCCGTTGTTGGGAAGAATCCATAAACGGTTTTCAGAAGTCTTGAGAAGAATCTGAACAAGCGATAGGTTAACATCCGTTACTTGGAGAACCCGTGAACTGTTTTCAGAAATCTTGGAGTTGAATAAGCAATAGAGCAGCATCCGTTGTTGGGAAGCGTCCGTAAACTGTTTTCAAAAATTGCATCTGAACAAGCTGATAGATTATCATCCGTTGGTGGGAAGAATCCATAAACTGTTTTCAGAAGTCTTGAGAAGAATCTGAACAAGCGATAGGTTAACATCCGTTACTTGGAGAACCCGTGAACTGTTTTCAGAAATCTTGAAGTTGAATAAGCAATAGAGAAGCATCCATTGTTGGGAAGCGTCCGTAAACTGTTTTCAAAAGTTGAGAAGAATCTGAACAAGCTGGTAGATTATCATCCGTTGTTGGGAAGAATCCGTAAACTGTTTTCAGAAGTCTTGAATTTGGAAGAAGAACCGGTGTAGGGTTCCCTGATGATGAGCTCGCGTAGAACTGCATCTGGATAAATCTGGGATAAGCATTAGAATGTTGCCATGTCTGGGTCAGATCTGAAATATTCCTGGAAGGAATTTCGGGAGATAATGATTTTTGGTCTGTCGACTGATCTTACCTGAAAAGGTAAAGGGTTAGTTATATGCAATGTCATGATGCATGATGCCATGTATGTTATATGATATGAATGTAAATGGACGTGCATGTAAGCTGGAGGGCTGTCTTGCAAAGGATAGATGAATCTGAGATGGCTGAAGATAAAAGTATCTTGAATGCTGCCGGGAAGAATAATTCCTTGGCTGTTGCTGGGGAAGAGAGTTCCTGATGACTTCTACTGGGGAGCTTCGATCCAATAGACTCGTGTTGGGGATGCAAGACTGAGAATCTTCACCTTGGTGGGAAGTAACTCTGGCGACTTCACTGGGGAACTCAAGATTTGCCCTCCCAAAACTCTGTGGGGAGAAGGCTCACTAGTCTGGCTCCGCTGGGGATAATGAAACTTGACTCTGAGGGGAATTGAATTCCGGAGGATTCTCTGGCTGGGGATTGTATTGGTAAGTTATGCTGGGGAACTCTGATGAACTCCGCTGGGGATAGGAATAAATTTGGCGAGTGCGATCTTCCGTGGCGCTAAGCTGAGGATAACCCAGTTATAAGCCCTTGTGAGGAACAATTTTGAATAAAACTTGGGTGAGACGTCCTTACTCTACAGGGGGTAAGCCTCCAGAATCTACTGGGGATAAGCATCAAGCCTTGCTGGGGATATGGATTCCAAATCTCCTGGGGGCTTCCTTTGAAAGGGTATCAGGATATCCAACTGTATCTTCAACCTATCAGCAATCCTCTTTCTTGATAAGGAAATGATTATGTTCAAATGCATATGCCTATTTAACAAAACATTGGACGTTTCTCAAAATAAAACAGATAGTGCAAGAGAAAAAGTGAAAGGAAAAGACACAAATTTCTGGGAAGAGTATTCGTATTGACTTTCTATGAGTATATTTGTACAAAGGAGACAATGATCCTAGTAAGAGGATTTTGTCGTAAAGATTTATACAAAATAAAGGATGGCTATGTGAAATAATTCCATGGGATTCCATTCCGCTATAGCTTTCACAACTCTGAATATCTGTCCATTCAATGCTTCGTTTGCCGATGACTGGATTGATCAGAAGCCTGGAACTGGTTGATGAAGAGATTGTCCTTGAAGTGATCCGACGAGACATAGTCATACGCTTTAATTCCCTAACTTTTGCCTGAACCGCCCTTTCGGGTTTTCGATCCACCGGGAAACCCCTTTTTGCCCAAGCCGCCCTTTCGGGTTTTCGACTTGCCGGGTGTACATATTTTTTTTGTTTTTATCCCTAATTTTTGCCTGAACCGCCCTTTCGGGTTTTCGATCCACCGGGAAACCCCTTTTTTCCCAAGCCGCCCTTTCGGGTTTTCGACTTGTCGGGTTATTTTATGCGTAGTATCTTTTGACTATGTTTGTGTTCGCAGGGTGCGGCAAATCGTCGCCGTCCATGGTGGTCAGAATCATTGCACCACCAGAAAATATGCTTTTGATCACAAATGGTCCTTCATATGTAGGAGTCCATTTGCCCCTGGGATCACTTTGCGGCAAGATAATCCGCTTGATTACGAGATCTCCGACTTGATACACTTGACGTCTGACTTTCTTATTGAAGGCCTTGATCATCCGTTTTTGATACGCTTGACCATGGCATATAGCAGCGAGTCGCTTTTCGTCGATCAGATTGAGTTGATCAAGTCGGGTCTGCATCCAATCATCTTCATTCAAACCTGCATCCTTCATAATCCTTAGAGAAGGAATCTGGACTTCCATAGGCAAAACAGCTTCAATGCCATAAACCAAAGAAAATGGGGTTGCCCCAGTTGAAGTACGTGTCGTCGTACGGTATCCATGCAGAGCAAACGGTAACATCTCATGCCAGTCTTTGTAAGTGACTGTCATTTTCTGAATGATCTTCTTAATGTTTTTGTTCGCAGCTTCAACAACACCGTTCATCTTCGGCCGATAGGGAGATGAATTGTGATGATAAATCTTGAACTGTTCGCACAATGCGGTGATCATCGTGTTATTTAGAAAAAAAGGAAGTTTGGCAAAAAAAAGGTATCTTGGTGGACTGAAAACCTGAAAGGGTGGTCCAAGAAAAAATTAAGGATTAAAGCGTACGACTATGTCCCGTTGGATCACTTACACCAAACTTTATTACCAGATTTAAAAGTTCAAATGGTGCAGATCAGTTCAATCAACTTCTTCCGACAACAAGGGATGAGATGTTCGAAGACATATGGGCAATAGCGGAGTTGGAACCCAACGAGATCATTTCAACATAGCTATATGTTTTGTTTTCACTTTGTACTCCTTTCATTTCATAATAATTTACTCTTACTAGGATTTATGTCTCTTTGTACAAAATCGCCCGTTTATAGGAAAATTATCAATACAAATACACCTTAAAATTCAAACTTATTGTTTTTCTGTTTTGTTTGCAAAAATGTCCAATGACTAAAATTAAGTGAACATATGCATATGGACACGATTAACTGTTAACAAATATATGCATAAGAACATGAATAAGCATTCACTCAAGACTCTAGGAATTGGGATGACATTCAAGCCATCCACAAATCCCTATAGAGCCACTTCCATGAGATTATCCCCACAGAATAATTTTCACAAGTTCATCTTCAATAAAGATACATTCCTCACAATTTCCCCGACAAATTTCTCTGGCAGATAAAGGAGTATGTTCTCCTTCTCGGAAATATCACTAACCTACAAAGTTTCAATCAGTACAGTTCATGGAAGTTATCTTCCCCAGCTGAGTTTATTCCTCCAAAACTGTAAAACCCCCTGCAAATTTCTTCTCTCTAGCAGAGCTCATTTCCTCAACAAGGGTGTTTCTCAGCAGAGTATTTCTCCGTCAATAGGTTTGATTCCCCTAACAGGGTTTATTTCCCTAATAGATTAAAGTTTTCCTGGCTTGTGTCTATTTCTCAGATGTCTATGAATCACCAACAAAATTTCTCTCCTCAGTGAAGTAGCCATTATCCCTAGAGAGTTACTACGGAACCTGGAACTGGACCAGATATCATTCAACTTTAAACTCCCCAGACGAGTCGGAAGGTTATCCATCTCTTTTATCCCCAGTCAAGGTATATAAGAATTAAATTCCCCAGACGAGTCGGAAGGTTATCCATCTCTTTTATCCCCAGTCAGGGTTTATAAGAATTAAACTCCCCAAATGATTCAGAAGGTTATCCATCTCTTTTATCCCCAGTCAGGGGATATAAGAATTAAACTCCCCAGTAGAGAGATGAATGACTAATGTTCCTAAACTCTTCTCCCCAAACAGAAGTCAACATTCCCTAGCGGAGTTTCCTCAAACAGCAAGCAAGAATCCCCAGCGGAAGCATTCTAGACAAGGTTGAAGATTGCACATGTTCTTCATCCCCAACACCAGTCAGGGATTCATTTTCCCCAGCAAGATGTCATACGGAACTATTGATACACTTCCAACAACATTTCACACTTATACATCATTTGCCAATATCATAGCATATGCATACGAAACACATATAGCACAGTCTCATTTATTTTGAGAACATCACTACGCAATGTATTTTATACATCATGACATTTGTCATACCCCAATTTTTGACCTAAGATCCCATCTCCATTTGCATTTTTCATATAAGATCAAGGTCACGAAACATGGTTAGTTTTAACTCTCTCGTCTTCAAGCATTGCCTATGCATAGATTATCAAGTATCATGAACATTTTATCTTATACGTCACTAACTTCTAATCAAATACAAAGGTGTATGTTTTTGTTTCTTTAGTGTCATGTGCAGAGACATGTCTGAATCAAGGGCATCAGGCGTTGTGCCTCAATTAGGGTTTTCTATGGACGCGTTTACTTCTTTACTTCAAGTTGTATCATTCATCTCCAAGATTTCTTTAATGCATTTCCACTGAGAGCTCATCCAGTCGAGAATCTTCTTAGTATTTAGGGGCGAAAGTATTAAGTTATGGTATAAAAGGTGAGGGGTGGAATATTGGTATTCACAACATTGTTTCCATTCCAATTCAAATTCACCAAGAGCTTTAGGTAGTGTTTATTTCCATACTGTCTATCAAGAGAATTGGGGTTTTCTTCCTCCATGAATTTTGAGTTATTCATCAATCGAGACTCATTGGTTTTTTCATGATAAAGCTATTTTGGTTATACGTATGTCCACATTCATTTCTCAAACGTTTCTTAAAGGAAATATTTTGATTTTGACTATCAAGTCATGGAACAAAAAGTGAAGTGGTAATCAAGACATTCATTTGTCACGAGTAACTTGATTTTATGGATTGAATTAGGGTGTCTTTGAGAAATGAGAACTAATTTGAATTCTTCGATTATATATTCAAGTTAATTGGATCAAGATTTCTAAAGATGGGATGTTTACGTATTTGGTTTTGCTTGGAAGTTAAGTGACAAGTTCACTCAACAAAATTCAAGGAAATTTACAAAATTCCTTATGGATAATTCTCGAAGTTTTAGAATAAATCTATATTCCATTCAAATGTTATTCTAAGTGCATTCATGTCCAAAATTCTATCAAAGACATTCAATATTTCCAACAAGTCACGTCATAATTCAAGAACTCGTTCCATATGACTTTATTCAATTAACTTGAAAGATTCATCTATCGAAGTTTTCAAACGAGATCATTCCAAATATCATTCACAAAACTCAAGATTTATTCAAGTTTTCAAATTACAAGAGATCGAAACCAAGGAGGAAAGATTTGACTTGAAGCTCATTACAAATTTACATTTATCATTATTACAAAGTTACAAGAGGAATTATAAGTGTGTACATAAAAAATCTAATCCTAATCTCCTAAAGCTTCGTGCTTTAAAACTTGCAGTCCACTTTATGCCAAATCTGCACCATACGCCTATATACACAAGCCTGCACAAACCTATTAACACAGTCCAAGCATGTCTGTCCAAAACTGATATGCACCTTACCACCCTTCATCTTGCTACTCTACACCATAATATATCCAAAAAACTTGCATGAAAATGGCCATACCAAATCTACATCAAAAAGCCAGAAAAAAAATTACCATATTAGTCCAAACTCACTGGAATTTTCCCCCCAAAAGTCCCTCCAAATTCTACTTCTTATCTGTTATAAAGCATAGAGAAAACAACAGTAAAGAGAGAAAGAAAATTCCAGACAGATAGAAAAATTCCAAAAGAATCAGATACCAAAATCCCAAGACAGAAATCCCAAATTTCTCACAGATACAAACCCAATTGTCTGCTAACTTCTCATCGGTAACTCCCATAGCTATCTCCACAGTTCAGCATCAATTTCCTACCGAACCTCGCCACTCCATGATCACCTTGATCTGCCTTCTTTGTAAACCCACAATATCACCTTTCTTCCTTCATTAGTCCAATGACAACCATTCACCCTTATGTTTCACCTTCTTCCACCTACACACACGTAAACACCCTTTGTTTCTTAAACCATGACTCAATTCCATTTCACAGAAAATGTAACACTCATTTTCAATTCCAAGCGTACAACTAGCTACCTCTTCATCCAAACATCAAAAACCTGTCTCCAAATTCCATGTGATACTCTCCTCCAACTATCGCCTCATCCTGTCGAACAACAACTTCTGCTCCTCTTGCTTATCACGGGCATAATCACATTCTCAACATCATTGACACATCAAAACAACCTGCAACAGAGCCATCAAAGCCAGACTCAACAATAACCCAACATCACAGTAACAACCATCAAACATAAGAAAGAGAATCGGAACAAAAGCATTGGATTTCTTGAACTCACATTTCTAAAGCCCAACAGAGGGACTCTAATAAGTATTTTCTCCTACAATTTTTTCATTCCTGTTTGTTTTTTTCTATGTTTTTTCTGTGAGAATCTTGTTTTTGTTTTTATTAATTCATGGGGAAACATCATTGTTGTTGTTGATTGAAACTGTCGAGAAAAAGCAGTAGGCGGAGGGAGTATTATACTGGAGTTCTTGAAAGAGAGGAAGAGAGTTTTTGTTTTATTATTTAGTGGAAACAAAGAAGGAAAACCATAAGATGAAAGAGATTTGAGTTGGGAGAATAAAAAGCGTGAATGCTGAGAGAGAAAGAACACGAGTTCTATCTAATTCATTCGGTTAATCAGCATTAATTTCTTTTTTTGTTTAAATTAAAGGGATTAATTAAGATAAATTAGGACCAATTCCCTAATAGTGTTGATGGGCCACTTCAGTTTTAGGGTTTACCTCTTCCGCTCTTCATTCTATTTTTCGGGTTTGGGCTATCTTGAGCTACCCAATCCGAATCCGTAACCCTCTCAGCCCATGTGTGAATCACTTAGCATGTTCCCATCTTGTTTTGTGCTGCTGAATAAATATTGTTTGGGCCTGTTCACTTTAAAGCCTATTCAAATTTAATGTGGTATACATCCCCTATTCTGTTTAAACACCCTTATTTTAATAAACATCTTCTTAATAATTTTCTTAGCTTTTATTATTTTAGCTCTTTATTTTAATTTGTTAAAAAATCAATTAAATAATCTGATTTTTAGATAATTTTCAATAATTATTTTAGCCTTTAAAAAAATTAATCTAATAATTTTGTGAACTTTATTTTTTAGTTAGCATTTTAATTGAATTATTTAGTTACACTCCTTTGTCTCCTTTACATGATTTTTCTTAGCCTTTTATTTGAAATTTCCATTGTTTATTTCTCATTAATATTTTGCTTGGATTTATATCCTCGTAATTTTATTCTTTGACTAATGTTAAATGTATGTTGGTTGATGTTTGATCACCTTGTCATATGATGATAATGCTCCATTAAAATCCAAGGAAAAATAACTAATTTCGTTGACTTCATGTCATCAAGTGTATCTTATGTGTTTGTGCAAATTTTTCATCCATCTTTAATTTTTATTAATCTTAAATTAAATCTCATAAAAAATCAATTTTTAAACTTACACTCTTTTAAGCCAAAACTCCGACAGTAGATCGTCGCATTTTCAAAATCTCACCCCCACACTCATTAAGAAAGCAAACCAATTTTAACCAAAAAATAGATATTTCAAAAGATTCATGCGGAGTACTTCAGATGCATTGGGTGCTAGTACCTTCCCTTTGTATAACTAAACCCCGAACCTTTGATCTCTTTCATTACTTTTACGTATTACTTACATTGCATATTTAGGGTTTTATTTCGCTCTTTTCCCTTTTCCCTTGGAAATAATAAAGCGCGGTGGCGCCTCTTGATTTTGCGAGTCAAGTTAATTAATAGCTTGATCTCCAATTTTCATCGATACAACATTGCATACAGCTAACTCTTTACCTTTTTAGGAAAGATCAATCAGCAGACAAACATAATCAACTACTTATATGACCCGACACTCTTCTCAAAGGCTACATCTGACAAAGGGCTATTTCAGAAATTTCCTCAGAGGATCATTCTCAAAAAAGACATTTTCTGGCTCATATTAAATCGAACATAGATTTATTCTGATACTTCTTCCAGTTAAAGACAAAAAGACCTCTTCTGTCTCAGATGAAATCGAGTGTAGATTTATTCTGATACTTCTTCCAGTTAAAGACAGGCGTAGGCATTTTCTGGCTCAGATTAAATCGACCATAGATTTATTCTGATACTTCTCCCAGTTTAAAGAAGGACGCAGACATCTTTTGGCTCAGATTGAATTGACCATAGCTTTATTCTAATACTTCTTCCAGTTAAAGACGAACAAAGACATCTTCTGGCTCAGATTAAATCGACCATAGATTTATTCTGATACTTCTTCCAGCAGATATTTTTTGGCTCAGATTAAACCGACCATAGATTATTCTGATACTTCTCCTAGTTAAAGATAGACGTAGACATCTTCTGGCTCATATTAAATCAACCATATATTTATTCTGATACTTCGTCCAGTAGACATTTTCTGGCGATTAAATCGACCATAGATTTATTCTGATACTTCTTCCAGTAGACATTTTCTGGCTCAGATTAAATCGACCATAAATTTATTCTGATACTTTTCCTAGTTCAAGAAGGACACAAACATCTTCTGGCTTAATTTAAATAAAGCGTTAGATTAATTCTGATACTCCTTCCAGTAGACATTTTCTGGCTTAGATTAAATCAACCGTAGATTTATTCTGATACTTCTTCCAGTTGAAGTCGAGCATAGACTTAGTCTAATTTCTATCAACAATTACATTGGGTGGCATCTATAAGCCCATCTCCGATGACTCACTGTTACCTCTCCAAATGGAATATTTAAGCCCATTCCTGATATAATCAACCAGCATCATTACTTCGTGCACCAGCTGTTGTACCCCAAATTTTGACCTAAGATACCATCTCCCATCTGCATCATTACATTGCAAGTGTTTTGACCTATTTTTATCAATTTTCAAAGCAGATTTTAAATTCATAACTTTTTCAAATCGAGAGCTGGTTATTTTTGAAACGCCCAGTTCATTAATTGATCAATGATGTTTATTTAATTATTTATTATTCTGAGTTTAAATAATTGGAATTTATTTTCAGTTACTATATAATTCAAAGAATTATAAATAATAAAGTAAATATTTGAAAAGAAGTTTATTAATTGATCAATGATGTTTATTTAATTATTTATTATTCTGAATTTAAATAGTTGGAATTCATTTTCAGTTGTTATAATTTAAAGAATTATAAATGATAAAGTAAATAATTGGAAAGAAGAAAAGAATTAACTGGTAAAATATTGGAGTTTTATTCATTTTATTCTAATTGTTACAATTGTTGTTTAAATACCGTATTTATTTACAAAGTATTTACAATGATAATTTTTACAAATGTTTAAAGTGAAATAAAAACTATCCTAATTTTTCCTAAGTTCTAAATCTTCATCTTCTATCCAATACTTCTTTGATGCTCATTTGATTTTACCTGCAAAGAATTAAAAGAAAAAGTCAGAAATAGATATATAATTAAAAGCAATTAATTTAGAGTTCTTTATTAAAAGCAAACGGCTGGAATCAGTTTTTACCCTCTTTGCAAATCACGGGATTTCTCCCGGTTCACAAAAAGGGATGAATATTTATTGATAAATATGAATGCACAAGTTAAAAATATGCACAAATTCAATTTTGCCAAAACCAACTGCATATTTCAAAACCAATTGCACATTTCAATTGTCAAAACTGCATATTTCAAAACCAATTGCACATTTCAATTGTCAAAACTGCATATTTCAAAAACCAACAGCATATGCAAGTCAAAGTTACATTTTCAAAACAAAAGTCCAACGTAAACTATCCAACATATGGGAGGAGGTCCAAACACAAGGCTCCATACTGTAACAATGCAGATGGCAAAGAGGAAGTGTGCAGATCAAAACCACATATGCAAGCAAAATATTCCTAATTTCATCATTTTCCAGCCTTGCTTTTTCAGAACACAAAGTACATATAACATTTTAATGTTTCAAACTGTACTAAGGAGAGAGAAGAGAGAAAATAGTTTGGGTTTACAGGTTTTGGCCTTAGGCAGAAAAGAGATAGAAAACAAAACTGCAGTAACACAGTAAAAAAGGGGAAGCATAGAAAAGGATAAAAAGCAAACTGAATGGAACAGTAGAAGTGCAGAGGTATCAAAAGAAAATAGTTAAAATATACAAAACCTAAACCATCAAATGGAGGCCAAGAAAACGGATATTATAACAACACAACTTCTCAAGCAAGGCCTGAGTTCAAAAAACCTGTTTTGAAGCCTTAAACCACAAAAATCTGTCAAGCTTTGTCAAAAACAACTAGCAATCAAACTCAAGCCAGTAAACTCGACCTCAAACATGCCTGAAACCAACCAGCTCAAACCTTCCAAGCCAAAACTTGTACCAAACCAATAAACCAGTATACTCACAACAAACCTGCAAAACCAATAAACCAGTATACTCACAACAAACCAGTAACGCCCAACCTGCCTGAAGCCTAAACAAAAACTTGTCAAGCAAAAGCCCAGGCCATAACCTGCACAAACCTGTTGCCTAGCCAAAGTCTAAGCCACAAAAAGCCATAGCCATGAACCAGAACACCATAAGCCTAAAAACTGATTCAAACCTTCAAATCTTAACCTGACCAAAGGCCAAGCTTAGCCTGAAGCAAGCCTTACCAGTTTCCAAACCCACTTAAGCCCTCAGAACTGTAAGTTCATCATGGGGCTATCATTATCACATCCAAGCATCTAGACAACCAAACAAAAAGGAAACGTTCAAGGCAACACAAAGGCCTCAGAAAAGTTTTCTTCATAGGCAAATCAAATAGGCAACAGAAGCAAAGCAAAGAAAGAAGAGGGAAAGCTAGTCAAAACAAAATGTTTCAACAATAGCACATTCAGAAGCATACAGAAGCATATCATCAACAAATATCTCAAGGCAACTCAGAAGCATACTCAGCAAGCCAAAGAGGAAGAAGGGACAAAGAAGCGTGCATAAGCAAAGCAAGGCAAAGGCAGCAAGAAGAAAGAAGATAAAGTGGTTCAGTTCATCATTATCAAGGCAACGAAAAAACAAAGAAACACAAACCAAGAATCCAAGCAAGCCCAGCATCACGCGCTTCACTCCTCCGCCGGCAAGCCTCCGGAACGCCTCCTCCCTCCTCCTTCGTAAAGGTAGCTTTTCCTTTTCTCTGTCCTTTCCACCATCTCAACAGAAACCACATGTAAGAATAGAGTCAGAATCAAAATGGATGTAAAATCATAAACATGCAAAATCATAAAAAAAACCCAAAGAGATAAAAACGAAAGTTAACCTTTGAACTATCGCGTACTTAATCGTGGGAAGGAGAACACAGAAGTGGCGTTGGTGGCTCGGGCAAGGGAAGTTCAGAAGCGGGCTTTGAGGAGGATGAAGAGGAACGCGTGAGGTAAAGAGTAGCAACGGCGCTGTAAACCCTGAAGAGTTTCCAAATGAACACATTTTCATAACCCTAAAACTTTGTTTCATGAATTGGGCCTAACCCATTTCCTAAGCCTGAAAAACCCAAACGAATTTCTTAGAACACCCCCCATCCCATTTCTGTTTGTTCTTATTTTGGACCCTTAAAAACTCTTTGGCCCATACAATTGTTTATTATCTACCCAATTTATTTTTTTGATACCTCTCTTTCTATTTACTTTCTTTTAGCCCTTTTTTAGAATTTTATTAATTTAGTTAATTAGTAAATTTAATCAAATAGAGGTGTAATTTAATTAAACAAAATTTTAATAATTTGACCAATTTTATTAGTTTAAGTTTAGGATTAATTTAGTAATTTTAGTATTAGATTTAAGTTAATAACTTCTAAGTTTTAATTTAGTTTAGAATTAGTTAATAATTCTTAAAATAATACTTTATATTAATACCAAAAAAAATACATATAAAAAAAATAAAAATTTAAAAAACATTTCCTTTTCTTTAATTAAATTCTCTTGCTTTATACATATTAAACAAAAATATAAAAATGCATGTTCACACCATTTAGTCTGTTATTTAATCATTGTTATGGTTATATATCACTTAGCTACTTAATCATTATCTATCTAATTTTCTGTTTGATTATTTCATCTTTACTTGGTTATTCTGTTTATGTCTAAATCCAAGAGAAAAAATGATTAAATTTGTTGACTTCATGTCCTCAAATCCAATCACGCGAATATCTTCATTTCATTAAAACTTAGGATAATTTTCCCCAAATATTCAATTTTTTCAAAACTTATACCTTTTAAGTCAAAACTTCGACATTAGGTCGTCGTACCTTCAAAAACCCGTCCGTACCCCTTTTCGGCCAAAAACAATTTATTTTTAATCAAACGAACATTTTAATAAACAGATATTTCAAAAGGTTCCTATAGAATACTATAGATACATTGGGTGCTAATACCTTCCCATTGTATAACCAACCCCCGAACTCTAGACCTCTTTTCAAAAACGCCTTGTATTTTCATTACTTTTAAAAGTATTATTTTACATTGCATACTTTAGGGTTTTATTTCGCTCTTTCCCCTTTTCCCTTGGAAATAATAAAGAGCGATGGCGACTCTTGCTTTTGTGAGACGAATTAATTAATAATTCGATCTCCGATTTACCCCGCTACATTTTTTATCGCTACAGAATTGGCGAGTCTGCTGGGGAAAGATTGACCTCTTGCTGGTCCATCCCTAAGTGGGTTAAGCCTAATTTGTTTTATCTGTTTTATTATTATTTGATTTGTTTGATTATGTGTTTAAATTGGGGTTGTTTGGGTTTTTTGCAAAGGACGAATCCTATACCCCGGATTAAGTTACACTTAAGAATAGGACGGGCGGTATAGTCATGTTGACTTTGAGGGAGTAATCCCGAAGAAGGAGGCATGAGATCCCCCATTCAATGGAAGGCCCTTTTGAACATAATATTTGTTTACCGAGTAATCGGGAAGACATTATTATCTTTGACCTGGGAGCCAGAGAAATTGAGAACTGTAGAACCCTAGCCCATCTTGGCCTTTTTAGGTGTAGCGCGGAGACTATAACGGAGTAATTCGGAAGTAGTTGTTACGCGATGCTACGCTCGGATGAGTTTCTCTTGAGAATATTGCTAATTATTGAGTAATCAAGACGTTGGTAATATCCGAAGGAGGAATGTAGACTCTGGGAACTCTTAGAACCTTGTCTTACAGGTGTGATGAAACCATAGTACATACCTTGGGGTGGGCTTTACCTTTGACTCCATGCTGAAACGTTGAACCTTTGAACCCCATGTTTGTGAACTTGTGTGTAACTGTTGCATTATCATTCATCCATACATCCATAAACATTTTTGTAAAAAACTTGTTTTTCAAGGAACTTAAGAATGATTCTTGCAGACATCTCAGGTACTATTATTAAGGAATTTGGAAGGAGAAACACTCGAAGTTTTAGTTTTAAGGAGCCCGAGATTGAAGAACTGAAGAGTTTAATTCCTAAAATCAAGAACCCGACGGATTTTCAGAAAAAGTATGGGTCCATTATACCTCTCATGAAGCGCAAGATGAAGGAAGGCATCCTTAATACGTTGGTCCAATTCTACGATCCTTTGTACCGGTGCTTCACCTTTCCGGATTACCAGTTAATGCCCACCTTAGAAGAGTACTCCTACATACTCGGTTTGCCGATCACCGACTGTGTTCCTTTTTCTGGCTTAGAAGAGGAACCCAAATCTCACGAGATAGCGACCATCACCCACTTGAAGAAGTCAGAGATAGAGGAGAACATGACTACAAAAGGGGGAATCCGAGGTTTGTCTGCGCAGTTTTTGTTGAGGAAAGCTCGTCATTTCGCTGAGATAAAAGATAATATTGCCTTCGAAGACGTCTTTGCTTTACTCGCTTATGGTCTATTCTTGTTCCCTAATGTTGATAAGTTTATGGACATCAACGCCATCAGAATTTTCTTGATTGGAAATCCGGTCCCTACGCTGCTAGGAGATACCTACTACTCCATCCATCTTCGAAACTCTTATCAAGGAGGGATGATTATTTGTTGTGCACCGTTGCTGTATCAGTGGTATGTTTCTCATCTACCTAGGTCTGATGTTTTCTGGGATCTCGAGAAAGAGCCGCGTTGGGCGCCAAAAATTATGGTTCTCACTCATTTCGACATTGATTGGTATAATCGAGTTTACTATGACGTGAAGATCATCGATAACTGTGGTGCTTTTCCTAACGTGCCTCTTCTTGGTACGAAAGGTGGGATTAACTATAATCCTGTTCTCGCGCGCCGTCAGTTTGGATACCCGATGAGGGACAAGCCGAACAACATCCATATGAGTGGTTTCTTTCTACAAGAAGGACAAGATCACCAGGCAGCTAAGAGGGAGATCGAAGGAGCTTGGCGCCACATCCATAGGAAAGGGAGAGACATGTTAGGACATAGGGGTGCCGTTTCTTTGGAGCCTTACCTACATTGGGTCCGTGCTAGGGCTTGTGCTCTCAAGATGCCCTATAAACCTGAGAAACCTTTATTCCCTACTGTTGCATCATCATCTGTTGATATCCCTATCGAGAATATGGGAGAATACCAAGGAAATCTGGCTAGGATGAAGTCCGAGAGAGATGCTTGGAAAGAAAAGTATAATATGTCTGAATATGAGAATCGGGTCCTGGCTCGACAACTAAAGGAAAAGGAGGATTTGATATTTATTCAAGACGGCTGGTTCATTGATCATGATGAGAAGCTTCGTTAAAAGGATGCTTTACTGAAGAAATATGCTAGTGAAAGGAAGAGAAAGAAGGAAGGTTCGGTAAGCGTTGCTCTCGTTCCTAATCCACAAAAGGAAATCTTTGATCGACTGGTAGCTGAGAAGAAAGAGATGGAAGACTTTTATGAAGAGAAGATCAGGAAGCTCCAGTTACAGTTGGCATTTGGTCCTTCATCTGATGATTCTGATTGATCTTTAGTTCTTAGTTTTATTGATGTCATTTTGTAAAACTCTGTAAAAGGGCTTCATGTTCCGAAGTTGTAATTTACTGCTTTATTATGGGCTTCATGTTCCAAAGTTGTAATTTACTGATTTATTATGGGCTTCATGTTCCAAAGTTGTAATTTAATGCTTTATTATGGGCTTCACGTTCCAAAGTTGTAGTTTATTGCTTTTATTATTGGGTTGTTATCCCAAAGTGTAATTTATTGTTTTGTTGTTCCAAAGTTGTAAGTTGTAATTTACCGCTTTTGATTAATGAAATGAGTTTTTGTTGTTCCAAATTCCTTTACCATTGATGTGTGCAAAATTATTGAAGTTCCTTGAAAAACTATTAAAATGAATTATCACTTGCATCACATATCATGCATCATCCAACATTCCACTTCACATGTTTTCTAGAGTCTTATCCTTGTTTCTTTTTCCACTCCGATAGATTGTCAAGCTGTCTCATCGATACGATACTCGAGCCAATCGTCAGAGGAAGATGGAAGATCTAGAACAGGAAAACCACGAGCTTCGTGAGGAGGTCGCTACCCTTCGTGTCGGGATGGAAAAGTTAACTGCGCTAGTGGAAAGTTTGATGGCTGCTGAGAATCAACCATCGACTACAGCTGCTGAGATTCAGACTTCAACTACTGTGGTTTCCGAGATTGTCACCATTCTAACATCTGTGACTCAAGTCAACTCTCCGCTTCAACATCAGATGCCAAAAGGTTTTCCGTGGGGAATGCCTTACAACTTTGTGCCAGAGGGGTATCAGCCTGTCGTACAGCCTTTGTTTCAACCTACTTTGTCTTTTCCTCAACCAGAGACAACTGCCATGCCGCCTGTAATCCCGTCTGTAACACCTTTCTCGCAACCGGTGATGACAACTGTCGCTCCTGTGGTTCACTCTATGCCATACTTGAATGAACCTACTTATCCTGCCGAGCCTGCTGAAAGTTTGGGTCTTTTTGATAGAATGGAAGAATTTCAAGACCAATTCCAAGAAATGCAGAGGGAGCTCAGAGCGTTAAAGGGGAAGGATTTGTTTGGAAAGAACACTCATGACCTGTGTTTAGTTCCGAATGTCAAGATTCCAGCAAAGTTCAAAGTGCCAGACTTTGAAAGATATAAGGGTGATTCGTGTCCTCGGAGTCATTTGACTATGTACGTGAGGAAGATGTCTACATATTCTGATGATCATGACTTGTTGATTCACTATTTTCAAGACAGTTTGACGGGTGCTGCTCTAAAGTGGTATATGGGTTTGGACAGCATCCGGATCCGCAACTTCAACGATCTTAGTGAAGCTTTTGTTCACCAGTATAAGTACAACGTTGACATGGCGCCGGACAGGGATCAACTCTGGGCGATGTCCCAGAGAGACAGAGAGTCTTTTAAGGAATACGCCCAGAGGTGGCGCAAAATTGCTGCTCAAATCTATCCTCCTCTTGAGGAGAAAGAGATGACAAAGATATTCTTGAAGACTTTAGGTTCCTTTTACTATGAAAGAATGATTGCCAGCGCACCCAGTGACTTCACCAAAATGGTAAGTATGGGCATGCGGTTGGAGGAAGGGATTCGTGAAGGACGTTTGGTTAAAGAAGGAAGTCCGTCTAGCAGTATAAAGAAGTTTGGAAGTGTTTTCCCAAAAAGAAAAGAGCAGGATGTCAGCGTGATCTTCCCAGGGAGACCGAGGAGAGGTTACTTACACGTTACGGCAGTCACTCCGGCTGTCCGCCCAGCATTGGTGACCCCAACTCATCAAACCCCACCAACTCAACAACGGCCATTTCAGCAGCAGCCTCGACAACAGGCTTATCCATTCAACAACCAGAACCGTTCACCAAGAAAACTGCAATTCGATGCCATTCCCATGACTTATACTGAATTGTTCCCGGCTCTTATCAGAAAGAACCTCATAACGACGAAGCCTCCTCCTGTCGCACCAAACAGTACTTCTCCGTGGTACAAGGCGGATCAGTTTTGTGAATATCATCAAGGGTCGCCGGGGCACAACATTGAAAATTGTTTTGCTTTAAAGGCGGACGTGCAGAGGTTGATTAAGAATGGTATCTTGTCTTTCAAGGATGTTAACCCAAATGTTAGAGATAATCCTTTGCCTCGACATGGGGCAGCATCAGTGAATATGGTGGAAGGTTGTCCGGGAAAGTTTCGAGTTTTTCAAGTTGAACACATAAGAGATTCGTTGATCAGGTTACATCAGAGCTTAAGAAGACTTGCCTTTGTTAGGCATCAGCATGATTATGATGTTTGTGAATTTTGTTCAAGAGAGGTTGATTGCCCTATTGTGAAGGAGGATATTCAAAAATTGTTAGACCAGAGGGTTATCACTATTACATATGACAGAGATCCGGAGGATGAAGTGAATGTTATAATACCACAATTTAATTTGCCTAAACCAGTTGAGATCGTTTACGACAGTCATACTGCACCTGTTGCTCCTTTGATCATTTATCCACCTGGTCCTGTGCCTTACAACTCAGACCAAGCTGTACCGTATAAGTATAATGCCACAATGATTGAGAATGGGGGTAGAAGTCCCTATACCAACAAGGCCATCTTTTATTAACATCGCTGATGTGAGTAGAGTTACGAGAAACGGACGTGTCTTTGCAGCAGTACCTCTGAAGAGACCAGAAGTTCAAGTCAGGAGGCCCATACCGGTAGAAATTCCAGCGAGAAATGTGGAACCAAGGGTTGAGATAGGCCGATCCAATGAACCTATCCCACATCCCGATGATGATGAGATTCTGAAGCTCATCAAGAGAAGTGAATATAAGATTGTGGACCAACTATTGCAAACTCCTTCCAAGATTTCTTTGCTTGCTTTACTGAGAGATTCTGGTGCCCATAGAGAAGCTTTGATGAAGGTCTTGGACCAGGCATTCGTGGATCATGATGTGACGGTTGACCAATTTGATGGAATTGTGGGAAATATTACTTCGTGTAACAATCTTGGTTTCAGTGATGAAGAACTTCCGGAGGAGGGAAGGAACCATAATATGTATTTGCATATCTCAATAAGTTGCGGAAATGATACTTTATCAAGTGTGTTGGTAGATACAGGTTCGTCGTTAAATGTAATGCCCAAAACTACATTATCTCGACTCTCATATCAAGGTGCTCCCATGAGACCTAGTGGGGTAATTGTCAAAGCGTTTGATGGTTCTAGGAAGACTGTCATTGGTGAAGTGGATCTTCCTATAATAATTGGTCCTGATACTTTTCAGATCACTTTTCAAGTAATGGATATTCGTGCCGCCTACAGTTGCCTATTGGGTCGTCCATGGATCCATGATGCAGGGGCAGTCACTTCCACGCTCCATCAAAGATTGAAGTTTGTGAGGCATGGAAAGCTGGTAATGATTGGTGGAGAGCAGGCTATGGTGGTAAGCCATTTGTCATCTTTCTCTTTTATTGATGCTGATGAGGATGTTGGAACCCAATTCCAAGCTCTATCTGTTGCTAATAATGAAGTGAAGAAGCAAGGGACATCTATTTCTTCTTTTGAGGATGCGCGACGAGTGGTTGAAAGTGGTTCGGCTGAAGGTTGGGGCCAGGTGTTGACTTTGCCCGAGAACAAGTCTGGAGAAGGTCTTGGTTTTCATCCCGTGTCTACAAGAGTCAAGCAGGAAGTAGTTACTCGTCCGATACAAGAGGTTTTCCAAAGCGTAGGTTTTATCCATCCGACTCCTCCTGAAGTTGATGCTATAATAGGAGACGATTCTGAAGAGGATTTACCTGATTTTGTAACGCATGGAGTGGTTTGTCAGAACTGGATTGCTGTTGATGTTCCTATTGTGATGCACATTTCTGAGTAATATTTTGCTTTATTTTTGAAAAAAAAATTTGCTCTGCCCAAAGCGAAAAGTATTTGTGTCGGGCTATGTTGAAAATAAATCCTTTTGCTCTGCCCAAGGCAAAAGAGAAAATGTCTGGGCTCTTTGCTTCAAGTATTTCCCTTCATGAATAAAAATGTTATTTTGTCCACTACTGTTTTATTTTTCACTTTTCTGGGAAATAGTAATGAAAATTAATTGGTAGTAATAGGAAAATATAATAATATTTTGTTTCATTTGTACAACATTCATATTAATCGATTTCTAAAATAAAGCATAATCATATGTGCAGATTAATCCATGACTTAACCATTGAAAACAATGATCCTATTCCCTCTCCCAACTTTGAATTCCCTGTGTTCAGAGCCGAAGAAGAGGATAGTGAAGAGATTCCTGATGAAATTTCCCGGTTGCTTGAGCATGATGAAAAGACTATTCAGCTGTTTGAAGAGCCTATAGAGTTGATCAATTTGGGTGATGAAGAAGATAAAAAGGAAGTTAAGGTCGGAGAATTGCTTATCCCAAAGGTCAAAGAGAAAATGTTGGAGCTTCTCAAAGAGTATGTTGATGTGTTTGCTTGGTCCTACCAAGATATGCCAGGTTTGGACAACAGTATTATGGAGCATCGTTTACCGCTGAGACCCGAATGTCCGCCGATTAAGCAGAAGTTGAGAAGGACTCGTCCCGATATGGCTGACAAGATCAAAGAAGAAGTTCAAAAACAAATTAATGCAGGTTTCCTTGTTACATCGGTCTATCCTCAATGGTTAGCCAATATAGTGCCTGTTGCTAAGAAAGATGGCAAAGTTCGAATGTGTGTAGACTATAGAGATCTGAATAGAGCTAGCCCAAAGGATGACTTCCCATTACCGCACATTGACGTATTGGTCGATAGTACCGCAAAGTTCAAAGTCTTTTCTTTCATGGATGGTTTCTCTGGTTACAATCAAATCAAGATGGCACCAGAAGATATGGAGAAGACAGCTTTCATTACACCTTGGGGAACATTTTGTTATCGGGTTATGCCGTTTGGTTTGAGGAACGCTGGTGCAACATACCAAAGGGCCATGACTGCTTTGTTCCATGATATGATGCATAAAGAGATAGAAGTGTATGTAGATGACATGATTGCCAAATCACAAACTAAAGAAGATCATTTTGAACATTTATTGAAGTTATTCCAGCGTTTGAGAAAGTATAAACTCCGTCTGAATCCTATCAAGTGCACTTTTGGTGTTCGTTCTGGAAGACTTCTAGGTTTCATTGTCAGTCAGAAAGGTATTGAGGTAGATCCTGATAAAGTCAAAGCTATTTGGGAAATGCCCGCACCCAAGACGGAAAAACAAGTAAGAGGATTCCTTGGGAGACTGAACTATATTTCTAGATTTATATCTCATATGACTGCTACCTGTGGGCCGATTTTCAAGCTTCTCCGAAAGAACCAAGGATGTGTGTGGACAAAAGATTGTCAGAAAGCTTTTGACATCATCAAAGAATATTTACTTGAATCTCCCATATTGATCCCTCCAGTGGAAGGAAGACCTTTGATTATGTACCTGACTATATTGGAAGATTCCATGGGATGTGTGCTTGGTCAATAAGATGAGACTGGAAGAAAGGAACATGCCATATATTATCTGAGTAAGAAATTCACAGACTATGAGTCTCGATACTCATTGCTTGAGAAATCCTGTTGTGCTTTAGCTTGGGCTGCTCGCCGTCTGCGCCAGTATATGATTAACCACACCACTTGGTTGATCTCCAAAATGGATCCGATCAAGTATATCTTTGAGAAGCCCGCCTTATCTGGAAGAATAGCCCGTTGGCAGATGTTGTTATCCGAATATGACATTGAGTATCACACTCAGAAAGCAATCAGAGGGGGTATTTTAGCCGATCATTTGGCTCACCAACCAATTGACGATTATCAATCCATCAAGTTTGATTTCCCAGATGAAGATGTTATGTACTTGAAAGCTAAAGATTGTGAAGAGCCGTTACTCGAAGAAGGACCTGATCCCGAATCCCATTGGGGTTTGATATTTGAAGGAGTTGTGAACTCTTATGGAAATGGAATTGGGGAAATCATCCTCACTCCCCGAGGTACTCATATACCGTTCACGGCGAGATTGAAGTTTGACTGCACGAACAACATGGCTGAATATGAGGCATGTATTATGGGTCTCGAAGAAGCAGTGGATCTAAGGATTAATATTCTTGATATTTACGGAGATTCGGCATTGGTAATTAATCAAATCAAAGGAGAATGGGAGACTCGTCATCCTGGTTTGATCCCTTACAGAGACTATGCTAGAAGATTGTTAACTTTCTTCAACAAAGTGGAATTACATCATATCCCTAGAGATGAAAACCAAATGGCTGATGCTTTAGCTACTTTGTCTTTAATGTTTCAAGTGAATGGTTGGAACGATGTGCCTACAATCCGGGTTATGCGCCTCAATAGACCTACTCATGTGTTCTCAGTAGAAGAGGTCACCGACGACAAACCGTGGTTCTATGACATTAAACGTGTTCTTCAAACTCAAGAGTACCCGCCTGGGGCATCCAATAAAGATAGGAAGACGTTGAGAAGATTGGCAAGCAGTTTCTTCCTCAATGAAGAAGTATTATATAAGAGGAATTATGACATGGTCTTGCTCAGATGTGTAGACAGACGTGAAGCAGACATGCTGATGCAAGAATTACATGAAGGATCCTTTGGCACACATGCCAATGGACATGCAATGGCTAAAAAGATGTTGAGAGCTGGTTACTATTGGATGACAATGGAATCTGATTGCTGCAAATATGTGAAGAAATGTCATAAATGCCAGATTTATGCGGACAAGATACATGTGCCACCGACCCTCCTCAACGTTATCTCTTCACCTTGGCCTTTCTCTATGTGGGGCATTGATATGATTGTAATGATTGAACCCAAAGCTTCAAATGGTCATCGTTTCATCTTGGTAGCGATCGATTATTTTACTAAATGGGTGGAAGCAGCATCTTATGCTAATGTAACCAAACAGGTGGTAGTTAGATTTATCAAGAATCAGATCATTTGTCGATACGGCATCCCGAGCAAGATCATCACTAATAATGGTTCGAATTTGAATAACAACATGATGAGTGAACTTTGTGAGGAGTTCAAAATCAAACATCATAATTCTTCTTCTTACAGACCGAAGATGAATGGGGCTGTTGAAGCTGCTAACAAGAATATCAAGAAGATTGTCCAGAAGATGGTGGTAACTTATAAAGATTGGCATGAAATGCTTCCGTTTGCTCTGCATGGATACCGTACTTCAGTTCGAACTTCAACAGGTGCAACCCCATTTTCCCTAGTTTATGGTATGGAAGCAGTACTCCCCGTGGAGGTTGAGATCCCGTCTATGAGAGTGTTGATGGAAGCTAAACTTTCTGAGGCTGAATGGTGTCAAAGTAGATATGATCAGTTGAATTTAATTGAAGAAAAGAGATTGACAACATTGTGTCACGGTCAATTATATCAGCAGAGAATGAAGAAGGCTTTTGATAAGAAGGTTCGACCACGCGAGTTCAGAGAAGGTGACCTTGTGCTCAAGAAGATATTATCTTTCCAACCTGATTCTAGGGGCAAGTGGGCTCCGAATTATGAAGGACCGTATGTCGTTAAGAAAGTTTTCTCTGGAGGTGCCTTGATTCTCACAAATATGGACGGTGAAGAGCTCCCGCGCTCTATGAATGCCGATGCAGTCAAGAAGTATTTCGCTTAGGTTTGAGTTGACAGTTTGTTAAGTTGAAAACCCAAAAGGGCGGCTTAGGCAAGCTTTTGGTCAGACCAGTCTTGGCATTTGAACACATTTCGGAATTCGAAGTTGTTAGGGAGAATAGTGATCATTGTTTTTGTGTAACCCTTTTCTTTCATGACTATTTCCCAAACTTTTGTAAGCCGTTGGAGTCGCGTTGTTAGCGAACTACCATCTTATTAATGAAATTTGAGCATTTACCTTTTGTGGGCAAAATTTTAATTTTACGGAAATATTTGAAACAAAGTTATTTAAAGTATACTTATTTTAAAAAAAATGTGTCGTGAATAATGAAAGGAATATTAACGGTTGTTCCGAGGATGGTCAAGCCATGAAATGCAAAACAATACAGTAATTTATCCTTGCATGATGAACATGTTTTATTTCAGAATCGTCATGAGGTGTTGGTTGTGTAAACTTGCGTTTCTCGTGGTATTAAGTTTGGTGACTCCCCAGCTGTTCCAGTTAAGCGTTGTTTTGGTTACCTTTGTTTGAGCAGATTTCTGAAGTGTGGTACGTTTTGTCTCATGCCAGTAGTCTATTGGTATTAGAAGATTGGATTTTAATACTTTTCTCCTCAGAAGACTTCAGCCTTGTAGCGTGATACGCTCCGACGTTGCTTTGTGGTTCCAGTTCCAGTTATTTTCCGTCTTTTTAAGATTGGCCGAGTATCTATCTTTTCGTGACCTCTTATCGTCTTCAAGATATTCCATCTGTTCGTTTTGTCAGCATAACATTCATTTATTCATTTACACGTATATCACGCATGCATATTCACATTTGCCGTTGATTTTGGGTTGTGTACTTTGTTTTTAATACAATGTACAGTTTCTTTCCAAGTAGAAGGTTAGCTTAGGCAGAAAATGTGCTCCCTTTCTAAATTCCCCAACTGAGCTAATCCTCGTGGATGATTTTTTGATTTAGCCTACCTTGTCCATTTTTGGATAGGATGAATCCCCCAATCAAGTTACTTTCTCATTGGTTGGAGTCTTGTTTGACTGTTTTCTCTTTGGCTTATTCCTGGAGGGAGTTGTTGCCTCTTGCATAGGCTATCTCATGATTTTCCCTAGTGAAGTCGCGACCTAGACGAATGGTGCATTTATTTTGCACATTTAAATATGTGATCTCCTCGGGAAGGATGGATTCATGGTTTTCTTTGACGAAGATTTTATTCTCTGGTAGTGTTATCGTAACTTTCTCCTGAAATATTTTCGGAAAACGACAAGCGGCGGTCTCTTCATGAGCAACTTGTACGTTATTATTTTTGGAAAACGACAAGTGGCAGTCTCTTCATGAGCAGCTTGTACGTTATAGACATCGTTAGAAAACGACAAGCGGCGGTCTCTTCATGAGCAACTTGTACGTTATTATTTTTGGAAAACGACAAGCGGCGGTCTCTTCATGAGCAACTTGTACGTTATTATTTTTGGAAAACGACAAGCGGCGGTCTCTTCATGAGCAACTTGTACGTTATAGACATCGTTAGAAAACGACAAGCGGCGGTCTCTTCATGAGCAACTTGTACGTTATTATTTTTGGAAAACGACAAGCGGCGGTCTCTTCATGAGCAACTTGTACGTTATAGACATCGTTGGAAAACGGCAAGCGGCAGTCTCTTCATGAGCAACTTGTACGTTATTATTTTTGGAATACAGCAAGTGGCAGCTTCTTTATTTGAGGAGCTTGTATGTCATAGTTATTTTTGGAATACAGCAAGTGGCAGTTTCTTTATTTGAGCAGCTTGTATGTTATAGTATTTTGGAAGACAGCAAGTGGCGGCTTCTTTATTTGAGCAGCTTGTATGTTATTGACATCCCTGGACGACAGCAAGTGGCAGCCTCTTTATTTGAGCAGCTTGTATGTCATAATATTGTTTGGAAAACAGCAAGTGGCAGCTTCTTTATTTGAGCAACTTGTGTATCTACAACCTTATTATTATTTCAGCATTAATTGGTATCCCTCTGGAAAAATCTCGCAGAGAGACTCGTTATGAAATCTTTGCCTTCAGAAGTTGGTAGTCCATTATAAGCAAAATTGATACATCTTTTGTCTATCGTTGACCTTGAGTTGTGAACTCACTGTTATTTTGGGTCAATAATCTATTTTATGGCCTATGCAAGATACCTTCTTTGTTAGGGTCAGAGTCCATATTCTCTCAAATTTTTATTCGCCATCAAGAGTCTATTATTTGAAGTCGATGGCTCATTTCCCCAGTAGTGTATAATCTATGTCCCTGCGTTTTGTTGGTGTTTGATTTCTCCCGCATTATCTTGTTTTCATACAATATCTTTCTCTGTGAATTCAATCACTACATTCATATCAAACATAATGGCGGTATCTTAGGGCAAAAATTTGCGTATTATGTATTTAAGTACCTTAAATCTCGTCGAGACGAAGATTTTAATCTTCATATCTCCGGATAGAAGAAACTTAAATAGGGGCAGCTGTTGTACCCCAAATTTTGACCTAAGATACCATCTCCCATCTGCATCATTACATTGCAAGTGTTTTGACCTATTTTTATCAATTTTCAAAGCAGATTTTAAATTCATAACTTTTTCAAATCGAGAGCTGGTTATTTTTGAAACGCCCAGTTCATTAATTGATCAATGATGTTTATTTAATTATTTATTATTCTGAGTTTAAATAATTGGAATTTATTTTCAGTTACTATATAATTCAAAGAATTATAAATAATAAAGTAAATATTTGAAAAGAAGTTTATTAATTGATCAATGATGTTTATTTAATTATTTATTATTCTGAATTTAAATAGTTGGAATTCATTTTCAGTTGTTATAATTTAAAGAATTATAAATGATAAAGTAAATAATTGGAAAGAAGAAAAGAATTAACTGGTAAAATATTGGAGTTTTATTCATTTTATTCTAATTGTTACAATTGTTGTTTAAATACCGTATTTATTTACAAAGTATTTACAATGATAATTTTTACAAATGTTTAAAGTGAAATAAAAACTATCCTAATTTTTCCTAAGTTCTAAATCTTCATCTTATATCCAATACTTCTTTGATGCTCATTTGATTTTACCTGCAAATAATTAAAAGAAAAAGTCAGAAATAGATATATAATTAAAAGCAATTAATTTATAGTTCATCATTAAAAGCAAACGGCTGGAATCAGTTTTTACCCTCTTTGCAAATCACGGGATTTCTCCCGGTTCACAAAAAGGGATGAATATTTATTGATAAATATGAATGCACAAGTTAAAAATATGCACAAATTCAATTTTGCCAAAACCAACTGCATATTTCAAAACCAATTGCACATTTCAATTGTCAAAACTGCATATTTCAAAACCAATTGCACATTTCAATTGTCAAAACTGCATATTTCAAAAACCAACAGCATATGCAAGTCAAAGTTACATTTTCAAAACAAAAGTCCAACATAAACTATCCAACATATGGGAGGAGGTCCAAACACAAGGCTCCATACTGTAACAATGCAGATGGCAAAGAGGAAGTGTGCAGATCAAAACCACATATGCAAGCAAAATATTCCTAATTTCATCATTTTCCAGCCTTGCTTTTTCAGAACACAAAGTACATATAACATTTTAATGTTTCAAACTGTACTAAGGAGAGAGAAGAGAGAAAAGAGTTTGGGTTTACATGTTTTGGCCTTAGGCAGAAAAGAGATAGAAAACAAAACTGCAGTAACACAGTAAAAAATAGGAAGCATAGAAAAGGATAAAAAGCAAACTGAATGGAACAATAGAAGTGCAGAGGTATCAAAAGAAAATAGTTAAAATATACAAAACCTGAACCATCAAATAGAGGCCAAGAAAACGGATATTATAACAACACAACTTCTCAAGCAAGGCCTGAGTTCAAAAAACCTGTTTTGAAGCCTTAAACCACAAAAATCTGTCAAGCTTTGTCAAAAACAACTAGCAATCAAACTCAAGCCAGTAAACCCGACCTCAAACATGCCTGAAACCAACCAGCTCAAACCTTCCAAGCCAAAACTTGTACCAAACCAATAAACCATACTCACAACAAACCTGCAAAACCAATAAACCAGTATACTCACAATAAACCAGTAACACCCAACCTGCCTGAAGCCTAAACAAAAACTTGTCAAGCAAAATCCCAGGCCATAACCTGCACAAACCTGTTGCCTAGCCAAAGTCTAAGCCACAAAAAGCCATAGCCATGAACCAGAACACCATAAGCCTAAAAACTGATTCAAACCTTCAAATCTTAACCTGACCAAAGGCCAAGCTTAGCCTGAAGCAAGCCTTACCAGTTTCCAAACCCACTTAAGCCCTCAGAACTGTAAGTTCATCATGGGGCTATCATTATCACATCCAAGCATCTAGACAACCAAACAAAAAGGAAACGTTCAAGACAACACAAAGGCCTCAGAAAAGTTTTCTTCATAGGCAAATCAAATAGGCAACAAAAGAAAAGCAAAGAAAGAAGAGGGAAAGCTAGTCAAAACAAAATGTTTCAACAATAGCACATTCAGAAGCATACAGAAGCATATCATCAACAAATATCTCAAGGCAACTCAGAAGCATACTCAGCAAGCCAAAGAGGAAGAAGGGACAAAGAAGCGTGCATAAGCAAAGCAAGGCAAAGGCAACAAGAAGAAAGAAGATAAAGTGGTTCAGTTCATCATTATCAAGGAAACGAAAAAACAAAGAAACACAAACCAAGAATCCAAGCAAGCCCAGCATCACGCGCTTCACTCCTCCGCCGGCAAGCCTCCAGAACGCCTCCTCCCTCCTCCTTCGTAAAGGTAGCTTTTCCTTTTCTCTGTCCTTTCCACCATCTCAACAGAAACCACATGTAAGAATAGAGTCAGAATCAAAATAGATGTAAAATCATAAACATGCAAAATCATAAAAAAAACCCAAAGAGATAAAAACGAAAGTTAATCTTTGAACTATCGCGTGCTTAATCGTGGGAAGGAGAACACAGAAGTGGCGTTGGTGGCTCGGGCAAGGGAAGTTCAGAAGCGGGCTTTGAGGAGGACGAAGAGGAACGCGTGAGGTGAAGAGTAGCAACGGCGCTGTAAACCCTGAAGAGTTTCCAAATGAACACATTTTCATAACCCTAAAACTTTGTTTCATGAATTGGGCCTAACCCATTTCCTAAGCCTGAAAAACCCAAACGAATTTCTTAGAACACCCCCCATCCCATTTCTGTTTGTTCTTATTTTGGACCCTTAAAAACTCTTTGGCCCATACAATTGTTTATTATCTACCCCCTTTATTTTTTTGATACCTCTCTTTCTATTTACTTTCTTTTAGCCCTTTTTTAGAATTTTATTAATTTAGTTAATTAGTAAATTTAATCAAATAGAGGTGTAATTTAATTAAACAAAATTTTAATAATTTGACCAATTTTATTAGTTTAAGTTTAGGATTAATTTAGTAATTTTAGTATTAGATTTAAGTTAATAACTTCTAAGTTTTAATTTAGTTTAGAATTAGTTAATAATTCTTAAAATAATACTTTATATTAATACCAAAAAAAATACATATAAAAAAAATAAAAATTTAAAAAACATTTCCTTTTCTTTAATTAAATTCTCTTGCTTTATACATATTAAACAAAAATATAAAAATGCATGTTCACACCATTTAGTCTGTTATTTAATCATTGTTGTGGTTATATATCACTTAGCTACTTAATCATTATCTATCTAATTTTCTGTTTGATTATTTCATCTTTACTTGGTTATTCTGTTTACGTCTAAATCCAAGAGAAAAAATGATTAAATTTGTTGACTTCATGTCCTCAAATCCAATCACGCGAATATCTTCATTTCATTAAAACTTAGGATAATTTTTCCCCAAATATTCAATTTTTTCAAAACTTATACCTTTTAAGTCAAAACTTCGACATTAGGTCGTCGTACCTTCAAAAACCCGTCCGTACCCCTTTTCGGCCAAAAACAATTTATTTTTAATCAAACGAACATTTTAATAAACAGATATTTCAAAAGGTTCCTATAGAATACTATAGATACATTGGGTGCTAATACCTTCCCATTGTATAACCAACCCCCGAACTCTAGACCTCTTTTCAAAAATGCCTTGTATTTTCATTACTTTTAAAAGTATTATTTTACATTGCATACTTTAGGGTTTTATTTCGCTCTTTCCCCTTTTCCCTTGGAAATAATAAAGCGCGGTGGCGACTCTTGCTTTTGTGAGACGAATTAATTAATAATTCGATCTCCGATTTACCCTGCTACATTTTTTATCGCTACACCAGCGAGTGCAAATTTCTGGGCACTTAGGTGTTTAATCATCTTCTACCTTCAAGTCACGAATGGCGGATATGCCAATCTTAATCTTCAAGTTTAAGAAGATTGAACATGGGCAGCTATTGTACCCCAAAATTTTCCCTCCCATTTTCTTCAAAACATGCTCACAAAGATCTCAAATACTCAAAGGTACTCAAGATTTGACTAGTCAAACCTCCTCCTAAGCAAGGGTCTACAACTAGGGTTTGATGCTTCTCATATAATATTGGGTTGAAAGGGTCTCAAATGACTTTCATGGTTCATCATAGGTCTTCAATAATTCTTATGTCAAGTTTCAAGTCTTGCATCACATAATTGCTCAATCAATGGATCAGAAGATTGAAAGTCGATTGTATTAGGTAAAAAGTCAACTATGGTCAATATACAGTCAAACTACAAGATTTTTTTGCCAACATCAATATTTTGAGGTGATATTCATCATTTTATTAAGGGTTGATCATGATTCCTCAAGTAAAGCTCTCAGATCATAAGGTCAAAAATTGCCAAATTAGGATTTTGATTGAGGATGACCGATCATTGACTTTTAGCCTAATACATGACCTAATGTCTTAAAGCATGATATCAAGGGCTCAAATACAACATATTTACCTAATTACATGGCCCAAGACGTTTCCAAAGATACGAGTGATTTATAGTTGAAGAATTGAATCAATTGATAAAAAGTTAACAGTCACACAAAAGTCAAACTTTGACTTTTGGTCAACATTGGAATTCAAAAACCAAGAATCATCAAAAAATTCAAATCTATCAAACTTGATCATCGAGAATAAAAAAAGTCAACAAAATCAAAAGTTGGAAAATTTTCCAACACTTAGAAAAATTCTAAGTGTTTTGTTCTTAACAAAGTCACTACTTCATGGCCATTTTTCACTAAGATCCAAGTTGATTCAAAGAAAACTTTCAACATGAAAGTTGTATGGATTGATGAATTCTACAACTTTGTTATTGTTGGATGATCCTCAAAAAGTGCTTGGATTAAGAGATATGGGCCCATAAAGTTGTGATATTTTTATCTAACACTTAGAAAAAATTTCAACAAGTTTTGATCAGTTTTTCATCTCAACCTCTTGGCCAATTTTGATCAGTTTTTCATCTCAACAAGTTTTCACCAGTTTTCATGTTTCAAACTTTCCAAAATTTACAAGAGCATGAAAAGTTCATACTTGAGCTGAGAGATTCGAAGAGATGAAGTTGGAATTTCATTCTTGAATTATAGGTCATTTTTGTAATGAACTCATAACCAAATCTTATAACCATGCAACACAATCTCACTTTGCAGGCCTCTAAACTATAAATATTTCCATAATCAGAAGATTACAAGAAATCTTGAACCATTACACAAGGATTAGAAGCTTTGTCCGATACATCATTCCATTTAAGGGAAAAAGATCACACTTCCATTCACATAAAGCATGCTTTATGCAATTGTCAATTCTCCTTTAGCCTCTCACTTGTTTCCTCTGCATACACTTAACCTAGAAGATTAGAGAACATGTTTAAAGTGTCTAACCACTCTATGAGCCATGGTACTATGCATTAGAACTTTGATTTCTCAAGAAACCACAATTTACATCTCAACCAAGCCAAAACTTGATAACTTGTAAACCAAGTCCTCTCATCCTCTGAAACTTTTCCTATAAATAGAGACCATAACACACTGCATAAGGGACGAATTCACAAGCCCTCAAAACCCCTTATACTTTCAAAAACCAGAATTGTCCACAAAACCTCCATTTTTGAGCTTTGAAGTCCAAATCTTTGAATCTCTCAAACCTTGTAACTTTTGTCCAAACAACTTATCCAAATACCTCATATACATCATGTATAAGTGATCCAAACACCTGTTTTGCCAATGTAACTCCATTATCAACATTCACCATTTTCAAAATACAACTTTGCAACTTGACTTGTGTAGACGAATCCATACACTTTCAAGGCAAAGTAAAGGTTGCAACACACTAACCAAGGTACAAGGAAGCTTTTGGCATCATTTACTTGCACTTGGAAACATCCATACGCGTTCTGAGTTTTCACTTCAAGAGGTAAGTTTTCTAAATTGTGATATCTTGATACAAGCATCATTTGCAAATACATTCTAAAGCAAAAATGCAGATATCATGCTTCTAAAGCTAACCATGTCCTTAGTTCTCATTTAAATTAACTGTGTGATGAGAATTTTGACTATGAACTGTTAGGGTTCGTTTTTGGTACCTACAGAAATTCTTGCTTATCTTTGAGTGTTGGTTAAAATAAGTTATATGGTTGAATTTGTGATTAAATTTCAAGAAAGTTTGGTGTTTACACTTTTCAAAAAGGTTGAGAAATGAAGCTTTTAGAAATTCAAAAATGGTGGTGTTGTTGTCTAGCGCGAGGAAGAAGAAGAAGTGGGAATTCCATTTTTTTGAAATGAGTTTATAATATATTTATTGGGGGGAATTTCATAGACGGGTGAAACAGCCACCCCAGTGGTAAGACAAGCGCGCATTAACCTTAGGGAACTGGGTTCGAGCCCCAGTGGTACCCTTTTGTTTTTTTCACATATTTCCTTGCAGGTCCAGTATGAGCAACCTAACATTCATACCATGCGCCTCCTTAATCATCATTATCCAGTCCAGATCCAACGTTGTGGACAAGTTACCCCACGATGCACTCCAAGGAATGGTTCTCACAGGAATACCATAGGCACCCGAGCTCTCTATCTTGGGCCTAATGTTTTCTTCTTTTCACACCCCCAAATTCCTTTCATAACTCAGGCCCATTAAATTTTTTATTTTGTTTTTCAATTAATTGTTTGCTTTTTTTAGTTAATTTTATTTAAATCATAAAATCATAAAATCATAAAATCATAAAAATCATAAAAAAATTAGATTTAGGTTTTAATTAATTTAATTTTTATAAATAAAAAATCAATTTAATTTAATCATTTTGTTTTATTGTTTTAATTAATTAAAATTATTTTACACTATAAAATATTTTCTAAATAACACATCAAAAATATTTTTCTAAACACTTAGAATTTTTTAGGTTTTAGATATCTTTCCCTTTTCACTACCTTCGTGCACTTTGCTTTCGCATTAATATTTTCCAATATTGTAACTGCTAATAGTCTGTAATAACTTTAATTAGAGTTTACTTTACTTTTCATCCCCATTCATAAATTTGTACTCCCCATCCCTGAAGCGATGTAATAGCGTAGATTTATTTCTCTCATTTTTCTCGTACTTATATATATATATATATATATATATATATATATATATATATATATATATATATATATATATATATATATATATATATATATATATTACACTGTTAGATTAATTAGGCGTGTATGGCAAGACTTAAAAAAGAATAAACATTAGAAAACCTAATACCAAGACAAATAATTGAAATTAAAACACTTCGGACACGCACACCTCTAGGGTAACCTCGCTTGTTGCCTTCAGATTAAACAATTATGTCCCTCGAACGTGAGATGCTTTAGCAAAGACCCTCGGTTAAAAGATCGTAGTCCCTCGATGACCCTTCGATACTGACTTTAGTAAATGATTTTAGTGCCTTACGAAAATTGCTAAAGTATCCTACAAGTTGCTTTCTATGACTGTGCGATGACCGACACATGTTCCTCACATCCAACGATAGGGCTTCCTACTAACTAATGGTAGGGTAGCACTATCTAAAGGAGGAGGAAAAGAACAAAGACTTATTTGAGTAGGTATAACGCTCGTAGTCGTTTGCTCACAAACTTTTCAAAATCAAAACATCTTTCCACAAACTAACACTTTCATCCCCAAATATTTTCAAAGCGAACATTTTGTATACATTCTCACCGATACGAGAATCATTACAAAATTGCCTCACTTAGGAATTTTCAAAATATTTTCAAACATACACAAGCACAAAGTATTTCCAAAAAGTGAGCTAGCGATTAAGAGCCTGTAGATAACTACAGATGAAAAGGGTGCTAACACCTTGCCTTTTCATAACCTACCCCCCTTACTCAGAAAATTCTCAAAAGGTATTTCATGTTCTTTTCACCCTTTCCTTTATTGGGTAAAAGAAAAATTCAGTGGAGACTCTTGCTATCCGCAACATTTGTGATAAAATGCAAAACCCGAAAGTCAGTTCTCCCAATGTATTACACTCTCTAATGAAGATTCTAAGTTCTGCTCATGTTACAAAGGAGATTATAGTAAATCAATTTGATGGAGCCGTAGTGTGTTGTAACCCAAAATTTGCCCTCCCATTTCCTCAACATTTTCTCATCACAAGACCTTTGAAGATCAAGATCCAATTAGGGTTTCCTCTGCTCAAGACTTCTCCTTACACTGTGGACTCAAATTAGGGTTTGTGTTTGCCCAAGGATGTTTTGACCTAAAATGCCTAAGATGACTTTCATGCTTCATGTTGGACTCCAAAGTTTATCCTCACCAAGTTTCAAGTCTTGATTCCAAGTTTTGCCCAGTCAATTGGACAGTTGACCTAGAAATCAACTGTATTGGGGAAAAAGTCAACTGTGGCCAATTGACAGTCAAATCTCATGAAATTTGATCCACATCAACATTATGAACTCATATGGACCATTTGATCAAGTTTGGATCACAATTCCATAAGAAATTTGATCAGATCACCAAAAGGGCAAAATGGTCATTTTTAGGGTTTTGACTGCACAGAGGCAATTTTTGACTGCTTGACCTAGCCAATGGCAAATCAAGCTCACATATGGACTCAAGGACTCAATAAAATGGTCTTGACACATTCATCAAGCTCAAAAGATCCCAAGTACACAAGGTTGACAGTTGAATTTCCCAGTCAATTGATCAATTTTGACTGTATACTGAAAAGTCAAACTTTGACTTTTTGGTCAAAATCAAGAGTCAAGATTCATTTTTCATCAAAACATGCCAAATCATGAAACTTGTTCACCAAGAAATCACAAAATGCAAATTAGGGTTAGAAAATGGAATTTTTCATAACTTAGAATTTTTCTAAGTTATGAAAAACCCTAATTTTTTCCCAACTTTGCCCCATCTTTTCACCAAGATCCATTTGGATTCAAACAAAAGTCAAAACATGAAAGTTGTAGCTTGTTGCATAATCTACAACTTTTATTCACAAAGTTTTCTCACTTGAAGCTTGTATCTCAAGTTACAATTTTTTGAATAAGGGCACTAAACCATTTTTAACTTAGTGAAATTTTAACCTATTTTGACAAGGTTTTCTACCCCACTTCAAGGCCACTTTTCATACCCTTCCACTTGGAATTTTAATTTGCATTTCAAAGATGGATTGTAGTACATATTCCAAGCTTTCCAAAATGTCCAAGAACTCATCAAACAACCTCATAACTTGAGAGATTCGAATTTCACAAGTTGGCAAAAACTCACTTTTGTTCTTCATCAAAACATGTTCATAATCTTGCAAATTTTAACTCAGCTTGCTTTATGCTTGATTACAGGTCCTTGAACCATTCCATACTCAATAATTTAATGCTTATTCATTGTGCCAAGGCCATGTTCTTTGTGTTCTAACATTGCATAATAGATTAATCCTAAACTAGATAAAGTGCTTTATCCATTTTTGTAAAAAGCTAGCTTTATGTCAAATTGAAATCCAAGCAAGTACAGTTAGGATCTTATGGGCACAAGATTATGGGCAAATTGCTCTGATCAAGAGAGGCTTATGCAGCAGGATTAGAGGCCCCTACTGACCTAAAACACCAAGTGACCATTGCTTGCTTCAAATTCAAGTAACATTGCATAACTTGTACCACATCTCATTTCAGCTGACAAACACAAGAAAGAAGTTATCAAACACCTTACACATAACATATCCAAGCTTTTGCACGAGTCCTAAACCTCTCAAGCACCCTCCATCTCAGAATCACCTTGAAACTGCTCAAACAGGGCAACCCCTGCAGATTGAGTGCTATCTCTCAATCCCTTCAAGCATTCTTGCCCAAACCTGTTCCTCTACCTTCCTTACAACCTATGCAAGCTAACCATGACTTGAAACCTGACCTGTAACACCTCCAAGCCACTTCACCATTTTTAAATTTCTGTTTTGCAGTTGGAGTTCACTAGCTCGATTCAGGGAGTTTCAAGACAAAGTAGGACTTGGAAAAGCATCCTTACACTTCAAGGAAGCTATACAAGTCATCATTTCACTCTGAAACATCCTCCATTGCAAAGCTCGATTCCAACTGAACAGGTACATTCATGAAGTTCTATCTCCCTTATTAGGCATTGTTAGCTTTAGGTTTGTGAAGAAAACATGTCACAATCATAGCCCTGAACATGCTCATATGATTAGATTTCATTTATATTTCGTGTGCTTAGAGAATTTCATGTCTGAACATTGATGAAAAGTTAGGTCAGAAATTGGGGGAGGAGAAATTCTCCCTCATCTTAGAGAGTTAGGTCAAGTTCTTTACATGGTTGAAACCGTCTCTTGATGCTCTACACTTTTCATGTTATGAGTTTTGCTTGAAAGTCCAGGAATCCAGAGATAAAAAACGCGTGTTTGCTTGAAGGATATTGTTCAGAGGTTGAAGAAGACAGGTCTTCTGGGCTGGGCCTGGAAATTTTTCTTATTTGCACCACTTCATTACTCATGAACCCCCTGAGCCCATTTGCTTCATTTTTGACTCTTTTTGACTTTTTCTTTTTTGATTGACTTTGTTTATTTTTTCTCATGACATTAAAAAATTAAAAATATTTTTTCCATCATTTTTTGTATTTATTGCATATTTATTTGTTTATTTCTCTTGTTTGAACATAAATATTATATATATACCATTATTAGAATAAATATAGGAAAATAGTGTAAATACATTTTTTTTATCTTTTTATTTACCTTCTGAAAATATTTCACATAAAAATATTTTTTTTTTATTTTGTTAAAATATTAAATATATATTATTTTGTGTATAATACATACTTAAGAATTAATATATATATAGATATATGTTTATTAATATATTTAAGCTAAAATATAAAAATACTTGATTTTTTTCATTTTTATTAATATTTGATACAAAATACTTTTTTCATAATATACTTCATTATTTTTATTTTTTGTACATGATAAATAAATGTTTGTATTAAATTAAACAATAATACATTTTTCCTAATAGAATTAGGGTTTTTGCCCTAAATTCAAAATACTCCAAGAAATAATATATTTTTATTTTCTTTTCTCTTTTACATAAATAATATTTTTTCATACATATACAAAACATTTCTTTTGCATCTTGCATTCTTATTTAATTTTTGTACATTGATTAAATTGAAAATATTCAAAATGATGTAATAATTTAGATCTAAATTCTTGTCAATATCCCCATTTGAACATTTGTACCCCCCTTCCCATATTTGGTTTTGTAATAGCTTAGTAAATTTAATTTCGCACTTTATTGCTTTCTAATGATAACATGTTAGAATTAGGGTTTGTATGCGAAAAAACGATAAAAAATAGCTATGACCTAATCTCAAGATAAACAAGCATGAAAATGGACACACATCTCACACTTGCACCCCTAGGGTACTCCACTTTGTTGCCTTCAAATAAATGGGCCATATTGTATGTTAAACTTCTTTGGGCAAAGCAAACAATTTGAATGATCATAGTCCCTCGATAAAACTTTTCAAAACAAACAAAAACAAATTATCAAGTCCCTTAAAGAAAATTGCCCAAAGACATTTAACACCGTTGCAATTATGGTCTAAACGATGACCCGCGCCTGTCCCTTTCACATCCTAACATAAGGTTGTCCACCAAACACAATGGTGGAACAAACTTGTTAAAAGGGTTAAAACATAGCAATATTCTTTTGAGAAATTTAGGAGTAGATAACCTCTTAGTTACTTGAATCAACTTGCAAAAACACTTGCCTTCTTTTCAAAAATCACAATCCACAACACTTTCAAACAAACTTTCAAAAAACAAATGAAAACCTTTTTCAAAAGACATACACCTTTGTATACATCCCCACATGGATCATTACAAAGGTTGCCACCACATTGGCCTCTTTTCAAAATATTTTCAAACCCACACACTCAAGCACCATTTAAAACAATTGAAAACAAAAGGCAAGTGATCTAAGCAAGTAACTAAGAGCCCATGGATAACCATGTATAGAAAGGGTGCTAATACCTTCCCTTTCTATAATCTACTCCCCGAACCCAAGAAAACATCTCAAAAGGTTTTTGCTGTGCTTTTTAACCTTTCCTTAGGATAAAATAAAAAGTCAGTGGCGACTCTTGCTAACCGCAACATTTGCGAATACAAACGCAAAACCTCAAGTCAGTTCTCCCACCGTATCACAGAACTGGCGACTCTGCTGGGGAGGACTTTAAAAGTGGAGTAACCTTAGGGCTTAGATCACCTTTGTTTTCAATTGATTGTCTTGTTTGCTTTTACATTTGTGGGCTTTGTATCGGAGTTTTATAGATCCTAACCCGGATCTGGGGATACCTTCTTAGAAAGTAGCAACAAGACTGTGAGGGAACTGTGAGGGGTATACCGACATGGTTGAAGCAGTCTGCTACGTTGATGTGGCACTTTGGTGTGTACCGGTAACCCTTGAGTTCAGTCAAGGAGAGTACGGGGCCGCCGCGTGGTGTCGTGAAGCATCAACTGACCTTAGGAACCTTAATTGGACCATCTTGGCCTTTTTAGGGTAGTGAGATAACTGACTTTGGTGCAGTCCGAGGTTGGTTGATACTCGATACTACACTCAATTGAGTGTTGCTTTCCTAGGATATTTCGGTCGCCAGTTCAGTGGCTAAATCGAAACGATGAACAATGAAAGTAATCCAGTGATATTGGGACCCTTAGAACCCGGTTACTTCTAATAGGACAGGTTGAGCCCACCAAACTTCAAGAGGGTAATACCCAGACCTCATGCAGGCCTAAACTCTAAGGGTTTGTCTTGTGTGACTTGTGTGCCCTACTATGTTTGCCTTTGTGAATATTTGTGGTGTATCATAACATCATGGCATCATACAACATCATGAGCATTGACTAACCATTTCAAGGGTTTCGAATCTTCATCTTTGTTCATGTTTTATAGGACATGGAAACTGCTCGCAGAAAGACAATTCAGATTAGCCTTGTGAAGATCCCTCCTCAGCTTAAGGAACTTCTGTCCAGGATTCCCGAGGGTTCTTCATTCAGTGAGAGACATGGAAGACTCATCAGCTTGGTTAACACTAACATTGAGGAGGATTTGATAAAGGTCCTGTTCCAGTTCTTTGACCCTCTGCATCACTGTTTCACTTTTCCGGATTATCAATTGGTGCCTACATTGGAAGAGTTCTCCCGACTTCTGAAGGTCCCTATCCTTGATCAACTACCCTACAACGGTACGGAAGAGGAACCCAAGCTTGAAGAAATTGCTAAAGCCTTGCACCTACAACCGTCTGACCTCAAGGGACATTGGGAAGTTAGAAGTGGTATCAAGGGTTTCTTAGCCAGGTTTCTGTTCGAGAAGGCCCAAGAATGTTGGAACTCCCTTGATCTACAAGATTTTGAAGAAGTTATGGCCCTTCTTGTCTATGGTTTGGTGTTATTCCCTAACCCAGATCAGCTTATTAATGTCAGTGCTGTCCAGATCTTCATGACCAGGAATCCTATACCTACGTTGCTGGGGGACATCCTTCACTCATGTTACACTCGAACCATGAGAAGAAGGGGTGTCCTTATGTGTTGCACTCCTCTCCTGGGAAGGTGGTTTATTTCGCACCTTCCGCAATCAGTTTTGAAGAACGAGCGGGGTTTGAGATGGTCACAACGGTTAATGACTCTCACGCATGCAGATATACATTGGTGCCCTAGGTCTAGGGAAGACGTCACTATCATTGATCGTTGTGGGGAGTACCCTAATGTTCCTTTATTTGGAATCAAAGGAGGTATTACTTACAACCCATGCCTGGCTTGGAGACAGTTTGGTTATGCTCGGAGGGATGGCCCTCATGACATGTTAATTCCTAACATAGTTTTTGACTTCGACAACGATACTCAAGGACTTCGTCAGAGATTTATCAGAGCTTGGAGGATGCCAAGTAGGATAGACAGCAAGACACTGGGGCACAGGAACTCCATCCCGTTGGAGCCTTATCTCAAGTGGGTACGAGCCCGCTCCCAGAAGTTAGTGATGCCTTATACTCATATGCTCCCTGTGATCAAAGAACCAGTCTTGGAAGGAGAGGTGTCCTACACCATTCAACATCCCGACATGCCCACCTCCTGGGAAGAAATGCAGAAGAGCTGGGTCCAGCTTAAGGAAGAACGGAATTCTCTTGAGACCAGTCTACATGCTAGCGAAAAGAAGGTCCTGGAACTCACCCGCCTACTGCACGAGGAAAGGAATCTCAACACCTACATCGCGCCAAAGAGGATGCGTAATTTTTTTTTACCTTAAGGAGTCATTTTGTAATATTTGGCCCATGGGGCATTTATGTACTAACGAATTTCTCCTTATTAATATGATGTGCGTTCCTTTTTGTCTACAACAAATTTTGAATATTCTAAATCCTTGAATGCATTGCATACATACGCATTCCATTGCACCATATGCATAGCAGGTACCCTATTTCACAGGTTGCTTAATTTTCTTCGCTGTTTGTGTGAACAGTCATCATGAATCCAGACTCCTCCAGTGAGCAAGCAATCAAGGCCCTTCAGGCCCAAAATGCACAGTTTCAAGAGATGGTCCTAAGCCTAGCCCAGGGTCAGCAAGAGTTGAAGACTCTACTCATGAAGAAGAAGAAGAAAAAGAGGACTGCGCTGTTCAACACCGGATGCAGATTTGGGAACACACTCCATAATGAAGCTGATCCAACTACTTCTTCTGCTGAGAAAAACAGTCCCCAAGGGGGAGGAGCTCCTAGTCCCGCAGTCTCCGACAACGAGACGGACTATAACGACGAACAATACCCACCTGCTGCTGACAGGTACAAACAATTGGAGGACCGCTTGAGCGCCATGGAAATTCAGAATGTGCCGGGACTGGATTTCGGAGATTTGGGGTTATCTTCTGGGGTAGTAATTCCACACAATTTTAAGGCGCCCGCCTTCGCCAAGTATGATGGGGTCTCCTGCCCAAAGCTACATCTGAGGTCGTACGTAAGGAAAATCCAACCTTACACGGCAGACAAGAACCTCTGGATTCACTTCTTCCAAGATAGCCTCTCGGGGTCACAGCTTGAATGGTTCTACCAATTGGATGGAGCTAGCATCCGACACTGGGAAGATTTGGCAACCGCATTCTACAGACAATACCAATACAATTCTGACCTCGCTCCTACGCGTACCCAACTTCAGGGTATGTCTCTAGGAACGGGTGAAGGGTTCAAAGAGTACGCTAAAAAATGGAGAGATTTGGCTGGCAGGGTGCAGCCTCTGTTAACTGATCGAGAGTTGGTTGATATGTTTCTAGGGACGTTGTCTGGTCTGTTTTTCAATCATTTGGTTGGTAACTCCTCCGCTGGGTTTACAGATTTAATATTGACGAGAGAAAGAATTGAAGCTGGCATCAGGTCAGGCAAGATACAAAAGGCTGCCTCCACAAGTGCTTAGAAGAGGCCGTTTAAGAAAGAAGCAAGTGCCGTCTATGGTCCTAGAAGACAAGTCAAGCCCGAAAGTCGCCAAGCCGTCAACGCTTTGGTCATCACAAAACCTGTTGCTGCTCCTCAGCAGTACAATCAACAAAGAAGCGAAAGGCCCAAGAGGCAGTATACCCGACTGAGTATGACCTTATCTCAAATTTTACCCCAACTGTTATCCACCAACCTGGTGACCCTCAAAGAAGCTCCTAAGGTCGTCAACACTGCGTCTCCTAAGTATAACCCAAATGCCCGGTGTGCTTATCATTCTGATAGTCCCGGGCACACTACTGATGATTGCTGGGCCTTGAGAAACAAAGTGCAAGATCTGATTGACGCAAAGGAAATTCAGTTTGAAGCCCCGGAAAGACCAAATGTTGTAACTGCTCCTATGCCCCAGCATAGAGTAAATGCCATTGAGGAAGAAATGTATGCTGTTTCGGTAAATGAAGTTGTTACCCCTCTGAAGACCGTTAAGAAGAACCTACTGCGGGCCGGTTTATTTCCGGGTTGCGGTGAAGGTTGCCTGTTCTGTGCTGTTTCCCTGTCTGGTTGCCCCTTGCTGAGGTTAGGCATCCAAAGCCTAATGGATAGCAAGGAGATTCTGTTTAAGAAGTCTGCTGTTCAGTTGGTTCCGATAAAAGAAGTTTCTGTGGTTACCATCTTCAATAATCCAATCAAGGCTCCCCCGAAGAAGCCTGTTCAAATCATGACTGTTGCACCTGTGATTATTACTGTTCTGGGGCCTCTCCCCTACGTATCTGATAAAGCTGTCCCTTGGCATTATGGGGCAGACGTATATGTAAATGGAATCAAACAAGAATTCGACACTGGCGCCAGTATCTGCGATATCACTGGTCCAGCCAAGGTCACCCGCAGTGGCAGGCTCTTCTCGCCTAACATTGCACCGCCCGCTATTAGAAAACCCCTCCTTCTAAAACCTACAAGTTTACCTGTTCCTGTTGCTGATCAAGTTGTGTCCCCTGCTGCCGAGTCATCTAATGCTCGGGGCAAAGAGATTGAAGAAGAGCCTGCCCGGATGGAGGCACCAATACCCATAAATGCTGAGGCCTCCCAACAAGAAGTGGAGGAGATCCTGAAAATAATAAAGAAAAGTGATTTCAATGTTGTCGAGCAGTTGGGGCATACGCCCTCCAAGATCTCCATGCTCTCCTTATTGCTATGCTCCGAGGCCCATGCTAAGGCCTTGATCTCATTTCTCAAGACGGCCCATGTGCCGCAAGAAACATCTGCAGTCCAGTTCACTGATTGCGTAGCAAATCTGACAGCAGACAATGGCTTGGGTTTTTCAGACGCTGACCTGACTGCGAAGGGAAGAGACCACAATGATGCCCTGCATGTCTCTATCGAATGCAGGGGAACTACTCTGGCGCATGTATTGGTGGATACTGGATCTTCCTTGAATGTTCTACCGAAAAAGGCTTTAGACCGTTTGGATTATGAAGGCCTAGAACTGAAGCCCAGCAATATCATCGTCAGGGCCTTTGACGGTTCCAAAAGGATGGTTCATGGAGAGGTTAACATCCCTATTCGTGTGGGCTCTCAAGTGTTTGACTCTACCTTTTATGTGATGGATATACGTCCATCGTACTCTTGTCTACTGGGTCGACCTTGGATCCATAAAGCTGGGGCAGTGACCTCCACCCTGCACCAGAAGCTGAAGTACCCTGTCAGAGGGAAGATCGTCACTGTGCAAGGAGAAGAGGAGTATATGGTGAGCCATTTGAATTCCTTCAGATACATTGAGATGGATGGAGAGTTTATTGAAACCCCCTTTCAGCATTTCGAGGAGGTGCATCCAATTTCAGCGGCAGCAGAGACAACAGTCAAAGAGGATGTTTCCTTGAAGATGGCTTCCCTAAGGGATGCCCGGGCTGTGGTTCAGAAAGGCGATTGTGCAAACTGGGGTCAGCTTCCTGACTTCACTCAGAAGAATGACAAGTTTGGGCTAGGCTTTACTGCGGAGGCTCAGAAGGTTGTGCGCAAAGAGAAGGTCAGAAAGGCTCCGGTGTTTATCTCCAGCTCAAGGGTGAATGCTATCAAGGAAGATGTAGAGGAAGCAGAGTTTGACAGTTGGATCTACCCGACTACCATCGACGGACCAAGCAACTGGACGGCAAAGGATTTTACCCCTATCACATTTGTCACGCAGTAATTAATTTCTTTTGATTTCCAATTTGTAACAAACAATATGTTAAAACTTTGTTGGCTCGGTGTCCTACCCGGGGCATCGTAGCTCCATTTGTGAGGGCTTTTTGTATGACATTTTCATATATCATCAATCAAAACATTGGACGTTTGTTGCATTTCAAATCTTGTGCTCTTTTCCTTTCTGTGTTATATATATTGCAAAACAGCTATATTTACACACACTCACTTATACAGGTTTCAATCCACTCTGGATCTCACTGGTAACAGCTCTGCTACCGCCAGTTATGACTTCGAAAATCCGATCAACTTGGCCGAAGACGAAGGTGAAGATGATTGCGAAGTTGTTGGCTCCTAAATTCGACACCTTTGTTTTGATTGGTGGCAGCCATTAAAAGCTGAAAGATGCTTTCGACTGGCTAAGCCTGTCGAAGTGCCCGTCGAAAGATGGCAAAATACTTAGAAGATTTCTTCCAAGGAAGAAGGCTGATTGCCTTCGACGTCGAAGGAGTTTTCGTCGAAGACGTTTCTTGACAAAAGTGTTCGATGGTCCAGAGTGGAACAGTTTGAAATTCAAAGCTTTGGAGGGAAAACGGTTTCCAGCAGTTACTACGTGCAAACATGCAAGGATCTGGAGCGTCGAGCATGGAGAACGTGCCAAGTGGCTTAATCTCGAAGCAGTGTAACTGCCCGACGGTTACTTGGAATGTTTTAGTATAAATAGGAGTAGACATGTAGTTTCTCGCGTGTGTTCACAAATAGATACATAGTCACTCATTTAGATTCAAGTACCCAGTGTGAGCGAAAGAATTGTTGAGAAATGTATGTGTGAAACACCAATTTTATCAATTAAAGTCATTTACTTTTCCAGTATTTTACTTGCTTTTCTCCTTTAAATTCCTGTCGAACCTTTACTTTAAAGCCTTGTTTATTTTACCAAGCCTTTCCTTTATGCAATTTACTTGAAACATTTTACTTGAAGCCTTATCCACCTTAATCAAACTTCAAAATCAACCTATGTCCATAGGATCAATCTGATCGATCCTGCGAGTAACAAAATAAGTGACCATTTGGAGGATCAGCGGTTGTTTACCAAAACCCAAGGTAAACAAATTGGCACACCCGGTGGGACTGTGTGTTGATTGTTGAAAAATAATCTCATCTTTTCGAGTTGTATGTTATTGAGGAGTGGTAGAATATACACTAACGATAACAATACTGCCAGAAGAAGGGAAGAGATGGCGAATCCGCCAAACAATAATGAAATCCCACAAACGAGTGTGGGAGCAACGGTTAATATGACCGTAAGTGAAGCGACGAATGTTGGTTCGACACCAGCAGTGTCAGTCACAACCACGGGGCCAATAACTTCGTTTTCAGGCCCCAGAATACCTTTGGGAACTCCCCCTCCAAGGGGAAATATAGGCACAAGGCCTGTGGTTCCCCCAGGATTTATTCCATTTTATGGTATGCCAACTTCTGAAGTGGCAAGCCTGACGAATGCTGCGTCCACTTATTCAGACCCTTTCGTGAGTGCCCCTTCGCCACTCCAAGGCTCTGGAGTAGGCATGGCGAATAGAAATAGGACCCAATTCTTAGGAGGAACGTCCCAAGTAGCCCATGGCCTTACAAATGCCTCGACAGCAGTCTTGAGGCAACAGATGGACGAAAGCAACCATGATATGGTGCAAATGTTGGCACAAACTTTGAGTACAGTGCTAAATCCTCTAATACAAAATACTACTCAATCGAATCAGCAAGTTACAGCGCAAATGACGCGTTTGGCTGACTTCTTTGGAGTACCCCCACCTATTCGACAGCCCCAAAGGGCGCAAACAAGAGGAAATCAGGGGATATTTGTAGAGGAAGAAACCACCATTAATCAGGCTCAACAGCCTGTAGAACAACCTGTCGAAGAACCTAGGGTAATAGCCCCAGAGGTAAGGTTAGTAAACAGAAACCAAAATGCTGACGAAGTGGTTCAGCATATCCAACACCAAAACATGGGTTTGGAAAATAATCTGGCAACCATGATCGAAAGGATCATGAATCAGAATGGGATGAACATGGGCTTTCGAAGGCCCAACTTTACATCTCCATTGTCAGAATACGTATTACAAACGGATTTACCTCCTAGGAGCAAAGTCCCCAAATTTACTAAGTTTTCTGGGGACACGACAGAATCCACTATCGAACATGTGGCGAGGTATTTGATCGAAGCAGGAGACATTTCAAATAATGAAAACCTAAGGATCAAATACTTCCCAAGTTCCTTAACCAAGAACGCTTTTACTTGGTTCACAACTCTACCCCCCAATTCGATCCACCATTGGACCCAGTTGGAAAGATTGTTCCATGAACAATTCTATATGGGGCAAACCAAGATAAGCCTGAAAGAACTGGCGAGTGTGAAGAGACGTTTCACTGAACCTATAGACGAATATCTGAATAGGTTTAGGTTGCTTAAGGCGAGATGTTTTACACAAGTGCCAGAACATGAGTTGGTCGAAATAGCCGCAGGCGGTCTAGATTATTCCATTAGGAAGAAGCTAGATACCCAGTACCTAAGAGACATGGCCCAACTGGCCGACAGAGTTCGACAGGTCGAACGCCTCAAAGCTGAAAAAGCTAAGGCAACGAAAACTCACAAAAGAGAGAGGATAGCGTACGTTGAGATGGACGACGACGATCTAGAATCCTTCGACGATACTTCGACTGTCGAAGAAGGAGAAGTCGATTTAGCAGAACTAAAACAAGGGCCACCATACTCTTGTAAACAGTTAGTCCCCTCAAATGGGAAAAATCCCATTGGTCCAGACAGGACTAACGATAGGTTCCCAAAAAAGACTTATAGTTTTGACATCACAAAATGTGATGAAATATTCGACTTGCTAGTTAAAGATGGCCAAATGATAGTACCCCCTGGGGTAAAAGTGCCTCCTCTTGATCAAAGAAAGAAGAGAGGTTTTTGCAAATATCATAATTTTTTGGGCCATAAAACTTCTCAATGTTTTCTTTTCAGGAATCTTGTGCAAGACGCTATTGAAGAAGGGAGATTAAAGTTTGCTGACAAATCCCCCATGGCTGTCGACTCCAATCCACTGAAGGCTGAAGCCCACTATGCAGAACCCTCTGAGGTGAACATGATAGAGGCAACCAGGATTCAGTCGAAGAAGCCAGGCATTACCATGGTCGAAGTCTCAAAGGACCACATCAACATGCCAATCTTTGGCAGTTTTTCTGGAAACTTATCCAGGAAGACAATTGAGGCTGTCCAGAAAGCGGTCGAAGACCCGAAGTCGAAGGCTGCTGAAACACAAAAGACTGGACCAAGACCCAGTTCCCACTTGGCCACTGTTCAAGGCCAGACGGAGAATCTGGAGACACAAATGAAGCAACTAACTCTTGCTAATAAGGATACAATGAATATCAACATGGTTGAACTTTCTGACCCTAAAGCTTCAGAAGAAGCCATGAGGCAAGAGCAGGCAAATAAAACGGCTTTCCCTAGGGAAAACGAAAACTTGGCAGATTTTTTACAAAGATGCCAGAAGAAGAAATCAGAGGTGATGCTATGTCCAAGATGCAGTTCTATCTTTGATAAAAAAGCTGCTGAGCACATACAAGGCGTAAGAGCAGCGAACAAGAGAAGGGAGAATGCTGACCTTCGACATGATCCCAGGAGGGGTTCTAATCAAGACAAGAGGCCATTGACTTTTAGGCCTCCAACAAATGTACCAGTAGACACTTGGTACAAAACATCTGGCCGGAAAAGGCCAAGTGAAGAGAAATGGCATTCTTTCGATGTGCCAAGAGGTTCCTCTTTAATTCAGAAGAAAGAGCCTCAAGTTGTTGCACCCAAGGTTGCTCAAGTGTCCAGCAACTACAAAGGAAAAAATCCTATGTCGAGATCCCAATGGAGGAGATATCAAAGAAGGCGAAAAGCTGAAAGGGAGGCTGCCAACGAACCTAAGGCAGAAACTAGTTCGAATGTGCCTCAAAGGAAACAAAGAAAGCCTCTTGAGAGAGAACCAGTTACCAACAGGCTAGTTTGGCCTAACCAAAGTGAAGTCGAAGACGAAGATGATGCTGAGTCCGACGATACTCTGGATATAATGGTGAATATTGTTTCAGTGCTGCCTAGGGAATTCAATCGACAGGTAGAAGTCGAAGCCAGTGACTGGGAGGTGGAACAAGAAATGGCCAAACATAGGCCAGTGTGCTATTTTGTCATGGACAATGGCACTACAGAGGAACAAAATGGCTTCTTCGAGCCACCTACAGAGGCGATGAAGAATCACCTCAAACCTTTGTTCATAAGGGCTAAGCTCGAAGAGACCACTGTGAACAAAATATTGGTCGACTGTGGGGCCACTATCAATATTATCCCTCATTCTATGCTAAGGAAGATTGGCAAAAGGGATGAAGAAATCAAACCTCACAATATGGTCCTGTCCAACTATGAGGGAGGCATTGGGACCACCATGGGAGTGATCCAGCTAGACATAAAAGTTGGGTCGATCCTTCGACCAACAATGTTCATGGTCATATCGGCCAAACCTAACTACAACCTTTTGTTAGGCCGTGAGTGGATTCATGGTGTAGGTGCTGTGCCTTCATCGATGCATCAAAGGCTGCTTCTATGGCGTCCAGATGGGATGGTCGAAAACATAGAGGCGGATCAAAGTTACTACCTTGGCGAAGTGAATCACTTGGGTGTAACAGATTTCGACAAAAACTTGGCTCACATAGGGCCATGTCCAACTCCTGACTTCGACATGGCGCCAGCGCCAAACACCTTTTGTTCCCTATACCTGCATCCTGAGCATGGTTTCCAATGGGACAGAGAAGACTTGTCCCACATAGACTTCAGTGGGCTAACTGATATCCAACCAACTGGTTGGGGAAGTGAATTCAGTGATAATGACTGAGTCACAATCTCTGAAGCGAATTTCGGCTTATGTGGCCGAAACCAAGATGATAACGGCTCTCGAAGCCGAAGTAAAGTACATGGCCACACAGGCCAATGATCAACAATTATCTGCTGTTGGCCCAGGAAAGGATTTCGATCCAAGACCTCCTGATATCATGCCAGATGAAATGCAGGAACAGAGGCTCGACGCCATCTATGACGATGAGCCTTTGGGCTTCGAAAAGGATCCCTTGGCGAACAACATTAAGATGTTAGCACAAGACCCTTTAGAAGAAATCAACTTAGGCGAAGGATCAGAGAATAGGCCAACTTACATCAGCGCCAAAATTGATCCAGAACTTAGGTTGGAAGTAATCCAATTGCTGAAAGAGTTTAAAGACTGTTTTGCATGGGATTATGACGAAATGCCCGGTCTCGACAGAGGATTGGTAGAACTTCAGTTGCCAATCAAACCTGGAAAGAAGCCAATCAAGCAAAATCCAAGACGCTTCGCTCCAGAAATATTGTCGAAGATCAAAACGGAGGTCGAAAGACTTCTGAAATGCAGATTCATCCGTGTTACAAGGTATGTCGAATGGATCGCAAATATTGTGCCAGTAATTAAGAAAAATGGCACATTAAGGGTGTGCATAGATTTCAGAGATTTGAATGCTGCCACCCCCAAAGATGAATATCCTATGCCTGTGGCGGAAATGCTAGTCGATTCTTCCGCTGGCTACGAATACCTGAGTATGCTCGATGGTTATTCAGGATATAATCAAATATTCATTGCTGAAGAGGATGTGTCGAAAACAGCTTTTCGATGCCCTGGGGCCTTAGGCACTTACGAATGGGTAGTGATGCCTTTTGGCCTAAAGAACGCTGGGGCAACGTACCAGCGAGCAATGAATACTATCTTCCATGATTTTATTAACACTTTTATGCAAGTTTATATTGATGATATTGTTATAAAATCTGTTTCCAGGAAGAGTCACATTGACCACCTTCGACAATCATTCGAAAGAATGAGAGAACATGGTCTGAAGATGAACCCTTTGAAGTGTGCGTTCTGTGTGAAAGCTGGAGATTTCTTGGGTTTCGTTGTCCACAAGAAAGGAATCGAAATCAATCAGAACAAGACGAAGGCAATTTTGGAAGCGAAAGCGCCATCGAATAAGAAGGAATTGCAATCTCTCTTAGGCAAGATAAATTTCTTGAGAAGGTTTATATCTAACCTAAGTGGGAAAGCTCAGGCCTTTTCACCCTTACTTCGACTGAATAAAGAGGGGTTCGAATGGGGGCAAGAGCAACAAGAAGCCTTCGACAAAATCAAAGGGTACCTCACTAAGCCACCTATTTTGGTGCCTCCTTGTAGCAATAGGAGTATGAGATTGTACATAGCTGCATCTGACAAAACTCTGGGAAGTATGTTAGCCCAAGAGGATGAGAATGGAGTCGAAAGACCCATTTATTATCTCAGTCGAGTTTTGAATGATGCAGAAACTAGATATAGCGAAGTTGAAAAATTGTGTCTATGTCTGTATTTCTCTTGTACAAAACTCAAGCAATATATAAAACCAGTTGATGTTTATGTTTCGTCTCATTTTGATGTTTTCAAATATATGTTGTCGAAACCTATCTTGCATAGTCGAATTGGCAAGTGGGCATTAGCATTGACTGAATACTCCTTGACCTTTATGCCTCTTAAGGCAGTAAAAGGACAAGTGGTTGCAGACTTCATAGTCGACCACTCAATTCAAGTCGAGGATATTAATTATGTGGAGATAGAACCTTGGAAATTCTATTTCGATGGTTCCAGCCATAAAAATGGAACAGGAGTAGGAGTCTTGATTGTTTCTCCAGATAAAATTCCAACAACATTCAAGTACCAAATAGAAGGTTCTTGTTCGAACAATGAGGCTGAGTATGAAGCTCTAATTACTGGCCTTGAGATATTGTTGGAATTGGGGGCAACTCGAGTCGAAATAATGGGAGACTCAGAGTTAGTCATCAAGCAAGTCACAAAGGAGTATAAATGCATAAGAGAGAATCTCATTATGTACTTTGTGATAGCAAATCGTTTATTGAAACAATTTGAAAGTGTCAATATTCGACACATACCCAGAGTCGAAAATCAAATAGCCAATGACTTGGCACAAATTGCATCAGGGTATAAGATTTCAAAGACGAGATTACAAAGAGCAATCGAAGTTCGAGAAAAGATAAAGGCAACTTGTCTATCACCATCAGACTTGGAATCGACGAGGCTAGGTTATGCTGATCACTCAAACTTCGAGATTTCGTTCATTGATAATTTGTCAGAGCAAGATTGGAGGAAGCCCATTGTGGACTATCTTCAAAATCCAGGAGCTCCGACAGAACGAAAAACAAAATACAGGGCGTTGAGTTTTGTACTCATGGGTAATGAGTTATTCAAGAAGACGCCTGAAGGGGTGTTGCTGAAATGTTTAAGTGAAACTGAAGCATACATAGCCCTTTCGACTACGCATGCTGGGGCATGTGGGGCTCACCAAGCAGGCCATAAGATGAAATGGTTGTTGTTTCGACAAGGACTATATTGGCCCACTATGCTGAAAGATTGCGTTGAGTTCGCCAAAGGTTGCCAAGAGTGTCAAGTTCATACAGGCATCCAACATGTACCAGCAAGCGAACTTCACTCGATAGTGAAGCCTTGGCCCTTTCGAGGATGGGCGTTGGATTTTATTGGAGAGATTCGACCAGCATCATCAAAGAGTCAGAAATACATATTGGTAGGCATTGATTATTTTACTAAGTGGATCGAAGCGATCCCTTTAGTCAACGTAGACCAAGAAAATGTCATTGAATTTATTCAAAAGAACATTATCTTTCGATATGGAATTCCTGAGACAATAACAACTGATCAAGGGTCAGTTTTCACCGGTCGAAAGATGCAAGAATTTGCTCAGGAGACAGGTTTCAAACTCCTAACATCCACGCCTTACTATGCACAGGCGAATGGTCAAGTCGAAGCAGCTAACAAAGTAGTGATTGGCTTGATAAAGAAACATGTTGGGAAGAAACCAAAGAATTGGCATAAGACGTTAGACCAGATTTTATGGGCTTGTCGAACGTCCCCAAAAGAAGCCACTGGTACAACGCCATATAGGCTAACTTTTGGCCATGATGCAGTGTTGCCAGCAGAAATTTGTCTTCAATCTGCAAGAGTTCAGAGGCATTATGATATTCCTTCTGAGGTTTATTGGAATATGATGTTAGATGAATTGGTGGATTTAGACGAAGAGAGATTACACGCTCTCGACTTACTCAGGCTTCAGAAGAAAAGAGTAGAAGACTCTTATAATAAAAAGGTAAAACCTAAGGTATTTTTGCCTGAAGATTTAGTTTGGAAGGTAATTCTTCCCATGGATCGACGGGATCGAAGCATGGGCAAATGGTCACCCAAATGGGAAGGACCCTTCAGAGTTATCCAAACTTTTTCTGGTGGAGCCTATGAAGTCGAAGAGATAAGTGGTGATAAAAGGCTCTTGAGAGTAAATGGTAAATATTTGAAAAAATATAAGCCTATACTCCAAGAGATAAAAATAAAATAATAAAAGAACAAACTAAATTAACCATAAAAAATGCCAAAATGGAAATTTTTATTAATTTCAGCCAAGATGGCAATTGTTGTCGAAAACGATTACAGAAGATGGTTACAAAAGAGAATCAATCAAAAGGTAAGAGAATTCTTGAGTCGAAGATACTTGGCATACTGCAGCTCCAACCTCTTTTTGCACCAAGAGTTTTCTTGCACTAGTTTGGCAATTTGAGCGTCGAGGCTTTGAGCCCTCTCAGCGAATTCCAGGCCTTGCTTGATCTCAGTCTGGCTCTCAGTGTCTGGGATGGTCGAAAGAATTTCCTCCTGGAGTACAGTGTTGGCGTTTATCTTCGCCTCTATCTCTGCAATTTGTGCTCGGAAGGAGACGTTCTCTCGCTCAATAGCATCGACCCTTTCTTGTGCAGACGCTTTCTGTTTCGACAACTCGGCAATTCGAGAAGTCGAATCTGAGACAGCAGTCCACGCAGATGAGCTTTTGCCATGCAGCGCTTCGAGCTGACTGTTAAAACCTCGTTGGCGCCTGTAATCCGCTGAAACTTGATCAATCATAGAATGTAATTCCATGATTAAGTCTGAGATTTCTGGGGCTACAGCTTCGAAGTCAACAGCATTCAAAACCTCTTTTAAGCATGATGGAGCAGTGGGGTCCCCCTCTAAAGTCTTCATTAAATCTCTCTTGAAGAACTGGGCCTTAACCTTCGCCAACGCATCATCAAGAGGAGAAGTTTCAGTAGACTTCCCCGACAGGGTAGGAATTTCCTGACTAGTGTCAGAAGAACTCTTACTCTCGACGATTGCATTGAGGTAGCTGACAGGGTCAGTTTGTTTCAAGATTTCCAAGTCCTCTTTTGACCTGTGCTTTGAGGAGGTGACCCTTGCCACAGTATTATCTTGGGCTTGAGGCTGTTGAATGCTGAGTGCCTCGTTTGGTTTCTCTTCGACTTGGACTGAGGCGGTACTAGCGTCGACTTGTGGTTCTTCGTTAACATCACCTTGGGGTCTTTCGCCAGCGTCATTTTGTGGCTCTTCGCTAGCGTCATCCTGGTGTTCTTCGCCAGTACCACCTTGGTGCTCTTCGTCAACAGGATCTTGATTCTCTTCGCCATTGCCTTGGTCTCTTCCTTCAGGATTCTCTTCTGACGACAAGTCCACCACAGGAACCGTTTCTGGCTGTGTTTCCTCCACCATAGGTTCTTCTGTTGTCTTCTCCACTGTTTCAGCATTGGCCTCATTCTCAGTGTGGGCTTCGTCAGTGCCCAAATCTTTTTCCTGAGGCCTGCTAAGGTCAGCAGATTCTAGAGTTTCTGAAGTCCTTGGTGGGGAACTTTCAGTAGTGTCCTGAAAAGGAGAAAGAAGACAAATCTTCAGATGTCGAAAGAGATACAATCGAATACTGGTGTCTATGCCTAAAATAGATTACCTGTGGATTAACTTCAGCCCCAGGGCTGGAATTGTCACTTTCGACAGGCTTGGTAAGAAGAGCGTTCAGTTCCTCCTCAGTTGGCTCCTCGATGATCACTGCAGGTGGCCTAGGCTTTCTCACAGCGACCTTTATCCTGACGGTTCGACCTTCAGGGGCAGGGGTAGGAACAGAAGCGTCCTTCGTTAACTTTCGCCTCTTTAAGGGAGCAGGAGGGGAATCACTTTCGTCATCACTCCCCGATTCGACCACCAATGCTGCCCTTTTCTTGGGCGAAGGGGCCTAGAAAACCAATAGGAATTCGATTGAATAATTATATCGAAAATAAAAAATCGAAAACCAGAAGAAAAATGAAGAAAATCTTGTTACCGATGCAGGAGGCCTCCTCGAAGAGCCTTCCCCCTGTTGGTTGCCTGTTGTCTTCGCCGGCGGTGGAGGTTTTGTCGAAGGGACTCCTCCTTGTGGGCCTTCTGTAGCCTTCTTGGCTAGGGGCTTTCGAACAACTGAAAGCGAAAGGCAAAGTTAACAGGCTAACAGTCGAAGAGAAAGATAAAAAGTAATGTGAGAGCATGAACTTACACTTCTTTACTTTGTCCAACACAAGGACAAAAGATTTCTGCAACTCTGCCATGAAGTCCTTCTCGTCGAAGAAGTACTCAGCATAATAGCTTCTCCACCACTCCTCAAAGGATGGTGAGCAAAGGAAATTAAGCTGGTAGTCAAACAGCGAGAGGATTGTTCGACCAGCATATCTTCCGATATGCTTGATGGCAGCTTCTTCTGTATAATCGTTGCAGAAGTACAACATTGACTTCTCTCTTTGGAAAATGGGAGAAGGCAGGGTTTGGATGATACCCAACTGGCGAGATACCAGATTTGGTTGATAGGCAAGCAGACTCAAATGAGTCTTAGAACTCTTAAATCGAAGAGGCATGATCCTGGGTGTCAGGAACGCCTCCCAAAGTACAGTGTGCTCATCGACATTGGGACCACTCGACTCCTTTGGATGTGGCCTTGTGAACCATGCTGGCCCCACCCTCCGTTGAGCAAATGGAGCCATAGTTGAAACAAATTCCTTCCTTCGAGCGAACATCAGAACGAAGTTAGTGAAGGTTTGTTGAAACTCCAGCCCATCTTCCACAAGTGTCAGTAGAGCCAGCCTAATCCCTTCGATACGTCTATTAGCTATCGCTGGGGCTTGTTCATTTATCTGAATCTTCTTGGGTAAGAAAGATTCGAAAGTGGCATTGAGCCACAGTTGAAGTAGCTAGAAAGGCCCAGCGAGTAGCAGACTGGCCCTATCTTCGATATGTTTCAAGAGAGTAACCCCATTGCTGATTGAGTCATAAAGACTGGCCAGAATTAGTTCTGCCAAACAGATGTTTTGGCGGTGGTGCAGTTGGGTGGCAAGAGTGACCATCTTTTTGGTCACTTGTAGAGACTTCGAGCAAAACACAAAGCGAGTTAGCCATAAGGCTAGAAACGCTATGTGTTCGACATCCGACACTGTATCCGTCGACCTGTCGTGATAATGGTTGATAAAGGTGGTGTATGTTGGCTTGGTCTCAGAGAAGCCAATTTGGTCCTCCGACATCTCTTCCGGGTCGAAGTAATCTCCGGTTGGTCGAAGGCCAGTGATGGCCGCTACGTCGAAGAGTGTGGGGGTTAACATCCCACATGGAAGGTGAAAGGTGAAGTGAGAGTAATCCCAAAACAACAGCGAAGCTATAAGCATCTCTGGGGAGTAGTTTAAGCCTGTCTTCGACAGCATTACTAGGTCAAAGATTCCCATTTCCTTCCAGACTGGAGTTTGATGTTTCTCCAACTTTGTTAGCCAAGCAACATAGTCAGAGGTCAGATTAGGGCAAGACCTGAAGACCCTAACACTTCTGTTGAAGAAACGGAGGTCGATTTTCTCGCGTGTAGGGTCTTCGTTGTCTTCTGCGTCCTTCTTGGCGCATGCTACTGGCTTGAGTTTCTCGACGATGGGGAAATAGCTCTTGATCTTCAGAGCTTCAGAGATGCTTGGGTTCATGGGGCCAGACATTGCGAAGATCTGGTTGGAGTATCCAACCGGGATCATCAAGTGACGCGAGTAAGCATCGCAAACTGAGATGTCAGAAGGTTCAGGGACCCTTCGTTTCCCTGTAGAGTTCACTACCGGAGCAGTAACAAAGACCTTGGGTTTAACAAGTTGTTCAGTTGGTGCGTTAGTCTTGGGGGCAGTAGAGGCAGAGGCCATTGTTGAGGATGAAGATGAAGTGGAAAAGGAAGAGTTTTTCTGCAAAGAAGAGCAAGTTCGTACGAAAGCAAGGGAGTTTGAGGGCTAGTTTGCGTAAAAAGTCCCACAATGGGATATTCACTACTATTTATAGTAGTGGGAGAAATTCCCAATAACGAGGACATTAAATGTCATTTAATGCTGCAGGAATTAGTGGGACGCGTGGCAGCATCCTGTTGTTTTGGCCGTTTCTGCAGAAACAGAGAGACGCAGCGTGCGTCCTCGTTTTTGGGATTTGTCATAATGACAAATTCTGAAGTGACGTTTGGTACTGCACGCCGTACTGAAAGTGACGTCCTAGGATCAAATCAATGATGGTTTCTTGGGATTGCCAATAGTTGGTAAAAAGCAACAAAAAGTGCACAAGTTAACTTGTGACTAAGCGTGGAAAAACAGGTGTCGAATGGCGTTTTCAAAGAATGCCTTTTTCTTTCAGAGTCGAAATAAGGCATTCTTGGGGGGCAATTTGTTGGCTCCTAAATTCGACACCTTTGTTTTGATTGGTGGCAGCCATTAAAAGCTGAAAGATGCTTTCGACTGGCTAAGCCTGTCGAAGTGCCCGTCGAAAGATGGCAAAATACTTAGAAGATTTCTTCCAAGGAAGAAGGCTGATTGCCTTCGACGTCGAAGGAGTTTTCGTCGAAGACGTTTCTTGACAAAAGTGTTCGATGGTCCAGAGTGGAACAGTTTGAAATTCAAAGCTTTGGAGGGAAAACGGTTTCCAGCAGTTACTACGTGCAAACATGCAAGGATCTGGAGCGTCGAGCATGGAGAACGTGCCAAGTGGCTTAATCTCGAAGCAGTGTAACTGCCCGACGGTTACTTGGAATGTTTTAGTATAAATAGGAGTAGACATGTAGTTTCTCGCGTGTGTTCACAAATAGATACATAGTCACTCATTTAGATTCAAGTACCCAGTGTGAGCGAAAGAATTGTTGAGAAATGTATGTGTGAAACACCAATTTTATCAATTAAAGTCATTTACTTTTCCAGTATTTTACTTGCTTTTCTCCTTTAAATTCCTGTCGAACCTTTACTTTAAAGCCTTGTTTATTTTACCAAGCCTTTCCTTTATGCAATTTACTTGAAACATTTTACTTGAAGCCTTATCCACCTTAATCAAACTTCAAAATCAACCTATGTCCATAGGATCAATCTGATCGATCCTGCGAGTAACCAAATAAGTGACCATTTGGAGGATCAGCGGTTGTTTACCAAAACCCAAGGTAAACAGAAGTGCCTGGTGAACTCGCAAGACTGCTACTCCAGGAAGAGAGAGCTATTCAGCCACATGAAGAGCCGGTAGAGACGATTAACCTGGGTACCGAGACAGATAGGAAAGAGGTCAAGATTGGTGCCAATCTAGAGCTCAGCGTGAAGCAACGATTGATCCAGATGCTACAGGATTACATGGAGATTTTTGCTTGGTCCTATGAAGATATTCCTGGTTTGGATGCCGACATTGTAGTTCACCACCTGCCAACCAAGGAAGACTGCCCTCCGATAAAGCAAAAAGTCCGACGGATGCGTCCAGAGATGTCTGAAAAGATCAAGGCCGAGGTTATGAAACAGTTTGATGCCGGGTTCCTTGCAGTGACTTCTTACCCTCAGTGGGTTGCCAATGTGGTGCTAGTACCAAAGAAGGACGGTAAAGTCAGAATGTGTGTTGATTACAGGGATCTGAACAGGGCCAGCCCCAAGGATGACTTCCCCCTACCTCGCATTGATGTCCTTGTTGACAATACAGCTCAACACAAGGTGTTCTCCTTCATGGATGGTTTTTCAGGGTATAATCAGATCAAGATGGCTCCGAAGGATATGGAGAAGACTACCTTTGTAACTCAGTGGGGCACCTTCTGTTATAAGGTCATGCCATTCGGATTGAAAAATGCTGGGGCAACCTATCAACGTGCCATGGTTGCTTTATTTCATGATATGATCCATCATGAGATTGAGGTATACGTTGATGACATGATTGCAAGGTCTCAAACTGAGGAGGAGCACCTTGACCATCTGAGGAAGTTGTTCGACCGGCTCAAGTTATACAAGCTGAGATTGAATCCCAACAAATGCACCTTTGGGGTAAGATCCGGAAAATTGTTAGGTTTCATCGTGAGTGATAAGGGTATCCAGGTGGACCCTGCCAAGGTAAAAGCCATACAAGAGATGCCGACTCCAAGAACAGAGAAGGAAGTCAGAGGTTTCCTGGGACGACTGAATTACATTGCCCGATTCATCTCACATCTGACTGCTACTTGTGAGCCAATCTTCAAATTGCTGAAGAAAGATCAAGTAATACGCTGGAATGATGAATGTCAGGCTGCCTTTGAAAGGATAAAGGAATACCTCCAAGAGCCACCCATTCTTATGCCACCGGTGGAAGGAAGACCTCTGATACTATACTTGACAGTACTTGACAATTCAATGGGGTGTGTGCTGGGGCAGCATGACGAGTCTGGCCGAAAAGAGCACGCTATTTATTACTTGAGCAAAAAGTTTACCGACTGTGAGTCTCGTTACTCACTGCTTGAGAAAACTTGCTGCGCTCTTGTATGGGCTACTCGCCGGCTGAGACAGTATATGCTGACTCACACTACTTTATTGATTTCAAAGATGGATCCCATCAAGTACATATTTGAAAAGCCCGCTCTGTCTGGAAGAATAGCGAGATGGCAAATGATCTTAACAGAATATGATATCCAGTATACAACTCAGAAAGCAATTAAGGGAAGTGTACTGGCAGATCATTTGGCACACCAACCTGTGGACGATTACCAATCATTGAACTTTGATTTTCCGGACGAAGACATCATGGTGGTAACTGACTGTGAAGTACCTGGACCGGATGAAGGACCTGAGGAAGGATCCCGATGGTCTATGCATTTTGATGGAGCCTCCAATGCTTTGGGTAACGGCGTCGGCGCTGTAATCATATCTCCCAAAGGAACTCATACTCCCCTCACCGCCCGATTATGTTTCAGCTGCACCAACAATATGGCAGAATATGAGGCATGTATCATGGGTTTACAAGCTGCAATCGACTTAAGGATCAAATTTCTAAGTGTTTTCGGAGATTCCGCTCTCGTGATCAATCAGATCAAAGGCGAGTGGGATACGAAACACCCGAATCTTATTCCTTACAAGGAGTATGTGTTGACCTTGCTTCCCCACTTTGAAGAGATAACTTTTGAGCACTTCCCTAGAGAGGAGAATCAGCTAGCGGACGCCCTAGCTACGATGTCTTCAATGTTCAAAGTTAAATGGGACAATGAGGCTCCCCGAATCATTATCTGGAAGTTGGATGAACCGGCGTACTGCTGCGAGCTCGAGGCTGAGAAGGTGATTGAAAAACCCTGGTATCATGAGGTGAAAAGGTACTTGGAAGCTCAGGAATACCCTAAAGGTGCATCTGTCAATGATAAGAAGTTCATGAGGAGGTTTGCTGCAAAATTCTTCCTCAGCAACGGCATTCTCTACAAACGGAATCATGATTCAACTCTGCTACGTTGTGTGGATAAGGCAGAAGCAGAGAAAATCATGATGGAACTGCATGAAGGTACATTTGGAACACATTCCAGTGGACACACCATGGCTAAGAAAATCCTTCGGGCAGGATATTTCTGGTCCACAATGGAAGCCGATTGTTACCAACACTCCCGAACTTGTCATAAATGCCAGATCTATGCTGACAAGGTGCATATCCCTCCGGTTCCGTTGAATGTCCTGACGGCACCTTGGCCGTTTGCAATGTGGGGTATCGATATGATCGGTGAGATCCGACCGACGGCATCCAATGGGCATCGCTTCATCTTGGTGGCGATCGATTACTTCACGAAGTGGGTTGAGGCAGCTTCCTACGCCACAGTAACCAAGAGCGTCGTGGCACGTTTCATCCGGCATAATCTGATCTGCCGGTACGGCGTCCCGGAAAGAATCATTACGGATAATGGTACCAATCTCAATAACAAAATGATCACTGAACTCTGTGAACAATTCAAGATACAGCACCACAATTCTTCTCCCTACCGGCCGAAGATGAATGGGGCTGTAGAGGCAGCCAATAAGAATATCAAGAAAATTGTGCAAAAGATGACAGTGACCTATAAAGATTGGCACGAGATGTTACCGTTCGCTCTTCATGGGTACCGCACCTCAGCAAGGACGTCAACCGGGGCAACTCCCTTCTCCTTGGTCTATGGCATGGAGGCAGTCTTGCCAATTGAAGTCCAGATACCCTCTCTCCGGATAATGAAGGATGCAGACTTGAATGAAGATGATTGGATCCAGACTCGACTTGATAAACTAAATCTGATTGACGAAAAGAGGCTCACTGCTATCTGTCATGGTCAAACGTATCAGAAACGGATGATCAGGGCATTTAACAAGAAAGTCAGACCGCAAGAGTATCAAGTTGGGGACCTGGTGATCAAACGCATCATCCTTCCTCAAAGTGATCCCCGGGGCAAATGGAACCCTACTTACGAAGGGCCATTTGTGGTTAAACGTGTGTTCTCAGGAGGAGCCATGATCCTAACCACCATGGATGGTGAAGACCTCCCTCACCCCGCCAATGCAGACATAGTGAAAAAATACTACGCATAAATAAAAGACCCGCTAGGTTGACACACCTAGGCAAAAATAAGGGCTTACCGGCGAACCAAAAGGGTTCGGGCAAAAATAAGGGATGAAATGAAAAAAATATGTACACCCGGCAAGTCGAAAACCTGAAAAGGCGGCTTGGGCAAAAATGGGTATCCCGGTGGGCTGAAAACCCGAAAGGGCGGTCCAGGCAAAAATTAGGGATAAAGCGTAACACTATGTCTCATTGGATCACTTCGCATCCGGAATTCGGCATCAACTATCTGGCTCCAGGTTTCGGCATCGACCAATCAGCTTCATCTTCAAATTAGGCAACGAAGCGATGAGACGCTCGGAGACATAAAGGCGATAGCAGAGTTGGAACCCAGTGGGATTTTTCACATAGCTGTTTTGTTTCCTTTTTTTCCAAATTGTAAACTCTATGTTATTTGGCGGCGTCCTCTTACTAAGATGTCAGCCTCTTGTACAAAAACGCCTATTCACAGGCAAAGTTCAAATCAATACAAATTCACTTGTCCATACAAATTGCCATTGATTTTCTTTTTTTTTCTGTTTTGTTTTGCGAAGAACGTCCAATGTTCATTTTTGATATATGCATTTGACATTAAATTGCTGATTCATAAATATTTGCATATAAAACAAGAGATTGATTACAGGTGACGTCAGAGACAGGGGCAATTGAAGTTGTCTAATGCAGTCTGGTTGTTTTGTCCGCCAAGGTACCAAGGTAGGTTCAACTGAAGAATGTGGCCAAATCATCTCAACTCCCCGCAAAGTAAAACCAGGTTCAGCAGTACTTTCACCAAGCAGAGTTGGTCCCCCGTCGATCCTAAAGTCACAACATTCCCCGGTAGGTCTTAAAGCTCATCCCCTGCAGAGTACGGACGTCTCTCCCGAGTTTTATTTGGAGTTATTTCCTCACGAGGACTTATAACTGGGTTATCCTCAGCTAAAAACCACGGAAGACCGCCCTCGGCAAAGTTCCTTCTAATCCCCAGCGGAGTTTATCATCATTATCCCCAGCGGAATCCATCATTAAAGTCCTCAACAGGCCTCTTATCAAAACTTCGGCCAAGTATCTCTTCCACAAAGCAACTCCCCGGCCGTTCGGCAAGGATTTATTTTCCTAAGACAAAATTGCATTCATAAACATTTCACGTTTTCATACATCTTGCTTACATACATGATAAAGCGCATACAACACTATCTCATGATTGAACATCATAACACCATGCATATCATACATCATGACATTGCATACAACTTACGTTTTTGCCTTTTCAGGAAAAAGACAATCCCAAAAATAACTACCTTCAACTGTCACAATTCCAGATCTGATACCTGTATCTAGCCAGGGCACATCTGAGGGTGATCAGTTTCCAGACTCGATTCCTGTATCTAGCCAGGGCACGTCTGAAGAGTTCGAAGATTCGATTCCTGTATCCGGCCAGGGCATATCTAACAACTGTCACATTTCCAGATTCGATTCCTGTATCCAGCCAGGGCATATCTGTTGACCACGTCTCCAGACTCGATTCCTGTATCTAGCCAGGGCATGTTTGAAGAGTTCAAAGATTCGATTCCTGTATCCAGCCAGGGCACATCTATTAACGACTATTTCCAGATTCGACTCTTGTATCCAGCCAGGGCACATCTGTGAGCAACCAGTTGTAGACTCGATTCCTGTATCTAGCCAGGGCATGTCTGCATAAGGAGACTGAAGATCAAACACCTGTAACAAGCCAGGAAAACATCCGTCTTTCTCAAATACACAAGTTCTCGCAAAGGAATCTCTTATGCGACCGACACTTCCAAATGGCATCTATAAGCCCATCCCCGACAAGGTTCCGTCACATCTCCAGATGGCATCTATAAGCCCATCTCCCTATCACATCTCCAAATGGCATCCGTAAGCCCATTCCTGAAATCACATTGCTGATACTTCAACATGCGAGTGCAAATTTCCGGGCACTCTAGTGTCAAATCTCCTTTTACCCTCGAGTCACGAAAGGCAAACTTGCCAATCTAACTCTTCAGGTTCAAGAAGATTGAACAGGGGCAACTGTTGTACCCCAAAATTTGCCCTCCCATTTCCTCAACATTTTCTCATCACAAGACCTTTGAAGATCAAGATCCAATTAGGGTTTCCTCTGCTCAAGACTTCTCCTTACACTGTGGACTCAAATTAGGGTTTGTGTTTGCCCAAGGATGTTTTGACCTAAAATGCCTAAGATGACTTTCATGCTTCATGTTGGACTCCCAAGTTTATCCTCACCAAGTTTCAAGTCTTGATTCCAAGTTTTGCCCAGTCAATTGGACAGTTGACCTAGAAATCAACTGTATTGGGGAAAAAGTCAACTGTGGCCAATTGACAGTCAAATCTCATGAAATTTGATCCACATCAACATTATGAACTCATATGGACCATTTGATCAAGTTTGGATCACAATTCCATAAGAAATTTGATCAGATCACCAAAAGGGCAAAATGGTCATTTTTAGGGTTTTGACTGCACAGAGGCAATTTTTGACTGCTTGACCTAGCCAATGGCAAATCAAGCTCACATATGGACTCGAGGACTCAATAAAATGGTCTTGACACATTCATCAAGCTCAAAAGATCCCAAGTACACAAGGTTAACAGTTGAATTTCCCAGTCAATTGATCAATTTTGACTGTATACTGAAAAGTCAAACTTTGACTTTTTGGTCAAAATCAAGAGTCAAGATTCATTTTTCATCAAAACATGCCAAATCATGAAACTTGTTCACCAAGAAATCACAAAATGCAAATTAGGGTTAGAAAATGGAATTTTTCATAACTTAGAATTTTTCTAAGTTATGAAAAACCCTAATTTTTTCCCAACTTTGCCCCATCTTTTCACCAAGATCCATTTGGATTCAAACAAAAGTCAAAACATGAAAGTTGTAGCTTGTTGCATAATCTACAACTTTGATTCACAATGTTTTCTCACTTGAAGCTTGTATCTCAAGTTACAATTTTTTGAATAAGGGCACTAAACCATTTTTAACTTAGTGAAATTTTAACCTATTTTGACAAGGTTTTCTACCCCACTTCAAGGCCACTTTTCATACCCTTCCACTTGGAATTTTAATTTAAATTTCAAAGATGGATTGTAGTACATATTCCAAGCTTTACAAAATGTCCAAGAACTCATCAAACAACCTCATAACTTGAGAGATTCGAATTTCACAAGTTGGCAAAAACTCACTTTTGTTCTTCATCAAAACATGTTCATAATCTTGCAAATTTTAACTCAGCTTGCTTTATGCTTGATTACAGGTCCTTGAACCATTCCATACTCAATAATTTAATGCTTATTCATTGTGCCAAGGCCATGTTCTTTGTGTTCTAACATTGCATAATAGATTAATCCTAAACTAGATAAAGTGCTTTATCCATTTTTGTAAAAAGCTAGCTTTATGTCAAATTGAAATCCAAGCAAGTACAGTTAGGATCTCATGGGCACAAGATTATGGGAAAATTGCTCTGATCAAGAGAGGCTTATGCAGCAGGATTAGAGGCCCCTACTGACCTAAAACACCAAGTGACCATTGCTTGCTTCAAATTCAAGTAACATTGCATAACTTGTACCACATCTCATTTCAGCTGACAAACACAAGAAAGAAGTTATCAAACACCTTACACATAACATATCCAAGCTTTTGCACGAGTCTTAAACCTCTCAAGCACCCTCCATCTCAGAATCACCTTGAAACTGCTCAAACAGGGCAATCCCTGCAGATTGAGTGCTATCTCTCAATCCCTTCAAGCATTCTTGCCCAAACCTGTTCCTCTACCTTCCTTACAACCTATGCAAGCTAACCATGACTTGAAACCTGACCTGTAACACCTCCAAGCCACTTCACCATTTTTAAATTTCTGTTTTGCAGTTGGAGTTCACTAGCTCGATTCAGGGAGTTTCAAGACAAAGTAGGACTTGGAAAAGCATCCTTACACTTCAAGGAAGCTATACAAGTCATCATTTCACTCTGAAACATCCTCCATTGCAAAGCTCGATTCCAACTGAACAGGTACATTCATGAAGTTCTATCTCCCTTATTAGGCATTGTTAGCTTTAGGTTTGTGAAGAAAACATATCACAATCATAGCCCTGAACATGCTCATATGATTAGATTTCATTTATATTTCGTGTGCTTAGAGAATTTCATGTCTGAACATTGATGAAAAGTTAGGTCAGAAATTGGGGGAGGAGAAATTCTCCCTCATCTTAGAGAGTTAGGTCAAGTTCTTTACATGGTTGAAACCGTCTCTTGATGCTCTACACTTTTCATGTTATGAGTTTTGCTTGAAAGTCCAAGAATCCAGAGATAAAAAACGCGTGTTTGCTTGAAGGATATTGTTCAGAGGTTGAAGAAGACAGGTCTTCTGGGATGGGCCTGGAAATTTTTCTTATTTGCACCACTTCATTACTCATGAACCCCCTGAGCCCATTTGCTTCATTTTTGACTCTTTTTGACTTTTTCTTTTTTGATTGACTTTGTTTATTTTTTCTCATGACATTAAAAAATTAAAAATATTTTTTCCATCATTTTTTGTATTTATTGCATATTTATTTGTTTATTTCTCTTGTTTGAACATAAATATTATATATATACCATTATTAGAATAAATATAGGAAAATAGTGTAAATACATTTTTTTTATCTTTTTATTTACCTTCTGAAAATATTTCACATAAAAATATTTTTTTTATTTATTTTGTTAAAATATTAAATATATATTATTTTGTGTATAATACATACTTAAGAATTAATATATATATAGATATATGTTTATTAATATATTTAAGCTAAAATATAAAAATACTTTATTTTTTTCATTTTTATTAATATTTGATACAAAATACTTTTTTCATAATATACTTCATTATTTTTATTTTTTGTACATGATAAATAAATGTTTGTATTAAATTAAACAATAATACATTTTTCCTAATAGAATTAGGGTTTTTGCCCTAAATTCAAAATACTCCAAGAAATAATATATTTTTATTTTCTTTTCTCTTTTACATAAATAATATTTTTTCATACATATACAAAACATTTCTTTTGCATCTTGCATTCTTATTTAATTTTTGTACATTGATTAAATTGCAAATATTCAAAATGATGTAATAATTTAGATCTAAATTCTTGTCAATATCCCCATTTGAACATTTGTACCCCCCTTCCCATATTTGGTTTTGTAATAGCTTAGTAAATTTAATTTCGCACTTTATTGCTTTCTAATGATAACATGTTAGAATTAGGGTTTGTATGCGAAAAAACGATAAAAAATAGCTATGACCTAATCTCAAGATAAACAAGCATGAAAATGGACACACATCTCACACTTTCACCCCTAGGGTACTCCACTTTGTTGCCTTCAAATAAATGGGCCATATTGTATGTTAAACTTCTTTGGGCAAAGCAAACAATTTGAATGATCATAGTCCCTCGATAAAACTTTTCAAAACAAACAAAAACAAATGATCAAGTCCCTTAAAGAAAATTGCCCAAAGACATTTAACGCCGTTGCAATTATGGTCTAAACGATGACCCGCGCCTGTCCCTTTCACATCCTAACATAAGGTTGTCCACTAAACACAATGGTGGAACAAACTTGTTAAAAGGGTTAAAACATAGCAATATTCTTTTGATAAATTTAGGAGTAGATAACCTCTTAGTTACTTGAATCAACTTGCAAAAACACTTGCCTTCTTTTCAAAAATCACAATCCACAACACTTTCAAACAAACTTTCAAAAAACAAATGAAAACCTTTTTCAAAAGACATACACCTTTGTATACATCCCCACATGGATCATTACAAAGGTTGCCACCACATTGGCCTCTTTTCAAAATATTTTCAAACCCACACACTCAAGCACCATTTAAAACAATTGAAAACAAAAGGCAAGTGATCTAAGCAAGTAAGTAAGAGCCCATGGATAACCATGGATAGAAAGGGTGCTAATACCTTCCCTTTCTATAATCTACTCCCCGAACCCAAGAAAACATCTCAAAAGGTTTTTGCTGTGCTTTTTAACCTTTCCTTAGGATAAAATAAAAAGTCGGTGGCGACTCTTGCTAACCACAACATTTGCGAATACAAACGCAAAACCTCAAGTCAGTTCTCCCACCGTATCACATAGTGAATCTGACATCTGGATCACACTTAGGTTTCAATGGCAGTGATTTGCCTCCACAAGGTATGGCTCATAACAAGGATCTACATATCTCTATCCATATAGGAACAACCAACCTATTTAGGGTGCTCACTGATACATTTTCCTCCCTCAATGTACTACTGAAAGCCAGTTTGATGAAGCTAACACTAGACAGTGTTGTCATAAGGCCAAGTTCTACGATAGTTAAAGCTTTTGATGGTTCTCAAAGTTCAGTGTTTGGAGAAGTAGATCTTCCTATCAAGATCAGTATGCATATGTCCTACATTACCTTCCAGGTGATAGATATAGAACCAGCATATACATGCTTGCTCGGGCGACCTTGGATTCATGCGACAAGGGCTATTACCTCAACCCTGCATCAAAAATTAAAGTTCCTTGTTGAAGGAAAATCGGTTGTGATCGACGGAGAGGAGGATATATTTGTAAGCCACTTAGAGTCCTACAGATATATCAGTGTGGATGAAGACTGTGTGGCAACACTGTTTCAAGCCCTATAAGTCATTTCAATGGTAACCTTACCAGTGGAGAAAATCAAGAAACCTACCATGACTTCATGGAGATATTTTCCAATAGATATAGAAGATCGTACCTCAAAAGGTTGGGGTAAACTTGTAGAGATACCTAAGAAGAAAGTTCGTTTTGGTTTGGGCTACGAACTGTTAGAGGCTATTCTAAAAGGCAAAATGCAGTTTCCTCTCATCCTGGAAACCTTCATCGGCAAAGGAGTAGAGCATGGTGGACAAGTATAAATGATATCCAACAAGAGTAACACCAAAAGAGCATCTAACTTCATACGTGAATGTGCTCCAGGAAAAGAGCTCAAGAATTGGACAGCTGTGGAGATTCCAGAGATCTTTTTCTTTCAAAAGTAATTTTTTCTGTTTTTAAAAGAACCTATGTCACGCCCGAGGCATAGGAGTAGGTTGTAAGGGACCCCATTGGTTTTCAAATAGTATTTTCAATTAATAAAAGTTATGTTTTGCATTCAATTAATATCCATGTCTTTCTCTTTCATTTCTCTTTTGTTTTTCAAAACGGCAATACTTTTGTTCATATGCATATTTCAAATTCACATTCTAAAATGCACCAAAACATGATAAAATATGCAGATCCACATCTAAAACCACCGATAATGTTACTGATGCTATCTGATATAATTTCTATGCACCGATTAACCAAGTTAAAGAGGGAGATGAAGAAGATCTTGAACTCTCCAAATAATTGGCAAGGGTATTAGAGCAAAAAGTAGACAAGATACAACCATACCGAGAATCTATTGAGATCATCAACCTTGGCACAAAAAAAGATCCAAAGGAGATCAAGATAGGGGCAACTTTGGAAGAAAGCGTCAAAGGAAGGTTGATCAAGATTTTGCATGAGTACATGGATATATTTTCTTGGTCTTATAGATATATGACGGGATTGGATACATATATTATGGTGCACATACTACCTCTCAAATAAGGTTGTTCTCTAGTTAGGAAGAAGCCTAGAAGAACTCGTCTAGACATGTCTGACAAGATTCGAGAAGAGGTCCTTAAACAATTTGATGCAGAGTTCTTAGCTGTAGTAGATTATCCAACTTGGATAGCTAACGTCAATCCAGTTCCCAAGAAGTAAGGTAAAGTACGCATGTGTGTAGACTATTAGGATCTAAACAAAGCAAGTCCCAAAGATGATTTCCCATTACATCATATAGATGTTTTGGTGGATAATACAGCTCAAGCTTTGGTATTCTTATTCATGGATGGTTTCTCAGGTTATAATCAGATCAAAATGGCACCAGAGGATATGGAAAAGACTACTTTCATGACTCCTTAGGGAACCTTCTATTACAAAGTGATGCCCTTCAGTCTAAAAAGTGCAAGGGCAACTTATCAGCAAGCAATGGTTACGTTATTTCATGACATGATCCACAAGGAAGTTGAGGTATACATGGATGATATGATTTCCAAATCCCATACATAAGAGGATCACATCATTTATCTACTGAAATTATTTCAACGTCTACGAAAATTCAGCCTGAGGTTGAATTCGAAAAAATGTACATTTGGTGTTAGGTCATGCAAACTGTTATGTTTTATTATGAGTCAGCGAGGTATTGAGGTGGATCCCGACAAGGTGAAGGCCATATAAGAAATTCGAACTCCAAGGATAGAAAAAGAGGTTTGTAGTTTCTTAGTATGATTGAACTATATCTCAAGGTTCATATCTCACCTAACGTCTATGTGCGAGCCTATATTCAAATTACTTCAAAAAATCAATCAGTGGAGTGGAATGATGACTGTCAGACAGCCTTCAAAACAATAAAGCAATATTTACAAGATCCATCAATATGTATTCCACCGATTCTTGGAAGACCACTTATCATGCACTTAACAGTGCTTGAAGGATCTATGGAATGTGTATTGGGGCAACATGATGAAACATGTAGAAAAGAGCATGAAATCTACTACCTTAGCAAAAAATTCAATGACTGCGAAACCATGTACTCACTCCTCGAAACGACTTATTATGCTTAGGATTGGGCTACTAAATGACTGAGACAATACATGTTAACTCACACCACATGGTTAATAGCAAGAATGGATCCCCTGAAGTATGTGTTTGAAAAAATAACTCTTATGGGAAGAATTACCATATGGAAGATGTTACTAACCAAGTACGACATCCAATATGTTACTCAAAAGGCCATTAAAGATAGTATATTAGCTGATCATCTAGCTCATCAAACATTTCCAGAATATCAACCAATGATGTTCGACTTTCCAGACGAAGATGTCATGGTTATGTGTGACTACGTAATACTAGGACCCAACGAAGGACCTAAATCAGGGGAATGTTGGACACTCATGTTTGACGGTGCTTCAAACACACTAGGGCACAATATTGGGGCGGTACTGACTTCTCCAAAGAATTTCCATAAACCTTATACTACAAGGTTATGTTTTTATTGCACCAACAACTTTGCTGAATACGAAGCTTGTATCTTGGGTCCGGAAGCTGATATTGATCTAAGGATTAAATACTTCGAGGAGTACGGAGACTCAGCATTGGTTATATATCAAGTCGATGGTGAATGATACACTCGACATCCCTAATTGATTCTATATCGGGATCATGTCTTGAAGCTAGCTATGGAATTCACTGAGATCACTTTCACTCACATTCTGCGAGAAGAAAATCAAGTGGCAGATGCTTTGGCAACTTTGTTAGCCATGTTCAAAGTAACCTGGCCAAATCACAAACCGCGCACGAACAGACATTTTGAAGAACCTGCACATTGTCTCGCCATTTGTGATACGGTGGGAGAACTGACTTGAGTTTTGCGTTTGTTTTCGCACTTGTTCGGTTTAGCAAGAGTCGCCACCGACTTTTTATTTTATCCTATGGAAAGGTTAAAAAGCACAGGAAAAACCTTTTGAGATGTTTTCGTGGGTTCGGGGGGTAGATTATGAAAAGGGAAGGTGTTAGCACCCTTTTCATCCATGGTTATACATGGGCTCTTAGTTACTTGTTTTAGATCACTTGCCTTTGATTTTCAATTGCTTGAAATGGTGGTGTGTGTGTGTGTTTGAAAATGTTTTGAAAAAGATGCCTTGTCAAGGCAACCGTTGTAACAATTCTTTACTCGAATGTTTTACAAAGGTGTTTGTCTTTTTGAAAAGATGTTTCAATGTTTTTGAAAGTAGTTTTGAAGTTGTGTTGTGGAGTGTGTTTTGAAAGTAGGCAAGTGTGTTTTGCAAGTTTGATCAAGTAACTAAGAGTTGACTACCCCTAAATTTACTCAAAGATTTTTCCTATGTTTTAACCCTTTTAACAGTATTGTTCCACCATTACATTTGGTGGACAATCTTGTGTTAGGATGTTAACGGGACGGGCGCGGGTCATCGTTTAGACCATGAATGCAATGGTGCCAAGTGTCTTTGGCAATTTTTCCTTTAAGGGACTTGATCATTTTTTAGGCAACTTCGAAGGCGTCATCGAGGGACTATGATCATTTGATTTGTTTTGTTTTGCCAAAGAAACTCAACATGCAAGCATGGCCCATTTTGGAAGGCAACAAGCGGGATTACCCTAGGGGTGCAAGTGTGAATTGTGTATTGATTGTCATGCATTTGTCTTGTATTAGGTTATCTAGCGGTTGATTTTGAATCTTCGCATACAAACCCTAATTACTATACAGTATATAGAAAGCGATAAATTACGGGAATTTAAAGTCTAAGCTATTACAAATAAGTATCCGGGGATGGGGGTACAAATATTTACAAATGGGGATGAGACTTATCAGGATAGTAGTGTCCAAATAATATTTACAACCAAATCGAATCGCATTCTCAATATTAATGTAGCAATGTACAAGAATAAAAAGCAATGTATCAAAAGTATTTGTGAAAGTGTATGTGATTATTTACAAATGAGAAAAGTATGTTAACTTAATGCAATATTAAGTATTTTATTTATTTTTGGGTTTTTGTTAAATATGTACAAACAAATGTTCTAAAGAAAAATGTTTTAAGTTAAAGAAAATTACTATTTATACATTTTAGTTAATGTTATATAAACAAAAGGGTTTTAAAGAAAAAGTATTTAACTTAAAACGAACTAATTATTTATGTATCTTTTAATGTTTTATATACAAGAAAATTATTTAACTCCAAATTTTATTCTTATGTATTTTTAATTATACTAACTAAAATAAAAAGTAATTAAGAAAGTTTTATATAAAAAAGAGTTAATGTATTATTTTATTTACAAAATAAGTGGTGTTATATAAAAAGAAAATAAATAAAAGTATTTAGTTTGAATAAATAGAAAATAAAAAAAGAGTTAAATGGGCTTAGGGGATTTATGGCCCAAACAAAACAAATAAGACTAGGACAGGGGGGGGGTGTAAGGCGTCTGGATTCTGATGGGCTTTAAGCAATTGTTCTAGAGGAAGGCCCAATGGCACACGTTTGACACATTTTGTTTTAGGGTTGAATGAGTTTGTCTCAGAATTAGGGTTGCAAGCTTTTGCTCAGAACAACGCCGCTTCCATCCTTGTCCTCTTCATCTCTTCCTCGCTCTTGAGCCACGATTCTGATGCTCCTCCTTTTGTCTTAGTCGCCGGACGTCACCTCTATCTTCCTCTCCTCACAGTCGTTCAGACAATGACGAAAAGAAGGTAACAATCTCTGTTTTAGACGCTTTAGGGTTTTAGACGCTTGTCTCTTGCATGTTTAGCTTTTGACACGTTATTGATTTTTATGTATTATCTGCTTCTGTGTGAGGTGTGGAAAAGAAAGGGAAGAAATTACTACCTTTGGGGTTTTGGAGACGGAGGTTCTGGAAGTGGACAGGAGGCGTCCTAGGGCGGCCAAGGTGAGGGAGTATGATGTTGTGCTTGCTGGAAATCTGGTACTTTGTATCTCGCTTTAGGTTTTACGATGATAGTTTTCTGAAAACCCCATAACAGTTGCTTCTTCTCCTCTTTTGAATGCTTGTCCCTGGATGTTTACCTCTGTGGTTTGCTTCTGATTGCTTATACTTCTGGATTTTTACTCGATGATGAACTCAGTTCTGAGAGTTTTGTTGGTTTGAACGCTTCAGTGTTTGATCCTGATTCTGAGTATTGTTGTTGGACCCTGTGATGAGCCTAGCTCTGAGGGTTACTGTTGCTTCAGTTGTTGTTGATATGTTGGTTCTGAGTTTCCTTCGATATGCTTGCTCAATGATGAACCTAGGTTCTGAGAGATTGTTTGGAATTTGTGGCTTGGATATTGGATGATGGTTGTTTGGATTGGCTTTTCTGGCTTGAAGATAGTTTTGACAGGCTTATCAGTATAGGCAGGCTTCTAGATAGTTAGCAGGCCTTGTTTGTAAGCTTGTTTGTAAAGGCTTTTTCTGGTATAGGCTTCAAGGTTTGTTTATGCAGGATGAGGCTTGTGTAGTTTGACAGGTTATGAGTTTTGTGTTATTTCTGTTATGTGCTTGTCTGAACTAAGGTTTTGTTTGTGAGTTTGCTTCAGGCTTTCATCCTGTAGCAGGTTTGAACAATTTTGAATTTTGTTTGAGATTTATGCAGGTTAAGGCTTGTGTTGATGTAAGTTGGAAGGCAGGGTCTTACAGTTTTGTGTGAACTGGTTTGATGTTTGTAGGCAGGCTGTTTGTTCTGGTTTTTGATACAGGCTTGAGCTTGTGTTATTTTTCTTTGTATTTGGTTCTGCCTCCCCTATACTGTATTCTGATAACTTTGTTATATATCTATTCAGCTTGCCTCAAAAAACTGTAAGCCTCCTCCTCTTTTCTCTCTTTCTCTCTCCATAGATAAAAAGCATATTATATTGCTTAAATCTGTACTTGCTCTGAAAAAGTCTTGGCCTTGAAAATGATGTAAATTTGAATATGTTGCTTGCATTGTATCTTTCCTCTGCATACTTCCTGCTTTTCTGTCTTGCTTTTGCTAGCTTGTAGGCAGTTTTGACAGTTCTTGGTTGACATCTCTTTTGGACAGTTCTGCACTTGGTTGGCCATTTTGACTTAGTTTGGTTAGTTTGAAACTGTGACTTGGGCAACTTGTTTTGGCATATTCACTTGGCTGTTCAGTTTGCCACTTTGGTTAACAATTTGGAATTATGCAGCATTGTATATTTCCATGTAGCTTTGTGTATTTAATTGCTTGCAAACATTTTCTATCCCTCTTTGTGAACCAAGAGTTTTCTTGTGATTTGCAAAGAGGGCGAACAACTGATTCCGGCCAATCACTTTTAATGATGAGTTTTAGTTATCTGTCTGCCTTTTTAATTAAATTCATCTGCATTTGACTTCTTTCTTTTTCTTTTCTCTTTGCAGATAAAATCAATTGAGCAATGGGGAGCATCAGTAGAAGATGAAGACTTAGGAAACTTTAGGATAGTTTTATTTTATTTCCAATTATTTGTAATAACATTATTTGTAAATACTGTAAATGTATCCAAATAACATTTGTACCAATAATTAAAAATAAATAAAAGCTCTTTTGTCAATTAATCTCTTTTAATTCTTCTTCAATTGTTTATTTAATTATTTATATTTCTTGAATTATAATAACTGGAAAATATCCAATAATTTTAACTTAGAAATGATAAATAATCAATAAACGTCCGACGTTCCGAATAATCAAAAGCATTGCATAGTTAATCAAATAAACGTCCACATGTCTTTCCTTTTACTGATTAAACCAAACACTGTAAATTCTCAATTCAAATGCCTCAGCTTTTATCCCAGAGTAAATTGAAAAGAACTGTAGAATTAATTCTTTCTGAGAATGCGCGCACAAACCCTAGTTCTTGATTTAATGTCAAAGAAGCGCCTGCCTGATCAAACTCTGAGCCAAACTCAACCAAACCCTAATAATCTGCTTAAACTGTTCCAGAGTCCATGAAAACCCTAATTTGGATAGACTGATAAGAAAAAGTCTGTTTGACTGATTCTTACGCCAATCTGAAAAGTCAGGGAAAACCCGAAGCTGTGATTTCTTGTGGAAAAATAGGAGGGAAAATTTTGGGGTACAACAGTTGCCCCTGTTCAATCTTCTTGAACCTGAAGAGTTAGATTGGCAAGTTTGCCTTTCGCGACTCGAGGGTAAAAGGAGATTGGACACTAGAGTGCCCAAAAAATTTGCACTCGGTGATGTGATGGTAGAGGGAATGGGCTTAAAGATGCCATTTGGAGATGGGCTTAGAGATGCCATCTAGGGATGTGACAGAATCTTGTCGGGGGATGGGCTTAGAGATGCCATCTGGAAGTTGTTGGTAGGAGGATGGGCTTAGAGATTCCATCTGGAAATGTTTGTTGAACTGTATGTCATTGATGAATGGGTGAGTATCAAAAAGGTATCCATGTTTTGGAACATCTCTGAACTGGGGGTCTGAATAAGCAATAGATTGACATCCGTATCTGGAAGCATCCGTAAACTATTTTCAAAAGTCTTGAAGTTGAATAAGCAATAGAGCAGCATCCATGTTGGGAAGCGTCCGTAAACTGTTTTCAAAAATTGAGTCTGAACAAGCGATAGATTAACATCCGTGTTTGGAGAATCCATAAACTGTTTTCAGAAGTCTTGGAATCTGAACAAGCGATAGGTTAACATCCGTGTCTGGAGAACCCGTAAACTGTTTTCAGAAGTTGAAGAATCTGAACAAGCGATAGGTTAACATCCGTGTCTGGAGAACCCGTGAACTGTTTTCAGAAGTCTTGAAATTGAATAAGCAATAGAGCAGCATCCATGTTGGGAAGCGTCCGTAAACTGTTTTCAAAAATTGCATCTGAACAAGCGATAGATTAACCTCCGTGTTTGGAGAATCCGTAAACTATTTTCAGAAGTCTTGAAGTTGAAAAGGAACCGGTGTAGGGTTTCCTGATGATGAGTCCGTGTAAAACTGCATCTGAATTTGAGAAGGAACCGGTGTAGGGTTTCCTAATGATGAGTCCGTGTAAAACTGCATTTGAATTTGAGAAGGAACCGGTGTAGGGTTTCCTAATGATGAGTCCGTGTAAAACTGCATCTGAATTTGAGAAGGAACCGGTGTAGGGTTTCCTGATGATGAGTCCGTGTAAAACTACATCTGAATGAATCTGGAATAAGTATCAGAATATCGCCATGTCTGGGTCACATCTGAACTATCTCTGGAAAGAATCTCGGAAGATGATGATCTTTGTCTATTGACTGATCTTTCCTGAAAAGGTAAAGAGTTAGTTGTATGCAATGTCATGATGCATGACGCAATGTATGTTATATCAATGTTTATGATATGAATGTGATGAATGCGCATGTAAGCTGATGAGCTGTCTTGCTGAGGATAGATAACTCCTGGATGGCCGGAGATAAAAGAGTCTTGACTGCTGCCGGGGAAAGTGAATCCTTGACTGCTGTAGGGGATTGCAAGAATCTTTTGATAGTTGAAAATGAGAAGTCCTGGGACCACTGTTGGGGAATCAGGAGCTTGGGTTGTATGCCAATCTACTGGGGATTCCTGTCTTGAGGGGATCTTCACTGGAGAATATCTGAATATCCTGTGAGGAACTGAGAATGAGAGTCTCCACTCTGCTTGGGGATTGATAGTGGGAAGTTTTAGCTCCGCTGGGGATTGACAGTTTTGGCTCCACTGGGGATTTTGAAACTTGACTCTGAGGGGAATTAGGTTCTGGAAGGCTCTCTGGCTGGGGAAATCAGCTTTGAGAAAGCTCTTGTTCTGCTGAGGATCCTGAAGTTTAACTCTGTTCGGGGAATTAGGAACTCAGGTTATATGCCACTTTGAGAATGAGAATCTTCATTCTGTTGGGAATGTCAGGAGCTTGGGTGTATGCCAATCTACTGGGGGTTCAAGGATGAGAGTCTTCATTCTTGAGAGAAACAGATTTTCAGTTGTCTGTTACCTTGTTGGTGGTTGTAACTTCCAGCAGGTGATGAAGGAAATTTTGACGATTACTACTCCAAAAGATGAAGGAATCTTTGATTACTACTCCAAAAGATGAAGGAACCTTGACGATTACTACTCCAAAAGATGAAGGAACCATGATGATTACTACTTCAAAAGATGAAGGAACCTTGATGATTACTACTTCAAAAGATGAAGGAACCTTGATGATTACTACTCCAAAAGATGAAGGAACCTTGATGATTACTACTTCAAAAGATGAAGGAACCTTGACGATTACTACTTCAAAAGATGAAGGAACTTGATGATTACTACTTCAAAAGATGAAGGAACCTTGATGATTACTACTTCAAAAGATGAAGGAACCTTGATGATTACTACTTCAAAAGATGAAGGAACCTTGACGATTACTACTCCAAAAGATGAAGGAATCTTATCTGTCGATCAGTCTGCATATGTTAAGAATGCTGTTGAAATGTAATTTGTTCTGGAGAATAAATCCTTGACAAATGTTGGGGAAATAAACCCATGACTGCAGGTCTGCTAGAGAGGTTTCATCACTGCCCCCAGTATCAGATGCGTGTGATATTGCCAGGAAACTTGGACTGTTCGTAACCCTTGGGATTGACATTCGAATGCCCCAAGCGATGGTGACGGAGACTTGCCCTAGGTTAATCTGTAATTGAGAGATTTGTTGAAATCTTGACTGGACTGCCCCAGGTTAATTGAACTTTGAAAGATCTGTTGAAACCTTGACTAGACTGCCCCAGGTTAACTGAACTTTGAAAATATCTGTTGAAACCTTGACTGGACTGCCCCAGGTTAACTGGATAGTGACATGTCATACCCCCTTGTTGATAGGAGATTTGTCAATGGAAGTGTCATCCTTCTTGAAGTGATTTTACTCACTGAGAGAGTTTTCGTTCCTCCGAACATTCGCTGTATGAATTTCTTCGCTGTCAAACAAATAACCATGTGCAAACAACGATATTCAAATGATGCAAATTTTATGCTTGTCTCGAAGTTTTGAAAAATGCGTTTTTTAGCAGAAAACTTTTTATAAGACAAATTCAACACAAGATTTTAGGGCAAAGCCTTACAGGAGTCAGGATACCTTTTGTAACAGTATGCTTTCGAACTAACCCATGCTTCAATTAGTACTTTTGAAGGGTTGTAACGTGGCTTGATTCACGGTTTAAGAAACAAAGGATAAAGGCTCAAAGTACATTTGTATCCACCCGCTCTTCGTGATGTCCTTCAATCCTAAAGTCAGTTAATTGTGTGTCGAACTTCATTCGAATTTGGAACGACTCTTTGGGTGATGGTTCTCACAAGTTGAATTTATTGAGAAGGAAGTCGTCATTTCTGCAACATTTTTCATGTTTGTTGAGGATTTGTAATGACCTCGCTCTTTTGACTTGTTATCCCTAACTTTTGCCTGACTGTTCCCATTTTCGAGGTTACAGTCAGCGGGATGCCCCAGTTTCTTAAGCCTCCTTTATAGGTTTTGGCTCAGTGGGCTTTTTATTTTTTGAGAGATAATGACTGCCTATGAGATAAGGAACCATCACTGTCTTTTGATTCCAAAGGAATGTCTTCTTTTTTGATGTCGTTCGTTGTATTATGAACTGAGAGTTTGCGACTTCAATGCGCATCTTTTTTGGATTAACTGGGAGACTACCCTGCCCCAGGTTTAAATCAAAGGTTTCAAATTGCTAGAACAGAAAACTCCTACTTCTTTGGCTCGGAGGGGTTGACTAGGGATTATCTTCCTTATAACTCCAGTGTTTGGGGTTTGAAAGAAATGCCTGTACATCATCAGCAAGGTCTGTTCAAAAGCATACTGTATAAGATTATGGTATTGTTTCGTCATCCTCCCTCTAAAGGCTTGCAGCTTTTTATCAAGAGTCAAATATCATAAAGAAAGTAGAAAGCATAGTTCAAGTGTAATGATAATGAGTGGATCAAATCAAGACAAACATATGCAATGCATTAATGAAACAAAGTTCGACATTAATAGATAATTGTTTGAATAACAAAGAGATTACAACTTGAAAATTCAAATGAAACAAAGGCGCTCTCACTGATTTGGCATAGTAGCAATGATCACATTTGGAGTCTCCGGAGGGTCAAAACTTGATCTCCTCGGCATCAATAAAGTCTTGAATTTTGTTCTTCAGGGTCCAACAGTTGTCAGTGTCATGTCCAGGACCATGGGAGTGGTATGCACACCTTTCACTCGGGTTATACTTGGAAGAGGAAGTATCAGGATTTTGAGGAGGATCCTTTAGCGTGATTAGCTTCAACTTCAGCAAATGTTGTAATGCTTGAGACAAAGGCATGTTGATGTCAGTATACTGCCTTTCTTGATATCTTACCCTACGTCTCTTGCCCCGTTTTTGTTGAACAGTCGTGGGATCAGAGATCAGGATTGCCCCTACATGTTGATCATGACGACCCTTTTCACCAGTCACTGCATTGGACTCTTCCTTTCCATTGTAGGGAATTATCTGAGTATCCGAGGGTGTAGTTCCTTGGATCTTTCCACTTTTGATTCCAGCTTCGACCCTTTCACCGGTCAGTACTAGCTCAGTGAATCCAGCTGAGGAGCTTCCAATTAAGTGATTGAAGAAAGGCCCTGTCAAAGTTCCCATGAAGATGTCAATTAGTTCTCTGTCAGTTAAAGGGGGTTGCACCTGTGATACGGTGGGAGAAGTGACTTGAGTTTTTGCATTTGTATTCGCACTTGTTCGGTTGAGCAAGAGGCGCCACCGACTTTTTATTTTATCCTAAAGGAAAGGTTTAAAAAGCACAGGAAAAAACCTTTTGAGATGTTTCGTGGGTTCGGGGGGTAGATTATGAAAAGGGAAGGTATTAGCACCCTTTTCATCCATGGTTATCCATGGGCTCTTAGTTACTTGGTTTTAGATCACTTGCCTTGATTTTCGATTGCTTGAAATGGTGTGTGTGTTTTGAAAATGTTTTTGAAGAAGATGCCTTGTCTTAGGCAACCATTGTAATGACTCGTGTTTGAGTGTTTCACAAAGGTGTGTATCTTTTCGAAAAGATGTTTCAAATGTTTTTGAGAGTTTGTTTTGAAAGTGTTTGTGGAGTGTGGTTTTGAAAAATAGGCAAGTGTTTTTGCAAGTTGATCAAGTAACTAAGAGTTTGTCTACCCCTATTGTACTCAAAGGTTTTTCTCATGTTTTAACCCTTTTAACAATTTTGTTCCACCATTGTATTTGGTGGGCAATCTTGCGTTTAGGATGTTTAACGGGACAAGCGTGGGTCATCATGTGGACCATGAATGCAATGATGCCAAGTGTCTTTGGAAATTTTGCTTGAAGGGACTATGATCATTTTGATAGGCAACTTTCGAAAGCGTCATCAAGGGACTTATGATCATTTGAATTGTTTTGCCAAAGATACTCAACGTGCAAGCATAGCCCATTTTGGAAGGCAACAAGCGGGATTACCCTAGGGGTGCAAGTGTGATTGTGTATTGATTTCATGTATTTGTCTTGTATTAGGTTATCTAGCGTTTGGATTTTATATACATACAAACCCTAGGTCTAACCATGGTATATTTGAAAGCGGTAAATTGCGGGAATTTAAAGTCTACGCTATTATAAATAAGTATCCGGGAGTGGGGGTACAAATTTACAAATGGGGATGAGACTTTAGGAGAGTAGTGTCCAAATAATTACAACCAAATCGAATGGCGCGAATGTAAAATATAATGTATAGCAATGTATAAGAATAGCAAATGTATATGTGTAAAGCAAAGTAAATGTATCAGTGTATTTGTGTATTGTAACTGTGTAAGTGTATGTGTAAATGTGTATGTGATTTATTTACAGGTTGAGAAAAATGTGAATTTTAATGTATTATAAAGTATTGTCTATTTATTTTGTTTTTTGTATTCTTGTATTTTTGCTAAGTATGTTCAAAGAAAATATTTCAAGAAAAGAACAGTATTTAACTTAAAGAAAAATTATGTATTGATGTAATTATGTACAAACAAAGTTTAAATGAAAAGAAAAAAATGTTTTAAGTTTTTATGTATTAATGTATTTTAATTAGTTATGTACAAAACTAAGGATTTAATCAAAGAAAAGAAAATGGTTTTAAGAAATTAATGTTTTATGTACTTTTAATTAACTAAAAAAAAGCAATTAAACAGTTTTTTATATAAAAGGAAATCAATGTATTATTTAATTTATAAACAAAATTAAATTATGATATATAAAAAAAAGAAAATCAAAGAGTTAATGAAATTTGAATGTAAAAAAAAAGTATGTTAATTTATTAAAAGAGAGATATGATATGATATTAGTTAAGAAAAAATGAAAAAAAGATGAATGGGCCTTAGAGACTTGTTTGGCCCAAAGCATAGTTAGAGGTGGTAATCAGACAGGGGGGGTGCATACCCAAAAACAAATGGGCTTAGGCGCTGAAACGGGGAAAGGCCCAAGCGTTGACACAAGTTTTGTCTTAGGGTTTCTTTGTTTTGTGTCATTTGGATGTTAGGGTTTGTTTGAACACAGAGACGCCGTCGTCGTTCGTCTTCGTCTTCGTCCTTCTCTTCTTCTCAAACCGAAGCTTGTCTGAGCAGAACCTCCGCCCAGAGCCACCGAACGCCATCATTCATCCTCCTCCTCGCGTTTGCTCAAGCAACGGAAAAAAAAGGTAAGACCTTTATCCTAACACATCTTTTGAGGGTTTCACGTTTACGCATGCTTTGATTCTTATATGTTCTGGTTTTGATGTTTATTGTTTGTTTATTCTTTTTGAGGAGCGTTAAAGGAAAGAGAAGAAAAGATACTACCTTCGATCTTGGAGACGGAGGAGGATGAATCAGAGGCGTCGAGGATGGCTGAGGGCGGAGGAAGCGGTGATGATGCGCGCTTTGCTTGGAACCCTGGTATTCTGTATTCTTCCTTTGCCTTTTAGGGTTTAATGATGATAAGCTTGAAAACCTAGCTTCTTTATCTTCTATTTGTTTCTGTTGCCTCTGAGTATTGGTTGGGTTCTGAGTATTGTGATATTAGTATGATTCTGAATATGTTGCTTTGATTTCTTTTCCTCTTCTGTCCACCTTGCCTCTGAGTGATTATGATGATATTCTGAATCTTGATATGCTGGCTCTTTTGCTTCTATGCGCTTGAGTTGCCTTTTCCTCTTCTTCTCTTTGCCTCGTATGCTAGCTTGATGCCTTGATGCCTTTGATATGCTTGCCCTGTGATGAGGCTTCCTCTGAGGGCCTTTGGGATTGCTTGTGTTTCTGGTATGCTGAGATATTTGGTATTTGGTATGTTGTGCCTGAGTATGCCTGTATGCTAAATATAGTTGCTTGCTGATATGCTTGATGTTGGACCCTGAGATCTCTTAATTGCTTATTGCTTGTATGCTCGCCCCAATGATGAACAAAGTTCTGAGGGGGGGCCTGTTGGTTAGGCTTGGACAGGGTAGGTGTTTTGAATGGTAAGGCTTGGGTTTATTTGAGGCTTAGTGTGCTTACAGGCCTGTGTTGAAAGGCTTATGCAGGTTGAGTGTTTAAGGCTTGGCTTTGAATCTCTGTTTGCAGGTTTAAACTTGTTTTGACAGGTTGGGTTAGAAAAATGGTTTAAGGCTTATTATTCTTGACAGGTTTTGTATGTTTGTAATGTGAATTGATTTTGTTTATGTTGTTTCTGCCTCTTCTCTCTCTGTCTCTCTCTCCAGATTTTAAGCATTTTAATATTGGTTAGATTTGTCCTTAAGTTCTGAAAAGGTAGCTGGCCTTTTGGAAAGTGATGTGATTGAAACTTTGCTTGCACTAGTTGCTTTGCCTCTGCATACTTTATCTCTTCTTCCAGATTTTATGCTTCTTTGACAGCCCTTTGTACTTTGATATCTTGATATCTTTTTGGACAACTTTTTGGATATCTTGTGGAAAGTTTGAAATTGGAACTTTGTAGTTCTAGTTTAGTTCAGTTCAGTTTGCCTTTGGATTTTGTTTGGCATTGGTTTTGAAACTTTTGAAATATGCAGTTTGCAAATTTTGTGCATTTCATACTTTATTTTTGCAAGCATTTTTCATCCCTCTTTGTGAACCGGGAGAAATCTCGTGATTTGCAGAGAGGGCAAACTGATTCCGGCCAGTTGCCTTTAATGATGAATTTTAACTGTGTACCTTTAATTATTTTATCTGCTTTGACTTTTCTTTTGTTCTTTGTTTTTGCAGATGAAAAATAATTGAGCAACAAGGGAGCATTGTATAGAAGATGAAGATTTAGGAATTTAGGATGAAATTTTATTTCAATTTTAATCATTGTAAACCATTATTATTATGAATACTTTGTAAATAAATACTGTATTCAAATAACAATTGTAATAAATAATTAAAGATGAATAAAATCCAATCTTGATCAGTTAATTCTTTTTCCAGCTGTTTATTTAATTACTTATAAATTCTTAAATTATAATAAATGGAAATAAATTCCAATTATCCTAACTTAGAATAAATAAATAATTAATGAACATTGTGGTTTTAGCATCGATCAACAATAAACCTGGCGTTTCAAATAGCCACAGCAATGCACAGTCAACGTCCATATGCCTCTACTGATTGAACAAAACAACTGCAAGTTCTCAATTCAAATGCTTCAATCCAAATATCAGAGTAAACTGAAAAGAACTGTAAAATTAATTCTTTCTGAGAAATATGCGCACAAAAACCCTGATTCTTGATCAAATGTCAGAGAAACGACCGCCTGATTAAAACCTGATCCAAACTCAAACAAAACCCTAGCAATTTGCTTGAACTGTTCCAGAGCCATGAAAACTCTAATTTTGTCTGACTGACGAGAAAAGTCTGTTTGACCGATTCTTGAACCAGTCTGAAAAATCAGGAAAAGTCCGAAGCTGTGATTTCTTGTGGAAAAAATACGAGGGCAAATTTTGGGGTACAACAACACCCTACCAGCCAGATCTCTCCACCTTTGGGCATATCCTTTGAAGCTCTCGTCAGGACCCATGGTCATGTTCTGCAATTGCACACGAGTTGGTGCAAGATCAGCATTGTATTGATACTGTTTGTAAAAAGCCATAGCTAAATCTTCCCAGGTGTGGATGCGAGAACTCTCCAATTGATAGAACCACTCGAGTTGAGCCCCTACCAGGATTTCTTGGAAGAAATGGATCCAAAGCTTTGGATCAGTTGTGTATGGTTGAATCTTGCAGACATAAGACTTTAGATGCATCTTAGGGCAAGAGACTCCATCATACAGGGCGAAGGTAGGGACTTTGAACTTTGGCGGAATGACCAATCCAGGAACCAAACCCATGTCTCCTAAATCCAAACCAGGTATGTGTTGAACCTCCATAGCATTGAGGTAATCCTCCAACTGTTTGTACTTGTCATCAGCGAGAGGATATTGTTCTTCGGAGTAACCAGCTTCATCAATCTCCAAATTGTGGTCTTCTTCAAGACTGACCCCCTTGTCTTTGAGAAGGAGAGTTTTCATATCCTCTTGCCCTTTACCCATAGCCAGAAGCATTTGCTGGAATTGAGCGTTTTGAGCTTGGAGGTCTTTTACCGTTTGCTCCATATCCATCTTACTGAAATAAACAGTAAGAAGATAAGGAAACATGTATGGGAGAAACCTGTTATGCAATGATATGTATGATATATGTATGCAATATTTTCAAGGATCTCTTGGGGTAAACACAAGATAATGTTAGAGGTTGAACTTCGATCTTTGATTGGAGAACTTTGCACCGGTGGATGTCTTTCCACGAGAATCAAGCTCACCATGTCAAGTGGGTCATAGCCCCTGATTCAAGTTGTTGCACTTGATCTTTGATGGCATTTGTTAGAGGAGAAACCTCTTGCCTCTTTGGTAGACGGCTGGTTCAACGTGACCCTGCATCAACAGACCCTCGAGATCCTTGAAATGGTTAGTGAAAAAATTCTATGGTATGATGTCATGATGTTATGTACATGCATGCAAAAGCAAGTAAGTGTATATACAGGTAATCATATTCACACAAAGCAAACAAGTCCTTAGGTTTAGGCTTGCATGGGGTTTGTAGGCAAGTACCCTCTTGAAGTTAGTTGGCTCATCCTGTCCTAAAATAGAAACCGGGTTCTAAGGAGTTCAACATCATTGGATTATTTTCTGTGTTCATTGTTTTGGTTTAGCCACTTAACTGGCGACCAAAATATTCCAAGAAAACAACCCTCAATGAGTGTAGTATCGAGTATCTACCAACTTCGGACTGCACCAAAGTCGGTCATCTCACTACCCCTAAAAAGGCTAAGATGGTCAATTTAGGTTCTAAGAGTTCGTTAGTGCTTCATGACATCACTCAGCGGCCCCGTACTCTCCTTGATTGAACTCAAGGGTTACCGGTACTCACAAATATGTCACACTAACATAGCTTACTGCTTCAACCATGTCGGTATACCCCGCACAGTTCCCTCACAGTTTTATTGCTATTTACCTAAAAAGGTGTCCCCAAATCCGGGTGTAGGATTTACAACAAACCCAAACAAGGACCCCAAAAAAGTAAAGCAATCAAAGCAATCAAAGCAAGAATGTAAAGGTGATCTAAACCCTAAGGTAACCCCACTTTTAAATTTCTCCCCAGCAGAGTCGCCAGTTCTGTGATACGGTAGGAGAACTGACTTGAGTTTTGCGTTTGTTTTCGCACTTGTTCGGTTTAGCAAGAGTCGCCACTGACTTTCTATTTTATCCTACGGAAAGGTTAAAAAGCACAGGAAAAACCTTTTGAGATGTTTTCGTGGGTTCGGGGGGTAGATTATGAAAAGGGAAGGTGTTAGCACCCTTTTCATCCATGGTTATCCATGGGCTCTTAGTTACTTGTTTTAGATCACTTGCCTTTTATTTTCAATTGCTTGAAATGGTGGTGTGTGTGTGTTTGAAAATGTTTTGAAAAAGATGCCTTGTCTAGGCAACCGTTGTAACAATTCTAGACTCGAATGTTTTACAAAGGTGTTTGTCTTTTTGAAAAGATGTTTCAATGTTTTTGAAAGTTGTTTTGAAGTTGTGTTGTGGAGTGTGTTTTGAAAGTAGGCAAGTGTGTTTTGCAAGTTTGATCAAGTAACTAAGAGTTGTCTACCCCTAAATTTACTCAAAGATTTTTCCTATGTTTTAACCATTTTAACAGTATTGTTCCACCATTTCATTTGGTGGACAATCTTGTGTTAGGATGTTAACGGGACGGGCGCGGGTCATCGTTTAGACCATGAATGCAATGGTGCCAAGTGTCTTTGGAAATTTTTCCTTTAAGGGACTTGATCATTTTTTAGGCAACTTCGAAGGCGTCATCGAGGGACTATGATCATTTGATTTGTTTTGTTTTGCCAAAGAAACTCAACATGCAAGCATGGCCCATTTTGGAAGGCAACAAGCGGGATTACCCTAGGGGTGCAAGTGTGAATTGTGTATTGATTGTCATGCATTTGTCTTGTATTAGGTTATCTAGCGGTTGATTTTGAATCTTCGCATACAAACCCTAATTACTATACAGTATATAGAAAGCGATAAATTGCGGGAATTTAAAGTCTAAGCTATTACAAATAAGTATCCGGGGATGGGGGTACAAATATTTACAAATGGGGATGAGACTTATCAGGATAGTAGTGTCCAAATAATATTTACAAACAAATCGAATCGCATTCTCAATATCAATGTAGCAATGTACAAGAATAAAAAGCAATGTATCAAAAGTATTTGTGAAAGTGTATGTGATTATTTACAAATGAGAAAAGTATGTTAACTTAATGCAATATTAAGTATTTTATTTATTTTTGGGTTTTTGTTAAATATGTACAAACAAATGTTCTAAAGAAAAATGTTTTAAGTTAAAGAAAATTACTAGTTATACATTTTAGTTAATGTTATATAAACAAAAGGGTTTTAAAGAAAAAGTATTTAACTTAAAACAAACTAATTATTTATGTATCTTTTAATGTTTTATATACAAGAAAATTATTTAACTCCAAATTTTATTCTTATGTATTTTTAATTATACTAACTAAAATAAAAAGTAATTAAGAAAGTTTTATATAAAAAATAGTTAATGTATTATTTTATTTACAAAATAAGTGGTGTTATATAAAAAGAAAATAAATAAAAGTATTTAGTTTGAATAAATAGAAAATAAAAAAAAAGAGTTAAATGGGCTTAGGGGATTTATGGCCCAAACAAAACAAATAAGACTAGGACAGGGGGGGGTGTAAGGTGTCTGGATTCTGATGGGCTTTAAGAAATTGTTCCAGAGGAAGGCCCAATGGCACAAGTTTGACATATTTTCTTTTAGGGTTGAATGAGTTTGTCTCAGAATTAGGGTTGCAAGCTTTTGCTCAGAACGGTGCCGCTTCCATCCTTGTCCTCTTCATCTCTTCCTAGCTCTTGAGCCACGCTTCTGATGCTCCTCCTTTTGTCTTAGCCGCCGGACGTCACCTCTGTCTTCCTCTCCTCACAATCGTTCAGATAATGACGAAAAGAAGGTAACAATCTCTGTTTTAGACGCTTTAGGGTTTTAGACGCTTGTCTCTTTCATGTTTAGCTTTTGACACGTTATTAATTTTTATGTATTATCTGCTTCTGTGTGAGGTGTGGAAAAGAAAGGGAAGAAATTACTACCTTTGGGGTTTTGGAGACGGAGGTTCTGGAAGTGGACAGGAGGCGTCCTAGGGCGGCCAAGGCGAGGGAGTATGATGTTGTGCTTGCTGGAAATCTGGTACTTTGTATCTCGCTTTAGGTTTTATGATGATAGTTTTCTGAAAACCCCATAACAGTTGCTTCTTTTCCTCTTTTGAATGCTTGTCCCTGGATGTTTACCTCTGTGGTTTGCTTCTGATTGCTTATACTTCCGGCTTTTTACTCGATGATGAACTCAGTTCTGAGAGTTTTGTTGGTTTGAACGCTTCAGTGTTTGATCCTGATTCTGAGTATTGTTGTTGGACCCTGTGATGAGCCTAGCTCTGAGGGTTGCTGTTGCTTCAGTTGTTGTTGATATGTTGGTTCTGAGTTGCCTTCGATATGCTTGCTCAATGATGAACCTAGGTTCTGAGAGATTGTTTGGAATTTGTGGCTTGGATTGGATGATGGTTGTTTGGATTGGCTTTTCTGGCTTGAAGATAGTTTTGACAGGCTTATCAGTATAGGCAGGCTTCTAGATAGTTAGCAGGCCTTATTTGTAAGCTTGTTTGTAAAGGCTTTTTCTAGTATAGGCTTCAAGGTTTGTTTATGTAGGATGAGGCTTGTGTAGTTTGACAGATTATGAGTTTTGTGTTATTTCTGTTATGTGCTTGTCTGAACTAAGGTTTTGTTTGTGAGTTTGCTTCAGGCTTTCATCCTGTAGCAGGTTTGAACAATTTGGAATTTTGTTTGAGATTTATGCAGGTTAAGGCTTGTGTTGCTGTAAGTTGGAAGGCAGGGTCTTACAGTTTTGTGTGAACTAGTTTGATGTTTGTAGGCAGGCTGTTTGTTCTGGTTTTTGATAATGGCTTGAGCTTGTGTTATTTTTCTTTGTATTTGGTTCTGCCTCCCCTATACTGTATTCTGATAACTTTGTTATATATCTGTTGTACCCCAAAATTTGCCCTCCCATAATCTTCAAGGTTTTGCCAAGCATCACCTCAAATGGCTCAAAGTTTACTCAAGAGTTACACAGTCAACCATCCTCCTAACAGTCAAAAACTAGGGTTTTGGTTCTGACAAAGAAAATGAAGTTTCCAAGGGTCCAATCAAGTCCCCATGCCTATAAACATTGTCAAGTATCCTCATGTCAAGTTTCAAGACTTACAGCACAAAATTGCACAGTCAAAAACCCTAATTGCCCTACAGTCAACTGCAGGGGCAAAATGGTCATTTGACAGTCAAAAGTTCAAAAATTTGGTCAACATCTCATTTTGAAGCCATAAACATCATTTGATCAATGCTTGATCATGATTCTCAAAGCTTGGCTCAAAAAGTCTCAAGATGCAAAAGTTTCCATATTTGGACAGTTGAAAACGTCAACTGTAACTTGACCAAGGCATAACTTTCACATGGATTATCAGAAAAATTCCATCCAAAGCTCATTTTTAAGAGAAAGACATTTCCTACAACTCCTCTTCACACTTCAAGTCCAAGAAATGCTCTCACAAAAAGTTATCAATTTCAACATTATAGGTCATTTTCAAAAGTCAACAAAAAGGGACTTTAAGTCAAAGGCCATAACTTGAGATTGGTAAATCAAAATAACATGGGACCAAAGGCATTGGTTACAGGACTTCAAGACCTTTCCAAAAGGTCCAAGAACATGATCAAAGCTTAAAAATTGAGCAAGATATGCCTTGTGGAATTTGGGAAATTTTTGGATATTTTGAAAAGTCAACTTTGCTTCAAATGTCTTAAAATTGCTAATGGGCCACATTTTCTTCCAAGATTCATCATCCAAAGCATGTGCACGACCATTTGGCCCAAAGGGAATTTATTCATCATTTTTATTTATTTATTTGAATTCTTAATTGGTAATAATTTATTTAATTAATTAAAATATGGGAAAAATACCAAGGCAAGCTTTTCAAATCTTTTTATGCATGAAATATCTTCAAGATTTTGTGCATTATCTGATATGGAAAGAATCAAGTTCATTGGACATGATTGGCATCAAAAACATGTGAAAAAGATTGGAAAAATTATGCCATGAAAATCAAATATCCTTCCATCAATGCAAAGGTTTTTTGGATCCAAATCTTTACCCTAATCATTCCATACATAAGCCAGGAGCAAACCCTAGTGCAAGAGACCTCCAAGCTGCGCCAGATAACAAGAACAAAGTTTGCACTTTTTGTAAAAAATTCCAAAACTGAAAACGTGGTTCCAAGGCTTTTCAAGGCAAGAAAACTATCCTATTGCATTCCTGAGGCTCAAGGAACGTGTCTGAATCAAAATCATCAACTCTAACATCAAGAATTGGTAACTAGAAGTCAGACTGTATCATCTTTCTTGCATAATCGTATTTCATCATTCATGCCATGATTTTAAGTTCTAATGCTTGTTTTGTGTTATTCTTATCATTCTGAAGCTAACCCTATTGTTCAATTAAGTTTTCCTCACTCATACGCGAAATCACCATGAACGACGCCTAGGGTTTCAGAAACCTTGAATTGGGGTTTCTCAGTTATGGAAAAATCAGAACACGAGACTTAGGCCATTAAAATCAGGACCTTCAGACGAACTCAATGCTTGGGTCGCGCCTAATTTATGATCTAGGAATTCCTATTCGCTATTTTTTGACACAGTATATAGTGGGGGTTTAAAACCCCCGCAATCTTGTTTGTTTTTGTTTCAGGAAAAACACACCATTGGAGAAGATGGTGATGTGTAGGCCAAGGATTGGAGCATTTGAATTTCGCGCTAAAATTGTCCACTAACTCATGATTTGCATTATGTTATTTGTTTCCTATAATATAACCAAAACGCGTGAACGGCTCAGTGGCAAGGCACATGGTATGGTAAGCGATGGGACCTGGGTTCGAATCCCAGGTCCCCCTTTCTTATTCCATATTATTTTTGTAACCATACTTGCGTGCAGTGTTCAACCTAAGCGCTCACCATACACTCATGATCCACACATGCCACATGGCCACTGAGGGCAATCCAAAGGCCCAGATCTGATGAATACCATGGGCATGAGTCAGAGGTGCCACACGCCAGCATGAAGGTCAACAAGACCAAGGGCTATTGGGCCAGAATTACTAAATTACACCTCCAATTTGGGGACAGAACCCCCCATGGTTTGCTCTTTTATCCTTTTTGTATTTTTCTATTTTTATTTGTTTTAATTAGTTTTAATGTAATTCTTTAACTTAATTTTATTTTCATAAAATATAAAAAAAATAAAAAAAAATCAGAAAGACAAAATAATAAATATATTTCATTTAATGTTATTTTTTGTAAATAAAGTCTTATTAGTTAATTAGTTTTTTATTCTAGGATTAACTTTAACATTTTCCAATAAATTTAAAATTTGTAGAATTAGGTTTTAATTGCTTTTACTTTTTCTTTTCTTTTATTAATTATTAATTGTTAATTATTATTTTTGTAAATAAAATTGTATTAATTAATTAGGTTTAATTTTAGGTTAAATTTTAATGCTTTTCTTAATAAATTAAAAATAACTAGAATTAGGGTTAATTAACTTTTTAATTTCATTTAATTCTCTTATTAAAAATTCATAAATACAAAAAATTTCCAAAAATCTTTTCTTTTTACTTTAATTTAATTAATTTGTTAAATCGTAATTTAATTTCAAAGGGTCCAACGCCCTCACTTTCGATTTTAATTCCAATTCGCGCATTTATTTCCTTTCTTATAATTTTTATGTAATTCTCCCAAAGCCGTGTAAATTAAACATTTATATTTCTCGCATCTTTATTTTATGTCAAATCGGGTCCTGGATTTAATTTGGCGATGTGGACCCGCGCATTTGTAATAGCGTAGGAACTTTTAATTTCTGCATCTTTTTAACTGCTAATAAATTGCATGCAAGAATGAATGTTAAAATAAAAACAAAAGCGTAGATCACCCATGACATGAACAAGACAAAATATCTGAAAACGACACACAAATCACACACCACCCCTAGGGTACGCCTCACTGTTGCCTTGCCCCTCGAAAGGTGATCGTCGAGTAGAGGATGTTTTAGTAAGTCCTCATGATCCGGGAACCTGGCATGAGGGTAGCTTCTAAGGTGTCTTCCTATTGCTCTGGTGATCACCATGTCCCGAACCCTCGAATTGACCCGAATAACTCCAATAGTGGTGCTACCTACCTCTCAATGGTGGGATGGCACTACTTTAAAGGACATTTACACAGACGAATTCCTTAGGGTAGGTAGATGACTCGTAGATACTTGCTCTAATTTCAAAACAAATCAAAAATACTTTTCACACCAACACCTTTTCAAAAAGCTTTCGAAAGCAATTTTTCAAACACTCTTGAGGACCGATACAAGAGTCGAACTGGAATTTTCAAAGAAACTTTTTTAAAACCCACAATTGAAAAGCAAACAAAACATTTTGAAAACACAAATGAGCAAGTATCTAAGAGCCCATGGATAACCATGGATAGAAAGGGTGCTAACACCTTCCCTTTCTATAATCTACCTCCCGAACCGAGAGCAATCTCTATAAGGAATTTTTCTGTGCTTTTGTCCTTTCCATTTGGAGAAAATAAAAGACGGTGGCGACTCTTGCTTACCGCGACATTTCGCGAACCAGCGTTAAACAGTCAGTTCCAGATCCACCGATCACAGAACTGGCGACTCTGCTGGGGAGTCTTTTTAAAGTGAGGTGTACCTTAGGACTAAGATCACTTGTGTTTTCAATTGTCTGAATTGTTTGCTTTAAATTGTGGGTACTGTCTGTGGAGTTCTATAGATCCTAACCCGGATCTGGGGATACCTTCTTAGAAAGTAGCAACAAGGCTGTGAGGGAATTGTGCGGGGTATACCGACATGGTTGAAGCAGTCTGCTACGTTGATGTGGCACTTTGGTGTGTACCGGTAACCCTTGAGTTCAGTCAAGGAGAGTACGGGGCCTCCGCATGGTATCGTGAAGCATCAACTGACCTTAGGAACCTTAATTGAACCATCTTGGCCTCTTTAGGGTAGTGAGATAACTGACTTTGGTGCAGTCTGAGGTTGGTTGATACTCGATACTACACTCAATTGAGGGTTGTTTTCTTGGAATATTTCGGTCGCCATTTCAGTGGCTAAATGAAACGATGAACAATGAAAGCAATCCAATGATATTGGGACCCTTAGAACCCGGTTACTTCTGATAGGACAGGTTGAGCCCACCAACTTCAAGAGGGTAATACCCAAACTTCATGCTGGCCTAAAATCTAAGGGCTCTTTTGTGTGACTTGTGTGCCTTCGTACTTGACTACTTGCATGCTTGTTACCTGACACGTGAATTTCTTGCAGGTTTTGTTTACAGTCCTTAATTGGGACTCATAACAGGGTTTACTTACATTACCCCATGCATAGCATAACATCATACCATTGCATACATCCTGCATAAAGACTGACCCGTTTCAAGGATCTCAAGGGCTTGTGATGCAGGTCATGATGAACCAACTGTCTAGCAAGGGGCAAAGGGGATTTATTTTCCTCTAGCCAAGGTTGTCAGGGGTTGTGACCCACTGGATATGGTGAGCCTTTGACCCTTGAATAAGGACTCTCAACAACATGCAGTTCCTTCAATCAAGCTATCGGATCCCAACTCTAACAATTTTCTTGTTTACCCCGCGAGATCCTTGAAAACATTGCATGCATACATACATATCATTGCATTGCAGGTATCCCTTTTACAGGTTGCTTACCTTCTTCGCTGTTTATTTCAGCCGATCGTCATGAATCCTGAATCCTCTACTGAGCAATCCATCCAGGCTCTCCAGGCTCAGAATGCCCAGTTCCAAGAGTTGATCATGAGTCTAGCCCAGGGGCAACAAGATCTGAAGACCCTGCTTTTGAAAAAGAAGAAAAAGAGGACGGTGTTGTTCAACCCTAGACGCAAATCTGGGAATGGATCACAAAATGAAGTTGAGCAGACTACCCCATCTGCTGGGAAAGACAGTCCCCAAGAAAGGGAGGTTCCTAGTCTAGTGGTCTCCACAACGAGACCGATTACAATGAGGAGCAGTATCCTCCAGCTGAGGACAGGTATAAACAGTTGGAAGACCGGCTAAGTGCCATGGAGATACAAAAAGTGCCCGGCCTGGACTTCGAGGATCTAGGTCTGTATTCTGGGGTAGTGATCCCGCACAAGTTCAAGGCACCTGCTTTTGCAAAATATGACGGGGCCTCCTGTCCTAAGTTGCATCTCAGGTCTTACACAAGGAGGATCCAGCCCTACACGGCTGACAAGAATTTATGGATTCACTTATTTCAGGATAGTCTGTCCGGAACTCAACTCGACTGGTTCTATCAACTGAATGAAGCCAACATCCGCAGCTGGGAGGATTTGGCCACTGCATTCTACAAGCAGTACCAGTACAATGCCGACCTTGCTCCCACGCGCACTCAGCTTCATGGAATGTCTATGGGTACAGGCGAAGGCTTCAAAGAATATGCTCAAAAGTGGAGGGACCTTGTTGGAAGGGTACAACCACCTCTGACTGACCGCGAGCTCGTCGACATGTTCTTGGGGACCCTGTCTGGTCCATTCTTCAACCACCTGATTGGGAATTCTGCTGCTGGGTTTACAGATCTAATCTTGACCGGGGAAAGAATAGAAGCTGGCATCAAGTCGGGGAAAATACATAATGGTGATTCCTCAAACATTGAGAAGAAACCATCCAAGAGAGAATCTAGTGTTGTCAACGCGGTAGCTGTTGCAAAGCCAACCGGTGCTCCTCAGCGTCACAATCAACAAAGGGAGGAGAGACCTAAAAGGAAATTCACCCCCCTCGGCATGACCTTGCCACAGCTGCTGGAAACCAAGTTGGTAACTCTCATGGACCCTCCAAAGAATCCTAACAGGACACCTTCAAGGTACAACCCCAATGTTCGTTGCGCCTATCATTCTGACAGCCCGGGGCATGCTACAGATGACTGTTGGACTTTGAGAAACAAGGTTCAGGATCTGATCGACGCGAAGGAAGTCCAGTTCAACTCTCTAGAGACTCCGAATGTGACCACTGCTCCCTTGCCAAAACATGGCTAGGATTGGAAATTTTTTGTTCATTTGAATGTTCAAATTGTAATTTTTCTTTGATTGTTCAAACATTTTGTTTCATGTCAAACTTGGTTATTTCATTAATGCATTACACATGTCTATTTTGAAGTAATTATTTCGTATTCACTATATGCAAACTGTTTTCACATTTTTTTGATGTCAACTCTCAATTAATAATTCTAAGCCTCTTGAGGGAGGATGACGAAAACGATACCATAATCTACAGTATGCTTTTGAACAAACCCCGCTGATGAGGTACAGGCATTGTTTCAAATCCCTAAACACTGGAGTTATAAGGAAGATAATCCCTCGTCAACCCCTCTAAGCCAAAGAAGTAGGAGTTTTTCTTTTCGAAAATTAAAACCCTTAATCATAACCTGGGGCAGGGTAGTTTTCTCAGTTGATCAGGTGCACAATGAACGACATCAAAGAAGTCCTTCCGAAACAAAAGACAGTGGTGGTTCCGAACAATCATAAAGACAGGCAGTCATTACCAAGAAAAAAAAACTAAAGCCCAATAAGTCAAAAAACTATGAAGGAGACTTACAAAACTGGGGCATCCCGCTGACTGTAAATACAAAAAGAAACAGTTCAGGCAAAAAACAGGGATAACAAAATCAAAAAAAAAAAAAAAGAGGTCCTACAAACCCTCAACAAAAAAAAGAAATGACTGCCCATTCAAAATAAATTGTCAAAATCCAAACCATCACTGGAATATCAGAGCAAAGACTCAAACAAAGTCTAACGCACGATTAGCTGAGTTTAGGATTGAAGAACATCACGAAGAACGGGTGGGTACAAATAAAGTTTGAGCCTTTATCCTTTGTTTCTTAAACCGTGAACCAGCCCACGTTATAACCCTCAAAAGTCCTAGCTGAAGCGTGGGTTAGTTCGAAGGCGTACTATTACGAAAGGTATCCTGACTCCTTAAGGCTCGCTGTAAAATAACGAGTTTGACATCACAGTTTACAAAAGAACTCACTTGTTTTATTATAAAAAAAAACTGCATTTTCAAAAACTTCGAAACAGACATAAGCTTTGCATTTTTAACATAACTTTGTTTGCATACGACTATTTGTTTGAATAGCATAGAAGCTCGCACGAAGAATATCGGATGAACAAAAGCACTCCAATCAAGGGGCAGACATGATCATGGCCCGACATCAGGGGCAGTTAAGTCAAGATTCGAAGAATCTCTCAAAAGGCCAATTAGCCTGGGGCAAATCTCCACCTGAGTCACTTGGGGCATGGGACATGAATTCCAGCTATGAATCTTGCCTGATCAAACGAAGATCTTCTGGTAGTAGGGAAACACAACACTATCAACAGGGGCATCTCCCTACACTCTGAGAGCATGGACATAGTCGAAAAAATACTGCGCATAATCAAACACCCGCTAGGTTGACATACCTAGGCAAAAATAAGGGATGAAATGAAAAAAAAATCTGTACACTCGGCAAGTCGAAAACCTGAAAAGGCGACTTGGGCAAAAATGGGTATCCCGGTGGACTGAAAACCCGAAAGGGTGGTCCAGGCAAAAATTAGGGATCAAAGCGTACGACCATGTCCCGGTATCTCGCCACTTGCCTACCAGAAGAAGATTCGTCAGTCGGCAGGTATCAAGCACCTCCACAGATACCTTCACTCCCTGCAAAGCGAACGCGTCTCCCCAGGTTTTATTCAAAGGTTATTTCTCCACTAGAGCTTATAACTGGGTTATCCTCAGCTAAAAGCCACGGAAAGATCGTCCTCGGCAAAGTCTTCCTATCCCCAGCGGAGTTCATCAAATCTCCCAACATAACGGTATCCCCAGCGAAGTTATCTTCATCAACCTCAGCAAAGTACTTCTCTTTCCCCACAAAGTTCACTCCCCGCAGAGTAATCTATTCGCCAAGTTTATTCCCCAACAGAGTTGTCTTCTCCAACCGGTATTCTTGCAATCATCATCCCCAACGGAAACGAAGAATCTCACTCTTCAACGTCAGCCCAGGATTTAACTTCCCGGCATCCGTCAAGGATCTATTTTCCTAGACGAAGATACATTCATAAACATCACATTGTTATACATCATGATACATGCATATACGCATCATATCATACAATCTCATGTGTTGAAAGATATTATGGCTTGATCCATATCATGCATTGCATATGACTGACCTTTAACTTTCAGGAAGGATACAGTTAAAAGATCAGTTATGTAGACAAATTCAGTCAAAGTAGACAAATCAAGTCAAAAGAAGACAAGTCCAGTTAAAATTACTTCCACCCGTCGTCATAGACACTCGTCGTTATAGACACTCGTCGTTATAGACACTCGTTGTTATAGACACTCGTCGTTATAGACACTCGTCGTTATAGACACTCGTCGTTATAGACACTCATCGTTATAGACACTGTCTTCATAGACTCTCGTCATCATAGACACTCGTCGTTATAGACACTCGTCGTCATAGACACTCGTCGTCATAGACACTCGTCGTTATAGACACTCGTCGTTATAGACACTCGTCGTTATAGACACTCGTTGTTATAGACACTCGTCGTCATAGACACTCGTCGTCATAGACACTCGTCGTCATAGACACTCGTTGTTATAGACACTCGTCGTTATAGACACTCGTCGTTATAGACACTCGTCGTTATAGACACTCGTCGTTATAGACACTCGTCGTTATAGACACTCGTCGTCATAGACACTCGTCGTTATAGACACTCGTCGTTATAGAAACTCGTCGTTATAGACACTCGTTGTTATAGACACTCGTCGTTATAGACACTCGTCGTTATAGACACCCGTCGATAAAGACCACCCGTCCATGGAAATAACCTGTCAGTAGAGACAACTCACCAACCTTTCTGAATTCCAGACTCGATTCCTGTATCCGGCCAGGGCACGTCTGAAGAGTTCGAAGATCCGATTCCTGTATCTCGCCAGGGTGTATCTGTTGACAACTAACATTGCCAGACTCGATTCCTGTATCTTGCCAGGGCACGTCTGAAGAGTTCGAAGATCCGATTCCTGTATCTTGCCAGGGTGTATCTGTTGACGACTAATATTCTCCGGACTCGATTCCTGTATCCTGCCAGGGCACGTCTAAAGAGTTTAAAGATTCGATTCATGTATCCATCCAGGGCACATCTACGTAAAGAGTTTGAAGATCAACTCCTGTAACAGGCCAGGTAATTATTTTTCTTTCTCAGGTACGCAAGTTCTCGCTAAGGAATCTCTTACGCGATCGACACCTAGGTGGCGTCTATAAGCCCATTCCCGACAAGGTACTATCATACTTCTAGATGGCATCTATAAGCCCATCTCCACATACCTACAGTCTCCAAATGGCATCTGTAAGCCCATTCCCTGCATCACACTGCTGACATTCTACTATGTGAGTGCAAATTTCTGGGCACTCTAGTGTTCAATCATCTTCCACCTTCGGATTACGAAAGGCACGTCAGCCAATCTGCATCCTCAGGTCTAAGAAGATTGAACAGGGGCAACTGTTGTACCCCAAAATTTGCTCTCCCATAATCTTCAAGGTTTTGCCAAGCATCACCTCAAATGGCTCAAAGTTTACTCAAGGGTTACACAGTCAACCATCCTCCTAACAGTCAAAAACTAGGGTTTTGGTTCTGACAAAGAAAATGAAGTTTCCAAAGGTCCAATCAAGTCCCCATGCCTATAAACATTGTCAAGTATCCTCATGTCAAGTTTCAAGACTTACAGCACAAAATTGCACAGTCAAAAACCCTAATTGCCCTACAGTCAACTGCAGGGGCAAAATGGTCATTTGACAGTCAAAAGTTCAAAAATTTGGTCAATATCTCATTTTGAAGCCATAAACATCATTTGATCAATGCTTGATCATGATTCTCAAAGCTTGGCTCAAAAAGTCTCAAGATGCAAAAGTTTCCATATTTGGATAGTTGAAAAAGTCAACTGTAACTTGACCAAGGCATAACTTTCACATGGATTATCAGAAAAATTCCATCCAAAGCTCATTTTGAAGAGAAAGAAATTTCCTACAACTCCTCTTCACACTTCAAGTCCAAGAAATGCTCTCACAAAAAGTTATCAATTTCAACATTATAGGTCATTTTCAAAAGTCAACAAAAAGGGACTTTAATTCAAAGGCCATAACTTGAGATTCGTAAATCAAAATGACATGGGACCAAAGGCATTGGTTAGAGGACTTCCAGGCCTTTCCAAAATGTCCAAGAACATGATCAAAGATTAAATATTGAGCAAGATATGCCTTGTGGAAGTTGGGAAATTTTTGGATATTTTGAAAAGTCAACTTTGCTTCAAATGTATTAAAATTGCTAATGGGCCACATTTTCTTCCAAGATTCATCATCCAAAGCATGTGCACGACCATTTGGCCCAAAGGGAATTTATTCATCATTTTTATTTATTTATTTGAATTCTTAATTGCTAATAATTCATTTAATTAATTAAAATATGGGAAAAATACCAAGGCAAGCTTTTCAAATCTTTTTATGCATGAAATATCTTCAAGATTTCGTGCATTATCGGATATGGAAAGAATCAAGTTGATTGGACATGATTGGCATCAAAAACATGTGAAAAAGATTGGAAAAATTATGCCATGAAAATCAAATATCCTTCCATCAATGCAAAGGTTTTTTGGATCCAAATCTTTACCCTAATCATTCCATACATAAGCCAGAAGCAAACCCTAGTGCAAGAGACCTCCAAGCTGCGCCAAATAACAAGAACAAAGTTTGCACTTTTTGTAAAAAATTCCAAAACTGAAAACGTGGTTCCAAGGCTTTTCAAGGCAAGAAAACTATCCTATTGCATTCCTGAGGCTTCAAGGAACGTGTCTGAATCAAAATCATCAACTCTAACATCAAGAATTGGTAACTAGAAGTCAGACTGTATCATCTTTCTTGCATAATCGTATTTCATCATTCATGCCATGATTTTAAGTTCTAATGCTTGTTTTGTGTTATTCTTATCATTCTGAAGCTAACCCTATTGTTCAATTAAGTTTTCCTCACTCATACGCGAAATCACCATGAACGACGCCTAGGGTTTCAGAAACCTTGAATTGGGGTTTCTCAGTTATGGAAAAATCAGAACACGAGACTTAGGCCATTAAAATCAAGACCTTCAGACGAACTCAATGCTTGGGTCGCGCCTAATTTATGATCCAGGGATTCCTATTCGCTATTTTTTGACACAGTATATAGTGGGGGTTTAAAACCCCCGCAATCTTGTTTGTTTTTGTTTCAGGAAATACGCACCATTGGAGAAGATGGTGATGTGTAGGCCAAGGATTGGAGCATTTGAATTTCGCGCTAAAATTGTCCACTAACTCATGATTTGCATTATGTTATTTGTTTCCTATAATATAACCAAAACGCGTGAACGGCTCAGTGGCAAGGCACATGGTATGGTAAGCGATGGGACCTGGGTTCGAATCCCAGGTCCCCCTTTCTTATTCCATATTATTTTTCTAACCATACTTGCGTGCAGTGTTCAACCTAAGCGCTCACCATACACTCGTGATCCACACATGCCACATGGCCACTGAGGGCAATCCAAAGGCCCAGATCTGATGAATACCATGGGCATGAGTCAGAGGTGCCACACGCCAGCATGAAGGTCAACAAGACCAAGGGCTATTGGGCCAGAATTACTAAATTACACCTCCAATTTGGGGACAGAACCCCCCATGGTTTGCTCTTTTATCCTTTTTGTATTTTTCTATTTTTATTTGTTTTAATTAGTTTTAATGTAATTCTTTAACTTAATTTTATTTTCATAAAATATAAAAATAATAAAAAAAAATCAGAAAAACAAAATAATAAATATATGTCATTTAATGTTATTTTTTGTAAATAAAGTCTTATTAGTTAATTAGTTTTTTATTCTAGGATTAACTTTAACATTTTCCAATAAATTTAAAATTTGTAGAATTAGGTTTTAATTGCTTTTACTTTTTCTTTTCTTTTATTAATTATTAATTGTTAATTATTATTTTTGTAAATAAAATTGTATTAATTAATTAGGTTTAATTTTAGGTTTAATTTTAATGCTTTTCTTTATAAATTAAAAATAACTAGAATTAGGGTTAATTAACTTTTTAATTTCATTTAATTCTCTTATTAAAAATTCATAAATACAAAAAATTTCCAAAAATCTTTTCTTTTTACTTTAATTTAATTAATTTGTTAAATCGTAATTTAATTTCAAAGGGTCCAACGCCCTCACTTTCGATTTTAATTCCAATTCGCGCATTTATTTCCTTTCTTATAATTTTTATGTAATTCTCCCAAAGCCGTGTAAATTAAACATTTATATTTCTCGCATCTTTATTTTATGTCAAATCGGGTCCTGGATTTAATTTGGCGATGTGGACCCGCGCCTTTGTAATAGCGTAGGAACTTTTAATTTCCGCATCTTTTTAACTGCTAATAAATTGCATGCAAGAATGAATGTTAAAATAAAAACAAAAGCGTAGATCACCCATGACATGAACAAGACAAAATATCTGAAAACGACACACAAATCACACACCACCCCTAGGGTACGCCTCACTGTTGCCTTGCCACTCGAAAGGTGATCGTCGAGTAGAGGATGTTTTAGTAAGTCCTCATGATCCGGGAACCTGGCATGAGGGTAGCTTCTAAGGTGTCTTCCTATTGCTCTGGTGATCACCATGTCCCGAACCCTCGAATTGACCCGAATAACTCCAATAGTGGTGCTACCTACCTCTCAATGGTGGGATGGCACTACTTTAAAGGACATTTACACAGACGAATTCCTTAGGGTAGGTAGATGACTCGTAGATACTTGCTCTAATTTCAAAACAAATCAAAAATACTTTTCACACCAACACCTTTTCAAAAAGCTTTCGAAAGCAATTTTTCAAACACTCTTGAGGACCGATACAAGAGTCGAACTGGAATTTTCAAAGAAACTTTTTTAAAACCCACAATTGAAAAGCAAACAAACCATTTTGAAAACACAAATGAGCAAGTATCTAAGAGCCCATGGATAACCATGGATAGAAAGGGTGCTAACACCTTCCCTTTCTATAATCTACCTCCCGAACCGAGAGCAATCTCTATAAGGAATTTTTCTGTGCTTTTGTCCTTTCCATTTGGAGAAAATAAAAGACGGTGGCGACTCTTGCTTACCGCGACATTTCGCGAACCAGCGTTAAACAGTCAGTTCCAGATCCACCGATCACAATATCTATTTAGCTTGCCTCAACAAACTGTAAGCCTCCTCCTCTTTTCTCTCTTTCTCTCTCCATAGATAAAAATCATATTATATTGCTTAAATCTGTACTTGCTCTGAAAAAGTCTTGGCCTTGAAAATGATGTAAATTTGAATATGTTGCTTGCATTGTATCTTTCCTCTGCATACTTCCTGCTTTTCTGTCTTGCTTTGGCTAGCTTGTAGGCAGTTTTGACAGTTCTTGGTTGACATCTCTTTTGGACAGTTCTGCAATTGGTTGGCCATTTTGACTTAGTTTGGTTAGTTTGAAACTGTGACTTGGGCAACTTGTTTTGGCATATTCACTTGGCTGTTCAGTTTGCCTCTTTGGTTAACAATTTGGAATTATGCAGCATTGTATATTTCCATGTAGCTTTGTGTATTTAATTGCTTGCAAACATTTTCTATCCCTCTTTGTGAACCAAGAGTTTTCTTGTGATTTGCAGAGAGGGCGAAAAACTGATTCCGGCCAATCACTTTTAATGATGAGTTTTAGTTATCTATCTGCCTTTTTAATTAAATTCATCTGCATTTGACTTCTTTCTTTTTCTTTTGTCTTTGCAGATAAAATCAATTGAGAAATGGGGAGCATCAGTAGAAGATGAAGACTTAGGAAACTTTAGGATAGTTTTATTTTATTTCCAATTATTTGTAATAATATTATTTGTAAATACTGTAAATGTATCCAAATAACATTTGTACCAATAATTAAAAATAAATAAAACCTCTTTTGTCAATTAATCTCTTTTAATTCTTCTTCAATTGTTTATTTAATTATTTATATTTCTTGAATTATAATAACTGGAAAATATCCAATAATTTTAACTTAGAAATGATAAATAATCAATAAACGTCCGGCGTTCCGAATAATCAAAAGCATTGCACAGTTAATCAAACAAACGTCCACATGTCTTTCCTTTTACTGATTAAACCAAACACTACAAATTCTCAATTCAAATGCCTCAGCTTTTATCCCAGAGTAAATTGAAAAGAACTGTAGAATTAATTCTTTATGAGAATGCGCGCACAAACCCTAGTTCTTGATTTAATGTCAAAGAAGCGCCTGCCTGATCAAACTCTGAGCCAAACTCAACCAAACCCTAATAATCTGCTTGAACTGTTCCAGAGTCCATGAAAACCCTAATTTGGATAGACTGATAAGAAAAAGTCTGTTTGACTGATTCTTACGCCAATCTGAAAAGTCAGGGAAAACCCGAAGCTGTGATTTCTTATGGAAAAATAGGAGGGCAAATTTTGGGGTACAACACCATTGAAGAAGGACCAGATGATAAACCTTGGTTCTATGACATCAAGAGGTATTTGGAGAAACAAGAATATCCGGAAGATGCCTCAATAATTGACAAGCAAACTCTATGAAAGCTAGCTATGAAGTTATTTTTAAATGGTGATGTGTTGTACAAAAGAAACTATGGTATGGTGTTACTCAGGTGCATGGAGAAACATGAAGCATATACGCTTATGAGAGAGATCCATGAAGGAACCTTTAGGACTCATACAAATAGACATGCCATGTCTAGAAAAATCTTAAGAGAAGATTATTATTGGTTGATAATGGAAGCTGACTGCTATCATTATACAAAGACATGTCACAAATGCCAAATATATGCTGACAAAATGCACGTGCCACCAACCCCTATGAATATCTTGAGTTTACCTTGGCCATTCTTGACGTGAGGAATTGATATGATAGGAATGATCAAACGGAAGGATTATAATGGGCATCAATTCATATTAGTTTCCATTGATTACTTCACCAAGTAGTTAGAAGTTGCGTCTTAAGCAAATGTGACAAGACAAGTGGTTACTCGGTTTATCAAGCAAAATCTTATATGCATGTATGGGGTTCCTAGCTGAATTATTACAGACAATGGGTCTAACTTGAATAATAAAATGATGAAGGAGTTATGGGATGATTTCAATATTGAACATCAAAACTCATCGCCTTACCGACCCAAGATGAACGGGGCCGTTGAAGCTGCCAATAAGAATATCAAGAAAATCATTCAGAAGATGGTGAAGATGTATACGGATTGGCATGAGATGCTTCCATTTTCTCTAAATGGCTATTGTACCTCAGTGCATACTTCGACAGGTGCAACTCCTTTCTCTATAGTTTTGAGGCATACATGATGTACTCCCTGTTGAATTAGAGATTCCCTCACTACGAGTTCTAATGGAAACAAATCTTGAAGAATCAGAGTAGGTTCAAGCACGACTTGATCAGCTTAACCGTATTGAAGAAAAATGCTTAATAGATCTGCACCATTGTCAATTGTACCAAAAGTGGATGAAGAAGGAATTTGATAAAAAGGTTCATCCTCGAGTGTTCAAAGAAGGGGATTTGGTTCTCAAGAAGATTTTGATACCTTTCCTAGATTCACGTGGTAAATGGACACCTAAATACGAAGGTCCATACATGGTCAAAACAACATTCTCGGCTGGAGGTCTAATCCTCACAACAATGGATAGGGAAGAATTACCACACTCTACGAATGTCGACACAGTCAAAAAATACTATGTATAAAAGACCCTCTAAGTCGAAACCCTAAACGGGTGACTTACACAAAAAGGGGCATCCGATGGATTGAAAACCCTAAAGGGAAATCCAGGAAAAAATTAGGGACATGCAAACAAAAATTATTATCCCGATGAATTGAAAACCTGAAAGGGCGATCCAAGAAAAAGTTAGGGATCTTATTCCAAAAATGAACAAATAGACTACGATTCGAGAATTCATTACCACAACTACAAAAGAGAATGATCGATCTAAATCATCTAATTCAGAAACAAAGGAGATTGGAGTTATCAAAGGACATTAGAGAAACAGAAGTACCAATTATCATTTTCATTTCCATTTTCAATTTTTGTTAAAATTTCTGTAATTACCTCTTTTTAGGAATTGCACCTTATACTTTTGCCTATTCAAAGGCACTTTCATAAATAAAAAAATATATATTTCTCAAGTTCAAATTCAATTGTGTTTTTCTTTTTCTGACTTGTTTGCAGAATACTATGAATATTTCTTATAAATACTGCATTGAAATCGTCTTGGGGATTTGACAAAACAAATAAAAGCATTTGATAAAACATCAAAAAAACATTTTAGTTAGAAAAACATCGAAAGAAAATCCACGTCTACGTCCACAACTACGCCTACACCTACGATACAAATTACCAACAACACATTGACATTGTTCCCCATGATATATAAAAGTTCAAATCAACTTGGAGATATAGTAATCAACAACAAACAACATTGGGAAGTCGGTTACTAAGAGAACCCAATGGTTTAAAAAAGAGAAATTGTAAAAAAAAACATTTACGAAACATTTGGTGCATGTACATACGAAACATTTGGTGCATATACAAAATAACACATTTGGGTATCATATCGATTGATGGAATTGTGCATATGCATTGCACGTTTCATTTTCAAATCTACTTTGGTCAAAGAGTACTGCGAGATATCTTGGGGCCTATTGTAAATCAGCTTATCTGCACAAGGAAAACAAATACTTTGGTTGAGAACAGACACAACCGGTAAACTAGGTTTTATATCTTCAGTTTAGTTATCTAAGATTCAGTTATCAAAACACTTTCTCAAAATCTGCATTATTTATCCCCTAGGATGTGATAGATATGCAAATCTATGATATAACTTACTATGTTAGTCTTGAAGTTTTAGTAAGTTATCTAATTTTCAAACTCGTGTTATCTACCCCCTAGGTTATGGTAGGTACACAAAAATGTATGCGATATAGTTCATTGTGTTAGTCTCTAAGCGAAAATGAATTATTAAGTCTGTGATATTTGTCCTCTAGGTCATGATGGACACACAAGTCTACGGTTTTACCTTACTATGTTAGTCTCGAAGCATTAGTAAGATATTTTTGAACTTGTATTATTTACTACCTAGGTTGTAGTAGATGTTGAAAATTTGTGGTATAACTTGTTGCGTCATTCTTGAAGCAACAATAAGTTATCTATTTTTCTGCGATATGGTCCATTGTGTTAGTCTCCAAGAAATAATGAGCTATGAAACTTTGTGTTATTCATCCCCTAGGCTGTGATGGGTAGAAAAATCTACGTTATATATTACTATGTTAGTCTAGAAACATTAGTAAGTTAATTTTTAATCTCGCTTTATTTACCTCCTAGGTTATGGTAAATACACGAAATCTGCAATTACTTTTTCTAAGTGTTGGCGAGTTATCCAGGTCAACCATATTCTTTGCTCAAGCATTGGTGAGTTAACTGTGTCACCATTACCTATTTATCTTTCGGGATTTATCTTTTCATATATTCTCAAGTCTGCATGTCAAATTTTGGGGTCTTCCATTATTTGATAACCCTCTCATTCGAATGTGTGAGACCTTTGTATTCTCGCACCATCAATCGAACAGTGATTAAATAGGGGCAACTGTCATATCCCAAAATTAACCCTCCAATAGTCATCATGTTAAATGTTGTTGGTACATACTTACTGATGAATGTTTTGATACGTTGGTGCATAATGTCGTTTGAAATATGTTGGGCTCCAAGTTGACCATAATAACTTACTCCAAGGTTTTTCATTTTTTGGCGCATCATTTTAAGAATATATGTATGTATAAAAGTGTTTGAGAATATGAAAATGAGGGGTGTATTCATGTCATAGTGGGCTTAGCACTCACATTTGCTAAAGCCCATTTTTTAAACTTTTTTTGGATTAAATGAAGGAGAGGTGTATTTAGTAAGTGATTGGGCTTAGCTTGCCAAATAGATAAGCCTATTTTGTTTCATTTTTGTTTTTTCATTAACATATTTACTATGTTTTGGATTAGGGATATTATTGCTGATATTAATTGTTAATATTGTTACTAATATTGTAATTAGTTATTATCATCACTATTAATATTTTTCTTTTAATATTCAAATATTATTTTTATCAATTATCATTATTATAGATTTGTTAACCAAAGGTCAACAAGGGTTTTTGAAACTCTAATTGCCAGCTGTGCCCAAATTTGGGTGTCTTCTCCCCTAAGCATATCAGAAAGCCCAGAGTTCAAACAATTGAATTAAAACTATTTTAAATCGAATCTTTGAGCTAATCGAATCTAGAAATCAAATATTTGTTTTTATTTAATGAAAACAAATTACAAAGGTATTAAGGTCCAAATACATCACAAATCACAAACCCTAATTTTATAATTTACAATCAAATCTTAGATTGATTTAATCAGAATCAATCTCTAACAAGTAACTGCTAATATAACAATGTATTTCCTAATCTAATTTGATTCTAAAGCCTATAAAAACCTAATAACTAAGACATAATGGGGAAGAAAAAATTTTGAAGAGAGAAACCCTTGGAGAATTCTTCATTTCCTCAGTTAATCCCACCTTTCACCAAAGCTCTTCATCAATAAGATTTAGGGTTTCACAACTGAAACCCTAAGTTCTTTGAGCTTGGCCTTCAACTCCGGTACCTACAAAGAGAAAGAAAAGGATATTAGAAGAGGATTAGAGAACCAAAATAGGATTTATAATAGAAGAGTCACCACAGGAGAGGTAAATACGATCAAACTTAGCTTATGATTTTATCTTATGATTGATGATTGATGTTGTTCTTTTGTGAATTCTGTTTATATTTGTGGTTTTTGGGTTTTTTTTCATTTTTGTTTTCGGGTTAGGGTTAGGTTAAAACACATTAGGGTTAGATAATTTGGTTAGGGTTTGGCGATTTGGGGTTAAGGTTAGAGATAAACAAATTAGGGTTGTTTGATTCGGTTAGGGTTGGGAGATATGGTTAGGGTTTTGATGAAGGTTGTATGAATGTATGAAGGCTTTCTAAGTTTGGATGAAGGTGGACAGTGGTTTCTAGGTTTCCCCACGGCGGCTCAGATGGAGGTTTGAAGGGTTGAAATTCAACTGGGGATCTGGGTATGGATGAAGGTTGTTGGTGGTGATGAATGTAGGTGGTGGTGCCCTGGAGCAGCCACCGACTGAAGCAATTTCCGGCTGGTAGCGCCTAGGGTGGAGTGATTTCCAGCGATCTCTTTTGTAGAGAGAGGCGAGAGTATATCTTTCTAGAATTTTACAAAGGTTTTATTTGGTTTTGGCGTAGAGAGAGAAAGTAGAAGGAAAAATGATACAAAAGGTGGGGAAAGCAAATATGTAACACTTCTTTTATCCATGTTCCATGCATACCGTACTCCCTCAGTCAAATGCAGATCCCAACCATTTGTTTGGCATAATTTTAATCAATGCCCCAGGATTAACTCCTGAGGGTCCTTTGATTAGAATAAAATGATCACAAACTTGCATGCTCATCATAACATGTTCCACCTCCCTGCAGCGTCTAACGAGTGCTAAGAGACCCCCTACGTTCACGTACACCATGTCCCATAGTCAATATTTGATCATGTCCCTCTGTTTGTTATACTTTAAATCAATAATCTAGAAACAGCTATTGTAGGTACTTTTGATTTAAATCAAACACACTTCATAATCTCAGTACATTATAACTCCATACACCCTCCCATAAAATGACCAACAGACCAAGCTGTAGCAACTAGATTTTTAATCAGAGTCACGACTATTAGTTTTTATCTTAGGGAAATGAAACCAGCAGAAAACCCTAATTCGCAGACAGAGATTCTAGGTTGCGTTCTTCTTTAGATGAAAGGAAGGCGTTAGGTACCTTTCATCTACCTTGTTCACAAGGATACTAGGTTTTAGGTTTGAGTTGGGGAAACAGGATTTAAATTTTATTAGGGGAACACGCCACGATTTTTGATCGTATGCCTATGTATCCTCTTATGAGGAATTAAAGTCCCAATTCTTAGTTCGTATGAGGTTGGTGTTTTTTAGGGGTTGCAAATGTACTTTGAATCACCTCGCATTTTGGGCGAGAGTAGTGATTGCAGAGATTTTGGCTAAATGCGAGATTAGTCAAAATCTGTTTGAAACCCTTTTGCAAAAAAAAAAACAAACAGTTGATTAGCTTAGTTGATTGCGAAAAATAGTTTGTTGTGTGTTAAGTGTTTTTTAATCGTGTTAATTGCAAAAAAGTATCTTGATTAATACATGATTAAAAAATATTTAATGCAAATAATGTAAGAAAATAATATGCATTTTTTGAATAATTTATGTGTTAATATATAAATAATAGTAATATTTACATATAATGAATAATAAATAATAATAATAATAATTATAAATAATAATAATAATAATAAATTAAGTAATAATAATAATAATAATAATATATAATAATAATAATAAAAATATTAAAATATAATAATTATAGAAAATAAGTGATAATATAGAAAAAAAATTTAATTAAGTTGAACCCGAGGGATGTATTTCTTAGCTGTTAAATAAAATAAGGGGGTGCTGAAAATTAATTGAATTAGGCCCAAAATAATTTTGACATGGGGGGTGTAGTTTGCTGCGCGTGTTAGTAAACCAACGGAATGGGGGGGTGTGAATAATAATGGACTTAGGCCTAGGGCGTTCAGGCAGGGGCTGATTGGATCTAATGTTGCGAGGATGCATGGCTTACCATGTGACTTTGCCTAGAGGCCGTCAGATTAAGATCGCGTGGATAAGATTTGAGGGAGTACGTTAACTAGCAAGTACGTGCGTGTATGTAATTATTATTGATTATACATTTGTTAACATTTCATTTTTTTGTTTTAGTTACAACTTTCTTTCTCTCTCATTCAGCAACACATCAAACCCTTCTTTAACCTCTAACCCTAACCTCTACTACCAACACGGCAATGGAGGCTTAACCATCCCATTCCCCATCGTTAACCGAACCCCTACACAACCTCAATACAAGAATAAAAATAAAAAGCTGCATTTTTACCCCCTTCGCTATTTCGATTTCGGGTTTCTGTTCGGTTCGTCTTTTGATCCCCCCTTTCTTTTCTTTAATTTGCAGGTTGTGGAGTTGAGTGGAGCTTGAGGTTGAAGATGGTGGCGCAGAGGAGCGGTTGAAGTCACGGCGGCTGCACAACTAGGGTTCCAGATATTGGAACCCCAGTTGCTCTCCTCAACTGTTGTGGTTCTTCCTTTTATTCTTTGTCCATAGTAATCGCCTCTCTCGAATTTGTCTCTGTATATTCTCCCCTCATTCTTCTGTATTCCTTGGCATATTTATAGGGTGATTTAGTTTAGGGTTTTGGGTTAGAATCTTGATTAGCATGGATTAGGGAGATAAATTTCTTGTTGTAATTGATTCCATTGGATCTGTAGGGATTTATTGTAATTGATTTGTGATTAGATTTCGTTTTTTAGATGAGATTTAATTTGAATGTGTGATTTTAGATAGAAAAATTATGGGCTTGGACTTTGAATCTTGTTTCGATTGATTTTCTGGATTTGCTGTTAAAACATTTGATTTTATGATAAAGATTCAATTTTGTTTAAGATTTCCACAGTAGCTGTTAGTGCAAGAAACGTGTGTTAATTTTGTTAATTGGTACAATGTTGTTTTTTTGCAATTGGGCCGACATCACTTTCATTAATTGGGTTGTATAATTACTTTTTGCTTACAGCAAACAATTTTAAACTCAATTGAGCTGATTCCTGTATATTGGACCTACACTATATTTTTTGTTGACAGCAAGACAGTCACATGAGTTGGGCCTTGCAGATAATTTATTTCATATGCCAAAAAATGGTTTTTATCTTAACAACAGAATAACACCAAAAAACTTTAACTCTATTGGGCCTACATTATTTCTGAATTAGAATTTAGCCTGACAACATTTTTTATTACAGCTGAAACTTCCCTTTTTTTAAATTCAAATGGGCTTGTGCTACTATTAGCCCAACACATTTTCTTTTGGTCCAACAACAATACCTTACAACAAGGCAATTAGACTTTAATAAAAAATGTTAATTGGGCTTCTACTGCAAAAACGTGTTTTTCTGTCCACCACCCCTTTTTTACTAACAACAACAAACATTCAAATGGGCTAAGTTACTTAATTTTAAATTAATAGCAAATTACACCTAAGTAGTTTTAATAAATTAATAATTTATTAATTACTCGGATGATTTTTTATTTTCGAATTGCATGGGCCATTGGCCAACATGCCTCGCAAATGGATTTATGAGTCTTTCTGATTTAGAAAGCCCCACTCTTCTGGATTAAAATACACCGCCCGATTGACTTAAATTTTAAGAATGGGCCATCAGATATTGTTGTACCATCCTTAATTAAATGTTTCTTTATTATTTTAATCTTGAAAATACGATCATCGAGGTAGGACAAATTTGGGGTACGACAGTTTCCCCTATTCAATTATCTTCCAATCGAATAACGCGAGAAGATGCGGGTCTAGCGCATTCTGATTGGGAGTTTATTGAATACTTGGAATACCCAAAATTTGTCCGACCAATCATAAGGTCACACTGATATAGCATACCCTCGTGAGTCTTGAGGAAATAGGCGAAGCTGATGATATATCGTTCACCGGGGGTTTAGGCAGATGCTTTTGGACTTTGAGAGCGTAGTTTTGTATGCCTTGGTTTTGCTTTTGTTTATTTATCCATTTTGGAGGGATGAATGAAACAGTAATTGGTGATGCATGGTTTCTTGGAGACTGAGGCCATGGGTGATATCTGCGAATCGCTGCGTGGTGTCTAAGGAGATAAGCTAGGTCTAGTTTCCGAACATCGCTGCATGTCGTCTTAGGCAATGGACGGTGTTACATAATAAATAAGCACATTATTGCACGACGTCTTAGGCAATGGTATTTATTATGGAACAAGGAACCACACTGCTGCATGATGTCTTAGACAGTGGGTGTAATGAGGAGAGTACATTGAGGCTTAGAGGCAATGTACCGAGTCTGGAGAATACATTGCGGCTTAGAGGCAATATACTGAGTTTTGCAAATACATTGAGGCTTAGAGGCAATGTACCGAGCTAGGAGATTACATTGAGGCTTAGAGGCAATGTACCGAGCTAGGAGAGTACATTGAGGCTTAGAGCAAATGTACCGAGCTAGAAGAGTACATTGAGGCTTAGAGGAAATGTACCGAGTTTCGCGAATACATTGTAGCTTAGAGGCAATATACTGAGTTTTGAGAATACATTGAGGCTTAGAGGCCATGTACTGAGTTTTGTGAATACGTTGAGGCTTAGAGGAAATGTACCGAGTTTTGAGAATACATTACAGCTTAGAGGAAATGCACTGAGTTTTGAGAATACAGTGCAGCTTAGAGGCAATGTACTGAGTTTTGCGAATACATTGCGGCTTAGAGGAAATGTACTGAGTTTTGAGAATACATTGCGGCTTAGAGGCAATGTACAAAGTTTTAAGAATACATTGTGGCTTAGAGGCAATGTACTGAGTTTTGCGAATACATTGCGGCTTAGAGGAAATGTACTGAGTTTTGAGAATACATTGTGGCTTAGAGGCAATGTACTGAGTTTTGTGAATACATTGCGACTTAGAGGCAATGTACTAAGTTTTAAGAATATATTTCAACTTAGAGGAAATGTACCAAGTTTTGAGAATACATTGCGGCTTAGGGGCAATGCACTGAGTTTTGAGAATACATTGCGGCTTAGAGGCAATATACTGAGTTTTGCGAATACATTGCGGCTTGGAGACAATTTAGAGAATACATTGAGGCTTAGAGGCAATGTACCGAGTTGGTAGAATACATTGAGGCTTAGAGGCAATGTACCGAGTTTCATTAATTATTGCATGAAGACTTAGGTGATGGGTTGAACGCGTCACAGCATGGATACTTAGATGACGGGTTGGATCGCAGGAGAAGTGTTTGGTTGATGGACCCTTAGATGATTGAATTGAGGGTTAGGTTGTTCGTTTTCTATGTGATACAGGCATATGCATGCGTATTGAATGTTTGTATGTATGCAAAATGTATAGGGTATGCATGCTTTGGATATGCCAGATGTATGTATGAAATGTGTGTAAAGTACGCGTATGCCTTGAAATGTTATGAAGACTATTTATGGCATTCTCTCCTTTAAACCATTGGCTTAGAGTTACCAATTCCTTGGCGTTATATGTTATGTCATTGTAGATTTGTTAAATTTGAATGTAGTGAACAATGTTAGCAAAATTTTGAACATTGATTTTCTGTATTATAAGTGTAGGTGTAGACGTAGACGTAGGTATTGGCATATGCGTAGATTTGTATGTTGTAAGCGCGGGCGTAAGCGTAAACGTATGTATCGGCATATGTGTAGACTTTTATGTTGTAAGCGCAGGAGTAGACGTGGACATGTGTATAGAATTTGTATTGCAGATGCAGGAGTAGACTTGTGCGTGGACGTAGATGTGGATTTTCTTTCAATATTTTTCTAACCAAAATTCTTTTTCGATGTTTTGTCAAATGCTTTTATTTTGTTAATTTCCCCGAAATGATTTCAAGACAATATTCACAAGTAATAATCGTAGTATTTTGTAAACAAGTCAGAGAAAAGAAAAACACAATTTGAAAGATGCAAAGAAAAGCAAATGTTTTGTTGATATGCCTCTGAATAGGAGAGAGTATAAGATGCAATTCCTAGAAAGAGGTAATTACAAAAAAATGTAAAACTGTAAATGGCAATGAAAAATGATAATTGTTGTTGTTGTTCCCCGATATCCTTTTAATGGATCTTATCTCCTTTGTTTCTGAGTCGTATGATTTAGATTTATCTCTTCCTTCGTGGTTCGTAGTCGTAATTTTAGATTTTAGTCTTTTTGCTCTTTATTTATTTTTGAGTGATCCCTAACTTTTGCCTAGATTTCCCTTTCGGGTTTTCAATCCACCGGGATAATTTTTTGTTATATGCCCCTAATTTTTTCCTGGATCGCCCTTTAGGGTTTTTTATCCATCGGGATGCACCTTTTTGCCTAAGTCTCCTATTTGAGATTTGAGCTTAGCGAGCTTCTTATATATAGTATTTTTTGACTGTGTCTGCATTTGCCAGATGCGGTAGTTCTTCCCCATCCATTGTTGTGAGGATAAGACCACCACCAGAGAATGCTATTTTGACTATGTATGAATCTTCGTAGTTGGGGGTCCATTTACCACGTGAGTCGAGGCGAGGTAGCAGAATCTTCTTGAGAACTAGATCCCCTTCTTTAAATATCTGAGGGCGAACTTCTTTTTTTTGTCAAAGGATCTCTTTATCTGCTTCTGATGTAGATGACTATGGCATAGAGCTGTCAAGCATTTTTCTTCGGTGAGGTTGAACTGATCGAGCCATGTCTGAACCCATTCTGCGTTTTCAAACTCTGAGTAGTATCATATCGTAGTTTCTTTTGTATAACACATTGTTACTCAGAAAGAATTTTGAAGCTAACCTTCACAGGTTCGCTTGTCAATGATAGAGGCATTTTCTGGATATTCCTGCTTTTCCAGGTACTTCTTGATATCGTAGAACCAGGGCTTGTTGTCCGGTCCTTCTTCAATGGCGAGGCAATGTGCGGGATCTTTAAAGTGTCTAATTGTGATGCGTGGTTTATGATTCAGCCAGGTTATTTTGAACATAACTAAGAGAGTTTCCAGGGCGTCTGCCATTTGATTTTCTTTTCGTGGGATATGGCTGAAAGTGATCTCTATAAGTTCTGCAGCCATATTTAAAACATGATCCCGATAGGGAATCAGTTTTGGATGTTTAATATCCCATTCGCCGTTGAATTGGTATATGGCTTGTGAGCATTCTTTGGAGAAGTCAAAACTGCCCCTATATCGTTCCCTAGTGCATTTGAAGCCCCTTTGAACGTGAGTATCCAACGTGCCTCTGGCTCGGGTCCTTTGTCAAGTCCTGGTATTTTGTAGTTGCTTATTTTTACAGCAATGTCTATATCTAACCTTCGTCTGTTTCTGTAGGAACAAGCAGATGTATGCAATAATTTGATCTGCTTCTTTGTGGCTCCGCTCTAACATTGCCCTTTAGCTTGGTTTCTTTGGAATCTTCCCATGTGCTCAGATTAATGGTCTTAATAGCCTCTTGATACGGTTATATGTTGTCAGCCTTTCATTTTATTTCCCTCGCCCTTTCCTCCGAGAGTTCAAGATCTTCATCATCTTCCTCTTCAGCTTGGTTGATAGGAGTATCAAAATTATATCGGGTCGCAGTAGTAGCATTATCGGTGGTTTTGGGCATGGATTTGCACCGTTATCATGTTTTGATGCAGATTTTAATATATGAGCTTTTGAAAATACATATGCACAAAAAGTATTGCCATTTTTAAATTTACGGAATAAATGTAAGAGAAATACAAGGATCTTAATTGAAAACAAAATATAACTTTTATTGATCATGAATGTTGTCTGAAACAAAACGGGTAACCCTTACAAGCAACCCCTATGTCTCGGGCTTTACATAGGTTCTTTCAAAAACAAGAAAAATTACTTAGGAAAGAAAAAGGTCTCGGAAATCTCCACGACAATCCATCTTTTAAGTTCTTCTCCTGGGGCGCATTCTCGGATGAAGTCATTTGCCTTTTTGGTGTTGACTTTGTTGGATATCATCGCCACATGTCTGTCATGCTTTATTCCTTTGTTGATAAAGGTTTCTTGGGTTGGAGGAAACTGTGCTTTACCCTTCAGAGTAGCTACATATGTTTCTTCAGGGTATGGTCCGAACTGGACTATCCCCTGGTCCACTAGCTATTGTAGAGTTCTTTCGAAGGCTTCATTATGTTCCAGTAAGAACCCACATTCGAACAGATATTCCTTCAACAAGTTGATTGGGGTTTTTGCCTATCTGGTTGCCCGTGACTACTTCAATTTCATTAATTGTTGGTCCACCATGTGGAGGCATAGGGTTTGATTTGATGTTAGGTTTCTCAAAAGTGATGTCTTGAGATTCTAACAAGTCTTAGACCTTATGCTTGAATGCCCAGCATTGTTCTATGGTGTGCCCTGGAGAGTTATCATGGTATTCACATCTGGCGTCGGCATTGTACCTTCACGGGAGTGGACCGACTGGAGGAGCTAGAGGCTTGATTTCCATAAAGGATTCCTTAACCAGCTGTTGTAATAAATGTCTAGGTGGAATGGGGAGTGGATCAAAATTTCTTGGTGGTCTTCCAAATCTGTCTTGCTGCTGCTCTTGTGGGATCACTAATGGTTATGGTACCCTTGCTTGTGAAGATACGACATTAAATTCTCCCTCTTTTCCTTTGGGAAGTTTGAAGCAGTCCTTCTTGAATTGTGGGGTCCTGCTTCTGGCTCTTTTCTTAGTTGGTGACCGCTTGATGCACCAATCATTTGAGCTACTTCTTCGAAAGCTACCCTGGGAATCTGGTCTTGTTTGTCGATGAAGTTCTTTAGGGCTAGGATAACTTGACTCAGATCTCCTTTAATCGAACTCACATCACCTTTGACTTGGTCTAGATCTTCCTTAAATGCATCCTGGTTTTCCTCGATCTGTTCCAGGGTTCTTTGTTGATAGGCCCTTGTTTGATATGGATGCCAAGGAGGTGGTGATCTTCTTCTACCCATGGCTTAACTGGAGAGATTTTTTTGAAAAATCGAGATGAGTTTTAATATGATATGCAGGTGCTTATGAATGCGTGCGTGCATATGCTTATGTATGAATATGAAATGGTTACTTATTTTAAATGTCTTATTCATTTGGGTATGTATTTGTCTTTTGCTTGTTATATTTGATGACCAGCTTAAAAATAGATACACAAACGAGATGTGGAAACGAAATGCCTTTATTGAAGGTAACATAATTCAGATATTGAAAAATGTTACAATCTTAAACCAAAACTTTATTTGCGTGAAATCAAGCAAAGGGAAATAAGTCTTCTAGGTGCACCTGTGGATATCTGCTCTTGAAATCATCCCCTATTGCTGGACAAAGCTTGAGAAAGTCTTATGCACATTATTTCCCTTTTGTGGCTTTGATTTCAGACATGTTTGGCGCATTGACGCAGACAAGTTGTTTCCTTCGGTATCCATTTTTAAAGACAGTCACAAAGATCTTGATTTTATCATTATTTTTTTTGTACCCCCCTATGAATAATACAAAAAGAAACGGGTGACAAATATATGAAATGCATGAATGCATAGGTGCAGGGTTGAGTGATAGGATTTTTGTGATAGGTACCCTTATAAGGTAGGGATGTATGGTTTAGTGACGGGTTTTTGTGATAAGTACCCCTATAAGGCAGGGATGTATGGTTCAGTGATGGGGTTTTTGTGATAAGTACCTTTAGAAGGTAGGCTCCTTAATTTTGACCTACAGTTGGTTTACCCTCCCAAAAGGTGGATTCCTTAAGGGTGTCATGAATAACACCAGAGGGAAAAGGCACAAAGGCCTCCCTTAGGTGGAGCCTTTTTACGGACTGAGACTTTCGTCTCAAAGTCGTGAACAGTCTCGTCATGAGATTTTAGGTTAAGGTCGTTACAAAGAGTCATGGATGTCCTTCCAAAGTCCTAATCGTCAAGAGGATATCTCTCGATAAGTATTCTTTTTCAGAAGTCCACCGACTCTAGGAGAAGTCATCATATAAACTCGCAAGGATGATGCATCCCCTAAGCTAATAGATGAACATTCTTGCCAAGGGTTTATTTGAGAATATTTTTTTTGAAATAAAAAACCCGCCACGCAGTAAACACATGATGATAAGAAAAATTGACAATAAATAAATAAACACAATAAAATAGATAAATGCGATAAATAAATAAAATAGAAAACTCCCAAAGTAAAACCTAAAACCTAGGGTTAAATATCCCCAGTAGAGTAGCCAGCTGTAGCAACTGGATTTTTAATCAGAGCCGCCGCTATTAGTTTTTATCCTAGGGAAGGAAATCTAACAAAAAACCCAAATTCGCAGACATAGATTCTAGGTTTCGGACTTCTTTAGACGAAAGGAATGTGTTATGCACCTTTCGTCTATCTTATTCACAAGGATACTAGGTTTTAGGTTTGAGTTGGGGAAACAGGATATAAATTTTATTAGGGGAACTCGCCACGATTTTTGATCGTATACCTACGTATCCTCTTATGAGGAATCAGAGTCCCAATTCATAGTTCGTATGGGTTGGTGTTTTTAGCGGTTGCAAATGTACTTTGAATCACCTCTCATTTTGGCCGGGAGTAGTGATTGCGGAGATTTTGGCTAAATGCGCGATTAGTCAAAATCAGTTTGAAACCCTTTTGCAAAAAAAAAATAGTTGATTAGCTTAGTTGATTGCGAAAAATAATTTGTTGTGTGTTGAGTGTTTTTTAATCGTGTTAATTGCAAAAAAGAATCTTGATTAATACATGATTAAAAAATATTTAATGCAAATAATGTAAGAAAATAATATGCATTTTTTGAATAATTTACGTGTTAATATATAACTAATAGTAATATTTACATATAATGAATAATAAAAATTAATAATAATAATTATAAATAATAATCATAAGAAGAAATTAAGTAATTATAATAATAATAAAAATATTAAAATATAATAATTATAGAAAATAAGTGATAATATAGAAAAAAATAATTTAATTAAGTTGAACCTAGGGGTGTATTTCCTAGCTGTTAAATAAAACAAGGGGGTGCTGAAAACTAATTGAATTAGGCCCAAAATAATTTTGACAGGGGGGTGTAGTTTACTGCGCGTGTTAGTAAAACAAAGGAATGGGGGTGTGAATAATAATGGGCTTAGGCCCAGGGCGTTCAGGCAGGGGCTAACTGGATCTAATGCTGCGAGGGTGCACGACTTATCATGTGACTTGGCCTAGTAGCCGTCAGATTAAGATCGCGTGGATAAGATATGAGGGAGTACGTTAACTAGAAAGTATGCGCGTGTATGTGATTGTTACTGATTATACATTTGTTAACATTTCATTTTTTTGTTTTAGTTTACAGCTTTCTTTCTCTCTCGTTCAGCAACCCAGCAAACCCTTCTTTAACCTTTAACCCTAACCTCTACTACTAACACGGCAGCAGCGGCTTAACCATCCCCTTCCCCATCGTTAACCAAACCCCTACACAACCCCAATACAAGAATAAAAATAAAAAGCTGCATTTTTACCCCTTCGCTATTTCGATTTTGGATTTCTGTTTGGTTCGTCTTTTGATCCCACCTTTCTTTTATTTGATTCACAGGTTACAGAGTTAAGTGGAGCTTAAGATTGAAGATGGTAGCGCGACTGAGTGGTTGAAGTCACGACAGCTGCACAACTAGGGTTCCAGATATTGGAACCCCAATTGCTCTCCTCTACTGTTGTGGTTCTTTCTTTTGTTCTCTGTCCATAGTAATCGCCTCTCTCGAATTTGTCTCTGTATATTCTCCCCTCCTTCTTCTGTATTCCTTAGCATATTTATAGGGTGATTTAGTTTAGGGTTTTGGGTTAAAATCTTGATTAGCATGGATTAGGGAGATAAATTGCTTGTTGTAATTGATTCCATTGGATCCGTAGGGATTTATTGTAATTGATTTGTGATTAGATTTCGTTTTCAGATGAGATTTATTTTGAATGTGTGACTTTAGATAGAAAAATTCTGGGCTTGGACTTTGAATCTTATTTCGATTGATTTTCTGGATTTACTGTTAAAAGATTTGATTTTATGATAAAGATTCAATTTTGTTTAAGATTTCCACTGTAGTTGTTAGTGCAAGAAACGTGCATTAATTTTGTTAATTGGTACAATGTCGTTTTTTGCAATTGGGCCAGCAACACTTTCATTAATTGGGTTGTATAATTACTTTTTGTTTACAACAAACAATTTTAAACTCAATTGAGCGGATTCCTGTATATTGGGACTGCACTATATTTTTTGTTGACAACAAGTTAATAACATGAGTTGGGCCTTGCAGATATTTATTTCATATGCCAAAAAATGGTTTTTATCTTAACAACAGAATAACACCAAAAGCTTTAACTCAATTGGGCCTATGTTATTTCTGAATTGGAATTTAGCCCGACAACAATTTTTATTACAGCTGAAACTTCCCTTTTTTTTAAAATTCAAATGGGATTGTGCTACTATCATCCCAACATATTTTCTTTTGGTCCAACAACAATACCTTACATCAAGGCAATTAGACTTTAATAAATAAATGTTAATTTGGCTTCTACTGCAAAAACGCGTTTTTCTATCCACCACCCCTTTTTTACTAACAGCAAAAAAACATTCAAATGGGCTAAGTTACTTAATTTTAAATTAATAGCAAATCACACCTAAGTAGTTTTAATAAATTAATAATTTATTAATTACTCAGATGATTTTTTATTTTCGAATTGCATGGACCATTGGCCAACATGCCTCGCGAATGGATTTATGAGTCTTTCTGATTTAGAAAGCCCCACTCTCCTGGTTTAAAACAAACCCCCTGGTTGACTTAAATTTTAAGAATGGACCATCAGATATTTTTGTACGATCCTTAATTAAACGTTTCTTTATTATTTTAATCTTGAAAATACGATCGTCAAGGTAGGACAAATTTGTGGTACGACATAAACAAGCTTATGGGCTCAAGCCCAATGCTAATTCCACCCCCTAGATTACTTCTTAGGACAAGATCCATACCCCCCTCACATTTTGGATCCAAAATGATTCTTGGGCTTAAGCCTGTGCTGATTACACCCTTGATTTTACTAGCTAGTGGCAGAATACACCCCGTTTCACGTTTGGGCTCAGATTTAATTTGGGCTTGAACTTTTTCAGCTTTGCACCCCATTAACTTAATATTTGCACCCTCTGCGTAATTTTTAACTTTTTTTAATTAATTTTTTTTTTTAATTTTTATTTGTTTTATTTATTTTATATTATCTCATGACATTTTTAGCATATTGCATTAAAAAACTTTTTTTTTGCATTTTGTCATAAGTTATTAATAAATAAATATGGATAAATATTCAATATATTTTTAACAATAAGAAATAGTTATCTATTAAATATTTTCTAAAATACTAACCACTTTATTTTATTTCTAAATTATCCAATTTTTTATCATTTAAAACTTTTTTTTACATATTGCATCATAAATCCTAAGAAAGCTAATTCATCAAATACTAACACTTTTTTACTAATTTAATTTCAAATGCAACTTATTTTCAAAAAAGGATTGTGGAGATATTTCTTATTAACCGGGACTGCGTCTACGACTACACTATTTTCAAACTCAGACAAGGTTCAAGGAGAATTCAAAATATTTCCATAATCCATAAAAAAACTAACCAAACACTTTCGAACTATGAAATTGGACTCGGATTCTTCATAAGGAGATACGTAGGCACGCGGTTAAAACCAAGGCGAGTTCACAACTAAAAAAACTAAATTATTCTCTCAACTCATAGAAGCATCAACTACCAAATACTCGTTCTTACCCTTTGACCTAAAAATGGAGCCCTTTGAGAACAAGTGAGATGAAAGGTTCCTAACACCTTCCCTTCGTCTAATAAACTCACGAACTTAGAATCTCTGACGAATTAGGGTTATCTGTTAAATTCCCTTTCTTAGGATAACAATTAATAGTGGCGACTCATATATTTTTCTGGTTACGACAGGTTGTAGTGTGACTATAGGTTTATATAGTGATGTAGTGTTTAGGATAGTATACGGTGGTTTTGGATAAAGTTATTGGGTATTTAGGGGTGATAACTTAGATTATGAGGTTTGGTAAATTTAGGTTTTGCATCTTTAAGCTTGGCTTCAATGAATTTGTCCAATCCTACAACATGTGAAATAGAGTAAGAATGTTGTACAACTAATTCATTGCAAATTTCTAGAATTAGACCAGATATGAAGCAATTCGGTATAGCATCTGATGGAAATCCTATCACTTTATTTCCTAATTTTTCAAAATTAACTTGGTATTCAAAAACTGAACCATGTTATCTCAGTTTGAATAGTAGGGATTGGTGGTTTTCATAGGTTGAAGGACTAAAACGTAGTTCAAGAGCCCTAGAAAAAGTTTTCCAATTAGAAAGTTCATGAATTTAAAACATCCACTTATATCATCCTAAGGCTTCCCCCTTGATATAAAATGCAACCTTGGGCAAATGATTTTCGTAAGGAATGATATAAAATGAAAAAAATTGTTTTGCTTGAAATAACCCTTATAACATATCAATCCAATAAAAATCCCTAGTTCAATATTTGGGTTCTAAATGAGGGTTGCAAAATATGGTTGTTTTGTGGAAAAGAATGAAATAGGTTATGTTATTGGGTGTAGTGTGGTGGAAATGGGGTGGGTGGGGAAGCTGTAAAAGCTGAGTGAGCATAATGTAAAGTTGGTTGTGGTTGATAAAAAGAGAGTGGTGGTGGAGTGGATAGTTGAGTAGTGCTAATTTTTCCCTTGTGTAAGGGAGAGAAGTGGGTAGGGGTATATGCATAAGTGAAAAAGAGGTGATGATTACCACATTTTAGAACTAGGAGGTTTAAGGGTAAAAATGATATACCTGCTATAGATATGTTTTGTGAAGTGGAAGCTTTTATGGAAAAAAATTGTTGAGTCACAAGAGATGTGAATGCTGAAAAGTTGTCATTCATGGTTGTTTCAAGGTTGTTGTGGTTAGTTTGCATTTGACCTAGCTACATATCAATAGAGTGATTGTTAGCTTCCATGGTTGTTTCAAAGTTTTGATGGATATTAATGAGGTCTTCAAGATGTTGGTTGGTGGCTTGAAGAGTGTTATCAAGGTCTTTGGGGGAAGGGGTTTATGAGTTTGGGAGGCATTGAGGAAGAAGATGAAAGCACCAATGATAGGTGAGTTCTTCAGCTACTCCCTAAATTAGGGTTTTACCATTAGACTTGAGAGCAAATAAAAATAAAAAACAAATAAAAATATAATTTTGAATGCTCCTGTCATTAATGTCATCCATTACACTTTAAATAATAGGTCAAATAATGGAACTAGAGTAATGTGCCAAAGGCTCCTTAAGGTAAATAAAAATACTGGGCCTAAGGCCCCATGGAGAAATTTAAATGATCTTGTGCTGTAAACAAAATATTGAAACTTGAGAGGTATGCATCCAACAAGAGCCCGAAATCTGAATTGTTTACAATGGTGCCAAAGTATTAGTGACAACATTGTCTAATGGTAAAACTTGATATGGTAGATTACCAAAGAATGACTTAAGCATAAATATATGAAAAATCGTGTTAATTTTAGCTTCTAGAGGGAGCCAAAATTCTCATGTCACAATACTAATCCTTTGATAAGGAAAAAAACGTCGGGTGAACTTGGAGTAACAAACACCACTCATAAATGTTATTGATACATTCGAAGTTGCAGCCCAACCCATATACCAAACTCAAATTCTTTATCCAATCTTCCATTGTTGGCTTGAAATCGCATTTGTAACCGAGTGTTTTGAAAATTAGACTTGATAATTGCTAGCACCTAATGACGATGAATGACCGCCTCATCTAATGTTACTACTACAATCAAACCAAGAATATAAGACTGAATATTGGGAGGAGAGTGACCATAGAGAGCCTCAAAAGGTGTTATCTTAGTAGTGAATTGGTAATAAGAATTATGCCAATGTCCAGCCAAAGGTAGCATGGTAACCAACAACTTAAGCATATTACTAATAAAACAAGAAAGAAAAGTTTATAAGATTCAATTGGTAACCTCAGTCTCACTATCACACTAGGCATTAGAAAAACATAAATTAGTCCTATTAAGTTTGAATAATTCCTACTCAAAATGACTTATGAAACTGCAGTTCTAATCACTAACAATGGTTTTTCGATAATGGTTTTTCAATCAACAAAAACCCAAATAGTGGACCTTCCCCTGAGCAAGAGATAGCTTGGTAACAAAATCCATAGTAATATCCTCCCTAACTTGGGATGGAATAGGTAGAGGGTTCAATAAGCCATACAGATGATGGGTGGAATACTCGTGATGTAGGAAAGTGGTACACTCATGCACCTATTTCTTGATAATCTTAGACATGTGAGGTCATGGGAAGGCATTAGATAGTCTAGCCAAAGCACCTTTGAAAAAACCCTAAACTTGTGGAATAACTTTTCTTTGAGTAATGTCTCTTTAGGAATGAATAAACATCTTTTCTACATCAAACACTTATCTTTCATAGGATGAAGTTTCTTGCATACGTGAGAAATAGGTTGGGATTAAAAACACAATAGGGTGGGTGAGCCGAGATAAAACTTCCCTGATAGTTGTATATGACGCATCAATGGTCACATAAAAAGATTTAGAGAAATCATGGAAGTTGTTTCGTTTGGGAACCAGAAATTGATGCAGTCAAAGAACTGGTAATCTTGAACGGTGGCTTTGATCTCCTTCACAATATCTCCAACACTTAATTTTGTTAAAGATTTAAGATGAGTATAGTGAAAATGGAGATTAAAGATTATCCTTTTCTCTTCGCGTGTGAATTTATTTTATACTTTGGTTCCAATAGAATGGATTTGAGATGGATTGGGACTTGGTCAATTGGGAATTTGGCCGGTCCAAAAAAATTTTCCCCAAGGCTTTGTCGGGAACTAAAGAAGCTGGGGGAAGCCTTAAGCATCATTGCAAGACCTCTATGATGTGGTCTGATGTTAAATGAAACTGAAATTTGTTGTAACCGGAAAAAAATAAAGAGTCATCACCACTACTTTTTGTCCTAACGATGGGTGAATAATGGAATAACCCTAAATTGATACGGAGATTCTAAGTTCTTGATTCACTTTAGACGAAAGGAAGGTGTTAGGTATCCTTCATATACCTTGTTCTGAAGGAAGTCCTAGGGCTTCGGTTAAAAGGGTAGGATAGGGTTTTGTTTTTTAATTAGGGGAACTCGCCTTGGTTTTTAAGTCGTGTGCCTATGTATCCTCTTATGAGGAATTAGAGTCTCAATTCGTAGTTCGAAGTGTTTGGTTAGTTATTTTCAGGGATTTTGGAGGTATTTTGAATTAATTCTTGAACCAAGTCTGGGTTGAAAATAGCAGAATCGTAGACGCATTTCGCAGTTAATATAAAAGATCTCCACAATCCTTTTTGAGAATATCTTGAATTTAAAATTATGTTAGTAGAAAAAATGTTAGTAATTGATTTGTTAGTTGTTTTAGAATAAGTTATGCAATATGTAAAAAAATATATTTGAACGAGAAAAAGATTTAATGCAGGTAGAAAAATAGGGTTAGTGTTTTAGAAAATATTTAATTAATAAATAACTATTTTTTCTAATTATTAAAAATATACTAAATGTTTTTAATAAAAAAAATCTAATTATCATTTATTAATAGTTTTATGCAAGAAAAATATTTTAATGCAAATTATGCTAAAAAAAATAATTATGTGACAAAAATAAAATAAAGAGAATAAGAAAATAACATAATTAAAATTAATTAACTTAGGGTCAAGGGGTGTAAAAGTGGAATTGATTGGTGTATTTATTCAGGTCCAAATGTACATCTGAGCCCAATTAGTTAGGAAGTACGAATTATTGTTGAGTAGCAAAAATATGGAGTGTAAATAATAAGGGCCCAAGTTCAGAAATTGAACTTGACCCAATTGTGTAGGGAGAGGTGTATAATTAGTTTGGTAGTAATTTATGGGGTCTGAGTAGCAATGAGTTTGAGGTCTAATTTATTTCTACATGAATCTAATTAACTTCTATAAGATAAGCAATTAAATAAATATAATTAAGTTCTATAATATTAATGTAAAAAGAATAAAAAAAATTAAAATTGAAAATAACTTACAAAATGAGAGGAAACCACTTACTACACGAATATCTGAAAGAAGCTGATCTTTTAATTATCTATCTTGAAAGACAATTTGAAGAAGAAAAAAAGCTCGTGGGTGTTTGTTCTTAGGCCATTGTTTGTTCAAGACAACGACCCAAATACTGTTGACAATTGTTGATTCTCCAAATGATTGTTGATGGAAAATTTTAAGTGTTCTGTTCAAAACCCTAAAATTAACCAAAAGAGTTGTGTAGAAAGAATGTTTGTGAGAGAGAGAGAAATAGAAAATTGTTGACGAAAAATTATGGTGAAGAGATCCCTATTTATAGAATTAGAAATTAGGTTCAAAACACCAAAAAGGAAATTACCCAACATAAAAAGCCTAATTTTTTATCTTGGTCAGCAAGCTTAAGAATCCGGTCCTATTTGTGACTAGATACGATTTGAAAAATATTTAAACTCAAAAAGATTTTATTTATTTTTAAATTTTTTGGCTACTTTTTGCATTAAATAATTATTTTAATAAAAAAAACTAATATTTTAAAATATATTAAATATAGAAAAACGAATATATTATTTAAATGAATAAAAAACACTTTTTAATGATATTTTTGGAAAGACTTATACAAATTGTGACTTGATTGAAACTTGGAGGACAAGATTATGAACCCAGACACTTTTGTGATTTTTCTCAATATTGTGATTGATTTGGTGATTAATAAAAATTGATTTTGAAAGATTTCAATTATTTTTAACATCTTGACTATTAAGTGTATAAAATCAAAGATTTAAAAAAATAAAAAAATAATTTAAAAATACTCTTAAAATAGAAAACGAAAATAAAAAAATAATTGTAAAATGAATTTTTTATCCTTTTTATTTAAAAAAACACACAAAAGAATAGAAATACCAAAAAGTAATGTAATGTGACTTGAACTCAAGACCTTCTACTTGCAAGCCTTACTCCTTTATCAACTGTGCTATGCCATTCTATTCGAGATAAAAAGGCACATAAAAGCATATGAAGATGGAAAAATATTTTTCTATTTTAAAAATACAAATAATTTAAAGTAAATTATTATATTTTTTAAATAAGTAAAAATAAATCATTTTAAAACCAAATGTGAGTAATACCCAAAAAATTTATAAAACCAAGTTTAAAAATAATTTGAATATTTTAAAAATGAAGCCGACAAATTTGGATTATGACAATTGTCCTTATTTAATTACTCTTCGATTAAGGATGCAAGAATACGAAGGTCTCACACATTCGGATCGGGGGGTTATTAAATAATGGAAGACCCCAAATTTTGGACCAAAGATTATAAGGATACACTGTACAGTCTTCCAAAGATTATGTAAAATTAGGCAAAGATGATGATGCATCATCCTACCAGAGTTTGAACAAAGAGTATGATTGAAGAGTAAGATTTACCTAGATATGACGACGCGGATAACTCGCCAATACCTAGAAAAGAGACGTAGACTTTGGATATTTACCGTAACCTAGGAGGTAAATAACACAAGTTTGAAAATCGAATAACTAACGCTTCGAGACTAGCATAATAAATTATAGATTTTTGCATACCTAGCACAACCTAAGGGATAAATAATACGAGGATAGGCTTGTGTATTTATCACGACCTAGAGGATAATTAACATAAACCTAATAATTCATTATCGCTTAGAGGATGACACAATGAACTATAGATTTTCGCATACCTACCACAACCTAAAGAATGGATAATACGAGGATAAGCTTGTGTATTTATTACGACCTAGAGGATAAATAATATAAAACTGATAATTCATTATCGCTTAGAGACTAACACAATGAACTATAGATTTTTGCATACCTACCACAACCTAGAGGATAGATAATACGAGGATAGACTTGTGTATTTATCACGACCTAGAGGATAAATAACATAAACCTGATAATTCATTATTTCTTAGAGACCGACACAATGAACTATAAATTTTCGCATACCTACCACAACCTAGAGGATAGATAATATGAGGATAAGCTTGTTTATTTATCACGGTCTAGAGGATAAATAACATAAACCTGATAATTCATTATCGCTTAGAGACTGACACAATGAAGTATAGATTTTCGCATACCTACCACAATCTAGAGGATAGATATTTGAATAGTGTTTTGATAATCGAATCTTAGATAACTAATATATTTGAATAATGTATTTATCCTTTTTATTTAAAAAAACACACAAAAGAATATAAATACCAAAAAGTAATGTAATATGACTTGAACTCAAAACCTTCCACTTGCAAGTCTTACTCCCTTACCAACTGTGTTATGCCATTCTATTCGAGACAAAAAGGCACATAAAAGCATATGAAGGTGGAAAAATATTTTGCTATTTTAAAAATACAAAAAATTTAAAGTAAATTATTATATATTTTAAATAAGTAAAAATAAATCATTTTAAAACCAAATGTGAGTAATACCCAAAAAATTTATGAAACCAAGTTTAAAAATAATTTGAATATTTTAAAAATGAGGCGGGATAATTTGGGTTATGACAGCTGCCCCAATTTAATTACTCTTCGATTAAGGGTGCAAGAATACGAAGGTCTCACAGATTTGGATCGGGGGGTTATTAAATAATGGAAGATCCCAAAATTTGGACCAAAGATTATAAAGATACATTGTACAGTGTTCCCAAGAGTACGAAAAAATAGGAAAAGATGATGATGCATCATCCTACCAGAGTTCGAATAGAGAGTATGATTGAAGAGTAAGATTTACCTAGATATGACGATGCGGATAACTCGCCAATACCTAGAAAAGAGATCGTAGAATTTGGATATTTATCGTAACCTAGGAGGTAAATAACACAAGTTTGAAAATTGACTAACTAACGCTTCGAGACTAGCACAATGAACTATAGATTTTTGCATACCTACCACAACCTAAGGGATAGATAATATGAGGATAGGCTTGTGTATTTATCACGGCCTAGAGGATAAATAACATAAATCTGATAATTCATTATCGCTTAGAGACTGACACAATAAACTATAGGTTTTCGCATACCTACCACACCCTAAAGAATGGATAATACGAGGATAAGCTTGTGTATTTATTACGACCTAGAGGATAAATAATATAAACCTTATAATTCATTATCGCTTAAAGACTAACACAATGAACTATAGATTTTCTCATACCTACCACAACCTATAGGATATTAATATAAGGATAGACTTGTGTATTTATCACGACCTAGAGGATAAATAACATAAACCTGATAATTCATTATCGCTTAGAGACTGACACAATGAACTATAAATTTTCGCATACCTACCACAACCTAGAGGATAGGTAATACGAGGATGGGCTTGTTTATTTATCATGATCTAGAGGATAAATAACATAAACCTAATAATTCATTATCGCGTAGAGACTGATACAATGAACTATAGATTTTCGCATACCTACCACAACCTAGAGGATAGATATTTGAATAGTGTTTTGATAATCGAATCTTAGATAACTAAACTAAAGATAAAATCAGAGTTTTACCGGTTGTGTTTGTTCTCAACCAAGGTGTTTACTTGTTTTGCATAGATAATCAACAATAGGCCCCAAGAAATTTTTTAGTTTAACCAAAGTAGATTTGAAAATGTCATGCATGATGCATAATGCCCTAAGTTGATATGGAACCCAAATGTATATGCACTAAATATTTTCTATATGCACCAAATGTTTCGTATGTTCATGCACGAAATGTCTTTTTTTTTAAAAATTTCTTGACATTTCTCTCCTTTTAAACCATTGGTTTTTTTATTAGTCATTGACTCCTCAATGTTATCTGTTGTTTATATTGGTATCTCCAAGGTGATTTGAATTCTGACATACCATGGTGAACAGTGTCAACGTGTTACTGATAATTTACATATTAGGCATAGGTGTAACATCCCTATTTATATTTAGTATTATTTAATTATTTTATTAATTATTATATTTTATGGTAATTAATTTAATTGCATGATTTGGTGAATATTTGAATTATTAGAATATATGTGTTATTTGAATAATTGAGTTTATGAGTAAGAATAGAAAATAGCTAATTGAGCCTAATAATTAGAAATAGAAGTAATAAGGAGGTGTGAATTACTAAGCTCAATAAGATAACTATAGTTAGTAAGGATTATGAGAGATAATAGATTAGAACTCTCATTTTGTGAAAAGAGGAGAAGAACAAGAAGAGAAGAGGAGAAAGAGGATGAGAGAAAAGGCAAAACCTAGAGGTGAATCTTCAAGAGGTAAGGGGAAGAATCTTTATTATTATGGGTGTGTATTGTATGCAATGGGTAGTAACATGCTAGGTGTGATTTTATTTTCAATTTCTAGATCTAAACTCTCACATGTTAGGGTTTATGTAGAAATCTATGGATTTTATAGAAATTAATGTGTTGAATGGAATAGAATGAGTACCTTCATGTTAGGCTGATGTATTACTGATAAAATTGGCAAACATGATGTTTTGTAGTGATGGGTGTAGCGGTAGAAATGTTTAAGACTAAGCCATGGGATTGACTAGACTTGTACAAATCAAAATAAAATCGCCACGTCACTTTATTATTTCCAAAGAAATGGGAAAAGAGCGAATAACCCAAAAAAGGGGTAAAGATTCAAGGTAAGGGGGTTGGTTATGCAAAGGGAAGGTATTATCACCCTAAACATCTACGGTACTTCACAGGAACCTCTTTGTAAAATCTGTATATTTTGGCATTAAAAATATTGTATAAAAAATGGATGGTGGATGTGAGAAAAGAAATATATTTTTATGGTTTTTGCACCCGCCGCGGTTGTGAACCTTTAGTGCCTACGTACCGCCTTCCGTGCAATAGGGGATCAGGGTACACGTAGTTCCTCTTTTAAAAATTTTAAAATGTAAGTGTGTTGGTTTAATTTTTATGAGATAAAACATCATCGTCATTGTCCGTGTGGAAAACATACCTACTACCCACAATCATGACAAAGGAGAATTTGCATCATCTCAAAGTGGAGGATATGGCTTGGATTTTAAAATCAACAATGCCTCACTCAACACCCAAGTGGAAAATATCTCTCTTCACTACATATTGTAGAAGTATAGTTGTTTGCATCACTACAAGGATTGACAAGAGTCCAATCTTTTTTAGAAAAGTTTAAAGATAAAAGCCAAAGTGGCAAAATGGTTTGAAATGAGATTGATTGACTTTTAGTCTTCTCACAAAAAATGTCAAAGTATTATTAAGTTTATTGGAGTTTATTTACGAAAATGTTTTGAAAATGCATGGACCTAAGTCCAAGTTTATTATGAAAGTGGTTCAAGTTAAAAAAACAAGAAGAGTTTTTCAAAAGGAGAGAGAAATATTTTGAAATTAAAGAAGATGGGAGGAGAAGAATGGACTATCCTAAAGCATAAGGTAAAATCTAGGGATAAGAACTATCTAACCAACAAGAAGCCAATACTTGACACTATGAGTCAAGATAGAATTCAAATTCTTTGGATTGAACCAAACAAGCAATGATACTAGACCTCTTGAAAGAACCAAACTTCAAGTGTATTAAGTCTTCACAAAAATTGGGCAGAGTAACAGCTGTATACGGGTGAATTCCAGATTACAAACGAAGAGTGTAATCACAATAACCTACCCATAAAATAAACAAACAACCTAATGCCTTGAGGTAAACCTCAAGAGCTCTAGACAAAATAATCATATAAGGTTACAAGGTCTCCAATCATAGGCCAAGGTTTCTAATCCTAAGTCCAAAAAGTCCAACGCTCCATAATGCCAAGGATAGTAACCAAATAGTCCAAATATCATTAAATATTTTTAGGGTTTATGTTGATTATTAGGTGTTTTGAAAAAGAAAAGTAAAGCTCAAGTGAGCAAAAATAAAAATGACAAGAAAGTAAATACTCAAATGAGCAAAGATGAAAATGGCATGAAATATAAATGCTAAAAGTCAATATTGCATAAAAATAAAAGGGGGCATATAATAAAAATAAAAGGGGGCATATAATAAAAATAAAGGATAAATTCAATTATTAGTGATTAGTGGTTAGTTGGATGATCATCTTGAAACTTGCATTTGGAACTCATTAGAGGATTGGTAGAACCAAAGCCTCCACACAACAAGTTGCATTTACTTTTTGTCAAGTATATCATCCATTTGGAATCCTCATGAGTACCATTTAATGATCAATGATATTTAGGTGATCCGCGTTGACCAAAGGTGTTGTAGATCCATTAGAGGATTGGTAGAACCAAAGCCTCCACACAATGAATCTCAAGGTTATTGGATCAAAGATATCAAATTAACATACTTGGGCTTGCAAACATAAGTTTGGGCCACGAATGATCATTTATTCGAATCGGGACAAAATTTAGCGCTATGTTAAGCAATCGTAAGTTGACTTATATAGAAGTCGCACCTATTTTGAGACCGGTCAATAGCAATCTATGCACCATTTGTTTTGAGACATGATATAGAGATCATGCTCCAATAACACTTAGTGCAATAAGAAAGGGATGAGATGAAGAGGGATGGGAGAGAATATACAAACCACTTTTGAATTAAATTTAATCAAACTATTATTAAAATCATTCATATATTTTTGTGGAGTTAGACTCAACACCATGGATACAATGGTGTTAATAAAGTTCATGATCAAAAATTTAACCCAAGATCAGTGAGAAAATAGTCACAAAATAATATTACATTTAATATATACAAAAAAAGTTTTAAAAAAAAGTTTTAAAATAGAAATAAAAGACAAAAATATCAACTATTTTCAAATTGATCAAGAAATAAAAGGTAAGTCCATAGAAAAATCAAAAAATGACTCAAATGATTTTATAAATTTTTTGGTAATTTTTTAAAGTTAGAAACTATTTTTTTAAATTAAAAGAAATGAGTAAAATAAACTAAAAATGATTAAAAAATACCAAAGTAAAATAAAAAATAAGTGAGGTCGCCAATATTTGTCACAATATCATTGGATCATTCCAAAAAAATTTTAGAATTTAAAAATGCATAAAAGTATTTTTAAACATTTAAAACAAATAAAATAAAGTGAAAATTTATAAAAAATACCAAAACACAAAATAAAATTGTGAAAAATTGAAAATCAGAAAGAGAATAATCAAAAATATTTTACATAATTATTTCAGATTTTTTGGACTAAAAATGAATTTTCTACAATTTTTTGAAGTTTAAAACAATTAAATATAAAAATCAGAAAAGAAAATAAAAACCAAAAAATATGGGCCATCTGATCAATGTCAAAACGCGTTAGTAAATAGATCAAGTGGACCTGGCGCGTTGTGCATGTTATGGACTTTAGTGAATAATGCATAGGATCATTAATTAAATCAGATATTTGAAAAACACAGATGGCGCGCCTTCATTGGTTGGAAGATGACACGTTGGTCATCTTCAACCTCCAGCCAGTCCCAAAACCAGGTTGCTCAATCTGTGAAATTAGAGCACGAGACCTATGTCATTCGCTTCGTCTCTTCAAGACGAAGACAACCACACCTTCGCGACAAATTTATATAAACTGTAGCTCAAGCAATTTGGAAGGAAAGTTTTGAAAAGGGATTTGAAATTTCATGGTCAAAACGTGTTTCCAGTAAAAAACAAGTGTTGCGACTAGAACCAGGGCAATGATAGCATCGCAATGATATCAAAGTTTTGAAGAATTGACGAAGGATTCTACCTATTGAAGTTGAGTTGCAGAGCTCCGAAACTGGACTTCTATGGAGCAATATAGGGCACGATTCTTGAATGTAATTATATGGTTAGATTCAGGGAAGATCAAGGAAGGTGAATTGATGGAAAAATTGGATTGAAAAAGGCTTGAGAATGGATTTAGAAGTTGTTGAATTTTGAGTTATGGAACAAATTTGGCAGGGTGATTCTGGCTATCCAAGCTTGAGGAAATGAATGGGGGATGACCCTCTATTTATAGGGAATCAAATGGAATGTCCAAGCGTGTGAGATGATGAAGTTTGGAGGGAAATCGTGTGAAGTTGCAAACAAGAAAAGTGTGACTTCTAATTTGATCAAAAATCATCCAAAATGCGCGTTTTGTTGTGCTAATCAATTCTGGAACTTCATTAAACATGTTTAGAGGCATAAACGCGTGGAAAACTTGTGATTAGAAGCCAAAACAAAGATTTGAAATGCTGACTTGAGATGAAACTTCAGTTCCAAGTTACCAACTTTAAAATCATAGCATTCTCAGCTCAAGGGGTCTTAGGGCATGATTCTTGATGCTTTAGAAAGATGAGGTTACAAGCTTTGCAATGGAAAAATAATGGGATCAAATGGATGCTTGAGCTGAAAGTTGCATTGAGTCAAAGTTGGAGAAAAAGGGTTGACTTTCCATACTTAGAAATATTTCAAATTTTTCTTCAAAAGTGACCTATAATGTTTTGCATTCAAACATGTCCTTCCTCTTAGAATTTGCTCTTGACAAAAAAAGATGACATGAAATAGACCTATTGATTGACATTTTGGGACTTGAACCATTCAAAATATCAAAAAAATGAGAGAGTTATGAATTATTGAAGTTGGAAAAAAAATCATAAAACGACCTATAATCTTTTGTATTCTTAAGGAAACTTCCATCCATTTTCTCACTTTGCACATAAAAAGAAGGAGTAAAGTTCACATCCTCAAGATAATTATGGAAAAATAATGGGCTCAAGGTGATAAAAATTGACCAAGTTATGATCATTTGAAGTCACACATGGAAAATTAGGGATTCATCTGGAGGACTTGTAATCTTTCTTCTTCATCAAGTTTCTTCCACATGAAAACTCCTTGAAACTTTTGATGTGATTTGTTTATAACCCTTTGAAGAGAAGGATGTTTTTGTAATCACTCAAAAATACCAAAATATGAGCAAGATATGCTTCTTTGGAGTTCAAAACCCTAGCTCCTAGATCAAGAAAATGCTTTGAGGAACTTTGACAATTTTGAACAACCTTCTTGTACCAAAACTCTTGCTTTGTAAATAGAAGTTATTGAGGATGAAAATGAGAATTCATAGCCACCAAAACCACTTCCATATCTTGATAATTGAGAGAAATATGCACTTGTGACCAATGGGAACAAAGCCTTGTCCAAGCATGACAACTTCTCCAATCAACCCCTTGTACTTTTGAATCAAATTTGATAACCTTGAAATGTGGTGAACTAAAATAACCTTGCCATGCCATTTCTTCCAAAACAAATCCAATGGTGAGGTTTGAACTTCTCAAGCTTTATTGACTAGGGAATGGAAATAAACTCATGTACCCATGGAGAAACTTTCTAAATCTAATTGTCTTTACCTACATTAGTAACAAGCAAGACAAACCAAAATTGCATTTTATTAATTAAAAACAAAAATCAAGACAAAAACATTCATGATCACAAAAGAAAACAAGTCAAGGTGCTTGGTGATTCCTCAAAGAGCAAAGCTAAAGATAGGGAGGAGAACCAAAAGCCCTAATATGATCTTGTTGTGATTGAATCAACATGGTATGATGAAGGTATCTTAGGGTAAAAAATTAGGGTACAACAATGGGTAGTGTTTTTGATAAGAAAAATCATGTGGAAATTAAGTTAAAATGCAGGAAAAACCATGTTTTAGAAGTTTGAGTCGACTCAAACTGAAGGGGGGTCGGTGCAAGACAACCTTCCAGGAAAGGAAGTGTTGTCATGCAGTTTTTCATCGAATCATAGTTATTTTGCATCGATTAATTATTTGCGTCGACTCATACTGGGTTTTGCGTCGACTCATACAACAAGTTTTCTGACAGATTTTGTAACAGCCATAACTTTTGAACCGTAACTCCGTTTTAAGCACCATTTGAATCGTTAGAAAGATAACGCAATAAACTATAAGATAGAACTAGGTTTGTTGGCATTAGATGATTGTAATAATAGTTTGGATATTATTTGTTATGTATCGTGAATGGATGTTGAATGGAAATAACATGTTTTGGCATTATTTGTTATTCGTAATATGTGTGATTGATGAATGTTATATGATTGCATTGTGTTGATGATATATGTGTGTTTGTGAAATGGTGGATAATTCATTTTGATGGATTAATGTGATATGTGGTATGATTAAGGATTGGTGATAATCTTAATTTGAATATAATTGGTTATGTTTGCACATGCATGCATGGGGAGATTGAACTTCGGTTGGTTGCTTTGATCCTTATATAGAAATAGAAGCAGTGAATTATATGTTCATATTGGTTGCTTTGATCCTTGTGTGGAAATAGAAGCGGTGAACTATATGTTCATATTGGTGGGCTTTGGTCTTGTCTAGATCGGAAGCGTGGCTATGGTTCTAAATATTGAATCGGAAGCGAGGTGAACTTGGTGTTCATGATGGAACCACATGCATGAGTCATATTGAGTCGCATTAGAGTCGTATTTGTTGTTATGTGATGTTTTAATTTGAATGCGTAATGTGTGTGATAATTGGTTTAACCGTGACTTTGATGATGATTGCAATGTATGTGATGATTGTGTGAATTATTCTACTTAGATATAATTGTCTTGGTACTTGTATTGGTGAAGCCATGTTGTATAGATAATTATACGAAGTGTGATGAATTCTTAGAAAGTATGCGTGTTATATACATTATTTATATTATATATATCCATAATGATGTGAATTCTCACCCTTCTGTTGTAATGATGTTCTATGCGACATCGCGCAGGTACCGAGGATAGTGGTGATACTTGCCAGGATTAGTCAGAGGAGTTAGATCCTTATCTATCTGTTTATCCCTAGGTAGTGAGTCATTGCTTTTGTCTATGTAACACCGGGGGGGGGGGGGTTGAACTCATGTCTATTTTAAGAGATATTGTTATTTCTCTTATTTGAATTGTATGTTGAGAGTTTATGTTGAGTGGCCTCAATGCCTAATGATTTTTTATCCATGACTTGTTATGAGAATTTATGATTATAGTATGGGATATAATCATCATTATTATTATTATTTGATTAAAGAATTATTCCGCTGTGATGTGCATGATTTTGAAAACATGAAGTTTGAATACGTGTTATGATCATGACCAGTATACATGTTTGAATTTCTTGGATATTTTGTGAGTTCAAAATGTGACGCCCTCTTTGAGATGCATGTTATTTTACTCTGATTATGCTATTTATTCTATGTGGGATTAGAGAGTGTTACAATAGTGGTATCAGAGCAATGGTCGGTCAGATTGGCCAGGTTACTAATGAGTTTAATTTCTGTTGTATTTGATTTGTGTATACGACACAATTGATATTGTTTATCGGACGAGTGTTGTTGGTTGTTTGTTTGTTTGGGATCTTAGGACGATGGCTGACAGAAGGAATAATGATGCTCTTGCTGAGGCCTTGAGAATGTTGGCTGGATCTATTGGGAAGATTCCTCAGATGAATGCTAGTAACAGAGTTAAGGATGATGAGTTTCGTGCTTTGGGGAAATTTCAAAGGAACAATCCTCCAACCTTTGAAGGAGAGCATGAACTTGACAATGCACAATCATGGTTGAAGGCAATTGAAAAGATATTTTGAGTCATGAACTGTACTGATGCACAGAAGGTGCAGTTTGGTACTTACAAGCTGGAAAAGGAAGTTGAGGACTGGTGGAACAATACTGTTCAAAGGTTTGATGAAGATGGTATTGTTGTTACTTGGGTTCTTTTCCGTAATGCTTTTCTGGAGAATTATTTTCCATAAGATGTGCGGGGAAAGAAAGAGGTGGAATTCCTTAAGCTGAAGCAGGGTAATGGGACGATAGCTGAGTATGCGGATAGATTTCAAGAGTTGATTAAGTATTGTCTTTATTACAATACCACTAATGCTGAGAGGTCTAAGTGTCTGAAGTTTGTGAATGGTTTGAGACCTGATATCAAGAAGGCTATTGGTTACCAACAAATTTCTCATTTTTGTGAGTTGGTAAACAAGAGTAGGATTTATGATGAAGATAGTAGGGAGAGTGCTTCTTACTATAAGAGTTTGAATGATGGGAAAGGAAAAGGTCAATTCCGTGGGAAGCCGTATGTTGATAAGAGGAAACAACAAGCTGGTTATGGCGAGAAGCCAAGTGGGGGAGGGGCTTCTACTCTGATTAAGTGCTTCAAGTGTGGTGTAGAAGGACATCGTGCTTTTGAATGTGGGAAGGGTGTTAGGAAGTGCTTTAAGTGTGGCAAGCCAGGTTACAAAGCTAATGATTGCAGGGTTGGTTCGAGTGTGACTTTCTACAACTGTGTTGAGCAAGGGCATATTAGCACCTAGTGTGATAAGCCAAAGAAGGAGCAAGCTAGAGGGAAAGTGTTTGCATTGTCTAGTTCTGAGACTGCTGCTGAGGATAGACTAATCTGAGGCACGTGATTTATTAATTGTACACCTTTGATTGTTGTCATTGATACCGGTGCAACACATTATTTCATTTCTTTGGATTGTGTTAAGAGGTTGAATCTTAGATTGTCTGATATGCATGGAAATATGATTATTGATACTCCTGCTATGGTTTTTGTGTCTACTTCTGTTGTGTGTTTGAATTATCCACTGAGTATCTTTGGTAGAGAATTTGGGATTGATTTAGTTTGTCTTCCGTTAGATCAACTTGATGTGATTCTTGGTATGAATTGGTTGGAGTACAATCATGTTTTTATCAACTGTTTTAATAAGACAATTATCTTTCGTGATTCTGGTGTCGAGAGGAATTTGTTTTTGTCTGCTAAGAAAGTAGATGAGTTTGTGTAAGACGGTGCCATGTTGTTTTCTTTGTTGGTAACATTGGATCTCGGCGAGAAGCAAATTATGGGTGAATTTCATATTGTTCGTGATTTTCCTGAGGTGTTTCCTGAATATGTAAGTGATTTGCCGCCAGAACATGAGGTGGAGTTTATGATCGACTTAGTTCCTAGAACTAGTTATGTTTCGATGGCTCCATATCGGATGTCAGCTTCTGAGTTGAAAGAGTTGAAGAGTCAACTTGAGGATTTATTTGAGAAGAAGTTTATTCATCCGAGTGTGTCGCTGTAGGGTGCACCTGTTTTGTTGGTTAAGAAGAAAGAAGGTTTTATGAGGTTGTGTGTTGATTATAGACAACTGAACAAGGTGACTATTAAGAATAAGTATCCACTTCTGAGGATTGATGATTTGATGGATCAGTTGGTTGGGGGTAATTGTGTTCATTAAGATTGATTTGAGGTTTGGGTATCATCAGATTCGTGTGAAGGCTGAAGATATTCAGAAGACTGCTTTTAGGATGAGTTATGGTCATTATGAGTATTCTGTAATGATGTTTGGTGTGACCAATGCACCTGGTGTATTTATGGAATATATGAACAAGATTTTTCATGAGTATCTGGATCAATTTGTTGTTGTGTTAATTGATGACATTTTGATCTATTCTAAGAGTGAAGAGGGTCATGCTGAACATTTGAGGATTGTGTTATCTATGTTGAAGGATAAGTAGTTGTATGGTAAACTTTCTGTGTGAGTTTTGGTTAAAGGAAGTGAGTTTCCTTGGGCATGTGATTTCTGAGATTAGAAGTTTTCTTGGTTTGGCTAGTTATTATCGAAATTTCATTGAAGGTTTTTCTAAGTTGACGTTACCTTTGACGCAGTTGACTAGGAAGGGTCAAGCTTTTATTTGGACTTTGAAGTGTGAAGCTAATTTTTAAGAGCTTAAGTGAAGGTTGACAATCACTCCTATTTTGATTTTGCCGAATCTGGCAGAACCTTTTGTGGTTTATTGTGATGCTTCTTTGATGGGTTTAGGCGGTGTGTTGATGTAGAATTAATAAGTGGTAGCTTATGCTTCCAGGAAACTTAAAGTTCATGAGACGAATTATCTGACACATGATTTAGAGTTAGTTGTTGTGGTGTTTCTATTGAAACTTTGGAGGAATTATTTGTTTGGATCGAGGTTCGATATGTTTAGTGATCACAAAAGTTTGAAGTATCTGTTTGATCAGAAAGATTTGAATATGAGACAAAGAAGATGGTTAGAATTCTTGAAGGATTATGATTTTGGTTTGAATTACCATCCGGGTAAATCGGATGTTGTAGTTGATGCTTTGAGTAGGAAGTCTTTGCATATGTCGATGTTGATGGTGCAAGAGTTGGATTTACTTGAACAATTTCGAGATTTGAGTTTGGTTTGTGCAGAGACTTCTTCTGGTGTAAAGCTTGGTATGTTGAAGCTTACTAATGGTATTCTTAATGAGATTCGAGAAGGACAGAAATCCAATTTGAGTTTAGTTGATCGATTAGCATTGATCAATCAAGGCCGAGGTGGTGATTTTTGGATTGATGAGAATGGTATCTTGAGATGTCGTGATAGAGTTTGTGTTCCGGATGTGGGAGATTTGAAGAAAATAATTCTTGATGAAGGGCATCGTAGTGGTTTAAGTATTCATCCTGGAGCTACTAAGATGTATCAAGATTTGAGGAAATTATCCTAGTGGTCAGGTACGAAGAAAGATATCGTAGAGTTTGTGTATTCTTGTTTGATTTATCAGAAGTCTAAGGTTGAAAATCAGAAACCGTCTTGGTTTTTGAAACCGTTATCCATTCCTGAGTTGAAGTGGGATATCATTTCTATGGATTTTATTTCAGGTTTCCCGAGGACTCCGAGTAATTATGTTATTGTTTGGGTCATTGTAGATAGATTGGTGAAATATGCTCATTTTGTTCTGATTAGGATGGATTATACAATGGAGAGATTTTCTAAGTTGTATATTTAGAAGGTTGTGAGTTTGCATGGTGTTTCGTCGAGTATTATTTCCGATAGAGATTCGAGGTTTACTTAGAATTTTTGGGAAGGTCTACAAAGTGCTTTGGGTACGAAGTTGCGTTTGAGTTCGATGTATCATCCACAAACATATGGTCAGACTGAGAGGACGATTCAGTCACTTGAGGATATTTTGAGATCTTGTGTTTTGGAGCAAGGAGGTGCTTGGGATATTTACTTGCCTTTGATTGAGTTTACTTATAACAACAGTTTCCATTCGAGTATTGGAATGGCACCGTTTGAGGCTTTGTATGGACGAAGGTGTAGGACGCCTTTGTGTTGGTATGAATTTGGTGAGAATTTCGTGGTTGGACCTGAGATAGTTCAACATACTACGGATAAGATCAAGATGATTCGAGAAAAGATGAGGATTTCTCAGAGTCGTCAAAAGAGTTATCATGATAAGAGGAGGAAAGCAGTTTGAGAAGGATGATCATGTATTTCTGAGGGTTACTCCGATAACTGGTGTTGGTATAACTTTAAAGTCGCGGAAGTTGACATCGCGTTTTATTGGTCCTTATCATATTTCCGAGAAAGTAGGTGAAGTGGCATATCAGATTGCTTTGCCACCACCACTTCCTAATCTTTATGATATCACTGACCTTTATTTCAGGCATTGTTTCAGCTCAAGCATGTGAATTGCGACCGAAATATCCCGAAAGTCCAATCTCAATGAGTGTAGCATCGAGTATCAACCAACTTCAGTCTGCACCAAAACCGGCTATCTCACTACTTTCTAATGGCTAAGATGAGTCAATTTAAGGTTCTAAAGGTTAATTAGCGTTTAATGACACTATGTGGAAGCCTAATGTTATCCTTGACTGACTCAAGGAACATTAGTACAAGCCAGAGTATCACGCTAACTAGCTATCATATCGTCCATATCGGTCTACGCCATACAACTTCCATGATTTATTGCTACTTACCTAAAAAGGTGCCCCGAATCCGGGTATAGGATCTTTAACAATAACCCAAACATAACCCGAAAGATAAAGCACACAAATCAAACAAGCAAGTTAAATATGTTCTAGCCATAAGGTAACCCCACTTTTTATATCCCCAACAAAGTTTCCAGTTCTGTAATACCATGGGAGAACTGACTTTTATTGGTTTTGCATTTTATCGCAATGTTGTAGTTAGCAAGAGTCGCCCCCGACTTTTCTTTTATCCAACAAAGAAAATGGTGAAAAAAACAGGAAAGAATTTTCGAGAATTTTCTTGAGTTCGGGGGGTAGGTTATGGAAAGGGAAGGTGTTAGAACCCTTTCCATCTATAGTTATCTACAGGCTCTTAGTTGCTAGCTCATTATGAAAATGCTTTTTTGTGTAAGTGTGTTTTGAAGATATTTTGAAAAGACACCTTAGTGCGGTGAACTTTGTAATGTTTCTCGTTTCGGAGAGAACGTATATAAAGTGTTTTTTTTTGTCTTTGAAAATATTTAGAAAAGAGTTTGTGTATGTGTGAAAAAAATTATTTTTTGATTGTTTTTATGAGAAATCAACTAGGAGATATCTACCTACTCGAAAGGTTTGTTCTTTTCTTGTTTTCCTTTAGACAGTGCTATCCTACTATTAGTGAGTAGGTAGCCCTATTGTTGGATGTTTTAGGGACGGGCAAGGGTCATCGTATAGTCACGAAAGCAACTTGGTAAGATACTTTAGTAACTAACCTATGATTTTAAGATCATATACCGTGGCAACATCGAAAGGGTCATCGAGGGACTTATGATCTTTAAACCAAAGGGTCGCCACTAAAATCTCTTACGTCCGAGAATCGTGACTGTTTATTCTGAAGGTAACAAGTGGAGGTACCTTAGAGGTGCGCGTCTGAGAAGTGTGTTGTGTTTCAGTTTATTTATCCTCGGATATTAAATTTGCTAATGTTTTCTTTTATCTTATCATACAAGCCTATTATGCATACATCTAACAGTTAATATCAGTGCAAAATAAATAAAAATGAAGAATTTAAAGCTACGCTATTACATGACTTCGGGGAGGGGGAATTACAAATCCAAAAACGGGGAACTAAAAAGTAAAGGTCCTAAGTTTATAACTATTACATCCTTTTTGCAGTTACATCAATATAAAATGAGAAATTTAAAATGAGCGCGCGAATACGGAAAGCGAAGTAAAAACCCTAAAATACTTCTATACTTAGCTTATTTTTTGTTATTTTTACTAAGAAAAATTTAAATTGAATTAAAAAACTATTTTTTATTTAATAAAAGGTGATAAATAAATGCCATTAAATTTAATCAAGAAAGGAAATTAATTCTAACATTTTTTATATTTTTATTTAAAAAAAGATTTGAAATAAATAAACCTAATTCTAATTGGTTTTAAATTAAACAAAATAATTAAATTAATTAACTTCAAAAATTAAATTAAATTGGGAAAAACCTAAATCTAATTTTTTGTGACTTTTCCTGATTTTATCATAAAATAAAAATGTGTTTTAAAAAAAAAAACAAATTAATTAACTAAATCTAAAATAAAGAAAATAAGGAAAAGTGAGCCTGTTATGAAGCTGAAAAGGGGAGTATGAATTGCAATTTGTTAGGCCCAACTATAACAAGCCCACTCCTAAGTTCAATCTGGTGGGGAGTGTACCCTAGGATACACCATGGTCTCCAGCCATCTAGAGCGCTGGATTTGTAGATGGATGGATCCAAAGGTGATGAGGGGATAACGCATGGTGTGCGCGTTTAGCCATAGAATACTGAATCTGAAAATAGAAAATGATATGGCAAGAGGCAGAGATCGAACCCCTTCCCTTGCCTATAGTAATTCCTTAACACACAATGCCACTACCATTGGGACGGCTGTACTTCCGTTTATATAAATACATTGGTAAATATATAACATGAATCCAACCCTAACGCTGACTGTGCGAGACACGCGTGCCAAGTGAGTCCCCTGTAACTTGAACGAACCAATCATTTTGTCCCGCACATCCACGCGAGCGTCAACGCCGATCAAGCCACTGGGAGTGGTGGCTCCGGTCATCTCTTCCGGTTGGTCAAAACCTATAACCTGCAAAAACCAAACACAACAAGAACAAAAATGACCCTTCCCCCCTAATTTGGGGTCTAGTAATTCAATGGTGATATTCATTTAGCCTGAAAGTTCCTAGGTTATGAGTTATGAAGGTTTCAGTTCGTGATGCCCTAACAATGGCATCACACGATTCAAGCCTCAAGGCTCTCATGCGAAACGTCTAACCTACTCTAATGGGTATAATGAACATAAATCAAACCATCAAACACATCAACAATGCGTAAATTTTAGTTTCAAATGTAACAAACCTTGCTTGACCGGTGACACACGATCACGCTGCCTTAGGGTGCTATGAGCTTCAAAAATGGCAGGGATAGACTCCTGGGACTCTCAGGAGAGTGATGGAGTCTTTAGATCTGATGGTGGATGGATAGATTGCTCAATGCAAATTGCTACCTTTCTTTGTATTTTTTTGGAATTTTTAAGGTTGGCTTGAGGCTGACTGCGTGTGTCCTATTTCTCTTAATCTCTTCTATTTATATGTGCTAGCAATTAGGTTAACAAATTCATGCCAAATCTGTATGGCTTGATGACAAGAATATGAGTTTTTAATTTGTATCAAAACTTTCTTTTTTTGATAACTTCCTTTCCCATTCTATTGCTACACGTTTGACAGCTTTGTTAGGCTTATTGGGCTTCTATTTGACCAACAAACAAGGCCCACACGCCTTAATATCTTATTTTGCATTTTATTTTGATTTAAATGATATTTAAATGAATAAAATTCAAATAAATAAAAATAAAAATCACAGTGGTGCATGATTAAGTTTAAGGGTCCTTGAGTAAATCATAAACATGCTTGAATCCCAAAAAATAGGTCCATGAGCTTAAAAATGCATTTTTGCTCAAAGTTGACTTCTTGCATTTTCATCAATTTGCCCAATTTGCATTGGTCATAACTTGTTTAATTTTCAACTTTGGAGATGATCTTGGACTTTTTGGAAAGCTCAATATGTCCCCTACAATGATGCATTTTTTGAACTTGAGGACAAAATAAAAGTTGTAAGGAATTTAATTTTCTTCATAATGAGCTTTGGTTGGGGCAAAATGGATGAAGTATGTGAAAGTTATGCCTGGTCAAAGTTCAGTTGACTTTCTCTAGGAAACCTTAATTTAGCAATTTTTTATTCTTGATAATTTGAGAGAATTCTTTGAGGAATCATGATCCACCCTTGATCAAAAGATGGATATCACTTCAAAAGGTTGATGTTGACCAAAAATCTTGAAGTTTGACTGCATATTGACCACAATTAATTTTTGACATAATACATTTGATTTCCAACCATCTGAGCAATTGACTGAGCAAACTTGTGATACAAGGCATGAAACTTGGCATGGACATTCTTGAGGACATATTAGGGGCCATGGAAATCACTTGGGGTCTTTGAAACCCAAATTTATTTGTGAAAAGTGAAACCCTAGTTGGAAATCTAATGCTTAGGAGGAGAATTTGTCTGGTTAATTCTTTATCAACCTTGAGGATTTGAGAACCTCTAAGAGCATGTTTTTTTAGTAAAATAGAGGGAAAATTTTGGGATACAACATATGAAATCTATAAGACCATATCTTATTAATCTCCGTCATCTCTCCGAATGGTATCCTTTAAGCCCATTCAAGCATACCATCAGCTGACAATGTTACTCTATGCACCGGCGAGCTCAAATTTCTGGACACTCTTGTGTTCAATCATCTTATACCTTCAGATCGTGAAAGGCAGAAAAGAAAATCTAAATCCTCAGGTTTAAGACTATTGAACAAGGGCAGCTGTTGCACCCCAAAATTTTCCCTCTCATTTTATTCAAAGCATGTTCCTAGAGACTCTCAAATGCTCAAGGCTGACCAAGAATTGACCAGACAAATTCTCCTCCTAAGCATTGGATTTCCAACTAGGATTTCACTTTTCACAAAGAAGTTTTGGTTTAAAAGGCCTCAAGTTATTTCCATGGCCCCTAGCATATCCTCAATAATGTCCATGTGAAGTTTCATGCCCTGCATCACAAGTTTGCTCAGTCAATTGTTCAGATGACTAAAAATCAACTGTATTAGGTCAAAAGTCAATTGTGGGTAATATGCAGTCAAAATTCAATATTTGTGTAAAACATCAACATTTTGAAGTAATATCTATCATTTGATCAAGGTTGATCATGATTCCTCAAGGAATGCTCTCAAATCATCAAGAATAAAAAATTGCTAAATTAGGGTTTCTTAGAGAAAGTCAATTGAACTTTGACCAAGCATAACTTTCACATACTTCATCCATTTTCGCCCAACAAAAGCTCATTGTGAAGAAAATTCAATTCCATACAACTTTTCTTTTGTCCTCAAGTTCAAAAAATGCATCATTGGAAAGATATGAGCCAATACATTACATGTCCTTTTGAAAGTAAACAAAAAGGCACTTTTTGTCAAGGCAAGTTACATCAAGATGATTTCTCCAAATGCAAAAATGGTCAACATAGAGATTGTAGAGGACATCTTGGGATTCCAAAAAGTCCAAGATAATATTCAAAGGATACAAAATTGAGTAATATATGAGTTTCACAAGTTGGGGAATTTTGAGAAATCTCAAAAAGTACACATTGAGCAAAATTGCATTTTTTAGACTAATGAGTTTACTTTTTGAACTTCAAACATGTACATGACCATGAAAAGGACTCCTAAATTCACTCTTACATTGCTTTGAATTTTTCTATATTTTATTCATATTTATTTTTGTTTTTATTCAAATAAACATAAAATAAATGACATAAAATAATAGATAAATGGTTTGGACGCATGGGCTGATGTTTTGAATCAGTATTGGGCCTAGAATTCGTGCAAGGAAAGACCAAGTTCAATGTATTTAAAAAATGGCAAGAAAATCATCAAAAATGTCATATTTTAAAATTGTGATTTTGTATTCAAAACCATGGTTAAATGCAATGATTCTTGCCATGTTTGTTCATCCTCAAATCCCTCTATAAATATAGAGCAAAGGTACAAGCAAAGGACACAAAAATAAGACCTCTAAAAGCTTGCCCAAATTCCTCACATTTTTGTCCAAAAAATTGCAATCTCGTATAGCAATTCCCAGCCTCCATCAAGCAATTTCAAGCCCCGCACTGTCTTCCCGAAGGTTCCAGGAGGCCATACACATCCATAGCTTGATCTCAAACATCCCAGAACGTCCCACATATACGCTCCGACTTGGTATAATTTTTCTTTGACCCAATTTGTTGACATATGCATTTCAATCCATCTAATGCATACATACATGTTTATAATAATGATTAGAGCAATTTTAACGCATTACATGAGAGCTGAAGTGCTTAGATCAAAGGTTGCCATTATTAGGGAACAGTTTGGAAATGATGCTCGAACTTCTTGATACAAGGACTGGTTGTCCATTTTAAGCTCAGATTCGTACTCAGGGCGGTTTTTTACATAATATAGATCCTTCGTTGGTCAAGTATCCAACGTGTTTGCAGGTTTTTTGATTTCGAGCTGACCAGAGAAGGTGACCGGAGTCCAACTCCAGCACCTTTGACTTCCTTGTCACCGGGGAGGATACGCGTGGCACATGGCTGCATCTTGATTTGTTTGTTTAAATAATAGGGGCCCACCGTGAAGGCGCGTATTTATTGAGCTGGCTTTAGTTCATGTTTTATATTTTGTTATTTTCGTGTCATTGTAATAATGAATGAGCAGCATGGCCCAGTGGTAGATGTAGCGTGTGATAAGGCATTTGTCTGCAAGGGAAGGGGTTCGATCCCTGCCACTTGCATTTTGTTTTCATACTATTTGATTATTGCAGATCTTGTGTATTGGATTCCAGCGTGCCTACCATGTACCTTCAAATCCCAGCCAGTAAATCCAATGCTCCTGGAGCGCTCCCTCATGGTGAACCCTCAGGAATCAGACCCACACAGTCATGCGCAACATCCTGGGCCTCTCCTCTATGGGCCTTACAAATTGTAACTTAAACCCCCCCCCCCCTCCATTCGACTTCATATCAGGCCATTTTTCATTTTTTATTCTCTTTGTTTCTGATTTATTTAATTGCTTTATATTTATTTTTCAAAACCATTTTTATTTTATGATAAAATCAGAAAAAATCACAAAAATGGATTTAGTCTTTTCCAATTAAATTTAATTTTCATAAGTTAATTAATTAATTAATTAAATTATTTTGATTAATTTAAAAACCAATTAGAACTAGGTTTACTTATTTCAAATCTTTTTCCAAATAAAAATACAAAAAAAATGTTAGAGTTAGTTTCCTCTCGATTAAATTTAATTGCAATGATTCATCACTTTTTTTATTTAATTAGATTAGTTTTTTTAATTCAATTTAAGTATTTCCTTAATAAAAATAACAAAAATATTCTACGCATATAGAAGTATTTTAGGGTTTTTACCTCGCTTTCCATATTCGCGCACTCATTTTAAATTTCGCATTTTTCTATTGATGTAACTGCAAAAAGGATGTAATAGTTGTAAACTTAGGACTTTTACTTTTTTACTTCCCCATTTTGGACTTGTAATTCCCCCTCCCTGAAGCCATGTAATAGCGTAGCTTTAAATTTCTCAACTTTATTTTTGCTCTGATATTAACTGCTAGATGTATGCATAATAGGCTTTTATGAAAAGATTAAAAGTAAATGCTAGCAAACCTAACATCCGAAGATAAATAACTGAAACACAACACACTCGCACACGTGCACCTCTAGGGTACCCCCACTTGTTGCCTTCAGAATAAAGCAGTCATGTCCCTCGAATGTGGGACGCTTTAGCAAAGACCCTCGGTTAAAAAGATCATAGTCCCTCGATGACCCTTCGATGTTGCCTTTCGGTAAATGATCTAGTCCCTTACGATAAATTGCTAAAGCATCCTACAAGTTTCCTTTATGACTGTACGATGACCCTCACTTGTCCCTCAAACATCCAATAATAAGGATACCTACTCACTAATAGTAGGATAGCATTGTCTAAAGAAAAAGAGGAAAATAACAAACCTTTCGAGTAGGTAGATAGCTCATACTTTCTTGCTCATAAAAACAATCAAAAAACAATTTTTTCCAAACATATACAAACTATTTTCTAAATATTTTCAAAGACCAAAAAACACTTTGTATACTTTCTCGTCGAAACGAGAAACATTACAAAGTTCACCGCACTAAGGCATCTTTTCAAAATATCTTCAAAACACACTTACAAAAAAAAGAATTTTCAAAGTGAGCTAGCAACTAAGAGCCCGTAGATAACTACGGATGGAAAGGGTGCTAACACCTTCCCTTTCCATAACCTACCCCCTTACTTAGAAAATAATCTCGAAAGGTCTTTCTTGTTCTTTTCACCCTTTCCTTTGTTGGATAAAAGAAAAGTCGGTGGTGACTCTTGCTAACCGCGACATTTGTGATAAAATGAAAAACCAGTAAAAGTCAGTTCTTCCACTCTATTACATGATGGATAAGATGATCTTACGACCAAGAGAAAGGGTAAGGGAGTTGGTTATGCAAGGGGAAGGTATTAGCAAACTTCATATTCGTTGTACTCAACGGGATCCATTTTATTTGTTTGTTTCTAAGGGTGTGTTTATCTATAACTATATTTGCTTAAGGGGAAGAAAATGGTTTTATTAGTGCGTTCGTGAGGGTTTCGCAACCCTTTTCCTACGTATCCAGTAAAGGAATCAAAAAACCATATTTCCTCTAGAAAATGGTTGGTTTGTTGGTGTTTTTTAATGGGAGACGTTAACGCACGCATTATAGCAATAGGCACAGCTTGTATCATGGTAGAACGAAGATAACATGCCCTTTGGGAGGAGTTTTGATTGGTTGAGTGTTTTGTGAATTTTAGAATGAATTCGAGTAATGATTAAATGTTTTTGGATTTTTGATTTGTGAGTGATAAGTTTTAATTACAAAATAAAAGTCAAAGGGGAAATTCTACCCTAATGTTGTCATGCATGAGTTCCAACCTAAGGTCTAATTAGTTCGCATCTTAAAGAAGAGGAAACTATCATCTTAAGGGAGCATGTTATGAACATAAAGTAAAAGGAGACAATGTTTATGGAGATTGATCATGGCAACAGTGACAACAAAATGAGTAGTATTATGAAAGGTGTAAATGGAATGCTCGGTGTATGGGGATTGAATTGGGTTATGATTAACCAAGGGGTGTACTTGATTAATCTCGTGAGAGTAGGTGCTCCTTCCCTCAACTATGAGACCCTTTGTGCATAGAAACACTTGGTATATGGACCAAAGTGGTTGATTCGGGTCATGGTTAACCAAGGCAAAAACTTGATTAACCTCGTGAGAATGGCCATGCCCAAACTCAACTATGAAACCCTTTAAGAAGATGCTTGGTATGTGGACCAAGGGGAGAAAATTGCTTCAATGGATAAGATGAAAATCAAAAGCCCATACAAGATGGCTATATGCATGATCCTAAAAGGTAGGACTAGCGTGACACTAGTATTCTAAACAACCAATTGAAACAGTCAATCGAATAGTTGTCACCGTAAGAAAGCCCAGGATCAAGCTATGAAATGAGTGCAAGTGTGCATTTATAAGTGGATACCTTTTCATTAAAGATGAGCCCAAGAGGAGGCCATGTGTTCTAATTGAATGACATATGTATAATTAAGCAACAATTAAAATATATAAAGAAGTAAACCCTAAGTTATTACAATCATATGGAGATGGGGATACAAACTTATGAATGAGGATGAGTAAAATCCTAATTACTTATTACAACTAAATTGAATGAAAATAAAATTAAAAAGTCAAAAAAGCAAGATTTTGGTGTTTAGTATGACACGGGCACTCGCGTCAGGCCCCTGTAATAAATCCATGCGTGTTGTTTTCTGTCCTAACTGAGCTGACACGGGCCGTGTCCTGTGACACGGGCACCCGTGTCAGGATCCTTTCCTGTATTTTGTTAGATTAATCCCAGTAAGAATGACACGGGTCGTGTCCTGTGACACGAGCACCCGTGTCAGCACCATGTCCTGCCTTTTTTTGTATGTTTTGGTTCCAGTAAGTCTGACACGGGCCGTGTCTTGTAACACAGGCACCCGTGTCAGCACCCTGTCCTGCCTTTTTTGCACGTTTTTGTTCCAGTAAGTCTGACACGGGCCATGTCCTGTGACACGGGCACCCGTGTCATCACCCTGTCTTGCATTTTTCGTTAGATTTTCAAACAGCAAAGCTAACACGGGCCATGTCATGTGACACGGGTACCCGTGTTAGCCCTATGTCTTGGCCTTTTTTAGTTGTTTTCTTCTTTTGATCTATCCTTTTTTATATAATTTTTGAATACAAAAAGAAAATGATGTATGGATAAAGATATCACAGTTTGAAGAAAGTTTACCTCTCAAAGTGAAAACTTTGAAACATGTACGGGTGTCTCTGTGTGCAAAGTGATGATTGGCCAAGCTCCTTTGAACCTTCTTGAAGTTGCTCCAAACGTCTATGCCGCAAAGTTCCCGAACCGCTCCAACTCAATCAAGTCGCAAAATACTGTTTTTGTTGGTGTTTTTGGGAGGTGGTGATAATGGTATCACAAAAATTGTTCTTGTGTTTGAACCATCTCTATGTGATGTATATGAAGTGTTTGTATAGTTGGTTTAGGGTAAATCTTGCCAGGTTGAACAGTAGGTTGAGAGTTTTTTTGTTTCTTAATTTTGGTTTTGTTTGCTGCTGGTTTTTTTAGTTTTCACAGTGTTTTTTCCTCTCTTCTTTCTTTGTTGTTTTTCTCTCTTTCTCCTTGCTGTTTTTCTCTCTCTTCATAGATTTCCTCTTCTTCTTTGTTGTTTTTCTACTGTTTTATTGGTGAATCCAATGAGTTTTTTTTTTGGGGGGGGGGGGGAATCTGATATGTTTTGAACAATTTTGTAAGATGATTTATTGCTTTCTTAATATAGGTTAGGTTTAGCCTATTTGTGTGTAAGGTTTTTCAGTACTTGGTCTATTTTGGACAACAGGCATGTGCATCAGTTTTATGGACAATTTTGTGCAGGGCTACAACAGATTTTTGGACAGTTTATACAACAACAAATTGGAAAATATTGTTATGCAGGTTTTTGATAGTTTGAACTGTTTTTTTGGCATGTTATATTTGGATAGTTTGGATTGGTTTTGGGCCTGTTATATTTGGACAGTTTGGGCTTGTAGTGAGAAATTCCTTTGTGTGATTTCAAGTGGTCATGGCATGAATCCAAAAATAATTGCAAGATAATCAATAGTGACTTGAATCTTGAATATAGTAACTTGTGATGTAAGGAATTGGTGACTTGTGCCAAAGGAAATTGTATGAAATACTAATTTCCATTATTTCCAATTTGCAATCCAAATCCATGTTTTTTTTCTCTTTCAATTTCGAATCTTCATAAAAAATTCAAACCACTTTGAAAATGATAGATGCCCTCTTAGTTCAAAATTTAGTCCCTCAAGAAACTTCTCAAATAAAATTTTAATCCATATGAGAAGACTTCCTTGGTTTCACCCCTTAAACCTCTTGATAAGTAATTGACTTGTAGAAGGAGATAAAGCTCAATGTGACCTTGAAGCAAAAATCCTAGTTTCCTGAAAACACTGAAACCTTAATATTGCACAACCACCAAACTCTTGCACCTCTGGTGTCTTTATTCAATGAAATGCGTGATATGCAAATGAACTAGTGAAGATGATGTAGATGAAATATTAAGTCTAATCCAGACACAAGTAAAACAGGTAGGACAAATTTAGGGTATGACAATACCGATAGATAAGGTTATACTTAATGAACCAAGCCACAACATTTTTGGTAATGGAGGAAAACGAGGCTGCCTCTACCCACTTCGCGAAGTAATCAATAGAGACAAGGATAAAATGATGCCCATTGGAAGTGGTAGGCTTAATCTCTCCAATAATATCAATGCCCCACATTGTAAACGACTAAGGGAAAGTCAATACATTCAAAGGAACCGAAGGCACGTGTACTTTGTCAGCATAAATCTGGCAGTTGTGGCAAGTTGTGGAATGATGATGGCAATTAGTTTCCATGGTAGACCAGTAATAACCTGCTCTCAGAATCTTCTTATCCATTGTATGTCCACTGGAGTGAGTACCAAAGGCACCTTTGTGCATATCTTCCATTATTTTCTCAACTTCCTTCTTGTCTACACAACGAATCAAAGTTGAATCGTGGTTGCGCTTATACAAGATTTTGTTACCTAGAAAGAACTTGGCGGAGAATCTCATTAGAAACTTCTTATCATTGACCAATTCCCCCTTGGGGTATTCTTGATCCTCGAGGTATCTTTTCACTTCACGGAACCAAGGCTTTTCCTCTACTCCATCAGTATCAATTTCGTAGCAATGCACCGATTCGTCTAGTCTCTCAATAGTAACCCGAGGAGCTTCATTATCCCATCTGACTTTGAACATAGATGACATGGTAGCTAGCGCGTCTGCCAATTGATTCTCTTCTCATGGAATATGTTCAAAAGTAATTTCTTCGAGGTACTTGATCAACGTCAAAGCATGCTCTCGGTAAGGGATGAAATTTGGATGCTTCATGTCCCATTCTCCCTTAATCTGACTAATCACATGGCTGAATCCCAATATACATCCAAGAACTTGATTCTCATATCAATGGTAGCTTTGATACCCATGATGCACGCTTCGTATTCGGCCATATTATTGATACAGTCAAAACACAATCTGGCAGTGAAAGGCAAATGGCAACCCTTAGGGAAGACGATTACAACACCAATGCCATTGTCGAGTGTGTTAGAAGCTCCATTAAAAACCATAGTCCATCGAGATCCCAATTCAGGTTCTTCATCCGGTCTAGGTTTTTCGTAATCAATAATTAGCATGATATTCTCATCTGGAAACTCAAAATTCATATATTGATAGTCATCTACAGCTTGATGAGACAAATGATCTGCTATTACACTTCCTTTGATTGATTTCTGAGTAGTGTACTGAGTGTCATATTCTATCAAGACCATTTACCATCTTGCTATTCTTCCGGAGAGAGCAGGCTTCTCGGATATGTATTTTATTGGATCCATCTTAGAGATCAACAAGGTAGTATGAGTCAACATATACTGTCTCAATCGGCGAGCAGCCCATGCCAAAGCGCATTAAGTTTTCTCGAGTAGTGAGTATCTTGTTTCACGGTAAACTCTTTGCTAAGGTAATATATTGCATGCTCTTTTCGACCCGACTCGTCATGTTGCCCCAATACACACCCCATTGATTTCTCTAACACTGTCAAGTACATGATCAGAGGTCTTCCTTCAACTGGTGGCATCAGAATCAGAGGTTTTTGAAGGTACTCCTTGATTTTGTCAAAATATATCTGACAGTCGTCGTTCCATTTCATTACTTGATATTTCTTGTATAACTTAAAAATTGGCTCACAAGTAGTGGTCAGATGGGAAATAAGTCTGGAAATGTAATTCGATCATCCTAAGAAACCTCTGACTTCCTTCTCAGTACGGGGAGCTGTCATTTCTTTAATGGCTTTAACCTTGGCCGGATTAACTTCAATACCTTTACCACTGACGACGAAACCTAGGAGTTTACTGGATCTTACCCCAAAGGTGCACTTGTTGGGATTTAACCTCAACTTGTACTTCTTCAACCTCTCAAATAGTTTGTGCAAGTGATCAAGGTGCTCTTCTTCAGTCTGAGACCTGACTATCATGTCATCAACGTAAACCTCCATTTCATGATGGATCATATCATGGAACAAAGCTACCATAGCACGTTGATACATTGCACCGGTGTTCTTCAAACCAAAAGGCATACTTTGTAACAAAAAGGTCCCCACTGTGTGACAAAAGTGGTCTTTTCCATGTCTTCAGGTGCCATCTTGATTTTATTATAACCAGAGAAACCATCTATGAAGGAAAATACTTTGTGCTGAGCGGTGTTGTCAACCAGAACATCAATGTGTGGAAGTGAAAAGTCATCTTTAGGGCTTGCCCTATTCAGATCTTTGTATTCTATACACATACACACCTTACCATCATTCTTAGGTACTAGCACTACATTTTCAACCCACTGAGGATAAGACGTAACAACTAAGAAACCTGCATTGAACAGCTTCATAAGTCCAACCTTGATCTTTTCATACATCTCGGGATGCATACGAAGAACCTTCTGCTTTATAGGAGGGCAACCCTCCTTCACCGGTAGACGGTGAACCATAATGTCTGTATCAAGCCCTGGCATGTCTTCGTACGACCAAGCAAATATCTTAATATAGTCACGCAATATCTGGATTAACCTCTCTTTGACACTGTCTTCTAGGACGACACCTATCTTAATATCTCTTATGTCCTCTTCAGTACCCAAGTTCACAACCTCGACTGGCTCTTCATGTGGTTGTATATCTCTTTTTTATTACTTTAATAGTCTAGCAAGTTCTCTAGGCACTTCACAATATTCCTCATCTTCTTCCTCGGCCTTGTAGATCGTATTTTCGAAGTCATAATTGGAAATAACATAATTATTATCAATGGGATCCAGAGTGGATGTGGATCTGCAATTTGTTATGTGGGTGTGTGTAAGAACATATAGCCATTTTAGAAGCAAATAAAATAAAATAAAAATAGAGGGCGCAAAGTTTGAATGCAAACGTCCAATGATTTATTAAATAAAAATATGATGATGAATAATGACAACCCTAACAAAATGGACCGTTGTGCCCCGGGTAAGGAACAAGGCTTAAAGTTTATTGTTTAAATTACATAACCAAAAAACTCGAAAGAAAGAAAACATAAAATGGAATTTACTCTTGACTAAAGGGGATTGGGATAAGGTCTTCAGTCTTCCAATTGTTGAGCCCATTTCCAATAGTAGGGAAAATCCAAATGTCTATGCCATAGTCCCCATCAGCATGTTCCATAGCAGAAACATCATCAATAGCATTAACACATTTGTCATGGTTAGGCATAGGTGCAATGATCATATTAGGAGTTTTGAGAGGATCAAATTCAATCTCCTTAGAGTAAATAATATCTTGGATTTTATTTTTCAGAGCCCAGCAGCCATTTGTGTCATGTCTGGGACTATTGGAATGATAGGCACATCTTACATTGGGATTGTACCGGGGAGAGGAAGTGTTGGGATTCTGAGGAGGATCTCTCAACTTAATCATCCATGCCTTCAACAGGTGTTGCAATGTTTGAGACAATGGCGTATTGATTTTGGTGAATTGTCTTCTGGGTGCATCTGGCCTATGTTGATTGCCTTATTATTGGTGTTGCATTGGTGCGGGATTGGAAATAATTACTTCCCCCACATATTGAAGGTGATCACCTTTAGTACGAGCTTTCTGGCTATACACATCATTAGCTTCTTTCTTTCTATTGAATGACTTCTTCTCAGTACTTGAAGATGCAACCACCTGAATTTTTCCGCTTCTGATTCCCCCTTCAACATGTTCCCCTGTTAATATCAACTCGGTGAACCCGGATGAAGAGCTTCCAATTAGATGATTGAAGAAAGGACTTATCAAATTTCCCATAAACATGTCAACCAATTCCCTATCAGATAAGGGAGACTGAACTCTTCCTACTAGATCTCTCCATTTCTACGCATACTCTTTAAAGCCTTCGTTAGAGCCCATGGTCATACTCTGTAGTTGCATACGGGTTGGTGCAAGATCAACATTATACTGGTATTTCTTATAGAAAGCAGCACCCAAATCTTCCCAGATATAGATATTGGTCCTTTCTAGTTGATAGAACGATTCCAACTGTGTTCCAAACAGGCTCTCTTAAAAGAAATGCACCCACAACTTTCTGTCAGCAGTGTGTGGTTGAATCTTCCGGACATATGACCTCAAATGAATCTTTGGGCAAGAAACACCATCATACTTTGCAAAAGTGGGGACTTTGAACTTTTGAGGAATGATAACTCTTGAGACTAAGCCCAAATCCTCAAAATCCAACCCAGACAATTTCTGGTTCTCCATAGCATTTAGACAATCTTTTAGCTGCTTGTATTTTTCATCAACATGGGAATATTTTTCATTCAAATAATCTTCTTCCTCTTCATCAGAGTATTTAACAGAACCATGGTGGCTTTATTTCAGTTTCATCACTCTTATCATCTTTATCATGTTCGTCGTCTTCGTCTAATGGAGTATTGGGATCCTGAACTCGCTTGACTGGACCTCTGAACCTTCTACCCATGTTAAGGATTCCAACTGGTTTCTTTGTCTTTTTCTTCTTCTCTTTGGTCATGAGTGCCTTCAATTCTTCCTGCCCCTTGGCTAAGTTTAGGAACATATGTTGGAACTGGGAATTCTGAGCCTGGAGATCTTTCACTGTCTGTTCGAGAGCCATTTTCTGCTGAAATAAACAACAAGAAGATGAGAAACCTGTCTTGAGAATACCTATTATGCAATGATATGGTATGTAAATGTATATGCATATGCAATGTTTTCAAGGTCCTCGTGGGACTTAAATTTGTTAATAAAAAAGGAAACAAATAAACTTAGTAGTAAGTTCAAATTATAACTTCCTTTTAGGCTTTCAATGAAAACAAGATAGTTAAATTATGAAACTCCTAAGGCCTAAGGCATTAAGTCTCCCATGACGCTTATTCTTTGTGTTGACAAATGCATTAAGGCTTTGCTCTTTGTAGAGTCGTTTCTTCAGCTCCAATACTTTCTTCTCACTAGCATAGAACCGAGTCTCAAATGTATCCCTTTCTTCCTTGAGTTGAATGCAGGACTTCTGTAGTTCTTTAAAGTCAGTAGGCATATCAGGATGAAGAATGGTATAAGGAACATCTCCTTCAACAACAGGCTCAACAATTACTGGTAGGACAACATGATATGGCATTATAAGATTTTTAGCACAAAACCACACCCATCTGAGGTAGGGCTCCAAAGGGATGGAGTTATTATGCCCCAAAGTCTTTCTATCAATCTTATTGATCATGCCCCAAGCATGGATAAACCTTTGGTGGTAACCTTGAAGATTGTTCTCGTAGTTGAACATAATACCCTGAATAAAGATATCATAAGGATCGTGTCTTCGAGCATAACCAAACTGACGTAGAGCTAGAGAAGGTTTGTAAGTGATACCTCCCCTTATGCCAAGGAGTGGCACATTAGGGAATTCCCCACAGCGGTCAATAATAGTGATGTCCTCTTAAGATTGGGAACACCAATAGATATCTGAATGAGCGAGTGACATCAACCTTTGAGACCACCTTAAACCTTGTTCATTCTTCATCACTGATCGGGGAAGGTGCGAAATAAACCACCTGGAAAGTAAGGTATGAAACACATAAGAATTCCTTGCTTCCTCATAGTACGAGTGTGAAGAGAATGCAAAATATCTCCAAGCAAAATAGGCATAGGATTATGAGTAAGAAATATTTTGATGGCTTTCATATCTATGAGTTGGTCCGAATTAGGGAATAATACCAAACCATAGATCAGAAAAGCCAAAATACCTTCAAAAAAATGAAACTCATGGAATCTAGAAGCAACTGAGCCTTCTCTATAAAAAATTTAGCAAGAAGACCTTTAACTCCACTTCTTATTTACCAATTAGATACAATGTCTGATCACTTCAGATGTAAGGATACTACGATATCTTCAGGTTTTGGAACTTTCTCTAGACCGGTGAAGGGTGTCTATTCAAGAATATGCATTCCAAGTAGCTTAGATAACTCTTTCATTATGGGCACCAACTGATAATATGGGAAGGTAAAACAATGATGCTTAGGATCAAAGAACTGGAACAGAACACTCATCATGTCTTCTTCGAAATCTGGGGTAACCAAAATGAGTAGATAGCCATGCCTTTTAATGAATTGAGATTTTTCGGGAACCTTTAAGACTAACTCCTTAAGATTGGAAGGTACCCTTACAAAGTTGATTTAAATAGTATTTTCCCGAGCGAAAGCCATGACCTGCAACAAGGGACAAAGATAAATCCATAGGTCCTTGAAACGGTTAGTGAAAATGTTATGATGTCATGATGTCATGATGTTATGTTCATGTTTAAACAAGTAGCAAATACAAACAAATCATACAAGAGCCTTAGGTTTAAAGGCTTGCATGAGGTCCATAGGTAAGTACCCTTCTCTATTGAAGTTAAGTTGGCTCAACCTGTCCTAAAATAGTAACCGAGTTCTAGGAATCTCATATCACAGATCTTTCTCGAAGGTTTTATTTTAGTACGGCAACTGATTTGCCACCAAAACATCCCGAGAGTCAAATCTCAATGAACGTAGCTTTGAGTATCAACCAACTATGGACTGCACCAAATCCGACTATCTCACAACCTTCTAATGGCCAAGATGGGTCAATTAAGGTTCTAAAAGTAAGTTAGTGTTAATCACACCATGCAGAAGCCTAATGTTATCCTTGACTGACTCAAGTAACATCAGTATAAACCAAAGTGTCACACTAACTGTATCCATTATATTAACCATATCGGTCTATGCCATACATTCTTTATGATCTATTGCTACTTACCTAAGGCATCCCTAGACCCGGGTGTAGGACCTTTAAAATAATAAACTCAAGCAAGCCCTTAAAGTTAAAGTAGATAAAGCACACAATTTAAGCAAGTAAAGTGATCTAAACTCTTAAGGTAACCCCTATTTTAATTATCTCCTCAGCAGAGTCGCCAGTTCTGTAATACGGTGGAAGGATTGGCATTTTTAGTGTTTTATCGCAAATGTTGCGGATAGTTAGAGTCTCCACTAACTTTTCTTTTATCCAATATTTAGGAAATGGTGAAAAGAACAGGAAATACCTTTGATAGATTTTGAGTTCAGGGGGTAAGTTCTAAAAAGGTAAGGTGTTATCACCCTTTTCATCCGTAGTTATCTACGAGCTCTTAATCGCTATCTCACTTTTCAAAATTTTCTTTGTGTGTGTGATTTGTTTGAAAATATTTTGAAAAGTTAACTTTGTAATGATTCTTGTATCAGTCTTCAAGAATGCGTACAAAGTGTTTGAAAATATTTTGTTTGAAAAGTGTGATGTGTAAAAATGTTTTGTTTGTGAAAAAGGTTATGAGCAAGCGATTAAAAGTTCCCCACCCACTAAAGTTCATTCTTATTATTTTCTTCCTTCATTAGAGATAGTGTTATCCATACCATTAGTTGGTAGGTAGCCCTATCTATTGGATGTGAAGGGACAAACGAAGGGTCATTAAATGGTCATCAAAGGCAACTATAGGGTATCTTAGCATTCTCTGAAGGGACAATCATCATTTATTCGTAGGGTCATCGAGGGACTAGATCATTTATTGTAGGTAACCCGTGGGACGTCGAGGGTCTATGATCTTTTATTCGAATGGACTATGATGATTATTTTGCTAAGACATCCCTAATTTTGAGGGGCGTGATCAATGTTTTCCGAAGGCGGCAGAGGGAATTACCCTAGAGGTGTATGCGTGCAAAGTGATTCAATTACAATTATGTTATCTTGAAATTGTTTAAGGTTATCTACCGATTAATTTTATATTACCATACAAGTCTATTACTACACAATTATATACATATAAGTATAAAACATAGTGCAAGAAAAATAAAAGCCTATGCTATTACAGGGCTTTGGTACAATTATATAATTAGTAAAAAACTATGCAAGAAATTTAAACTCTAAGATATTACAAGTTTTCTGAATGCGTCCTATACAATTATCTAAACCAAAATAAAATAAATAGATAACAAAAGAAAATAAAATGTTAAAGAAATTTTTTATAAACCCTAATATCTAAAATGTTAGAATTTTTTTTTTGTATTTTTGGTTTAATTGTATAAGTTAATAATAATTAAAAACCTAATGTCTAATTTTATTTACAAAAAGGTTAATTAATTAAAAAAATTTAAGTCTAGTTATGTTAAAAATATATATACAAAATTAACAAAAAAACCTAAATCTAACCTTTTTTTTATTTTTATAATTCTTTCTGATTTTTATGGGTTTAATAGAAATTAATTAAATGAGCAAGAAAATATAAAGAAAGAAAGTTGGAAATAAGTGGAATTAAAAAATGCATGGAGTGGGAATCGAATCCACCCCCTTTGTCTCACAGGTTCATCCTTCTTCCACTAGGCCATTACTGCTCTTGTGCTATTGGAACAAGAATCAATCCATATAATGTAAACATGTGTTCAATTCTGGAAAAAAGAAAAAAAGAATGCAAAAGGCTGGAATCGAACCCTCGCCCTTGCCAATACCAGATAATAATCTTACCAAGTGTGCTATTGTTTGTTGCACGTCAATTAATCAATGACCAAAACATTTAAAATAATAACGAAATTAAAAAAATTCAAAACCAAAAACATACGCGCAAGAGTGGGCCCCTATCATTTAAATGAGGGAATCAGGAACGAGTGCTTGGCCATGCAAGCCCTTAACTTGAGTCAAAACAAGTCAAGCCACCGGACCCAATGGTTTCCACCGTCTTCTCTGGTAGCATCCATGGTTGTTCCTGCAAAAGTTAAACAAACACAAAAAATAATCGTCTAGATCGCATCATTCGGATCCCTGGAATTCAATGGTGGTGGATGTTTGGCCTGAAACTCATCGTATCATTCAATTCAAAGCTCAATAGTTCTTGAGCCCTACATTGTTAACTATTAATCCTGGCGTTAGAGATCACATCTAATGGTTCTAATTTGTCCTAAGCATCATCACAAACATACATGAACGCACAAGATTAGTTAATAATGCATGAATTAAGAGATTTGGGATTTCAAAACCTTACCCAAACGGTTAGTGTGAGTATGATGATCCTGGGCATGAAATGACTTGGTTATGTACTTGAGAAAGTTCCTAGGGATCTCAGGGGGATGATTCAATCCTTAGTTTTGACTGAAACCAGCTGAAAAATAACATTCAAATGTGCCCTAATTTTGAAGAATTTTATGATTTTTTGAACTTGCTTCTATGAGAGCTTCGGCATGTCCTATGATCTGGTGTTGTTCTTGTATTTATAGGGAACATATTTAGGTTAACAAAGATGGAAGGAATCTTGAGGAATCACGGCATGACTTGTTTCCAAATCATTTGAAAACTTTCCAAAATAATGAAGATATCCTTCTGTTGTACCCCAAAATTTGCCCTTTCTTTTCTCAAGGCATTTCTCACAAAGAATTTAAAAAAAAAGCTCAAGTTTGCACAAGTACAAAGCAGACAAAAAGGGTGTGCAGATGCAGGTAACTATGTTGAATTCAAAATCTGATTTAGGCTATATGACTGATCGAAAGGAGTGGTGGGCAGATTTTGAAAAATCGAAGAAGAGAAAGCTTGCTTTGATTTACAATCTTTGATTGGGCAATATTTTCCTTTGAAGCAACCTGTTTCGATCCATAAAGCATTGACCTCCTGCAAACTTGCTTTGATTCAGAAGGCATTGTCCTCCTGCAGGTTTGTTTCGATTCTGAAGGCAATGGCCTCTTGCAGGCTTGCTTCGATTCAGAAAGCAATGGCCTCCTGTAGGTTTGCTTCGATTCATAAGGCATTGGCCTCCTGCAAGCTTGCTTCAATTCAGAAGGCAATGGCCTCCTACATGCTTGCTTCAATTGAGAAGGCATTAGCCTCCTGTAGGTTTGCTTCGATTCAAAAGGCAATAGCCTCATGCAGGCTTGCTTCGATTCACAAAGCAGTGGCCTCTTGCATGTAAGCTTCGATTGTACAGTGGCCTCCTGCATGCAAGCTTCGTTTGGACAATGGCTATCTTAATACCAAGCTTCGATTGGACAAATGGATATCTTGATACCAAGCTTCAATTGGACAAATGGCTATCTTCACACAAGCTTCGATTGGACAGATGGCTATCTTCACACAAGCTTCGATTAGGAGTTTGGCCTCCTTCGAGCAAGCTTGGTTGAAGAACATTGATCAAATCTCATAGCCTTATCCTCAAAATCTCACTTGTCAGGCTATGTTGCTTCCAAATCTTTACATAATTAGAGGCTTACACAAATTTGTAATACATTACACAAAGATTCGAAGCTATATCCATTGGATTATACCATTTTTGGATAAAATGGCAAAAAGCTACGTATCCTTTTTTATAAAGATTAATCTAATCATAATGTTAGTTTTTTGAGCTCCCAACCTGATTTTATCTGAACACAAGCAGTGCCAAAAGCATAAGTCCAATCTCCTGCCCCCAACAGACATCAAGCCCCCACTTACATTTGAACTTGGAAACCATTGAAAATCAATTAAACTTGATTTTTTTTGTTTCCCACAAAACAATAAGATGTTATCTCAGGATCCTGAATATCTCAAGCCTTTTCTCTATAAATAGAGAGACCCTTTACAAATCAGAAGGAGATTATTTGGTTGGGTAGAAAAAATCATCAAACACTCTCAAACACTCTTAAACTCTCAAACTCTGAAACTCCTAAACTCCCAAACTCTCAAAACCTCAAAAAAATCTCAAACCCCTTCATGCATTAGTGAGCCTTTCGATTCACCCCCTCACTCCATATATCAGCCTTTTGATTCACCCTCCCCAACTTCCACATACCAGCCTTTGGGACACTCCCAAAACCTTCAAAAAACCACTCAAGGAAGTTACTGAATCCTTCAGTTCACTCCTAAATACCACATAACATCCTTCGATTTAAGTGAATTTCAAAATAAAGAAGCAATAGAAATAGCTTCAGGAAGGTCCCTGCAGGCTTAACCCATCATCTAATCATTCCTGGAAGTCATAAAGAAGCTCTTTCAATTGGCACTTCAAGAGGTAAGTTTTTTTCTAAAACTTAGATCTCTTCATTCAAACTTCATTTGTACATACAAATAAAATAAAAGATATAGATATCATATCTAGGAAGATGACCATGCTCTAACTTTCGATTATCACTGCTTATACATTGAGAATTTCAACTGTGACTAGTGAGACTTTGATTTTGGAACCAAACAAATTTGTGCTAACCTCTGATCTGTAACTTTCGAAAGTTACATAGTTCTTTTTGTTTTGAAGATCTTAGGTAGGTTTTTTTGTATCTTTCGATTGGCTGGGGATTGAAGTCTTTCGAATCTCAACATTGGAGTCTTGCATCCCTGCGCTCGAAAGAAGAAGATGAAGCCATGGGTTCATTTTATATTTGGTGTAAACTATATAACTAAAGAATAAAATAGACCACCCCAGTGGTACAAACAGCATGCGCTAAAGCCTTGCCATATAGAAGGTCCTGGGATCAAGCCCCAACGAGACCTTTTGTTTATTTATCATATTTTCTCACTTTGCCTTATTTACAGGAAGTACACTTGGGCCTCATAGTTGGGCTTCAACCTTTTTATGTTCCTGACCCCCCTGTTTACTAACAAACAGATCCCAAGGCCAAACAACACATAACTGGTTTTTTCTTCTACACAAAAAACTGCTTTAAATACAAAAATTATTTTCTACACAAAAACTGTTTTAAACACAAAAAAACTGTTTTCTACACAAAACACCAAAAATATATTGAATTTAATTAGTTTATTTTATTTAACTTCTTACAATGAAAAAGACCAAAAACTTTTCCTATTCATTTTCTTTTATTTTAACATAATTAAATTTCTTTAAACAAATCTATCCTTTTTTTTCTTCATTTTGTCTTGTGCATTATATTCCTTATATATTATCCAAATTCAATATGATTGTAATAGACAATTAGGATCTAATTTCTTGCAATTCCCATTTGTACATTTGTATCCCCCATCCCCAAGTGATGTAATAGTGTAGTAAAATTTACTTTCCGTAATTTACCGTTTTTTATAAACGCTAGTAAATTAGGGTGTGTATGGCAAGATAAAATAAAAAAGTAGACAACCTTAAACTCAAGACAAAAATGCATGCAATCAAATGCACTATTCACACACATGCACCTCTAGGGTAATCTCAATGATTGCCTCGGAAAATAGTCATGTCCCTCGAATATGAACGTTTTAGCAAAGATCCTCGATAAAAAGATCGTAGTCCCTCGATGTCCCTCAATGTTTCCTCCGATATATGATCTAGTCCCTTACGAAAATTGCTAAAACGTCTCATAAGTTTCCTTCAATGACTATACGATGACCAACACTCGTCCCTTCACATCCAACGATGGGGCTTCTTACCAAATAAATGGTAAGATAGGAACATCTAAAGAAGGAAGAAAAGAACATAGACCTTTTAAGTAGGTAGGACGCCCGTAGTTGATTGCTCTTGTACTAAAACCATTTTTCACACTTTCAAAACAACTTCAAAAAACAAACATCTCTTTGAACTTTTTTCAAAACCAACACTTTGTATGCATTCTTATAGAGACGAGAATCATTACAAAGTTTGCCGCAACAAAGGCATTTTTCAAAATACTTTCAAAAACCACCACAAAGCACATTTTCAAACAAAGCATTTTCAAGTGATATAGAAAGCAACTAAGAGCCCATAGATAACTACGAATGAAAAGGGTGATAACACCTTCCCTTTTCATAACCTACCTCCCGAATTCAAGAAAACATCTCAAAGGTCTTTCCTGTTCTTTTCACCCTTTCCTTTATTGGATAAAAGAAAAGTCGGTGGCGACTCTTGCTATCTGCAACAATTGCGATCAAACACAAAACAACCAAGTTAGTTCTCTCACCGTATTACAGAACTGGAGACTCTTCTGGGGAGTACTTAAAAGTGGGGTTACCTTAGAGCTAGATCAAATTATATAACACCCCAATTCTACCCCAAGAAATTATGCAAAATAAATCAGAGTTATAAAATTTCAATCATACAAATGAATCGGGACGTCATAAATTCTTCTAACAAATTCATTGCATTCATCGTGGATATATAACACTTTCAAAACATCGGATGAACCATCGTCATAACATCTTTAATAAAATAAATCAACATCTACGCAGCGGAATTCTCAATAACATCTTTAAAACGACAAAATAGCAACTTCGAAACATCTCATATTAATAATCAAATTTAAAATTCAACAACTGAAAATCAGCAATCAAAAATTAGCAAGCGTTCATCCCCCCGAGTGTTACATATCAGAGCAATGACATCGACTCGAACTATTGAAGGTATACAGCCTTCACTCTCGATTACCTGTACGTTACCAACATAAGGGCAACATTCAAACATAACAGGTGAGATATCTAACAATATAATAAAGCGCATGATAATTAATATATTAAATTAGATCAATAACATCACCACTTCTCATCCCATCATCAACAATAATTATAACACATGTACACATTTATCAACATCGAAATACACTTCTTTATACAATCATCTAATGCGACTCAATACTATGAAAATGCATGTGGTACCATTGGAGCAGAACTCCCATCTCAAAAATCTACCAATTAATAGAGGCATCAACAAGGCATAGCCTTCATCTCAAAAGTTGCCAATCCAGGCCATCTCAATGAGCATAAGCTCCATCTCAAAAATGCAATGTATGCGACTCAAACATGAATGTATATTAACACCCAAGTCAACAACATCTCAAATCATCTCAAGCATCTCAAAATAACAACATCTCAAAAATAATAACATCTCAATCATCTCAAAACATCTCAAGTAACATCTCAAAATAACAACATCACAAATCAACCACATCTCATTAACATCTCAATTAACATCTCAACGTCTAGTCATCAACATCTCATATCATCAAAATAATTTATTAAACATCATTTATTTATCACACGTCATTTGTTCATCATAATCGTCAAACATAACTTTAGTAATAACATCTCACTAATAACTCAGCTGTATATCAATAATACAGTAATCCATATTGTTATTCTGTAGGTTTACTTCGTTACTGTCACTAATCCTACTGTCATAATCCAAACAGCAGTCTCTAAACATCTCCTATTCATTATTCTGTTTAAAAATCACACAATGACCAACACGGGATTTAATCCTAAATCTGAAATTGGCTACTAGGATTACACTTCTTACTCATCATTTTAATCATCTAAAATAAAGTTCATCGCGTTAGTTAATCAACGCTTCAAACGGAACCTCAAACAGCATCCTAAAGATCAAGTTACAGCAATTGAAATTGAATCTGTCAAAAATCAGTCATTAAGGGTCGACGCAAAACCCTACGGATCGACGCGTACTGCTTCATTTGTACATCATGAGTCGACACATCCTCCTTATGGATTGACTCATCCCGGTCTCATACACAACATGTATCGACACATGCCTCTCTCTGATTGACTCATCCTGAGTCTTGCAACTATCATGTATCGATGCAAGCCATTTTTGTATCGACTCATCCTGAGTCTAACATCGCCTATGTATCGACACATCAAGCTTGAGGTTGACGCATCATGGTTCCCCCTGCTCAAGAACACATGCCCTCAAGAAGTCTTCCAACGATTGAATCGTCCGTTCAGTCTGACCATCTATCTGAGGATGATACGCTGAACTCAACCTCAACTTAGAACCCAACGCTTCTTGCAAACTTTTCCAAAAATCAGAAGTTAATCTTGGATCTCTATCTGGCACAATGCACAAAGGAACACCATGCAACTTCACAATCACACTAATATAAATCTCAACCAACTTCGACAGAAGAAAACTGATGTTAATAGGAATAAAATGAGCTGACTTCGTAAGCCTATCAACAATCACCCAAATCGAATCATGTCCTCTTAAAGTATTAGGAAATCCTGTCACAAAGTCCATTGAAATGCTATCACATTTCCATTCTGGAACTTCCAACAGTTGCATCAATCCTGCAGGCTTTTGATGTTCAACTTTCGACTTCTGACAAGTCAAACATGCATACACAAAACGAGCCACATCACTCTTCATCCCAGGCCACCAAAACAAACCTTTCAAATCTTGATACATCTTTGTAACTCCTGGATGAATACTCAACTTACTTCTATGACTCTCCTCAAGTATCACTTTCTTCATCACATCATCATCAGGAATACAAATCTGGTTACGAAATCTTAACACACCTTGCTCATATAACTTGAAATCACTATTCTCAGATTAATCAATCCCAACCATCAAATCTACCAGTTTCACATCCAACTTCTGAGCTTCTCTGATACTGTCTAAAAATTAATTATTGATCTTCAACATACCCAACATAACACTCTGCGGAGTAACCTCGCAAACTAAGCTCATATCTCTTAACTGCTCAATCAATTCCAACTCTTTAATCATCATTGCTGACATATGTAAAGTCTTTCGACTCAACGCATCAGCTACCATATTTGCTTTTCCTGGATGATAATTCAAACTGAAATCATAATCCTTTAACAATTCCAACCATCTTCATTGCCTCATATTCAGCTCTTTCTGGTCAAACAGATACTTCAAGCTCTTATGGTCACTAAACACTTCAAATCTAGAACCATAAAGATAATGCCTCCAAATCATCAATGCAAAAACAACTGCAGTAAGCTCTAAATCATGCGTAGGGTAGTTCTTCTCATGAGTCCTTAACTGCCTCGACGCATAAGCAACTACCTTACCATTCCGCATAAGCACACCTCCTAAACCCATCTTAGAAGCATCACAATACAACACAAAAGGCTCTCCCGGATTAGGCAACGTCAAAATTGGAGCCGACGTCAACCTCTTCTTCAATTCTGTAAAACTTTCTTCGCACTGAACATCCCATATAAACGCTCTACCTTTACAAGTCAACTTAGTCAACAGAAGTGACAACTTAGAAAACCCTTCAATAAACCTTCTATAATAACCAGCTAATCCCAAGAAGCTTCTAATCTCAATAGCTGACTTTGGAGTTTCCCATTGCAACACAGCATCAACCTTCGATGGATCTACAGCAATGCCACTACCTGAAATCACATGACCAAGAAAACTAACCTCTTTTAACCAGAATTCACACTTGGACAGATTTGCATACAACTTCTTCTCTTTCAAAATCTGCAATACTACTCTTAAGTGCTCAGCATGCTCTTCTTCTGACTTAGAGTAAATCAAAATATCATCAATGAACACCACTACGAACCGATCCAAATAATTATGAAAGATATGATTCATATATTCCATGAATACTCCCGGCGCATTAGTAACACCGAAAGGCATCACCGAATACTCGTAATGTCCATAACGCGTTCTGAAAGCCGTCTTCTGAATATCTTCACCCTTCACTTTAATCTGATGGTAACCCGACCTCAGATCAATCTTACTAAACAGACAAGCATCCACCAATTGTTCCATCAAGTCATCTATTCTTGGAAGCTGATACTTGTTCTTAATCGTCACTTTATTCAACTGTCTATAATCAACACAAAGCTTAATACTTCCATCTTTCTTCTTCAGTAACAACACTGGAGCTCCCCACGGCGATACACTTGGTCTTACAAAACTCTTCTCAAGTAAATCTTCTAATTGCTTCTTCAACTCTGACAATTCATATGCAGACATCCTATATGGTGCCATAGACACAGGTCTGGTACCAGGTACAAGATCAATTGCAAATTCAATTTCCCTCTCTGGCGGTACATCAGGAATCTCATCAGGGAAAACTTCAGGAAATTCACACACCACCTGCAATTCCTCAATTATAGCTTGAGTCTCTATAGATAGCGACGCCATCAACGAGAACATCAGTACTTCCTCTTGCATCAACTTCCTCAACTGTCTAGCAGACAACAGACCATCTTCCTCTTCTTCAAGAGTAGAAAACTTCACCGACTTGTCATAACAATTAATATGAACACAATTATGCTTTAACTAGTTCATACCCAAAATCACATCCAAACGTCTTAACGGTAAACAAACCAAATCAACAATAAAGTCTCTGTCGAATATCGACAAGGGACACTTAGCACACACAAAAGAAGTAGTCACCAACCCCTTGGCTGGAGTATCGACGACCATTTCTCCACTCAAAGAAGAAAACACAAGACCCAATATTTCAACACAATCACCATCAATAAAACAATGCGTAGCACCAGTATCAATAATAGTAATTAAAGGAGTACTATTAATGAAACATGTACCTCTAATAAGTCTTTCCTCAGCAGCTGTCTGATCCTCAACCAAAGAAAACACTCTACCACTTGACTGAGCCTTCTTCGGTTTCAGACACTGGCTACCAATGCGCCCTTCTTCTTTACAATTGAAACAAACCACACTCTTGTGCTCACACTCATATACAACATGTCTGTTCTTTCCATAATGGAAAAACCTCTTCACTTCAGTAGTGCACACGTTACTCTTGTGTCCAGGTTTCCCACACTTAAAGCAAATCACACCAGCAGGAGCATCTCCCCCACTAGTCCTTTGTCCATGAGTAACTCTCTGTTTACCTTTACCAGCTGGGGAATCATAAGGTTTACCATTATTCTGGGGGTGCTTACCTCTCTTCTCGTTGATAATCTTGTAATGAGCATTATTGTCTTCCTCATAAATCCTGCAGCTATCAACCAAATCAGCAAAGACACGGATTTTCTGATATCCAACTGCTTTCTTAATCTCCGGGCGCAACCCGTTCTAAAATTTAATACACTTCGAAAACTAAGTGTTGTACCCCAAAATTTTCCCTCTCATATTCCCAAAGACATTGCAAGGAAAATCTCCAAGTTGCTCAAGTTTGCTCAAGAGTTGGTCAGACAAGCTATCTCCAAAGGCAGTCAACCCCAAATTAGGGTTTTGTGTTGCATCAAGATCTTTGAATCCAGATGACCTCAAGTGCTCCCCAATGTGCTAATATGTTCTCAAGATCATCCATGTCAAATTTCAAGCCTTGCAGAGAAAGTTTGCTCAGTCAATTGCTCAAGGGTCCCAAAAATCGACTATGCTAGGGCAAAAGTCAATTGTGAGCCAAATACAGTCAAACTTCAATATTTTTTTCCAACATTCTCATTTTGAAGGGTATTTCATCATTTGATCAAGGGTTGATCATGATTCATCAAGGATTGCTCAAAATTCATCAAGACTCAAAAGTTGCTAAATTAGGGTTTTGTAGGAAAAGTTAACTCAACTTTGACCAAGCATAACTTTCACATACTTTATGAGAAATGACCCATACAAATCTCATTTTGAAGAAGATGCAATTACCTACAATCCATATTCATACCCCAAGATCAAAAAATTCACTCACAAGAAGTTATAAATTTGGACATTATAGGTCATTTTTGAAAGTCAACAAAAACACTTTTTTTCCCAAAGCTTATAACTTGAGCATGGAGTATGAAAATGAGATGAGACCAAAGGTTTTGGTTAGAGAACATCTCAAGCTTTCTAAAAAGTCCAAAAACAATTCCAAAAGTTCAAAATTGAAGAAGTTATGCATTGTTGAAGTTGGACATTTTTGCAAAATTGCCAAAAGTCAACTATCCCCAAAACTTCAAATTTTGTCAAATGGGCCCATTTTTTCCCACTTGATTTGAGCTTTCATAGTTTCCCACGTGTCCTAGATTCAGCCATGAGCCCATATTTTATTTTTATTATTTAATTTGATTTTTTATTGAATTTATTCATTTTTAATCAAATAAAATCATATAAAATCCAATGCTTGATAACACAAGATTTTTTGGTATGCATTGATATGAGAGGATTTGATTCATAATTATTACCCTAATACACTACACACTACATAAGCAAGCCAAAGCAATCGAAACAAGGGTTGGAAGCTGTAGGCAGAGGCAGAACAAAGGTTGAAAAATTCACTAAAAAGCTTGAAATCAAAATCATAGCTAGAGGCATATTCAGAAGCCAAGACCTGTCCCAAATGCTTCCTGGGCATTCAATCAAGCCAAACCAATCCAAAGCAAGCTTGTTCAGACTCCATAGTGCGTTGTAAGTGTCACGATAACTACCTTTGTTCTTGAAATTGATTTAGCTTATTCTTGCATCGTTTGAGAAAACTATTGGCATATCTGTAATCCTCACAACATTTCCAAGCTATTTGCATCATTCAATTTGAAACATCTCATATTAATAATCAAATTTAAAATTCAACAACTGAAAATCAGTAATCAAAAATCAGCAAGCGTTCATCCCCCCGAGTGTTACATATCAGAGCAATGACACTGACTCGAACTATTGAAGGTATACAGCCTTCACTCTCGATTACCTGCACGTTACCAACATCAGGGCAACATTCAAACAGAAGGGGTGAGATATCTATCAATATAATAAAGCGCATGATAATTAATATATTAAATTAGACCAATAACATCACCACTTCTCATCCCATCATCAATAACAATTACAACACATGTACACATTCATCAACATCGAAATACACTTCTTTATACAATCATCTAATGAGACTCAATACTATGCAAATGCATGTGGTACCATTGGAGCAGAACTCCCATCTCAAAAATCTTCCAATTAATATAGGCATCAACAAGGCATAGCCTTCATCTCAAAAGTTGCCAATCCAGGCCATCTCAATGAGCATAAGCTCCATCTCAAAAATGCAATGTATGCGACTCAAACATGAATGTATATTAACACCCAAGTCAACAGCATCTCAAATCATCTCAAGCATCTCAAAATAACAACATCTCAAAAATAACAACATCTCAATCATCTCAAAACATCTCAAGTAACATCTCAAAATAACAACATCACAAATTAACCACATCTCATAAACATCTCAATTAACATCTCAACGTCTCGTCATCAACATCTCATATCATCAAAATAATTCATTAAACATCATTTATTTATCACAAGTCATTTGTTCATCATAATCGTCAAACATAACTTTAGTAATAACATCTCACCAATAACTCAGCTGTATATCAATAATACAGTAATCCATACTATTGTTCTGTAGGTTTCCTTTGTTACTGTCACTAATCATATAGTCATAATCCAAACAGCAGTCTATAAACATCTCCTATTCATTATTCTGTTTAAAAATCAGCACAAAGAACAACACGGGAATTAATCCTAAATATGAAATAGGCTACTAGGATTACACTTCTTACTCATTGTTTTAATCATCTAGAATAAAGTTAACCGTGTTAGTTAATCAACGCTTCGAACGGCGCCTCAAACAGCATCCTAAAACTTAAGTTACAGTAATTGATACTGAATCTGTAAAAAATCAGTCATTAAGGGTCGACGCAAAACCCTATGGATCGACGCGTACTGCTTCATCTGTACATCATGAGTCGACACATCCTCCTTATGGATCGACTCATCCTGGTCTCATACACAACATGTATCGACACATGCCTCTCTCCGATCGACTCATCCTGAGTCTTGCAACTATCATGTATCAATGCAAGCCCTTTTTGTATCGACTCATCCTGAGTCTAACATCGCCTATGTATCGACACATCAAGCTTGAGGTCGACGCATCCTGGTTCCTCCTACATAAATTCTGCAAGTTTTCTCTGTATTTTACTACGGGAATCCTACTGCAGCCCTAAAAACCTTATTATGATCATGATGTTTCATCTCCTAACATTATACTCTATTACTACATCGATCAAACAACATAATAACATCACTATTCATTTAAAGTTCATCAAATCTTCATCATACATCATCATATACGTCCAATTCAAGAACAAAATCGCAAGCACCTCTAACCCCACATATCAAACATCATGAACCTAATTATAAAGTCAGAACCCCACCCTTACCTTGGATTGAAGGTCGCTCTACAATTTCCGGGTTGAATCTTCGTTCTTACCGTTTTCCACTTTTCCCAGCAGCTTCACGTTCTCTTTCAAACCCTTATTTCTTTCTACTACTTCTTTCTTCTCTTCCTTCTCACAAATAATAAAATAACCCTATTATTCTATTATTCCTTATTTCTTATTGGGCTCAAAACCTACACCCCCTTATTACTTCTACTCTCTCAAGATAAGCCCACATTAAATAATATTACACTTCTAATATTATTTCACCATCCAATAATATAGTACTTCTAATATATTATTTCTCTATTTAATAAAATAAATCCAATTTAATTAAAACACATCTTTACAAATATTCCAAAAATAATTTAATTAAATAATTAATTAAATTACGGGCGTTACACTTGCTTTCCTTGTTTGACTTGCTTGCTTTACATTTTTGGGTCCCTGTTTGAGTTATTATTAAAGATCCTACACCAAGATCTGGGGCACCTTTTTTAGCTAAGTAGCAATAAATCATGGAGGTTGTACAGTGTAGACCGATATGGACAAAGTGATAGCTACGTTAATGTGACACTCTGGCTTGTACTAATGTTCCTTGAGTCAGTCAAGGATAACATTAGGCTTCCTTATAGTGTCATTAAGCACTAACTGACCTTTAGAATCTTTAATTGACTCATCCTAAGCCATTAGAAAGTAGTGATATGGCCAACTTTGGTTCCGACCGAAGATTGGTTGATACTCGATACTACACTCATTGAGATTGGACTTTTTAGATATTTTGGATGCAATACTTCAGTGCTTGAGCTAAAACTATTCCTAAAAGAAAAGTCATTGATATGAGAATCTTTAGAACTTGTTCACTTTCTAGGACAAATTGAGCCAACTGAAACATCAAGAGGGTACTTACCTTTAAAACTCATGCAAGCCTTTAAACATAAGGTTTTTGTGTGACTTGTTTGACATATCTGTGATTTAAACATAAGGCCTTTAAACATAATGTTGCCCTGATGTTGGTAACGTGCAGGTAATCGAGAGTGAAGGCTGTATACCTTCAATAGTTAGAGTCAGTGTAATTGCTCTGATATGTAACACTCGGGGGGATGAACGCTTGCTGATTTTTGATTGCTGATTTTCAGTTGTTGAATTTTAAATTTGATTATTAATATGATTTTTGACCAACTGACCTTAGAACCTTTAAATTGACCAACTTGGCCATAAAACAGTAGCAGTATGCTACACTCATTGAAACTAAACTCTCGGGATGATTCCGGCCACAAGAAAAGGTTGCTAAACTGGAATTATGACCGATCAAGGGTAGTCAGTGATATTGAGATCCTCTAGAACCCGGTTACTATTTTTTTAGGACAGGTTTAAACCAACTAAACTGAAAGAGGGTAATACCTAAACTCCTTGCCAGACTGAAATCTAATGGCTATCTGTGTGACTTGTGTGCCTTACCATGTTTGCTATTTGTGCATACTTGTGGTGTGTTTTCTATCATGACATCATGACATTGCATGCATATTGCATTGGACTAACCTATTTCAAAGACATAGGGGATTCATCTTTGTTCTGTTTTGTAGGTCATGGCACCCATGCGTAGAAACACTATTCGGATCAACTTCGTCCAGGTTCCCACACTGCTTAAAGAATTAGTTGCAAAGATGCCAGATACTACCTCCTTCATTAGAAGGCATGGGCACCTTATTGGTTTGGTCACCTCCAATATGGATGAACAGATGATGAGTGTCTTAGTCCAGTTCTTTGATCCATTGTACCACTACTTTACTTTTTCGGACTACCAGTTGGTCCCTACCTTGGAAGAGTTCTCTGATCTACTGGGTATCTCTATTCTAGAGCAGACCCCGTTTACAGGTTGGTAGAAGATCCTTAGGCCGGAAGAGATTGCTTCAGCCCTTCATCTGACAAAGGCTGAGGTAATGTCAAACTGGGAGACTCGTAGTGGATCAAAGGGCTTTTTGACTAAATTCTTGCTTGGTAAGGCTAATCAATTTTGGGACAGTTTAGACTTTTAGGCGTTCGAGGACATCCTGGCTCTTCTTATTTATGGTCTGGTTCTATTTCCAAACTCAGATGCTTTCGTCGACGTGAATGCAGTGAAGATTTTCATGTCCGGTAATCCTGTGCCCACTCTCCTGGGTGACATTCTTCATTCTCTTTATGCTCGTACTGCTCGGAAACGGGGAACCCTTATATGTTGTGCACCATTGTTGGCGAGGTGGTTTATTTGTCACCTCCCCAAGTCAGTTTTGAAGAACAAGGAAGGCATGGGATGGGCCTATAGGATTATGTCTCTCTCTCATAATGACACCACTTGGACTATCAAGTGCATGGAAGATGTGGCTATTATTGATTGTTGTGGGGAATACCCCAATGTCCCACTTATAGGAACCAATGGAGGGATCACCTATAATCCGTGCTTGGCCTTACGTCAGTTTGGGCGAGCTAGAAGGGAAGGACCTCATGAGTTGCTAATGCCAAGTATTGTCTTTGATTTCCAGGGGGATAGTGACGAGCAATGCCGCAGGTTCATAAGAGCTTGGGATAGGGTACACAAGTCTGATCCGCACGAGTTGGGTGCGAAAACTTCTCTACCAATGGAACCATATCTCCGATGGGTTCGTATACGTGCCCAAAAGCTGGGAATGCCCTACGAAGCTGTCTTGCCTATAATTGTTGAAGTTGCTGATGAAGAGGGGGTTCCTCCTACCATCCTACACCCTTACATGCCTACTGACATTGGGGAATTAAAGAGGTCGTGGATGCAGCTGAGAGAAGTGCGGGATACTTATAGAGAAAAGTATCACGAGCAAGAGCAGAAGATTCAGAAGTTGATAAGGCAGCTGGAGAACGAGCGAATCCTTAATGACTATGTCATCACCAAAGGCAAACGACCGTGGGAGCATTGATATCTTTTGATTATTTCTAGTTTTGATTTACTTTTCAGTATTTCCCTTCTTGTAACGCCTTAAAGGCATCTGTTGAACAATTGATTTCAAAGTTTATCTAATAAAAGTGTGTTTCATTTTTTGTTTACGAATTTGAATCCCTAAAGTCTTTGAAATCATATCATGCGCATATCATTCCCATGCACCTCATAACAGGTACCATTACAGGTCTCTTATCTTCTTCGCTGTTTATTTCAACATCATATCTTCTGAACAATCAACTGAACAAGCAATCAAGGCTCTGCAAGCCTAAAACGCCAAATTCCAGGAGTTGTTCATGAATCTGGCTAAGGGTCATCAAGATCTGAAGGCCCTTATCTTGAAATAGAAGAAGAAGAAGAAGAAGAAGAAGAAGAAGAAGACGGTCTTATTTAATATGGGTCGCAGATTCGGAAACGATTTGCGAGAAGAGGTTGATTTGACCCACTCATCTGGAGGGGGAGATAATCAGGAAGAAAGGAGGGCTCCTAGCCCTGTGGTTTCTGACAATGAGACTGACTTTGACGAAGACTAGTATTATCCGACTGAGGATAGATATAAGCAACTGGAAGACCGGTTAAGTGCAATGGAAGTTCAAAAAGTGCCTGGTCTAGACTTTGGTGATCTGGGTCTGTCATCTGGGGTGGTGATTCCCCACAAATTTAAAGCACCAGCCTTTGCTAAATACGACGGGGTTTCTTGCCCGAAGCTGCACCTTCGTTCGTATGTTAGGAAGATTCAGCCATACACCGCTGACAAGAATCTCTGGATCCACTTCTTTCAAGACAGTCTTTCAGGGACTCAGCTTGAATGGTTTTACTAGTTAGAGGGAGCTAGTATCCGTAATTGGGAAGATTTGGCCGCTGCTTTCTACAAGCAGTGCCAATACAATGTCGACCTCGCTCCTACGCGTACCCAACTCCAGGGTATGTCTATGGGTGCGGGTGAAGGTTTCAAAGATTATGCTCAGAAGTGGAAGGACCTTGCTGGTAGAGTACAACCTCCCTTGGCTGATAGGGAGCTAGTGGATATGTTTTTGGGGACCTTGTCTGGTCCGTATTTTAACCATCTGATTGGAAGTTCATCATCTGGATTTATAGAGCTGATTATAACCGGAGAGAGAATTGAGGCTGGTATCAAATCCGGTAAAATACAAAAGGGTGCTTCATCAGGCACCGAGAAGAGGCCTTTTAAGAAGGAGTCCAGTGTTGTTTACAGTTCAAAAAGTCAGAATAGACCTGAACTCCGCCAAGCTGTTAATGCGGTGGTTATATCAAGACCTGCTGTTGCTCCTCAATGCAACAATCAGCCAAGGGTCGAGAGGCCACGAATACAATTCACTCAGCTCAACATGACTTTATCCCAAATTCGGCCACAGTTATTAAAGACCAACTTGTTGATTCCGAGGGAGGCCCCGAAGAACCCCAACACAACATCATCGATGTATGATCTGAATTCCCGCTGTGCTTTTCACTCTGATAGTCCGGGGCATGATACGGATAACTGTTGGGTCTTGAAGAACAAAGTACAGGACTTGATCGATGCGAAGGAGATTGAGTTCGAAGCACCTGAAAGACCTAATGTTGTGACTGCTCCTATGCCCAAGCATGGAGTGAATGCTATAGATGAAGACTCGTTTGTGGTTTCCGTGAAAGACATTGTTACTCCCTTAATGACTGTGAAGAAGAACCTTTTGTTAGCCGGTTTATTTCCGGGCTGTGACGAAGCTTGCCATATTTGTTCTGTCTTGCCTACCGGTCGCCATCTTTTGAAGTCAGGTGTCCAACGCCTGATGGATAATAAAGAAATTCTGTTTGAGAAGGCTTTTGTTCCTTTGGTTTCTACTGAAGAAGTTGCTATAATCACCATTTTCGACAATTCTTCCAAGGCTTCCTCGAGAAAGCCTGTTAGAATTACATCTGTTCCAAGAATCGCACCATTGATCATCACCATTCCTGGGCCTATCCCCTATACATCCGATAAAGTTGTCCCGTGGCATTATGGGGCTGACGTGTATTATCATGGAGTTAAACAAGATTTGAATGTTGATACTGACGTCAGCAATATTGTTGGATCCAGTAGAGTCACCCGTAGCAGAAGACTTTTCTCCCCTGAGATCTCTCCACCAACTGTTCGGAAGCCTGTTGTTATTTCACCTGCCAGTGTACCTGCTACTGTCCCTGTTCAAGTCCCAATTATTACCCCTGTTGTCGAGTCATCTGACACTCGAGGAAAAGGGACCACCGGTGAGCCTTCCCAGACGGAGGCACCAAAAACAATTACTGTTGAAGCCTCTAGACAAGAGATGGAGGAAATTTTGAAGATCATCAAAAAGAGCGACTACAATGTAGTCGAGCAGTTAGGGCAGACCCCATCCAAAATCTCTATGTTGTCTCTGTTACTTTGCTCAGAAGCCCATGCCAAGGCTCTGATTGCTTTCCTGAAGACTGCACACGTACCTCAAGAAACATCAGCTGATCAGTTTAAAGATTGTGTGGCTAGTCTGACTGCTGATAATGGGTTGGGTTTCTCTGACGCCGACTTGACTGCTAAGGGGAAGAATCACAATGACGCCCTGCATGTCTCCATTAAATGCAGGGGCACTACTCTAGCCCATGTATTGGTGGATACTGGTTCCTCATTGAACGTTTTACCTAAGAAAGCTCTAGACCGGTTGGACTGTGAAGGTTTAAAGTTGAAGCCAATTAACATTGTTGTTAGGGCCTTTGATGGGTCGAAGAGAATGGTACATGGAGAAGTTGATATTCCAGTGAAGGTTGGTTCTCAGATATTTGCGTCTACTTTTTATGTGATGGACATTCGGCCATCCTATTCTTGTTTGATGGGTCGCCCGTGGATCCACAATGCTGGGGCAGTGACTTCTATGCTCCACCAGATGCTAAAGTACCCAGTCAAGGGGAAAATTGTTACGGTACAAGGAGAGGAGGAGTACATGGTGAGCCACCTTAACTCTTTCCGATATGTAGAGATGGATGGGGAGTTCATTGAGACCCCACTTCAACATTTTGAAGAGGTTCCCCAGACACTGGCATCAGCTGAATCTGTTACTAAAGATCCTCCAATGAAGATGGCTTCCTTCAAGGATGCCTAGGATGTTGTTGAGAAAGGTGGGTGTGCAAATTGGGGCCAACTCCCTGATTTTGCACATAAGACTGACAAGTTTGGTTTGGGTTTCACTGCAGAAGCTCAAAGGGATGTTCGGAGCGCAAGGACTGGAAGACCTCCCCTGTTTATCAACAATTCAGGAGTGAATGCCATTGAAGACGATGTTGAAGAATCTGAGTTCGACGGTTGGATCTATCCTACTACTGATGGTGGACTAAGCAACTGGACAGCAAAGGACTTCATCCTAATTTCTTTTGTTACCCAGTAATGAGACTTTTGTTTTGAGTTTGTAACAGACAATGTTTTAAACTTTACGGCCCGGTGTCTTGCCCGGGGCACCGTGGCTTCATTTGTGAGGGCTTTATGTGTGTCATCTACATATATCATTAATAAAAGCATTGGACGTTTCTTGCATTTCAAATTTCGCGCTCCTTGTTTTTCTTTTATTACATATTGCAAAACAACTATTTTACACACACTCACATATACAGGTCCACATCCACTCTGGATATCACTGATAACGACTCTGCTACTGCCAGTTATGACTTCGAAAGTCCGATTAACTTAGCCGAAGACGAAGGTGAAGATGATTGTGAAGTGCCTGGTGAACTTGCTAGACTGCTACTTCAAGAAGAGAGGGCCATACAGCCGCATGAAGAGCCCGTGGAATCAGTGAATCTGGGCACAGAAGTAGACAAGAAAGAGGTCAAGATTGGTGCGAATCTAGAACCTAGTGTCAAACAACGGTTGATTCAGATGTTGCGTGACTATGTGAAGATCTTCGCCTGGTCTTATGATGATATGCCTGGGTTGGATATCGATATTATGGTTCACCGACTGCCTACCAAGGAAGACTATCCTCCAGTGAAACAGAAAGTCCACTGAATGCTCCCAGAGATGTCTGAGAAAATCAAGGTTGAAATTAAGAAACAGTTTGACGCTGGTTTTCTAGCTGTTACTTCTTACCCGCAGTGGGTTGCCAATGTGGTTCCTGTGCCGAAGAAGGATGGTGAGGTTCGAATGTGCATTGACTATAGGGATCTGAATAGGGCGAGCCCCAAGGATGATTTCCCTTTGCCTCATATCGACGTTCTGGTTGACAACACCGCACAGCATAAGGTCTTCTCCTTTATGGATGGTTTCTCCGGTTATAATCAGATTAAAATGGCTCCCGAAGACATGGAGAAGACAACTTTTGTTACTCAGTGGGGTACCTTTTGCTACAAAGTCATGCCTTTTGGATTGAAAAATGTTGGGCAACGTATCAGCGCGCCATGGTCGCCTTGTTCCATGACATGATCCATCATGAGATTGAGGTATACGTCGACGACATGATTGCAAGATCCCAGACTGAAGAGGAACATCTTGACCACCTTCAGAAGTTATTTGACAGTTTGAAGTTGTACAAGCTGAGGTTAAACCCGAACAAGTGCACCTTCGGGGTGAGATATGGTAAGCTGTTGGGTTTCGTTGTAAGTGACAAAGGTATTCAAGTGGATCCTGCAAAGGTGAAGGCTATACAGGAAATGCCATCTCCCCGAACAGAAAAATAAGTCAGAGGCTTTCTGGGACGTTTGAACTATATTGCCTGATTCATCTCACACCTGACTACTACTTGTGAGCCATTCTTCAAGCTACTGAAGAAAGATCAAGTGGTACGTTGGAACGATGAATGTCAGGCCGCCTTCGAAAGGATCAAAGAATATCTCCAAGATCCACCTATTCGGATGCCTCCAGTTGAAGGGAGACCTATGATCCTATACTTGACAGTACTCGACAATTCAATGGGGTGTGTGTTGGGGCAGCATGACGAGTCTGGCCGAAAAGAGCATGCTATTTACTACCTTAGCAAAAAGTTTACCGACTGTGAGACCCGATACTCGTTGCTTGAGAAAACTTGTTGCACTTTGGCATGGGTTGCTCGCCGGCTGAGACAGTATATGCTGACTCACACTACTCTATTGATATCAAAGATGGATCCAATCAAGTATATCTTTGAGAAGCCTGCCTTGTCCGGAAGAATCGCAAGATGGCAGATGATCTTGACTGAGTATGACATCTAATACACGACCCAAAAGGCAATTAAGGGAAGTGTGTTGGCAGATCATTTGGCACATCAAGCAGTGGGCGATTACCAGTCTATGAACTTTGAATTCCCGGATGAGAATATCATGATAGTGATTGACTATGAGACACCTGGACAGGATGAAGGACCTGAGGAGGGATCCCGATGGTCTATGTACTTTGATGGAGCTTCGAACTCTTTGGGTAATGGCATTAGCGTCGTGATCATATCTCCTGAAGGCTCTCATACTCCGTTCACCGCCCGTCTATGTTTTAACTGCACCAATAACACGGCGGAGTATGAAGCGTGCATCATGGGTCTTCGAGCAGCTATTGACCTAAGGATTAAGTTCTTGAGTGTCTTCGGATATTCCTCTCTCGTGATCAGTCAGATCAAGGGCGAGTGGGATACGAAACACTCAAATCTTATTCCTTACAAGGAGTATGTGTTGACGTTGCTCCCGCACTTCAAAGAGATAACCTTTGAACACTTCCCTAGAGAGGAGAATCAGTTGGCGGATGCGCTGGCTACGATGTCTTCTATGTTCAAAGTCAATTGGGACAACGAAGCTCCCCGGATTACCATTGAAAGATTGGACGAACCTGCACATTGTTGTGACATTGAGACTGAAGAGGTAGTTGATAAACCCTGGTTTCATGAGGTGAAGAGGTATCTCGAGGCTTAGGAGTACCCTGAGGGTGCATCTGTTAATGACAAGAAGTTTCTGAGGAGGTTCGCGGCAAAGTTATTCATCAGCAATGACATCCTTTACAAGCGTAACCATGATTCAACCTTACTGCTTTATGTGGATAAGAATGAAGCAGAAAGAATCATGATAGAGTTACATGAAGGTACTTTCGGAACTCATTCCAGTGGACACACCATGGCAAAGAAAATCCTTCGGGCAGGATACTATTGGTTCACCATGGAAGCCGACTGTTATCAGCATTCTTGGACCTGTCACAAGTGCCAAGTCTATGCTGATAAGGTGCATATACCTCCAGTACCTCTGAACGTATTGATAGCTTCTTGGCCTTTTGCAATGTGGGGCATTGATATGATCGGTGAGATCAGACCTACAGTGTCCAACGGGCATCGTTTCATCCTTGTAGAAATTGATTACTTTACGAAGTGGGTTGAAGCAGCTTCCTTTGCTACTGTAACCAAGAACGTCATGGCGCAGTTTATTCGACATAACCTGATCTGTCGATACGGTGTACCAGAGAGGATCATTATGGACAATGGTACCAATCTCAACAACAAGATAATCACCGAGCTCTGTAAGCAGTTCAAAATACAGCATCACAACTCTTCTCCCTACCGGCCGAAGATGAATGGGGCTGTTGAAGCGGCTAATAAGAACATTACAAAGATTGTGCATAAGATGACAGTGACATACAAAGATTGGCACGAGATGTTACCATTTGCTCTTCATGGATACCGTACCTCAGCGCGGACGTCAACAGGGGCAACACCTTATTCCTTGGTTTATGGCATGGAAGCTGTCTTGCCCATTGAAGTTCAGATACCCTCTCTTCGGATTATGAAGGATGCAGGTTTGAGCGAAGATGACTGGATTCAGACCCGGCTTAATCAGCTAAATTTAATTGACGAAAAGAGACTTACTGCTATTTGTCATGGTCAGACGTACCAAAAACGGATGATCAAGGCATTTAACAAGAAAGTTAGACGACAAGAGTATCAAGTTGGGGATCTGGTGATCAAGCGCATTATTCTGCCACAAGGTGATCCCAGGGGAAAATGGACCCCTACCTACGAAGGGCCATTTGTGATTAAGAACATTTTCTCAGGAGGAGCTATGATTCTAACCACCATGGATGGTGATGACCTTCCTCACTCCGTCAATGCAGACATAGTGAAAAGATACTATGCATAATCAAAGACCCGCTAGGTTGACTGGCCTAGGCAAAAATAAGGGCTTCCCAGAGAACCAAAAGGGTTCGGGCAAAAATAAGGGATTAAAAGGAAAAATCTGTACACCCGACAAGTCGAAAACCTGAAAAGGAGGCTTGGGAAAAAAAGGGTATCCCGGTGGACTGAAAACCCGAAAGGGAGGTCCAGGCAAAAATTAGGGATCAAAGCGTAACACTGTGTTTCATTGGATCACCTAGCGACCAGGCTTCGGTATCGACTATCAAGCTCGGACGACACTAATCAATCTGATTCATCTTCAACCAAGTAGCAAAGTGATGAGATGTTCGAGGACATAAAGGAAATAGCAGAGTTGGAACCCAGTGGGATTATTCACATAGCTGTTTTATTTAGTTTTTCACAAATTGTGTAAATTCTATTATTCGGCGGCGTTCTCTTACTAGGACGTTAGCCTCTTGTACAAAAACGCCTATTTACAGGCCAAACTTCAAAAATCAATATAATTCATTTTCAGAGAAACTTCAAACAGTTTTTTCCTTTTTGTTTTGATTTGCAAAGAACGTCCAATGTTCATTTTTGATATATGCATTTGACATTAATTGCTGCTCATAAATATTTACATGCGAAACAAAGGACGATTGCTTGTAACATCAGAAACAGGGGCAAAAAAGAATTGTCCAAACTGTACAATTACTCTGTCCACCAGGTACAAGGTAAATTCAGCTGAAGAATAGGGTTGAGATGCGTTCACTCCCCGCAGAGTAAGAGAGTAATGATAACTCTCCCCAGCTGAGACTCGTAACTGTAAATGAATCGGTAATATTCTCCCCAAGCAGAGTTTATCTACCATCAACACTGAAAAGGCTTAATATCCCCGACAGGTCTTAATATTCCCCAACAGAGTATAAGAATATTCCCCGGCAGAGTATAATATGTCCCCAGTGGAGCCTAAAATTTTCCCAGCGCAGTCTGAAAAATCTTCCCCAGTGGAATTTGGAGAGTCATCCCCATTAAACTTTGGAAGATTGTCCCCAGCAAGTTCAAAGGATTATCCCCATAAGAGTCTAAAAGGTTATCCCCAGTGAAGTCGCAACTGAAAGATCATCCCCAGCGGAGTTCTTTCCTTTCACAAACAAGAAGTCAATCCCCAACAGGATTCAGTATCACCAGCAACGGTAATTCATCCCCAGCGGAATTTATCGGTGGAATCCTCAGCAAAACATCTCTTCCCCACAGAGTAATCTCCTCATCAGTTTATTCCCCAACGAAGTTATCCTCTCCTGCAGGTTTATTCTTGTATTATCTTCGCTCTCCATCACCAGCGGAAACGAGGCATTCAATTCTTTTCTCCAGCAGCTATCCGGGATTTATTTTCCCCAGCTAAAACATTACATTTTCATACATCATGATACACGCATATATGTATCATACAACACAATCTCATTTATTTTGAGAACATCATTGCTTTATATATATCATGCATTGCATACGACTGACCTTTACCTTTCAGGAAGGATGCAGTTAAGTTCTCAGCTATGTCGAACTACTGACCGGTTCTTAAATCTCAACTGAATTAGTCTCAGTTGAATTACAAGATAAGGTTCTAAATCTCGACAATTTTCCTCCGTCGAAGTGTGGACGAGTTCTTAAATCTCAACAGAATTATCCTCCGTTGAAGTACAAACAGTTCCTAGATCTCGATGAAGATGTTTCCCTCAGTCGAAGTACTGACCGGTTCTTAAATCTCAACTGAATTAGTCTCGGTTGAATTACAGATAAGGTTCTAAATCTCGACAATTGTCCTCCGTCGAAGTGTGGACGAGTTCTTAAAATCTCAACAGAATTATCCTCCGTTGAAGTACAGATAGTTCCTAGATCTCGATGAAGATGTTTCCCTCAGTCGAAGTACTGACCGGTTCTTAAATCTCAACTGAATTATTCTTGGTTGAATTACAGATAAGGTTATAGATCTCGAAAATTTTCCTCCTTCGAAGTGTGGATGAGTTCTTAAATCTCAACCGAATTATCCTCCGTTGAAGTACAGACAGTCCTAGATCTCGATGAAGATGTTTCCCTCAGTCAAAGTACTGGCCGGTTCTTAAATCTCAACTGAATTATTCTCGGTTGAATTATAGATAAGGTTCTAAATCTCGACAATTTTCCTCCGTCGAAGTGTGGACGAGTTCTTAAATCTCAACCGAATTATCCTCCATTGAAGTACAGACAGTCCTAGATCTTGATGAAGATGTTTCCCTCAGTCGAAGTACTGACCGGTTCTTAAATCTCAACTGAATTATTCTCGGTTGAATTATAGATAAAGTTCTAAATCTCGACAATTTTCCTCCGTCAAAGTGTGGACGAGTTCTTAAATCTCAACAGAATTATCCTCCGTTGAAGTACAGACAGTTCCTAGATCTCGATGAAGATGTTTCCCTCAGTTGAAGTACTGACCGGTTCTTAAATCTCAACTGAATTAGTCTCGGTTGAATTATAGATAAGGTTCTAAATCTCGACAATTGTCCTCCTTCAAAGTGTGGACGAGTTCTTAAAATCTCAACAGAATTATCCTCCGTTGAAGTACAGACAGTTCCTAGATCTCGATGAAGATGTTTCCCTCAGTCGAAGTACTGACCGGTTCTTAAATCTCAACTGAATTATTCTCGGTTGAATTACAGATAAGGTTCTAGATCTCGACAATTTTCCTCCGTCGAAGTGTGGATGAGTTCTTAAATCTCAACCGAATTATCCTTCGTTGAAGTACAGACAGTCCTAGATCTCGATGAAGATGTTTCCCTCGGTCGAAGTACTGACCGGTTCTTAAATCTCAACTGAATTATTCTCAGTTAAATTATAGATAAGGTTCTAAATCTCGACAATTTTCCTCCATCGAAGTGTGGACGAGTTCTTAAATCTCAACCGAATTATCCTCCATTGAAGTACAGACAGTCCTAGATCTCGATGAAGATGTTTCCCTCAGTCGAAGTACTGACTGGTTCTTAAATCTCAACTGAATTATTCTCGGTTGAATTATAGATAAGGTTCTAAATCTCGACAATTTTCCTCCATCGAAGTGTGGACGAGTTCTTAAATCTCAACAGAATTATCCTCCGTTGAAGTACAGATAGTCTTATATCTTGATGAAGATGTTTCCCTCAGTCGAAGTACTGACCGGTTCTTAAATCTCAACTGAATTAGTCTCGGTTGAATTACAGATAAGGTTCTAAATCTCGACAATTTTCCTCCGTCGAAGTGTGGACGAGTTCTTAAATCTCAACAGAATTATCCTTCGTTGAAGTACAGACAGTTCCTCGAACTCGATGAAGATGTTTCCCTTAGTCGAGGTACTGACCAGTTCTTAAATCTCAACTGAATTAGTCTCGGTTGAATTACAGATAAGGTTCTAAATCTCGGAAATTCTCCCCAGTTGAAGTACTGACCAGTTCTTAAATCTCAACTGAATTATCCTCGGTTGAATTACAGATAAGGTTGTAAATCTCGAAAGATTTCCCCCCAGTTGAATTACGGACAAGTTCTTAAAACTCAACAGAGATGCTCTCTCAGTTGAAGTACAGGCAAGTTCCTAAATCTCAACAAAGATCAGACTTCCCCAACGGAATCTTCCACAACAACAGGCATGCAAGTTCTCACTAAGGAATCTCTTATGCGATCGACACTCCTACAGATTGCATCTTTAAGCCCATCCTCCTGCCAGCAATCTCCAAATGGCATCTGTAAGCCCATTCCCGACATCACAAGGCTGATACCACTTCATGCGAGTGCAAATTTCTGGGCACTCTAGTGTTCAATCATCTTCCACCTTCGGATCACGAAAGGCACGAAAGCTAATCTACATCCTCAGGTTTAAGAAGATTGAAAAGGGGCAGTTTTTGTACCCCAAAATTTTCCCTGTCATATTCCCCAAGACATTGCAAGGAAAATCTCCAAGTTGCTCAAGTTTGCTCAAGAGTTGGTCAGACAAGCTATCTCCTAAGGCAGTCAACCCCAAATTAGGGTTTTGTGTTGCATCAAGATCTTTGAATCCATATGACCTCAAGTGCTCCCCAATGTCCTAATATGTTCTCAAGATCATCCATGTCAAATTTCAAGCCTTGCAGAGAAAGTTTGCTTAGTCAATTGCTCAAGGGTCCCAAAAATCGACTGTGCTAGGGCAAAAGTCAACTGTGAGCCAAATACAGTCAAACTTCAAGATTTTTTGCCAACATTCTCATTTTAAAGTTTATTTCATCATTTGATCAAGGGTTGATCATGATTCATCAAGGATTGCTCAAAATTCATCAAGACTCAAAAGTTGCTAAATTAGGGTTTTGTAGGAAAAGTCAACTCAACTTTGACCAAACATAACTTTCTCATACTTTATGCGAAATGACCCATCCAAAGCTCATTTTTAAGAGGATGCAATTACCTACAATCCATATTCATACCCCAAGATCAGAAAATGCACTCACAAGAAGTTATAAATTTGGACATTATAGGTCATTTTTGAAAGTCAACAAAAACACCTTTTTTTCCAAAGCTTATAACTTGAGAATGGAATATCAAAATAAGATGAGACAAAAAGTGTTGGTTAGAGGACATCTCAAGCTTTCTAAAAATTCGAAAAACACTTCCAAAAGTTCACAATTGAAGATGTTATGCATTGTTGAAGTTGGACATTTTTGCAAAATTGCCAAAAGTCAACTATCCCCAAAACTTCAAATTTTGTCAAATGGGCCCATTTTTTCCCACTTGATTTGAGCTTGCATAGTTGCCCACGTGTCCTAGCTTCATCCATGAGCCCATATTTTATTTTTATTATTTAATTTGATTTTTTATTGAATTTATTCATTTTTAATCAAATAAAATCATATAAAATCTAATGCTTTGATAACACAAGATTTTTTGGATATTTCAGGCTTTGATTGCAATCTTTAACATCATCAAATTCGAATCACACCAAATCATGGGTAAAAAGATTAAAATTTGGCAAATTTGGAAGGTTTTAAAGAGGAGATCAAATCAAATATGTATGCATTGATATGAGAGGATTTGATTCATAATTCTTACCCTAATACACTACACACTACATAAGCAAGCCAAAGCAATCGAAACAAGGGTTGGAAGCTGCAGGCAGAGGCAGAACAAAGGTTGAAAAATTCACTAAAAAGCTTGAAATCAAAATCATAGCTAGAGGCATATTCAGAAGCCAAGACCTGTCCCAAATTCTTCCTGGGCATTCACTCAAGCCAAAGCAAGCTTGTTCAGACTCCATAGCACGCTGTAAGTGTCACGATAACTACCTCTTTTCTTGAAATTGATTTAGCTTATTCTTGCATCGTTTGAGAAAACTATTGGCATATCTGTAATCCTCACAACATTTCCAAGCTATTTGCATCATTCAATTTTGTTTATCTAACCTGTAAAGCAAAACACCACAGCTAGGGTTCTTGGAGCTTTTTTGGGCGTTTTTATTTCAGGGACAATTGACCATCAAGAAGGGTATGGTTGTGACCGGGAGAGAAGGACGAGTACAACCATGCCCTTAGAACTCATTTTTGTGGCCTCAGATGGATTTTAGGATGGGCCTGCGCTTTTAGCTGCGGATTCAAATCCGCAGGTAATCTTTTATAGGTTTCAAGACAGGGACGATGAGGTGTCCCCTGCCCATTGGTATATTCAAATATTACGCGCACGTTTTGATGTTCTGGCAATGATTTTTTTTTTGTTTTTTATATAATATATGTTTTGTATTATGATAACAAATTAAACAGCGTGTCCTAGTGGCCAGCAGGTCCAATCCCAAGGCGTTAGTGGCTTGAGGTCAGGGGTTCGATCCCTGCCTCCAGCGCTTTGCATTTTCTCTTTGTTTTTCAGATAATTGTGTGCATATTCAAGCTTGTAGTATACCATGCACCATCAATCATCCAATGGCCAGATGGCCAAAGGCCAAATCTGAGAGTCCAAGGCTGAGGGTCCACCATAGGCAAAGTCCACGCATGCTCACCAGATCTCAAAAAGTCAAACAAGGGCCATCGTTTTAGGCTTCCAATTGCTGTTCACACACCCAATTTCAGGCCCAACCCCTCCTCTCTTCCATTTAAAATTCAGTCTTTTATAAAATAAAAATCACAAAAATATTTGTATTCAATCAAATTTTCATTTTCATTTTTTTAATAAATACTAATTAATTAATTTAGGTTTTAATTCTAGAATAATTTTTGACTTATTTTGTAAATAAATGATTAATTAGACTTAATTAGGTACTAACCATTGATTTAATTAATTTCATTTTCTTTCTTAAAATAATAAAAAAAAAAATATGTCATAATTAATTTTTTTCATTTAATTAATTAATTTAATTTAGGTTAATTTCTTTCTTAAAATAAAAAACAACAAAAAGATATTTCTCTTTAACCAAAAAGGGTTAAAACCCTAATCATGCGCTCGATTTAATTTCCCGTACGCGCTGCTTATTTTTATCCAATAATGTACTTGCTTCCGGATTGTAATAGTAAATAGGACTTTTATTTATTTTTATCGCTTTATTTACTTTTAAAGGGTTTGTCTTTGGCGATGTAAATACCCGACGCCTTGTAATTTAAATTCCGCATTTTATTTCCTGCAAATTATAACTGCTAGATGTTTGGTAATATGATGGCATGACAAGACTAAATGTTTTAACCTAAAATCAACTTAGATCACCCTTAACATGTACAAAGATAAAAATAATTGAAAACAACACACTCGCACATGCGCACCCTTAGGGTATACCCCACTTGGTTGCCTTCGTACGCGGTTATTAAGTATAGGTCGTTTTAAAGGTCGCCCTCTTGTCTAAAAGATCATAGTCGCCTCGAAATGGTTGCCTCGGATATTGTTGACTCAAAACAAATGATCTAAGACATTAGGGTTACCGCTAAGGACTCCTAACATTGCTTTAGTGACCGCACGTCCCTCATTCGAATTGACCCTTAAACTCCAACGATGGTGCTACCTACTCATCAATAGCAGGATAGCAATGTCTAAAGGAAATTAGCATAGAATGATTCCTTTTTCGAGTAGGTAGATGGTTCTTAGATACTCGCTCTTTCAAAAACAAAAACTTTTCACACTTACACTTTTTGAACAAAGTTTTCAAAAACACTTCATACACTCTTGAGGACAGAAGCAAGAGTTAAATCGAAGTTTTCAAAACAAAAACTTTTTCAAACCCACAAGCACAAAGAAAGCAAATTTTGAAAACAATTGAGCAAGTACCTAAGAGCCTGTAGATAACTACGGATAGAAAGGGTGTTAATACCTTCCCTTTCTATAATCTCCCCCCCGAACCCGAGAAATATCTCGAAAAAAGGAATTTTTCTGTGCTTTTTTACCTTCCCTTGTTGGATAAAATAAAAGTCGGTGGCGACTCTTGCTTACCGCGACATTTTGCAAAAACAAACGCAAAACGCAAACCAGCATTCCAAAAAACAGTCAGTTTTTCCCACCGTATCACACTCAGCATTTTCCTCAGCGTAATGCGGATAAAACTTGGCCAACTCAGCAAACTTGGAAGCATACTCAACAACAGACATACTTCCTTGCTTCAGCTCAAGGAACTCAATTTCCTTCTTACCACGGATATCTTCAGGAAAATAATTTCTCAAAAACTCCCTACAAAACACAACCCAAGTAACATTCTCACCTGCAACTTCCAATTTCTGGCAAGTCTCTAGCCACCAGTCATCAGCCTCGACTGCTAGCATATGAGTCCCATAATAAACCTTATGCGCTGGAGTGCAATCCATCACGCGGAAGATTCTCTCTACCTCTTTCAACCATTCCAATGCTCCATCTAGATCATACTTTCCCTTGAAAGTAGGTAGATTCTCTCTCTGGAAAGTCGCCAAGCTATGAGATCCATCATTCCCGTCAGCATTCGGCTTATTTTCCATCACATGAGCCATTGCTTCTAAAGCAACAGCAAGAGCAGCATCATTCCTTCCATCCATCTCAACTTCTCACTACAACATAAAAAACGATTAGAACTCAAAATAATAATACTCGATCGTTAGACAATTACGACTCGACGATAAGGCCGGACCAACCTTTTGCTCTGATACCAACTTTGTAACACCCCAATTCTACCCCAAGCAATTATGCAAAATAAATCAGAGTTATAAAATTTCAATCATACAAATGAATTGGGACGTCACAAATTTTTCTAACAAATTCATTGCATTCATCGTGGATATATAACACTTTCAAAACATCGGATGAACCATCGTCATAACATCTTTAATAAAATAAATCAACATCTATGCAGCGGAATTCTCAATAACATCTTTAAAACGACAAAACAGCAACTTCAAAACATCTCATATTAATAATCAAATTTAAAATTCAACAACTGAAAATCAGCAATCAAAAATCAGCAAGCGTTCATCCCCCCGAGTGTTACATATTAGAGCAATGACACTGACTCGAACTATTGAAGGTATACAGCCTTCACTCTCGATTACCTGCATGTTACCAACATCAGGGCAACATTCAAACAGAAGGGGTGAGATATCTATCAATATAATAAAGCGCATGATAATTAATATATTAAATTAGACCAATAACATCACCACTTCTCATCCCATCAACAATAACAATTACAACACATGTACACATTCATCAACATCGAAATACACTTCTTTATACAATCATCTAATGCGACTCAATACTATGCAAATGCATGTGGTACCATTGGAGCAGAACTCCCATCTCAAAAATCTTCCAATTAATAGAGGCATCAACAAGGCATAGCCTTCATCTCAAAAGTTGCCAATCCATGCCATCTCAATGAGCATAAGCTCCATCTCAAAAATGCAATGTATGCGACTCAAACATGAATGTATATTAACACCCAAGTCAACAACATCTCAAATCATCTCAAGCATCTCAAAATAACAACATCTCAAAAATAACAACATCTCAATCATCTCAAAACATCTCAAGTAACATCTCAAAATAACAACATCACAAATTAACCACATCTCATAAACATCTCAATTAACATCTCAACGTCTCGTCATCAACATCTCATATCATCAAAATAATTCATTAAACATCATTTATTTATCATAAGTCATTTGTTCATCATAATCGTCAAACATAACTTTAGTAATAACATCTCACCAATAACTCAGCTGTATATCAATAATACAGTAATCCATACTATTGTTCTGTAGGTTTCCTTTGTTACTGTCACTAATCATATAGTCATAATCCAAACAGCAGTCTATAAACATCTCCTATTCATTATTCTATTTAAAAATCAGCACAAAGAACAACACGGGAATTAATCCTAAATATGAAATAGGCTACTAGGATTACACTTCTTACTCATCGTTTTAATCATCTAGAATAAAGTTAACCGTGTTAGTTAATCAACGCTTCGAACGGCGCCTCAAACAGCATCCTAAAACTTAAGTTACAGCAATTGAAACTGAATTTGTCAAAAATCAGTCATTAAGGGTCGACGCAAAACCCTATGGATCGACGCGTACTGCTTCATCTGTACATCATGAGTCGACACATCCTCCTTATGGATCGACTCATCCTGGTCTCATACACAACATGTATCGACACATGCCTCTCTCCGATCGACTCATCCTGAGTCTTGTAACTATCATGTATCAATGCAAGCCCTTTTTGTATCGACTCATCCTGAGTCTAACATCGCCTATGTATCGACACATCAAGCTTGAGGTCGACGCATCCTGGTTCCTCCTGCATAAATTCTGCAAGTTTTCTCTGTATTTTACTACGGGAATCCTACTACAGCCCTAAAAACCTTATTATGATCATGATGTTTCATCTCCTAACATTATACTCTATTACTACATCGATCAAACAACATAATAACATCACTATTCATTTAAAGTTCATCAAATCTTCATCATACATCATCATATATGTCCAATTCAAGAACAAAATAGCAAGCACCTCTAACCCCACATATCAAACATCATGAACCCAATTATAAAGTCAGAACCCCACCCTTACCTTGGATTGAAGGTCGCTCTATAATTTCCAGGTTGAATCTTCGTTCTTGCCGTTTTCCACTTTTCCCAGCAGCTTCACGTTCTCTTCCAAACCCTTATTTCTTCTACTACTTCTTTCTTCTCTTCCTTCTCACAAATAATAAAATAACCCTATTATTCTATTATTCCTTATTTCTTATTGGGCTCAAAACCTACACCCCCTTATTACTTCTACTCTCTCAAGATAAGCCCACATTAAATAATATTACACTTCTAATATTATTTCACCATCCAATAATATAGTACTTCTAATATATTATTTTTCTATTTAATAAAATAAATCCAATTTAATTAAAACACATCTTTACAAATAGGCGTTACACTTGCTTTCCTTGTTTGACTTGCTTGCTTTACATTTTTGGGTCCCTGTTTGAGTTATTATTAAAGATCCTACACCCAGATCTGGGGCACCTTTTTTAGCTAAGTAGCAATAAATCATGGAGGTTAGACAGTGTAGAGCGATATGGACAAAGTGATAGCTACGTTAATGTGACACTCTGGCTTGTACTAATGTTCCTTGAGTCAGTCAAGGATAATATTAGGCTTCCTTATAGTGTCATTAAGCACTAACTGACCTTTAGAATCTTTAATTGACTCATCCTAAGCCATTAGAAAGTAGTGATATGGCCAACTTTGGTTCCGACCGAAGATTGGTTGATACTCGATACTACACTCATTGAGATTGGACTTTTTAGATATTTTGGCTGCAATACTTCAGTGCTTGAGCTAAAACTATTCCTAAAAGAAAAGTCATTGTTATGAGAATCTTTAGAACTTGTTCACTTTCTAGGACATATTGAGCCAACTGAAACATCAAGAGGGTACTTACCTTTAAAACTCATGCAAGCCTTTAAACATAAGGTCTTTGTGTGACTTGTTTGACATATCTGTGATTTTAGAACATAGCCATAACATCATAAGCATCATAACATGTACACTAACTATTTCAAGGGCCTGGGGATTTATTTCTTCTCTATTTTGTAGGTCATGGATTCAGCTCGTAGAAAAACCATCCGAATCAATTTTGTAGAGATCCCTCCCAAACTCAAGGAAATAGTCTTAAAATATCCTGAGAGATCATCATTCAACAAGAGATATGGTCACTTGCTCAGTTTGGTTACCACCGATTTTGACGAAGGTTTGATGAGTGTCATATTCCAGTTCTTCGATACTAAGCAACATTGCTTCACATTTCCAGACTATCAGTTGGTGCCCACGCTGGAAGAATTCTCCAAAATACTTAGTTCACCTATATTGGAGTGGGAACCTTTCACCGGTTTAGAACAAGATCCAGTTTATGAAAATATCGCCATATCTTTGCATTTGAAACCATCTGACATTGAGTCCAATTGGGAAAGAAGAAGTGGAGTTAAGGGCCTCCTTACAAATTTCCTAATGAAGAAAGCTCAGATATTCCTAGATGCTATGAGTTACCATGCCTTTGAAGATGTCTTAGCTCTCTTGATCTATGGGCTAGTTCTGTTTCCTAATTCAGACCAGTTTATAGATGTCAGTTCCATCAACATATTCCTTGCTCGCAATCCAGTGCCTACATTGCTCGGGGATATTCTGCATTCACTCCACACCCGTACCATGAAGAAACGAGGAACTCTTATGTGTTGTACGCCTTTTCTCTATAGATGGTTAATTTCGCACCTTCCTCGGTCAGTAATAAAGAATGAGTTAGGCTTAAGGTGGAACCAAAGGTTAATGTCTCTTTCTCACTCTGATATCTATTGATGCCCTCGCTCTCAAGAAGATATCTCTTTTATTGATCACTACAGAGAATTTCCTAATGTGCCACTCCTTGGCATTAGAGGAGGCATCACCTACAACCCCTCTTTAGCCCTACGTCAGTTTGGTTACGCCTGGAGGGATGGTCCTCATAATATGCTCATCTAGGGTATTATGTTCAACTATTCAAATGATCCGCAAGGTTATCACAAGAGGTTCATCCGTGCTTGGGCTATGGTTAAGAAGACTGACTACAAGACCTTAAGGCGCAAGAACTCCATCCATTTGCAGCCATACCTCAAGTTGGTGCGAGCTCGTGCTCAAAGTCTTATGATGCCATATGTTGATGCCCTGCCAGTGATTTCAGAGCCTATTGTTCAAGAGCACGAGTCTCGCATCATTTTTCATCCTGATATGCCGACAAACTTTGAAGAATTGAAAAATTCTTGGATCCAGCTCAAGAAAGAACGAGATACCTTTGAGACCCAATTATATGCCAGTGAGAAGAAGGTTCTGGAGCTCACGAAACAGCTTCATGAAGAGCGAAGTTTGAACACCTACATTGCGCCAAAGAGGATGCGTTCGACCTTTTTGTCTTAAGAGTTTATTTTGTATTTATTTCTTCCATTGTAAGCCCGAGAGGCATGTTTGTACTCAATTTGAACTTATTAATGCAAGTGATGTTTGTTCCTTTTGCCTAAAAAATCTTCTAGATCCTTGAAATCATTTGTATATGCATGTTCATGCACCATAACACAAACGGGTTTTTCACAACAGGTTTCCTTATCTTTCTACTATTTATTTCAGTAAGATGGATATCGAACAAACAATGAAGGATCTTCAAGCACAGAATGCTCAATTCTAACATATGTTCTTGGCTCTGACTAAAGGATAAGAAGACTTGAAGGCTCTCATGACCAAATACAGGAAGAAGAAGACGAAGAAAGCGGTGGGTGTCCTGAATATGGGAAGGAGGTTCTGAGAATCGGCCAAGCGAGCTCTAGCTTTTGCAACCCCTTCAGATGAGGGAGATAATCAAGGAGAAAAGAACAAGGAAGGAAATAACAACCCATGGTCTGAGGGAGATGAAGTTGACTACTTTGAGGAGCAATATCCTCCTGCTGATGATAAATACAAACAGCTGAAGGATCGCCTCAATGCTATGGAGATTCAGAGGGTACCCAGTCTGGATTTTGAGGAGTTAGGAATGGTCTCAGGGGTGGTCATCTCGTAGAAGTTCAAGGTGCCCGTATTTGCTAAGTATGACGGTGTCTCCTGTCCTAAGCTGCACTTAAGGTCATATGTCAGGAAGATTCAACCCTACACTGCTGATAGGAATTTGTGGGTACATTTCTTCCAGGAAAGTTTGTCAGGGACGCAGTCGAAATGGTTCTATCAGCGGGAAGGAACCAACATTCGCAATTGGGAAGATATGGTTGCTGCTTTTTACAGGCAGTACCAATACAACACTGACCTCGCTCCGACCCGTACACAATTGCAAAGTATGTCTATCTGTTCCAACGAGGGTTTTAAGGATTACGCCCAGAAGTGGAGGGATCTTGTAGGAAGAGTCCAGCCTCCTTTGTCTGATAGAGAGCTGGTAGACATGTTCTTGGGTACTTTTTCTGGTCCATTCTTTAACCATCTGATTGGAAGCTCTTCAGTTGGGTTTACTGAGCTGATATTGACTGGTGAGCGAGTGGAAGCTGGTATCAAGAGTGGTAAGATCTATAGAGATGCATCCTCAAGTACAGTAAGGAAACCATTCTCAGGGAAGAAAGAAGTAAGTGCTGCCTACGGCCAGAGGAATCAAAGCAAAACTGAACACCGTCCAATGGTAGGGGATGTTATGATCTTCATTCCTACATCAAACCAACAACGAAACAATCAGCACATACTGGATGCAACCAGAAGACAGTTCACCCAGATCAACATGACCTTATCTCAGTTTTTTCCACACTTTTTGAAGTCTGATCTGGTCACTCTAAAAAGGCTCCTAAAAGTCCCAATACTGCATCTCCCCCGTACAACCCAAATGCTAAATGTTTCTATCATTCTGAAAGTCCGGGGCATGATACAAATGATTATTGGGCTCTAAAAAACAAGGTGCAAGATCTTATCGAGGCGAAGTAAATTGAGTTTGACCCACCGGAGATGCCTAATGTAATCACTGCACCAATGCCCAAACATGGCCAGGGTGTCAATTCCGTTGATGACGACTTGTTTTTTTCTTCTGTTGATGAATTAGTTACTCCTCTGCTGATTGTTAAGAAGAATCTCTTGCGAGTCAGTTTATTTTCGGGTTGTGGTGAAGGTTTCCACCTGTGTACGTCTCTACCTAATGGTTGCTTGTTGTTAAAGATAGGTGTCCAACGCCTGATGACCAACAAGGAAATTCTATTTAAAGATGTATCATTTATTACCATTTCCGACAATCCTCCCAGGGTCTCCTCCAAAAGACCTGTCAGGATTACATCCACTCCTAAGGTCGCTCCTTTAATTATTACTTTTCCTGGGCCGATACCATATTCCTCCGATAAGGCTCTTCCTCGGAACTACGAATCCGACGTCTATTACCATGGCGTCAAGCAAGACCTATTGGATGTCAAAAACAAAGTCATTGAAGATACTGATCCTAACATCGACAACATTGTTGGGACCAGTAAAATTACCAGAAGCAGAAAGATCTTCTCTCCTGACACATCTTTGAGGACTATTGCCACTCCACTGGTTATTTCTTCTAATGTCCCTATTGTTACTTCTGTTGCTACTCCTATTGTCACTCCTCTGGTTATTCCTACTAATGTTCCTATTGTTACTCCTGTTGCTACTCCTATTGTCACTCCTGTGGTCATTCTCGTTACTGAGTCAACTGAGACTCGGGGCAAAGAAGTACTGGTTGAGCCTGCCCGGACGAAGGCACTTAAAGAAACCATTCCTGAAGCCTCTAAAAAATAAATGGAGGAGATATTGAAAATCATACGGAAAAGTGACTATAATGTTGTGAAATAATTGGGGCAGACCCCCTCAATAATTTCAATGTTGGCTTTACTATTATGCTCTAAATCCCATGCTAAGGCTTTGGTGAAGTTACTCAAATCCGCTCATGTGACACAAGAGACTTTTGCCGACCAATTCGAGAACTATGTCACTAGTCTAACTGCTGACAATGGACTTGGTTTCTCCGATGTTGATTTGACGTCTAAGGGAAGAAAGCATAATGATGCCCTGCATGGCTCTATTGAGTGCAAGGGCAATACACTGGCTCATGTTCTAGTTAATACAGGTTCGTTATTGAACGTTCTACCCAAGGGTGCTCTAGACATATTGGACTGTGAAGGACTGACTTTAAAGCCCAGTAACATTGTGGTGAGGGCTTTTGATAGTTCTAATATAATGGTACATGGGGAGGTGGGCATTCCTATTAAGGTTGGTTCCCAAACTTTTGGCTCCACTTTCTATGTGATGGACATTCGCCCGTCTTATTCTTATTTGTTGGGACGTCCTTGGATTCATAGGGCTGGTGATGTCACTTCCACTTTGCATCAAATGTTGAAGTATCCAGTTAATGGAAAGATTGTTACGGTCCATGGCGAAGAAGAATATATGGTGAGGCATTTAAACTCTTTCAGATATGTCAAAATGGACGGCGAGTTCATTGAGACCCCCTGCCAGAATTTTGAAGAGGTTCCTCATACAATTGCTGCTACCAAGATTGTCGCTAGTATTCCAAAGATTACCAGACCTCCACCAAAGATGGATTCTCTAAAGGATGCCAGGGCTGTAATTGAAGAAGGTGGGTGCACTATATGGGGCCAGCTACCTGACATCCCCTATAAGTCTGATAAATTTGGTTTAGGTTTCACCTAAGGAACTCAGAAAGTTGTTCGTCGTGTTCACGTTGGAGGACCACCATTATGCATCAACAACCATGGAGTCAATGCTGTAGAAGATGTTGACAGTGACAGTGACCTGGACAATTGGATCTTCCCTACTACCAACGGTGGACTCAATAATTGGACGGCTAGAGACTTTTTTCCCATTACTTTCACCCAGGACTAATTATCTTTTTGTTTTTTTAAGATATGTAATATTTGATCAATTTAAACTCTAAAGCCTTGTGTCTTACCCGAGGCACAATGGTTTATTTGTGAGGGTTATCATTGCACTTTCATATGTCATAAATAAATCATTGGATGTTTTTTAATACAAATTTTGCGCTCTTTGTCTTTCTTCTGCTTTTACTTTAGCAAAATAGCTATGTTCTCTTACACACCCACATATTAAACTGCAGATCCACATCCAATCTTGATCATATTGATAACGGTTCTGCTATTACCGGTTATGACTTTGAAAATCCGATTTACCAAGTCGAGGACGAAGGTGAGGAAAATTGTGAAGTACCAGGAGAACTTGCTAGACTACTACAATAGGAGGAAAGAGCAATACAACCTCATGAAGAGCCGGTTGAAACGGTAAACTTGGGCACTGAAGAATACAAAAAGGAAGTCAAGATAGGTGCCAACTTGGAGCATAGCGTCAAGAAGCGGTTAATCCAGATGTAACATGACTACATTGAGATCTTCGCCTGGTCGTACAAAGACATGTCAGGGTTGGACACTGATATTGTGGTTCATCATCTACCAATGAAAGAAGATTGTCCTCCAGTGAAGCAAAAGGTTCACCGTATGCACCCTGAGATGTCATAAAGGATAAAGACTGAGATTATGAAACAGTTTAACGTCGAGTTCTTAGCTGTTACTTCTTATCCATAATGGGTTGAAAATGTGGTACCAGTACCTAAAAAGGATGGCAAGGTGCATATGTGTGTGGATTACAAAGATTTGAATAGGGCGAGCCTAAAGGATGACTTTCTGCTTCCCCATATTGATGTTCTGGTTGACAATACTGCACATCATAAGATATTCTCCATCATGGACGGTTTCTCCGAGTATAATCAGATTAAAATGGCACCTGAAGATATGGAGAAAACAACTTTCGTCACGCAGTGGGGCACCTTCTACTACAAAGTTATGTCATTTGGGTTGAAGAACACTGGGGAAACCTATCAGCATGCTATGGTAGATTTATTTCACGATATGATCCATCACGAGATAGAAGTCAACGTCAATGATATGATAGCTAGGTCTCAGACTGAAGAAGAACACCTTGACACCTGAAAAAGTTGTTTGAAAGACTGAGGAAGTACAATTTAATACTAAATCCGAACAAGTGCACCTTTGGAGTAAGATCTAGTAAGCTCTTAGGTTACGTTGTCAGCGGAAAAGGTATTGAAGTAGAACCTGCAAAGGTTAAAGCTATTCAAGAAATACCAACTCCCCACACTAAGAAAGAGGTTAGTGGATTCTTGGGACGTCTAAACTACATTTCCAGATTCATTTCCCACCTAACCTCTACTTGTGAGTCGATCTTCAAATCACTAAAGAAAGATCAAGTAGTGAAGTGGAATGACGACTTCCAGACTGCCTTTGACAGAATCGAGGAGTATCTTCAAGAACCTCTAATTTTGATGCCGCCGTTTGAAGGAAGACCCCTAATCATGTACTTAACAGTATTAGAAAACTCAATGGGGTGTGTGCTGGGGCAGCATGACGAGTCTGGCCGAAAAGAGCATGCAATATACTACCTGAGCAAAAAGTTTACCGACTGTGAGACTAGATATTCACTGCTCGAGAAAACTTGATGCGCTCTGGCATGGGCTGCTCGCTGGCTAAGACAGTATATGCTGACTCCACAACTTTATTGATTTCTAAGATGTACCCCATCAAGTACATCTTCGAGAAGCCCGCTCTCTCTGGAAGAATAACAAGATGGCAAATGGTCCTGACCGAATACAAAATTCAGTACACTACCCAAAAGGAAATAAAAGGAAGTGTACTAGTTGATCATTTGGCTCATCAGGCTGTGGACGATCATCAATCCATGTGTTTTGAGTTTCCGGACGAGGACATCATGTTAGTGAATGTTTATAAAGAACTTAGACCGTATGACGGAGCTGAACAAGGATCTCGATGGACTATGGTTTTTGATGGAGCTTCAAACGCACTTAGCAATGGCATCACTGCTGTGATCATATCTCCCGAAGGCTGTCATACTCCTTTCACTTCCAGGCTATGTTTGAACTGTACCAATAATCTGGCTGAATATGAAGCATGCATTATGGGTCTCAAAGATGCTATCGACTTAAGAATCAAATTCCTGAGCGTATTTGGAGACTCGACCTTGGTGATCAGTCAAATCAAAGGATAATGGGACACGAAGCATCCTAATCTCATCCCTTACCGAGAGTATGTGTTGACACTGATTCCACACTTCGAAGAAGTTACCTTTGAGCATTTTCCATGAGAAGAAAATCAATTAGTAGACGCGCTAGCTACTATGTCATCCATGTTTAAAGTTAGATGGGATAAAGAAGCTCCTCAGATCACCATTGAAAGATTGGATGAACCAACATACTGTTATGAGGTGGATACTGAAGAAGTAGGGGATGAACCTTGGTTTCATGAAGTGAAAAGATACCTTGAGGCCCAAGAGTATCCCGAGGGAGCTTCCATCAATGATAATAAGTTCCTAAGAAGGTTCTCTGCCAAGTACTTCCTATGTAACATAATCCTCTATAAGCGCAACCACGATTCCACTTTACTTCGGTGTGTATACAAGGGTGAAGTATAGAGAATTGTGGCGGATATGCACGAAGGTACCTTTGGCACCCACTCTAGTGGGAATGCAATGGATAAGAATATTCTGAAGGCAGGATGCTATTGGTCCACTATGGAAGCAGGTTGTTATCGGCATTCCCGAACTTGTCATAAATTCCAGATTTATGCTGATAAAGTACATGTGCCCCCAATTCCCTTGAACATCTTGACTGCTCCCTTGCCTTTCACAATGTGGGGCATCAATATGATCGAGGAGATTAGACCTACCACTTTTAATGGGCACCGCTTCATCCTGGTCATCATTGATTACTTTACAAAGTGGGTCGAGGCAGCCTCATTTGCTTCTGTTACCAAAAATTTGTGGCCCGGTTCATTAGGCATAACCTTGTCTGTCAGTATGGTACTCCAGAAAGAATCATCACAGATAATGGTACCAATCTCAATAATACTATGATCACCAAGCTTTGCCCACAACTCAAGATTCAACATCATAATTCTTCTCCTTACCGGCCGAAGATGAATGGCGCTGTAGAGGCTGCCAATAAGAACATCAAGAAGATCATATAGAAAATGACGGTGACATACAAAGATTGGCACAAGATCTTACCATTTTCTCTTCATGGTTACCGTACCTCAGTATGTACGTAAACAGGGGCAACTCCTTTCTCTCTGGTATACGGTATGGAAGTTGTCCTACCAATCGAAGTCCAGATCCCTTCTTTGAGAATCATAGGGATTAAAAGCATACAACTATGTCCCGCTGGATCACCTCATAGATAAACTTCAGTATCAAGTGTCAATTTCAAATGGTACTAATCAATCCAATCATCCTAGGTCAAAGAGCAAAGTGATGAGACACTCAAAGATATAAAGTCAATAGCAGAATGGGAATCCAACGGGATTATTTCACATAGCTATTTTCTCTTTGTATACTACTTTGTATAGTTTTCATATTTAAGACGACATTCTCTTACTAGGATGTCGGTCTCCTTGTACAAAAATGTCTGTTATAGGAAGACTTCTTCATATTAATACAAAAACTACCCCTTTGAAAGTGCATAAACTATCTGTTTTCATTTTCCTATTTTTGTTTTGCAAAAAATGTCCAATGTTTATTTTTAACATGTGCCTTCGAATATAATCGCTGTTTACAAATACACGCATAAAAAATAGAAAGACAGTTATTAATGGCTTTAAGAAATGAAGCAATGTCTAAAAAACCCATATGCAAATCCTCAAGCAGGTTACTGAATTTTCTTTTCCTAGTAGAGTTTATTTCTCTAGCCACGAAAGTCCATCTCCCGGCATCTCAATTTCAACAAATAACAAAGAATCACATTCTTCATCCCCAGCTGATTTGCTCTAAAAAAAAGAGGGAACCACGCGGATTTCTCCCTAAAGAAAACACCTCCCTAGTAGAGTTTGCCATTATTCCCAGGCAATTACTGCAAAGCCTGGAATCCGATCAGATAACAATTAACTTCTTTATCCCTAACAAGTTGTTAGCTTTCATTCTCTCCAATCAATAGTATAACTCCCCACTAGGGCAATGGACGGCTAGAATTCCTTAACTCTTTCCCTCAAATAGAAATCAACAATCTCCACAGGTTTCTCAAGCTAAAGCCAATCTTCCCCAACGGATTTCTCCTCAAACAAAAAAACGTTAATCCCCGGTGGAAACAGTCTAAATAAAGTTTGAAGATGTGCATACTCTTCATCTCCAACAGCATTCCAAGATTTAACTTCCCAAAACTCGCCAGCACTTGTCAAGGATTTATTTTCTGAAGCAAAGATACATTTCAATAAATATTTCACGTTCATACATCATATTACATACATGATAAATGCATACAACATAATCTCATTTATTTTGAGAATATCATCAAGCCATGCATACATCTGCATGCAACAAAAGTCCTCTTTGGAAAATAACACAACCATTTCTCAATAGGTCAGAGATTAATTCCTGAAATAAGCCAGGGCAACTACCTCTACGATGAACAAAAAGCAAGTTCCAGATTAATACCTGAAACAAGACAGGACAACTATCTGAGAACAACTAATTATAGATTAATACCTGAAACAAGATAGGACAACTATCTACAGGAATAGGTTGTAGATCAATACCCGAAACAAAATAGGTTGACTATCTACACGACCAAGTGATCTCTTTCAGCGCTTTGTTCTAAAAAACATTTCCCCTTCAGATACGGAATCCTGAAAAGTATTTTCTCCAGAGACCGAGTTCTGGCAAGCATTCCCTTCAGAAGAGTTCTGAAATGCATTTCCCCTTCAGTACTTCATTATGAAAAGCATCTCCTTCAGAAGTTTCATTCTGAAAACATCTCTTTCGGCATTTTGTTCTGAAAAGCATTTCCCCTTCAGAGACGAAATCCTGAAAAGTATTCTTCAAAATATAGTCAAGCATAGACTCGTTCTAATATCCCTATCAACAATCACCTTAGGATGGCATCTATAAACCCATCTCCGACAACTCTCCATCATTTCTTCAAATGGAATCTCTAAGCCCATTCCCAACACAATCAACTAACACATCATTGAGTGCAAATTTTTGGGCATTTTAGTGTTCAATAATCTTCCACCTTCAAGTCCCGAATGGCAGATACCCCAATCTAACTTTTCAATTTCAAGAAGATTGAACAGGGGCAGCTGTTGTACCCAAATATTTTCCCTCTCTTTTCTCAAGGCATTTCTCATAAAGACTTTAAAAAAAAGCTCAAGTTTGCACAAGTATAAAGCAGACAAAAAGGGTGTGCAAATGCAGGTAACTATGTTGAAATCTAAATCTGATTCAGGCTATATGACTGATCGAAAGGAGTGGTGGGCAGATTTTGACAAATCGAAGAAGAGAAAGCTTGCTTCAATTTATAAGCTTCGATTGGGAAATTTTTTCCTTCGAAGCAACCTGCTTCGATCCACAAAGCATTGACCTTCTGCAGGCTTGCTTCGATTCATAAGGCATTAGCCTCATACAGATTTATTTTGATTCAGAAGGCAATGGCCTCTTGCATGCTTGCTTCGATTCAGAAAGCAATGGCCTCCTGCAGGTTTGCTTCTATTTAAAAAGAAATGGCCTCCTGCAGGTTTGCATCTATTTAGAAGGCATTGGCCTCCTGCAGGTTTGCTTCGATTCAAAAGGCAATGTTCTCCTGCATGATTTCTTCGATTCAGAAGGCATTGGCCTCCTGCAGGCTTGCTTCGATTCACAAAGCAGTGGCCTCCTACAAACAAGCTTCGATTGTACATTGGCCTCTTGCATGCAAGCTTCGTTTGTACAATGGCTATCTTGATACCAAGCTTCGATTGGAAAGATTGTTATCTTGATACCAAGCTTCGATTGGACAAATGGCTATCTTGATACAAAGCTTTGATTGGACAAATGGCTATCTTCACACAAGCTTCGATTAGGAGTTTGGCCTCCTTCGAGCAAGCTTGGTTGAAGAACATTAATCAAATCTCGTAGCCTTATCCTCCAAATCTCACTTGTCAGGCTATGTTGCTTCCAAATTTTTACATAATTAGAGGCTTACACAAATTTGTAATACATTACACAAAGATTCAAAGATATATCCATTGGATTATACCATTTTTGGATAAAATGGAAAAAAGCTATGTATCCTTTTTTTATAAAGATTACTCTAATCATAAAGTTAGTTTTTTGAGCTCCCAACCTGATTTTATCTGAACACAAGCAGTGTCAAAAGCATAAGTCCAATATCCTGCCCCCAACAGACATCAAGCCCCCAGTTACACTTGAACTTGCGAACCATTGAAAATCCATTAAACTTGATTTTTTTCGTTTCCCATAAAACAATAAGATCTTATCTCAGGATCCTGAATATCTCAAACCTTTTCTCTATAAATAGAGTGACCCTTTACAAATCAGAAGGATATTTTTTGGTTGGGTGGAAAAAATCATCAAACACTCTCAAACACTCTCAAACTCTCAAACTCTAAAACCCTCAAACAAATCTCAAACCCCTTCATGAATTAGTGAGCCTTTCGATTCACCCCCTCACTCCATATATCATCCTTTTGATTCACCCTCCCCAACTTCCACATACTAGCCTTTGGGACACTCCCAAAACCTTCAAAAAACCACTCAAGGAAGTTACCGAATCCTTCGATTCAATCCTAAATACCATATACCAACCTTCGATTCAAGTGACTTTCAAAACAAAGCAGCAACCGAAATAGCTTCAGGAAGGTCCCTGCAGGCTTAACCCATCATTGAATCATTCTTGGAAGTCATAAAGAGGCTCTTTCGATTGGCACTTCAAGAGGTAAGTTTTTTTCTAAAACTTAGAACTCTTCATTCAAACATCATTTGTATATACAAATAAAAGAAAATGTGTAGATATCATATCTAGGAAGATTACCATGCTCTAACTTTCGATTATCACTACTTATACATTGAGAACTTCAACTCTAACTAGTGAGACTTTGATTTTGGCACCAAACAAATTTGGGCTAACCTCTGATATGTAACTTTCGAAAGTTACATAGTTAGTTTCTTTTTGGAGATCTTAGGCATGTTTTTTTTGTATCTTTTGATTGGCTGGGGATTGAGGTCTTTCGAATCTCAACATTGGAGTCTTGCATCCCTGCGCTTGAAAGAAGAAGATGAAGCCATGGGTTCATTTTATATTTAGTGTGAACTGCATAACTAATGGATGAAACAGACCATCCCAGTGGTACAAACAGCCTTTCCATATAGAAGGTCCTAGGTTCAAGTCCCAGCAAGGCATTTTGTTTATTTTTCATATTTTCTCACTTTGCCTTATTTGTATGAAGTACACTTGGGCCTCATAGTTGGGCTTCAACCTTTTTATGTTCCTGATCCCCCTGTTTACTAACAAACAGATCCTGAGCCCAAACAACACAAAACTGTTTTTTTTTCTTCTACATAAAAGAAACTGCTTTAAATACAAAAACTGTTTTCTACACAAAAACTTTTTTAAACACAAAAAACTGTTTTCTACACAAAACACCAAAAATATATTGAAGTTAATTACTTTATTTTATTTAACTTCTTACAATGAAAAAGACCAAAAACATTTTCCTATTAATTTTCTTTTTCTTTAACTTAATTAAATTTCCTTAAACAAAAACAAAACAAATCTATTCTTTTTTTTCTCATTTTGTCTTGTGCATTATATTCCTTATATATTATTCAAATTCAATATGGTTGTAATAGACAATTAGGATCTAATTTCTTGCAATCCCCATTTGTACATTTGTATCCCCCATCCCCAAGTGATGTAATAGCATAGTAAATTTACTTTCCGCAATTTACCCCTTTTTTTTAATAAATGCTAGTAACTTATGGTGTGTATGGCAAGTTAAAATTAACAAGTAGACAACCCTAAACTCAAGACAAAAATGCATGCAATCAAACGCACTATTCACATACATGCACCTCTAAGGTAATCTCATTTATTGCCTCAGAAAATAGTCATGTCCCTCAAATATGAACGTTTTAGCAAAGACACTCAACAAAAAGATCGTAGTCCCTCAATATTGCCTTCGGTAAATGATCTAGTCCCTTATGAAAATTGCTAAAACGTCTCATAAGTTGCCTTCAATGACTATACGAAGACCCACGCCCGTCCCTTCACATCCAACAACGGGGCTTCTTACCGAATCAATGGTAAGATAGCAACATCTAAAGAAGGAAGAAAAGAACATAGACCTTTTGAGTAGGTAGGACGCTCATTGTTGCTTTCTCTTGAACTAAAACCATTTTTCACACTTACACTTTCAAAAAAACTTCAAAAAACAAACATCTCTTTGAACTATTTTAAAAACTAACACTTTGTATGCATTCTTATAGAGACGAGAATCATTACAAAGTTTTCCGCAACAAAGGTATTTTGCAAAATACTTTCAAAACCCCACCACAAAGCACATTTTCAAACAAAGCATTTTTAAGTGATCTAGCAAGCAACTAAGAGACTGTAGATAACTACGGATAAAAATGGTTTTGTGATACGGTGGGAAAGAACTGACTGTTTTTTGGAATGTTGGTTTGTGTTTTGCGTTTGTTTTTGCAAAATGTCGCGGTAAGCAAGAGTCGCCACCGACTTTTATTTTATCCAACAAGGAAAGGAAAAAAGCACAGAAAAATTCCTTTTTCGAGATATTTCTCGGGTTCGGGGGGTAGATTATAGAAAGGGAAGGTGTTAGCACCCTTTCTATCCGTGGTTATCCACGGGCTCTTAGGTACTTGCTCAAATGTTTTCAAAATTTTCTTTCTTTGTGCTTGTGGGTTTGAAAAAGTTTTTGTTTGAAACTTCGATTTAACTCTTGCTTCTGTCCTCAAGAGCATATGAAGTGTTTTTGAAAACTTTGTTCGAAAAGTGTAAGTGTGAAAAAGATTTATTTTTTTTGAAAGAGCAAGTACTTAAGAACCATCTACCTACTCGAAAAAGGAATCGTTATGTGCTAATGTCCTTTAGGCAATGCTATCCTACTATTGATGAGTAGGTAGCATTGTCGTTGGAGTTTAAGGGTCAATTCGAATTTAGGGACTTACGGTCACCAAAGCAATGTTAGGATGCCTTAGCGGTAACCCTAATGTCTTAGATCATTTTTTTGAGGCAACAATATCAGAGGCAACCATTTCGAGGCGACTATGATCTTTTAGACAAGAGGATGACCTCTAAAGTGACCTATACTTAATGACCGCGTACGAAGGCAACCAAGTGGGGTGTACCCTAAGAGTGCGCATGTGTGAGTGTGTCGTTTTCAGTTAATTTTATCTTTGTACATGTCAATGGTGATCTAAGTTGATTTTAGGTTAAAACATTCATTCTTGTCATGCATTCATATTATCAAACATCTAACAGTTATAATTTGCGGAAATTAAATTACAAGGCGTCGGGTATTTACATCGCCAAAAGCAACCCTTTGAAATTTAAATGCGGAAAAATAAATAAAGCGATAAAAATAATTAAATGGTCCTCATTATCTATTACATTCCGAGAACAAGTACAATATTGAATAAATAGACCGCGTGCGGGAAATTAAATTGAGGGCAAAGTTCTAGGGTTTTGACCCTTTGTTATTAAAGAAAAGATTTTTTTTGTTGTTTTTGAATTAAGAAAGAAAATACCTAAGTTAATTATTAAATTAATTAATTAATTAATTAATTAATGAAAATAAATTATTTTTGGATTTTTGGTATTTAAAGGAATAAAATAAAGTTAATTAATGTTAGTAAAAACCTAATTAAGTCTAATTGATTTTAATTATTTACAAAAATGTATTAAAATTATTTCTAATTAATAGCCTAAATTAATTAATAGATTTGTTAATAAAAAATAAAATACTAAAATTTAATTTGATAAAGAAAATATTTTTTGGTTTTAATTTTATAAAGGAAAAAAAATGGATTGGTTAGTTATTAAATAGAAATAATAAATAAATAATTAAAACAAAATAAATAAAATATAGAGAGAGAGGAGTATGGGCCTGTTTTGGGGGTCAGAATAGAAATTCTATGGCCCATTAAGCACTAGCCTGGTTGACCTCCCTGGATTTGGTGTGTGCGCATTGACTGGATCTATGATAGACCCTCACTCCTGGATCACCAGATTTGGCCTTGGGCCATCTGGAACTTTGATACGTGAAGGCACACGGTGAGCTGCAAGCCTAGATTTGCACCTGATTGTATGACAAAACAAAGGAAAATGCAAAGCGCTGGAGGCAGGGATCGAACCCCTGACCTCCAACCATCAACGCCTTGGAAGTATACACACTGACCACTGGGCCACTTCGCTTCAATTGTTAATAAAATACAAACAAAATATAATATGTTAAAATACGTCAATATGCCAGCAAATAAAAAAAATGCGCAAAAATTTTAAAAGGGCCAATCAGAGGAGGACACGATCTCGTCCCTGTCCTCAGGCCTGTAACAAAGTTACCGGCGGATTTGAATCCGCAGCTAAAAGCATAGGCCATTCCTAAAATTCATCTCAGGCTATATAAATTCCTCCCAAGACCATGGTTGCATTCGTCTTCCTCTCTCGGTCACGTCCATAGCCATCATTAAGGCTAATTTTACCTGTAACAAAAAACCCTAATCCAAGAAGCAAAACCCTAACAATGGCGTTTTGCACTACAGAGCAGATAAATGAAATCAAACAATACAAAAGGCTTGGAAATGATCTGGTGATTACAAATATGCCATTGATTCTTTGTAACAATGCATAATTTTTGAAATATGAAATCAAATACAGAAGGGGATCGCGGGACACTTACAGCGCTCTAGGAGGTTGAAAAATGCGTGCTTTTGATCCCAGAAGGTTGAGTGAACACCCAACAATCGATTGGGATAACTTTTAGCTTCTGAAAACCTCTCTTGCTATGATTTCGAATTCCAACTTTTTCACCACTTTTTCAAGTTTTGTTTTGTTTGTTCTTGCAGCCTCCAACCCTTGTTTTCGTGCCTTAAGCCTCCTTATGTATCATGGAATGCATTAGGTTAAGAATTATGGATTCAATCTCTCTAAATCAATGCACCCATATTTGATTTGATCTCCTTTTGAAAGCTTTCCAAATTTGTCAAAAACCAATCCTTTTGCACATGATCTTGTGTGATACGAATTTGATGCTCTTAATGATGATGATTCAATCCTGAAATAGCCAAAAGATATCTTGTAATCAAAGCTTTGGATTTTTTAAGATTTAATTTGATTTAAAATGAAATAATTCAATAAAAAAACAAATAAAATAATAAAAATAATATATTGGCTCATGGCTGAAGCTAGGACACGTGGACACTGATGCAAGCTCAAATCAAGTGGAAAAGAATGGGCCCATTTGACAAAATTTGAAGTTTTGGGGATAGTTGACTTTTGGTATTTTTGCAAAAATGCCCAACTTCAACAATGCATAACTTCTTCAATTTTGAACTTTTGGAAGTTTTCTTGGACTTTTTAGAAAGCTTGAGATGTCCTCTAACCAGCCAGTTTGGTCTTATCTCATTTTGATATTCCATGCTAAAGTTATAAGCTTTGGCAAAAAAGGTGTTTTTGTTGACTTTCAAAAATGACCTATAATGTCCAAATTTTAACTTCTTTTGAGTGCATTTTTTGATCTTGGGGTATGAAGATGGATTGTAGGAAATTTCATCCTCTTAAAAATGAACTTTGGATGGGTCATTTATCATAAAGTATGAGAAAGTTATGGTTGGTCAAAGTTGAGTTGACTTTTCCTACAAAACCCTAATTTAGCAACTTTTGAGTCTTGATGAATTTTGGGCAATCCTTGATGAATCATGATCAACCCTTGATCAAATGATGCAATATCCTTCAAAATGAGAATTTTGACAAAAAATCTTGAAGTTTGACTGTTTATAGGTCACAGTTGACTTTTGCCCTAGCACAATCGATTTTTGGACCTTTTGAGCAATTGACTGAGCAAACTTCCTCTGCAAGGCTTGAAACTTGACATGGATGACCTTGAGAACATATTAGGACATTGGGGAGCACTTGAGGTCATTTGGACTCAAAGATCTTGATGCAACACAAAACCCTAAATTGGGGTTGACTGGCTTAGGAGATAGCTTGACTGTCCAACTCTTGAGCAAACTTGAGAAACTTGGAGATTTTTCTTGAAATGTATTGAGAAATATGAGAGGGAAAATTTTGGGGTACAAAATGTGCTAACACTTTCCCTTTTTATAACCTAACCCTCGAATTCAAGAAAACATCTCAAAGGTCTTTCATGTTCTTTTCACCCTTTCCTTTATTGGATAAAAGAAAAGTTGGTGGCGACTCTTGCTATCCGCAACAATTGCGATCAAATGCAAAACAATTAAGTCAATTCTCCCACCATATTACACCTTCCATATATGCCTCACACAGTTTTGGAAATTTGGATATGTGATATTGGGCTTCAAAATGATCCAAAACAAAAGCCTACATGCCTTGGTCCATTAATTTACTATTTTATTTGATTTATTTTGCTTTTAAATGAATACAAATCAAAATAAATAAAATAAAAATAAAATATAATGTATGAATGGACTTGTGGGCCCTTAAACATGTCATGAATACGTTTGAACCTAAAAACTTAGGCCCATTAGCCCAAAAATACAATTTTTCTCAAAGTGGACTTCATGCATTTTCTCAAAATTTCTCAACTTGCACCAATCATAACTCTCTCAATTTTTGTCATATAAAGTTGATCTTTGACTTTTTAGAAATCTCAAGATGTCCCCCACAATTATCATGTTGGTAATTTTTTCATTTTAAGTCTTTATCTTGATCTAAATTGCTTTGACACAAAATGTCTTTTTGTTGACTTTTAAAATGACCTATAATGTTTTGGCCCATATCTCTCAAATGAAGCATTTTTGGACTTGAGCTTAGAGAGAAAAAGTTGTAGAGAATTAAATTTACTTCAAGATAGGATATTGTTGAGAAATTTCTGATGAAGCATGTCAAAGTTAAGTTTGGTCAAAGTTTAGTTGACTTCTCCTAAAGAAAACCCTAATTTAGTAACTTTTGTCTTTTGATGAATCTTGAGTTTTCTTGATGAATCGTGATCAAACCTTTACCAAATGATGAATGTGACTTCAAAATCTTGATGTTCACCAAAAATCTTGAGTTTTGACTGTATGTTGACCATAATTTACTTTTTATCCAATACAGTTGATTTTCAATCATCTAAGCAATGGACTGAGCAAACTTTTGATGCAAGGTTTGAAACTTGTCATGAGGGTACCTTGAAGCATATGAGGAATCATGGAATCCACTTGAGGCATTAGATTCTCAATTTTATTTGAGAAAAACAAAACCCTAGTTGTCGGTCAATTGCTTCGGAAAGGTGGTTGTATGCTCAAACCCTTGAGTATTCTTGAGAAATTGAGAACCCTAGAAGCATGAGGAGGTGTCTTGAATAAATTGTCTTAAAAAATGGGAGGGAAAATTTTGGGGTACAAAAATGTTAATAGGATTACGAGGGCTCATCGAGGAGGAATTTACTAAATGACTTAGTGGATAATTTTCTATTTTGAGAGTTGCCATATGATTTTATATGTTTTTATTTGTCGTTGTTCTGGATTAGCCCGACAGCCAAAGTGGGTCCAGTCTAGACTCCCCCTTTGGCTTGGCCCATACGACCGTGACCCGAATCTTCCCCGCTCCCGTCGAGAAACATCGATCGTTTACCCTCCTAGACCAGCACCGACTCACGATGATCATTGAGCAACTCTCAGTCTACCCGACATCAAGTCTCCCAGAAAACTAGGGACCGACCAGACCACTGCCTGTAACCTACCTCCTCCTCAGGACCAACGACTAGTTATGAGCATACCTTCTCGATATGACCAAGTCCTGGCAGTTACCTATTTTCACGGGTCCGTATATCTAGGCCCAAAAATAGGAACCAATGCCATGCGCCAGGGGAATTATATATACCCTCAAACAGGTGAGGGTCAGGTATTGAATATTGACTATTCACCACTAAACCCTAATACTTTTATTTGTATCTATTTGCTCCCACACTTACTTGATCATCGGAGTGCCTTGTAGGTGCAACCCCCCTTTTTACTCCTTGACTTTCCAGCCTGACAGAAGATCATCATCCAGCCACCTTCCAGGTTGTGATCAACTTGTAAGATTAGTGGCGTCGTTTGTGGGAATCTATCTTCCCCGTTTTCTATTCCTCGAAGTCTGAAAACCAAAGATTCTCTTCATTCAACAATCATGGCTGAACTTGATGATCACCACTCGTTTGGAAAGGCCGCACTTTCCCCGACGCACAAGACTAATGTAGATTAATAACATCCTCACCTCGATGATAACCTCGGCCTCCCCGACGGTCAAACTACGTCCCCAGATTTTGTAGACTTCCAGCATGATGATCAACAGTTATTAGACGAAAAGCATCCCAAGATCCCCACCAAGGAACTTCTAGAGATCATGCAACCAGTTCCCATCCCTCACAACACCGATCCAGCCATTGCAGCATTGCTCACTACCATCAACCAAGCTCCTGATACCCTTAATAGAATGAATATTCTCATCCTTAAAACCTCAGAAGATTGGTATACTCCCAAGCTCCTGATACCGTTAACAGAATGCAAATTCTCATCCTTAAAACCTCAGAAGATTGGCATACTCCCAAGCTCCTGATACCGTTAACAGAATGAAGATTCTCATCCTTAAAACCTCAGAAGATTGGTATACTCCCAAGCTCCTGATACCGTTAACAGAATGAAGATTCTCATCCTTAAAACCTCATAAGATTGGTATACTCCCAAGCTCCTGATACCGTTAACAGAATGAAGATTCTCATCCTTAAAACCTCAGAAGATTGGCATACTCCCAAGCTCCTGATACCCTTAACAGAGTGAAGATTCTCATTCTTAAAACCCCAGAAGATTGGCATACTCCCAACCTCCTGACCCAAACACCTGAATGAAGATTCTCATTCTTGCTTCCCCAGTAGATTGGCATACACCCAAGCTCCTGATATTCCCGACATAATGAAGATTCTCATTCTCAAAGTGGCATATAACCCGAGCTTCTGATATTCCCGACAGAATGAAGATTCTCATTCTCAAAGTGGCATATAACCCGAGCTCGTGATATTCCCGACAGAATGAAGATTCTCATTCTCAAAGTGGCATATAACCTGAGTTCCTGATATTCCCGACAGAATGAAGATTCTCATTCTCAAAGTGGCATATAACCCGAGCTCCTGATATTCCCGACAGAATGAAGATTCTCATTCTCAAAGTGGCATATAACCCGAGTTCCTGATATTCCCGACAGAATGAAGATTCTCATTCTCAAAGTGGCATATAACCCAAGTTCCTGATATTCCCGACAGAATGAAGATTCTCATTATCAAAGTGGCATACAACCTAAACTCATGAACTTCTTCCAAACAGGAATAAGCTTTTCTCTAGAGTTCTGAGCTTACTCTCCGGCAGGATAGCTACTCCCCAACAGTACAGCTATTCCCCACAGAGTTTTTACTCCCCAACAAAATCAAGAGTCTCATCCTTGATTCTCCAGTGAAGTTGCCAGAACTTTCTTTACTCTCAACATAAATTTGTCAGAGTTTTTAATCCCCTGCAGATCGAAGATTCTTGTTCTTGACTTCTCAGCACAAATTCCCTTAGCAGAATGAAGATTCTCATTCTCAATTCCCCACAGACTTTTCAAATATTCCCCAGCGGAGCTCTCCTCAAACAACAAAACAGGAATCCCCGGCATAAATATTCTAAGCAAAGCTTGAAGACACACATACTCTTCAACAGCAGTCCAGGATCTAGCGACTCCCTGACATTTGTCAAGGATTTATTTTCCCAGATGAAATACACTTCAATAAACATGTCGCATTTCATACACCATGACATCGCATACAACTGACATTTTACCTTTTTCAGCAAAAGGTCAACAACAGCCTTTTCAAGTTCCAGATTAACACCTGTAACAAGTCAGGATAACTATCTACTTGACCATCATGAAGTAACCCTACACCGGTTCCTTCTCAATTCCAGATGCAGTTTTACACGGACTCATAATGAAGCAACCCTACACCGGTTCCTTCCATTTCAGATGTAGTTTTACACGGACTCATCATCAAGCAACCCTACACCGGTTCCTTCTCGATTCCAGATGCAGTTTTACACGGACTCATCATGAAGCAACTCTACACAGGTTCCTTTTCAGGAAATTTTGGATGAAGTTTTACACTGACTGATCATTATTCAAATTCAAGGATCATGAAAACAGTTTATGGATGCTCCCAGACACGGATGTTAATCTATCGCTTGTTCAGATTCAGATCATGAAAACAGTTTACGGATACTCCCAGACACGGATGTTAATCTATCGCTTATTCAGATTCAGCTCATGAAAACAGTTTACGGATGCTCCAAACACGGATGCTAATCTATTGCTTATTCAGACCCCCAACTCAGAGACGTTCCAGACATGGATACCTTTCTGATACTCATTCTTTCACCTACAACATACAGTTCAACAAACATTCTTGGATGGCATCTTTAAGCCCATCTCCGACAAGATTCTGTCACATCTCCAAATGGCATCTGTAAGCCCATTCCCTCAACTATGCTTTGACGAGTGCAAATTTGTGGGCACTCTAGTTTCCAATCATCTTTTACCTTCGAGTCGCGAACGGCAAACTCGCTGATCTAACTCTTCAGGTTCAAGAAGATTGAACAGGGGCAGCTGTTGTACCCCAAAATTTTCCCTCCCATTTTCACAAGAAATCACAACCCTAGGGTTTTCTCAGATTTTCAAGATTAGCTCAGGAATCGATCAGACAGACTTTTCTTTGGCAGTAGATCAAGAATTAGGGTTTCTCTCGCATTTCCCAGAAGAAACTGAATTCTCAGAAATTCAATTAACTGTCACATGTTTTCACACTTTTTCAAGTTTACTGGTTGTTCTCAAGGTCTTGTTTATCTGGGATAAGAGATAGGAACTGGGATGGTCATTTGGAATATTCAGGTTTTATCTGATCCAGGTTAACCAGATAATGTGCGTCTGTTAAAATGTTTGTTTGTTAATGGAATGAAATGCTTGCTTGTTTATTGGAATACACAATGTGTATTTTGATTGGAATGTTGTTGCAAGGTTACGAGATTGCAGAGTTATTGGATTACTTAAAGTTTAAGTTATCTGTATTGAAATGATTGGAATGCAGTTTCAGTTATTTTAAATCAGGAATCATAAATAATAAATGAAGACTTGAAGGAAGAATTGCAAGATATTGGACAGTAGAAGATTTTATTGGATGTCAGATTGCCTCACAAAGATTTTTCAGATGTTGATACAAAAATAATTTATTATTTGAATACTGTAGGTTTTACAACTTGTAGTACTTGGAAAAATAAATTATTACAATAAATGGAAAATCTATCTAAGGAAAAAGTCTAAGCTATTACTCCATTGCTCTCATGCTCAAAGTCTTCTGCTTCTTCTGCTTTGTCATCACCCAAGTTGTGCTCACATGAAAGAAAAAAAAACAAAGAAAAGAGGATTAGTACAGTTAAATAGAATTTTCAAACAAAAAAAAAGAAAAGAAAATTTTTCATCATTAAAGTTTGTCGTCCGGAATCAGAGTGCTATTTTTCATCACGTTTTATTTTTCTCTTCGCAAATCACAAGAAGATTGCTCTTCTTGGTTCACAAAGAGAAAAATAAAAAATGCAAAAAAGAAGAATGCAAACAAAGCAATTTATTCAAATGAAACAAGGCGCCAAAATACTAAACAACACAGCAGGCCAAATTGCAACAAGGCCAAACAAAGTCAGCAAACTAAAACATTGCAACAAGGCAAACTGAAACATGTTGTATAAACAGCATAAGCAAGCAACCAAACTGCATTACAAAACAAGAGCAAACTGGATGCAAGTAACTAAAATATTGCAACAACATTGCAGCAAGTTACAAAGCAAATTGGATGCAGCATACAAGGCAACCAAGTACAATGCAGAAAGTACAATGCAGAAAGTACAATGCAGCATGTAAACCAAATGACCAGCAAAAGGCTTGTCATAGCCTATCATCATTGTGATCGGTGGGAATGAGAACTGACTGTTTTTAAGCTGGTTTCGCGAAATGTCGCGGTAAGCAAGAGTCGCCACCGTCTTTTATATTCTCCAACATGGAAAGGACAAAAGCACAGCAAAATTCCTTCTTTGAGAATGTTTCTCGGTTCGGGAGGTAGATTTATAGAAAGGGAAGGTGTTAGCACCCTTTCTATCAGTGGTTATCCACGGGCTCTTAGGTACTTGCTCTTATGTTTTCAAAAGATGTTTGCTTTTCAATTGTGTGTGGATTTTAAAAAAGTTTCTTTGAAAGATTTCTGAATAACTCTTGTATCTGTCATCAAGAGTGTTTGAAAAATTTGTTTTGAAAGCTTTTGAAAGTGTAAGGTGTGAAAAGTATTTTGTTTGTTTTTTAAAAGAGCAAGTACCCATGAGTCATCTACCTACCCTAAGGAATTAAGTTGTGTAAGTGTCCTTTAGGTAGTGCCATCCCACCATTGAGAGGTAGGTAGCACCACCATTGGAGGTGTTCGGGTCAATTCGATTTTAGGGACAGGGTGGTCACCGAAGCAACAGTTAGGATACCTTAGAAGTAACCCTAATGTCCTAGATCCTTTTTAATCCGAGGCAACTGTTTCGAGGCAACTGTTTCGAGGCAATTGTTTCGAGGCAACTGGATCTTTGGACTAAGGGTGACCTCTAAGACGTCCTATACTTGATGACCACGTTTCGAAGGCAGTGAGTGAGGCGTACCCTAGAAGTGGTGTGTGCTTTGTGTGTTGTTTTCAGTTAATGTTTGTCTTTGTTATTAGTGAGCTACGAATTGTTTTTATTTACCATACATTCTTGCATGCATTTAACAGTTAAGGGGTGCGGAAAGTAAATTGCGGAAACATAAATCCTACACTATTACAAGGCGCGGGTCTATACATCGCCAAAAAATACAAATACCCGTTTTTGGTAAATAAGTGCGGAAAGTAAATAAAAACAGTAAACCTTAATTACTATTACATGTCTTGGAAGCAATTACATAATAATAAACTGTGCGCGAATAAAAATTAAATCGGAATGTTATAAGGGTGTTGACCCTTTTAAGAAAAGAAATTGAAATTTTTTGGTCTTTTTGTGATTAAATGAAATTAATAACTAATAATTAAACTAATTAATTAATTTATTAAAAGAAAATATTTTTTTGTGATTTTTTGATTAAATGAAATTAATAACTAATAATTAAACTAATTAATTAATTTATTAAAAGAAAATATTTTTTTGTGTTTTTGTGTTTTTTTATGAAATAAAATAAAAAAGAAATAAAACTAAAAGTTAATTTTTCCTAATTCTAGATCTATTTTAATTATTAAGAAAAAAATTGAAATTACCTAATTAAACTAATTCAATTATTATTTATTTACAAACTAAAATAATAATAATAATAATAATAATAATAATGATGTTAATTCTTTTTTATTTTTTTGTGAAAATGTTAATTGATTAATTGTTAATAATAAAAATAATTGAAAGGTTAGAAATTAAATTGGAAAATAAAAAAAAAAGAATAGAAAAGAATAAACCAAATGGAAGGGGGTATTGGGCCAGGAAGGAGGGTGCATTGTTGGAATTGTGGCCCATTGAACAAGCCACGTTTGACTTCCCTTGGTTGCCTGCAGCATGCTTGACTCCAGAGTATGGTGTGCTAGCCTTTTGGACCTTTAGATCTGCATCCATGGACACTTGGCCTGCGCTTGGAGGAGATGTATGATGGAAGTTATTTGAGGATCTGCACAAGAACGCCTTAAAGAAAATAATATGAAAATTATGGGGGACCTGGGAATCGAACCCAGGTCCCAGTGAATACAAACCACGTTTCCAACCACTGGACCAACTATGCGCGTTTGTAAGTGAAATAGAAAAGAAATATTAAATAAAACAAATGTGTTACACGCTGGAAATAAGAAAAAGCGTGCGCCCAGTTTGAACTGACCACTCACACGCTGCCACGGCCTTCGTCTTCATCGTTCCTGCAAAACATAAAAACACATAGCGGGGGTTTTAAACCCCCACAAAACGCAAGCCTGTAAAAAATAGCGATTAGACGCTCATTAGATATAAATTAGGCGCGATATGTCCGTTCAATCCGTTTTGAGCTTCTGAGTTTGACCATGCCTGTTTTGAGGTTCAATTTTACAGTATATGAAAAGCCCCAATTTCCAAATTCTGAAAACCTAGAAATTGCTAATGGTAGTTTTCGTTATAGAGCCTTATAATCAAATTAAAACATGCAGAAAGTTTTGTAATGGGGTCAGCAATGCATAACCATGATCAAAATGAATTAAAAAGGCGTAAAAATGGAGTTTCGATTTTCAAAATATGGACAAACCGTGTGACTTGTGTGCTTCGATTATGATGGTGTTAGGGCTTGTTTGTGCTTGCAAATCATCCCTGGCAATGTAAGGAGTGTGTCTGGATTAAAATGGAGGCTTGAAATATGCTGGAAGATGGTTTTTGATTTGTCACTTTTTCCTTGAAAATTTGAGATTGCTTTTTGCTGTATGAAGCTTTCTAGGTCGTGAATGGTATCAGGAATGCTTGCATATATCATTTTGAATGAGTATCAATCCAAATAAAGAGCCTTGAAGCCTTGCCATTATGTTTTGATTTTGCCATAAACTCCATTGAAACAACTTGCCATTTTTGTGAAAATTTGAATTTTCTTGCTTGGAATAGGCCTTGCACGAATTTGGTAAGTACTTCATGGTGCATCAAAGCAATTCAACACAAAATATATCCCTTAATTAATTTTCTTGATTTTTATTTGAATTTTAAAGATTTAAAATGATTTAAATCAAATAAAATTAAATAAAAATGGAAAAATTAATTTTTAATCTTGAAATAAATTGTGGGACACGTGGGAAGCATGGCCAAGCTGAACCAAGTGGAAAAAGTGGGCCCCTTTTGTCAAAAATGAAGTTTCAAGGATAATTGACTTTGGCCATTTCACAAAAATTTCCCAACTTCTCCAATGCATATCTTGCTCAATTTTGAAGCTATGAATATGTTCTTGGACATTTTGGAAAGGTCTTGAAGTCCTCTAACCAATGTATTTGGTCCCATGTCATTTTAATTTACCAATCTCAAGTTATGGTCTTTGACTTAAAGTGCCTTTTTGTTGACTTTTGAAAATGACCTATAATGTTGAAATTGATAACTTTTTGTGAGAGCATTTCTTGGACTTGGAATGTGAAGATGAGTTGTAGGAAATGTCTTCCCCTTCAAGATGAGCATTGGATGGGATTTTTATGATGAACCATGAAAAAGTTATGCCTTGGTCAAGTTACAGTTGACTTTTTAGCTGTCCCAAAATAGAAACTTTTGACATCTTGATGATTTTTGAGCCATTCTTGTGAAATCATGGTCAACATTTGACCAAATGATGATTGTGGCTTCAAAATAAGATGTTGACCAAAAATTTTGACTTTTGACTGCCAAATGACCATTTTGCCCCTACAGTTGATTGTGGAGCAATTAGGGTTTTTGACTGTGCAACTTGACCTTGTGAGCCTTGAAACTTGACATGTAGGTGCTTGACAATGTGTATGAGCATATGGGACTTGATTGAGCCCTTGAAAACCTCAACTTCCTTGCAAGAACCAAAACCCTAGTTTGACTGGCTTTAGGAGAGTGGTTGACTGTGTAGCCCTTGAATAGACTCTGAACCATTTGAGGTGATGCTTGGCAAAACTTTGAAGATTATGGGAGGGCAAATTTTGGGGTACAACAGTTGCCCCTGTTCAATCTTCTTAGACCTGAGGATGTAGATTGGCTGGCGTGCATTTCATGATCCGAAGGTGGAAGATGATTGAACACTAAAGTGCCCAGAAATTTGCGCTCACATGTTTGCAGTGTGATGGCGGGAATGGGCTTACAGATGCCATTTAGAGACTGATGGATAGGAGGATGGGCTTATAGATGCCATCTGGAAGTGTGACAAAACTTTGTCGGGAATGGGCTTACAGACGCCATTTGGAGACTGTTGGTATGTGGATGGGCTTACAGATGCCATCTAGGTGTCGATCGCGTAAGAGATTCCTTAGCGAGAACTTGCGTACCTGAGAAAGAAGATAATTACCTGGCCTGTTACAGGGGTTGATCTTCAAACTCTTTATGTAAATGTGCCCTGGATGGATACAGGAATCGAATCTTCAAACTCTTCAGACGTGCCCTGGCAAGATACAGGAATCGAGTCCGGAAAAATAATCGTCAACAGATACACCCTGGCAGGATACAGGAATCGGATCTTCAAACTCTTCAGACGTGCCCTGGCAGGATACAGGAATCGAGTCTGGAAAATAGTCATCAACAGATACACCCTGGCAGGATACAGGAATCGGATCTTCAAACTCTTCAGACATGCCCTGGCAAGATACAGGAATCGAGTCCGGAAAATAGTCGTCAACAGATACGCCCTGGCTGGATACAGGAATCGGATCTTCAAACTCTTCAGACGTGCCCTGGCAGGATACAGGAGTCGAGTCTGGAATTAGTCGTCAACAGATACACCCTGGCAGGATACAGGAATCGGATCTTCAAACTCTTCAGACGTGCCCTGGCAGGATACAGGAATCGAGTTTGGAATTAGTCGTCAACAGATACACCCTGGCAGGATACAGGAATCGGATCTTCAAACTCTTCAGACGTGCCCTGGCAAGATACAGGAATCGAGTCCGGAAAAATAGTCGTCAACAGATACACCCTGGCAGGATACAGGAATCGGATCTTCAAACTCTTCAGACGTGCCCTGGCAAGATACAGGAATCGAGTCCGGAAAAATAGTCGTCAACAGATACACCCTGGCAGGATACAGGAATCGGATCTTCAAACTCTTCAGACGTGCCCTGGCAAGATACAGGAATCGAGTCCAGAAAAATAGTCGTCAACAGATACACCCTGGCAGGATACAGGAATCGGATCTTCAAACTCTTCAGATGTGCCCTGGCAGGATACAGGAATCGAGTCTGGAAAATAGTCATCAACAGATACACCCTGGAAGGATATAGGAATCGGATCTTCAAACTCTTCAAACGTGCCCTGGCAAGATACAGGAATCGAGTCCAGAAAATAGTCGTCAACAGATACGCCCTGGCTGGATACAGGAATTGGATCTTCAAACTCTTCAAATGTGCCCTGGCAAGATACAGGAATCGAGTCCGGAAATAGTCGCTCACAGACATGCCCTGGCTAGATACAGGTATCGAATCTGGAATTGCAACAATTGATAGTAATCATCTTTGTATTAACCTTTGTCCTGAAAAGACAAAACGTTAGTTGTATGCAATGTCATGATGTATGACATGCGTGATGTTCTCAGAATAAATGAGATTGTATGTCCATGATGCGTATGTGCATGCTATAATGTATGAAGATGTGATGTTTATGACTGTATTTTCGTCTAGGAAAATAAATCTTTGACGAATGCCGGGAAGCTGAATCCTGGGCTGATGTTTGAAGAGTAGAGTTCTTCATTTCCGCTGGGGATGATGGTTGCAAGAATAAACCGATAGGAAAAGATGACTCCGTTGGGGGATAAACTTGGCGAAGAGATTACTCTGCGGGGAATACTCTGTGGGAAGAGATACTTCGCTGAGGTTTGATGATAACTCCATTGGGGATACTGTTGATATGTTATGTTGGAAGATTTGGTGAACTCCGTTGGGGGATAGGAAGAACTTCGCCGAGGACGATCTCTCCGTGGTTATTTAGCTGAGGATAACCCAGTTATAAGCTCTGGTGGAGAATAACCTTTGAATAAAGTCCGGGAGACGTGTTCGTGCTCTGCAGGGGTAAGCTTCCAGAATCTACTAGGGATAAGCTTCCTACTGGGGAGATGGATTCAACTCTCCTGGGGAGACTTTTTGAGACTGTACTGGGGAAGTGGCTCCACTGAAGTGTCTGTATTCCGCCGGGGAATAATCTTAGATCAAGATTGCCGGGGATGCTTGTTAGGAATGTCTGCATACTCCACTAGGGATTATTGAGATCTTTTGGGGAGACCCAGCTTCCTTAAGGCTGACAGCGGACTAACTCTGCTCGGGGAGAGTGTCGCTGACTTGTTGGGGATACTGTGCCTTTTCTGGGCTGAGGAGAGACCAACTCTGCTTGGGGAGAGTATGGCTGATTCTTGTCTTACTCTAAGGGGAGTGAAGGTATCCTGGTCATTCTTCAGCCGAACCTACCTTGGCACCTTGGTGGACAGAGCAACTAGATCGCTTAGACAATTCTGGTTGCCCCTGTTTCTGTGGGAGAAGACGCCTGTGGAGGCCTTGATAACTGCTGATCGACAAATCTTCTTCTGCTAGGCTAGTGACGAGATGACGGGATATAGTCGTACGCTTTAATCCCTAATTTTTGCCTGGACCGCCCTTTCGGGTTTTCAGTCCACCGGGATACCCATTTTTGCCCAAGCCGCCTTTTCAGGTTTTCGACTTGCCGGGTGTACAGATTTTTTCATTTCATCCCTTATTTTTGCCCGAACCCTTTTGGTTCGCCGGGAAGCCCTTATTTTTGCCTAGGTGTGTCAACCTAGCGGGTCTTTGATTACGCGTAGTATTTTTTTCGACTATGTCCACGCTCTCAGAATGCAGGGAGTTGCCCCTGTCAGAAGTGTAGTGTCGCCATACTACCAGAAGATCTTCGTTTGATCATCCAATGCCCCAAGTGATCCAGATGGAGATTTGCCCCAAGCTGGTTGGCCTTTTGAGAGATTCTCCGAATCTTGACTTAACTGCCCCAGATGACGGACAATGATCATGCCATGCCCCTTGATTGGAGGTGCTTTTGTTCATTAGACATTCGTCGTGCGAACTTCTATGCTGTTCAAACAAATAGTCATATGCAAGCAATGTTATATTAAAAATTCAAAGCTTATGTCTGTCTTGAAGATTTTGAAAATGCATTTTTTCATAAAAACAAGTGAATTTTTTTTTGTAAACTGTGATGTCAACTCAAGATTTTACGGCGAGCCTTAAGGAGTCAGGATACCTTTGTAACAGTATGCTTTCGAACTAACCCATGCTTCAGTTAGGACTTTTGAGGGTTATAACGTGGCCTGGTTCACGGTTTAAGAAAAAAAGGATAAAGGCTCAAATCATATTTGTACCCACCCGCTCTTCGTGATGTTCTTCAATCCTAAACTCAGCCGATCATGCATTAGACTTTGTTTGAGTCTTTGCTATGATGTTCCAGTGATGGTTCGGATATTGACAGTTCATTTTGAATAGGCAGTCATTTCCTTTTGTTGTTGAGGGTTTGTAGGACCTCTTTCTTTTTGATTTCGTTATCCCTGTTTTTTGCCTGAACTGTCTCTTTTGGGATTACAGTCAGCGGGATGTCCCAGTTTTGCAAGTCTCCTTCATAGGTTTTGACTTATTGGGCTTTTAGTTTGAGAGATTACGACTGCCCGTCTTTACGATTATTCGGAACCATCATATATTTTGTTTTGTAAGGACTTCTTTTGACGTCATTCATTATGCACTTGGATTAACTGGGAGAACTACCCTGCCCCAGGTTATGATTAAGGGTTTTAATTAATTTTTTTTTGTGAAAAAGAAAAAAACTCCTACTTCTTTGGCTCGAAGGGGTTGACGAGGGATTATCTTCCTTATAACTCCAGTGTTTAGGATTTGAAGCAATGCCTGTACCTCATCAGCGGGGTCGGTTCAAAAGCATATTGTAGATTGTGGTATCGTTTTCGTCATCCTCCCTCAAGAGGCTTAGAATTTTCAACCCAGAGTTGATCATCATAAAAATATGAAAACAGTTTGCATATAGAGAATGCGAATATATTAATTCAAAACAGACATATGCGATGCATTGATAAAGTAATAAAGTTTGCTATGACAATAATTGTTTGAACAATCAAAAGAAAATTACAACTTGAAAAATCTAATGAACAAAAGTCTTCTAATTTGAACTAGTCACTTCAAGTGATGAATCTTGCAGGCATAGTAGAAGAACTTAGCCTGGCCATCTTGGGTGAATTCCACTGCTCCTTCATCAATCAGATTCTGGATCTTGTTCTTCAGAGACCAGCTGTCGTTTGTGGCATGCCCCGGGCTGTCCGAATGATAAGCGCAGTGGGCGTTGGGGTTATACCTTGAAGGTTTCTTGTTGGGGTTCTTAGGAGGGTCCCTTAGAGTTACCAAATTCAACCTCAACAGATGTTGTAAAGCTTGAGACAGCGACGTGTTGAGCTTGGTAAATTGCCTCCTAGGCTTGTCTGGTTTGCTCTGATCAACCCGTTGCTCTGGGTGAGGTTGCGGTTGGACCTGTGAAGTGGTAGCAATTTGGAGAGGTCTAATCTTCACCATGCCAGACTCTTGTCCTCTTGGAAGCTGATCAGTGACTTGGTTCCTGACTTGGACTGGTTGCTTCATGTTGTATTTGTCTTGATGAAGCTGGTTGACCATGGCTTTCAACTCTTCTTGCTCTCGAGCCAAACTTTGGATAAGGGCCACCTGCCCCAGCATCTGAGTCCTCATTGCATCTACCTCAGCTTGCAGACGTTTTAGTTGTTCGTCCTTATCATCTTCGGGACTTTTCTTGGCCAAATTCCCCATGAGGAGTGTCCTCAACTCTTCCTGCCCCTTGGATAGGCTTAAAAAGATCTCCCCGAACTGAGTCTCTTGAGCATGAAGACCCTGGTTATCTTGTTGGGAAGCCATTGCTGAAATAAACAGCGGAGAAGGTAAGTGTCCTGTAACAAGGGTACCTGTTATGCAATGATGTGTATGTATGCATGCAATGTTTTCAAGGATCTCGCGGGGTAAACAAGAAAATTGTTAGAATTTGAATTTGGGTAGCTTGATTGAAGGAACTTCATGTTGCTGAGAGTCCTTCTTCAAGATTCAAGGCTCACCATATCGAGTGGGTCATAGCCCCTGACTCAAGTTATCAACCTTGGCTTAGAGGAAAATAAATCCCTTTTGCCCCTTGCTAGACATTTTTGATTCATCATGACCTGCATCACAAACCCTTGAGATCCTTGAAATGGATTAGTCCTTATGTAGGATGTATGCGATGGTACGATGGTATGATGTTATGCTATGCATGGAGTGATGTAAGTAAGCCCTGTAATGAGTCCAGATTGAGGACTGTAAACAAAACTTGCAAGAAACTCAAGTGTCAGTTAACAAGCATGCAAGTAGTTCAATTATGAAGGCACACAAGTCACAAGACAGCCCTTAGAGTTCAGGCCAGCATGGGGTCTAGGTATTACCCTCTTGAAGTTGGTGGGCTCAAAAACCTGTCCAATCAAAAGTAACCGGGTTCTAAGGAGCTCAATATCATTGGGTTATTTTCTATGTTCATCGTTTCGATTTAGCCACTGAACTGGCGATCAAAATATTCCAAGAAAATAACCCTCAATGAGTGTAGTATCGAGTATCAACCAACTTCGGACTGCACCAAAGTCAGTTATCTCACTACCCCTAAAGAGGCCAAGATGGTTCAATTAAGGTTCCTAAGGTCAGTTGATGCTTCACGACACCACGCGGCGGCCCCGTACTCTCCTTGACTTGACTCAAGGGTTACCAGTACTCACCAAAGTGCCACATCAATGTAGCAGACTGCTTCAACCATGTCGGTATACCCCACACAGTTCCCTCACAGTCTTGTTGCTACTTTCTAATAAGGTATCCCCCAGATCCGGGTTAGGATCTATAGAACTCCCAAGACAGGCCCACCAATATTAAAGCAAACAAATCAGGAAATTGAAAACACAAGCATAATCTATCCTAAGGTACACCTCACTTTTAAGTATCCCCAGCAGAGTCGCCAGTTCTGTGATCGGTGGGAATGAGAACTGACTGTTTTTAAGCTGGTTTCGCGAAATGTCGCGGTAAGCAAGAGTCGCCACCGTCTTTTATATTCTCCAACATGGAAAGGAAAAAAGCACAGCAAAATTCCTTCTTTGAGAATGTTTCTCGGTTCGGGAGGTAGATTTATAGAAAGGGAAGGTGTTAGCACCCTTTCTATCCATGGTTATCCACGGGCTCTTAGGTACTTGCTCTTATGTTTTCAAAAGATGTTTGCTTTTCAATTGTGTGTGGGTTTTAAAAAAGTTTCTTTGAAAGATTTCTGAATAACTCTTGTATTTGTCCTCAAGAGTGTTTGAAAAATTTGTTTTGAAAGCTTTTGAAAGTGTAAGGTGTGAAAAGTATTTTGTTTGTTTTTGAAAAGAGCAAGTACCCATGAGTCATCTACCTACCCTAAGGAATTAAGCTGTGTAAGTGTCCTTTAGGTAGTGCCATCCCACCATTGAGAGGTAGGTAGCACCACCGTTGGAGGTGTTTGGGTCAATTCGATTTTAGGGACAGGGTGGTCACTGAAGTAACAGTTAGGATACCTTAGAAGTAACCCTAATGTCCTAGATCCTTTTTAATCCGAGGCAACCGTTTCGAGGCAACTGTTTCGAGGCAACAGTTTCGAGGCAACTGTTTCGAGGCAACTGGATCTTTGGACTAAGGGTGACCTCTAAGACGTCCTATACTTGATGACCACGTTTCGAAGGCAGCGAGTGAGGCGTACCCTAGAAGTGGTGTGTGCTTTGTGTGTTGTTTTCAGTTAATGTTTGTCTTTGTTATTAGTGAGCTACGAATTGTTTTTATTTACCATACATTCTTGCATGCATTTAACAGTTAAGGGGTGTGGAAAGTAAATTGCGGAAACATAAATCCTACACTATTACAAGGCGCAGGTCTATACATCGCCAAAAAATACAAATACCCGTTTTTGGTAAATAAGTGCGGAAAGTAAATAAAAACAGTAAACCTTAATTACTATTACATGTCTTGGAAGCAATTACATAATAATAAACTGTGCGCGAATAAAAATTAAATCGGAATGTTATAAGGGTGTTGACCCTTTTAAGAAAAGAAATTGAAATTTTTTGGTCTTTTTGTGATTAAATGAAATTAATAACTAATAATTAAACTAATTAATTAATTTATTAAAAGAAAATATTTTTTTGTGTTTTTGTGATTAAATGAAATTAATAACTAATAATTAAACTAATTAATTAATTTATTAAAAGAAAATATTTTTTTGTGTTTTTGTGTTTTTTTATGAAATAAAATAAAAAAGATATAAAACTAAAAGTTAATTTTTCCTAATTCTAGATCTATTTTAATTATTAAGAAAAAAAATTGAAATTACCTAATTAAACTAATTCAATTATTATTTATTTACAAACTAAAATAATAATAATAATAATGATGTTAATTCTTTTTTGATTTTTTTATGAAAATGTTAATTGATTAATTGTTAATAATAAAAATAATTGAAAGGTTAGAAATTAAATTGGAAAATAAAAAAAAAAGAATAGAAAAGAATAAACCAAATGGAAGGGGGTATTGGGCCAGGAAGGAGAGTGCATTGTTGGAATTGTGGCCCATTGAACAAGCCACGTTTGACTTCCCTTGGTTGCCTGCAGCATGCTTGACTCCAGAGTATGGTGTGCTAGCCTTTTGGACCTTTAGATCTGCATCCATGGACACTTGTCCTGCGCTTGGAGGAGATGTATGATGGAAGTTATTCGAGGATCTGCACAAGAACGCCTTAAAGAAAATAATATGATAATTATGGGGGACCTGGGAATCGAACCCAGGTCCCAGTGAATACAAACCACGTTTCCAACCACTGGACCAACTATGCGCGTTTGTAAGTGAAATAGAAAAGAAATATTAAATAAAACAAATGTGTTACACGCTGGAAATAAGAAAAAGCGCGCGCCCAGTTTAAACTGACCACTCACACGCTGCCACGGCCTTCGTTTTCATCGTTCCTGCAAATCATAAAAACACATAGCGGGGGTTTTAAACCCCCACAAAACGCAAGCCTGTAAAAAATAGGGATTAGACGCTCATTAGATATAAATTAGGCGCGATATGTCCGTTCAATCCGTCTTGAGCTTCTGAGTTTGACCATGCCTGTTTTGAGGTTCAATTTTACAGTATATGAAAAGCCCCAATTTCCAAATTCTGAAAACCTAGAAATCGCTAATGGTAGTTTTCGTTATAGAGCCTTATAATCAAATTAAAACATGAAGAAAGTTTTGTAATGGGGTCAGCAATGCATAACCATGATCAAAATGAATTAAAAAGGCGTAAAAATGGAGTTTCGATTTTCAAAATTTGGACAAACCGTGTGACTTGTGTGCTTCGATTCTGATGGTGTTAGGGCTTGTTTGTGCTTGCAAATCGTCCCTGGAAATGTAAGGAGTGTGTCTGGATTAAAATGGAGGCTTGAAATATGCTGGAAGATGGTTTTTGATTTGTCACTTTTTCCTTGAAAATTTGAGATTGCTTTTTGCTGTATGAAGCTTTCTAGGTCGTGAATGGTATCAGGAATGCTTGCATATATCATTTTGAATGAGTATCAATCCAAATAAAGAGCCTTGAAGCCTTGCCGTTATGTTTTGATTTTGCCATAAACTCCATTGAAACAACTTGCCATTTTTGTGAAAATTTGAATTTTCTTGCTTGGAATAGGCCTTGCACGAATTTGGTAAGTACTTCATGGTGCATCAAAGCAATTCAACACAAAATATATCCCTTAATTAATTTTCTTGATTTTTATTTGAATTTTAAACATTTAAAATGATTTAAATCAAATAAAATTAAATAAAAATGGAAAAATTAATTTTTAATCTTGAAATAAATTGTGGGACACGTGGGAAGCATGGCCAAGCTGAACCGAGTGGAAAAAGTGGGCCCCTTTTGTCAAAAATGAAGTTTCAAGGATAATTGACTTTGGCCATTTCACAAAACTTTCCCAACTTCTCCAATGCATATCTTGCTCAATTTTGAAGCTATGAACATGTTCTTGGACATTTTGGAAAGGTATTGAAGTCCTCTAACCAATGTCTTTGGTCCCATGTAATTTTGACTTACCAATCTCAAGTTATGGTCTTTGACTTAAAGTGCCTTTTTGTTGACTTTTAAAAATGACCTATAATGTTGAAATTGATAACTTTTTGTGAGAGCATTTCTTGGACTTGGAATGTGAAGATGAGTTGTGGGAAATGTCTTCCCCTTCAAGATGAGCATTGGATTGGATTTTTCTGATGAACCATGAAAAAGTTATTCCTTGGTCAAGTTACAGTTGACTTTTCAGCTGTCCCAAAATAGAAACTTTTGACATCTTGATGATTTTTGAGCCATTCTTGTGAAATCATGGTCAAGATTTGACCAAATGATTATTGTGGCTTCAAAATAAGATGTTGACCAAAAATTTTGACTTTTGACTGCCAAATGACCATTTTGCCCCTACAGTTGACTGTGGAGCAATTAGGGTTTTTTACTGTGCAACTTGACCTTGTGAGCCTTGAAACTTGACATGTAGGTGCTTGACAATGTGTATGAGCATATGGGACTTGATTGAGCCCTTGAAAACCTCAACTTCCTTGCAAGAACCAAAACCCTAGTTTGATTGGCTTTAGGAGAGTGGTTGACTGTGTAGCCCTTGAATAGACTCTGAACCATTTGAGGTGATGCTTGGCAAAACTTTGAAGATTATGGGAGGGCAAATTTTGGGGTACAACAGTTGCCCCTGTTCAATCTTCTTAGACCTGAGGATGTAGATTGGCTGGCGTGCCTTTCGTGATCTGAAGGTGGAAGATGATTGAACACTAAAGTGCCCAGAAATTTGCGCTCACATGTTTGCAATGTGATGGCGGGAATGGGCTTACAGATGCCATTTAGAGACTGATGGATAGGAGGATGGGCTTATAGATTCCATCTGGAAGTGTGACAGAACTTTGTCGGGAATGGGCTTACAGACGCCATTTGGAGACTGTTGGTATGTGGATGGGCTTACAGATGCCATCTAGGTGTCGATCGCGTAAGAGATTCCTTAGCGAGAACTTGCGTACCTAAGAAAGAAGATAATTACCTGGCCTGTTACAGGGGTTGATCTTCAAACTCTTTATGTAGATGTGCCCTGGATGGATACAGGAATCGAATCTTCAAACTCTTCAGACGTGCCCTGGCAAGATACAGGAATCGAGTCCGGAAAAATAGTCGTCAACAGATACACCCTGGCAGGATACAGGAATCGGATCTTCAAACTCTTCAGACGTGCCCTGGCAGGATACAGGAATCGAGTTTGGAAAATAGTCATCAACAGATACACCCTGGCAGGATACAGGAATCGGATCTTCAAACTCTTCAGACGTGCCCTGGCAAGATACAGGAATCGAGTCCGGAAAATAGTCGTCAACAGATACGCCCTGGCTGGATACAGGAATCGGATCTTCAAACTCTTCAGACGTGCCCTGGCAGGATACAGGAATCGAGTCTGGAATTATTCGTCAACAGATACACCCTGGCAGGATACAGGAATCGGATCTTCAAACTCTTCAGACGTGCCCTGGCAGGATACAAGAATCGAGTCTGGAATTAGTCGTCAACAGATACACCCTGGCAGGATACAGGAATCGGATCTTCAAACTCTTCAGACGTGCCCTGGAAAGATACAGGAATCGAGTCTGGAAAAATAGTCGTCAGCAGATACACCCTGGCAGGATACATGAATCGGATCTTCAAACTCTTCAGACGTGCCCTGGCAAGATACAGGAATCGAGTCCGGAAAAATAGTCGTCAACAGATACACCCTGGCAGGATACAGGAATCGGATCTTCAAACTCTTCAGACGTGCCTTGGCAAGATACAGGAATCGAGTCCAGAAAAATAGTTGTCAACAGATACACCCTGGCAGGATAGAGGAATCGGATCTTCAAACTCTTCAGACGTGCCCTGGCAGGATACAGGAATCGAGTCTGGAAAATAGTCATCAACAGATACACCCTGGCAGGATACAGGAATCGGATCTTCAAACTCTTCAGACGTGCCCTGGCAAGATACAGGAATCGAGTCCGGAAATTAGTCATCAACAGATACGCCCTGGCTGGATACAGGAATCGGATCTTCAAACTCTTCAAACATGCCCTGGCAAGATATAGGAATCGAGTCCGGAAATAGTCGCTCATAGACATGCCCTGGCTAGATACAGGTATCGAATCTGGAATTGCGACAATTGATAGTAATCATCTTTGTATTGACATTTGTCCTGAAAAGACAAAACGTTAGTTGTATGCAAACTCATGATATATGACATGCGTGATGTTCTCAGAATAAATGAGATTGTATGTCCATGATGCGTATGTGCATGCTATAATGTATGAAGATGTGATGTTTATGACTGTATTTTCGTCTAGGGAAATAAATCTTTGACGAATGCCGGGAAGCTGAATCCTGGGCTGATGTTTGAAGAGTAGAGTTCTTCATTTCCACTGGGGATGATGGTTGCAAGAATAAACCGATAGGAGAAGATGACTCCGTTGGGGGATAAACTTGGCGAAGAGATTACTCTGCGGGGAATACTCTATGGGAAGAGATACTTCGCTGAGGTTTGATGATAACTCCGTTGGGGATACTGTTGATATGTTATGTTGGAAGATTTTGTGAACTCCGCTGGGGGATAGGAAGAACTTCGCCGAGGACGATCTTTCCGTGGTTATTTAGATGAGGATAACCCAGTTATAAGCTCTGGTGGAGAATAACCTTTGAATAAAGTCCGGGAGACGTGTTCGTGCTCTGCAGGGGTAAGCTTCCAGAATCTACTGGGGATAAGCTTCCTACTGGGGAGATGGATTCAACTCTCCTGGGGAGACTTTTTGAGACTGTACTGGGGAAATGGCTCCACTGAAGTGTCTGTATTCCGCCGGGGAACAATCTTAGATCAAGATTGCCGGGGATGCTTGTTAGGAATGTCTGCATACTCCACTGGGGAATATTGAGATCTTCTGGGGAGACCCATCATCTCTTCCCTTCACTCCTCCGGCCACCAAGGAAGCACCGTCACCTCCCTCAAGCCTCACCATTCTCTTTCATCACAGAGAAAATCCCACAGGTATGATTCTCGAACCCTTTGTTGCACCTCAGGCACATAGTATAATAGATTAAAAACGAAACTGAACAACGCAAGCAAATCAAACGAAAACTGTTAAAATCAAAATAGAACGAACCATACTGTTTTACAACATAGCCGTGGATCATTGTGAGGAGATGAGAAAGGGGGGCAGTGTTCCGGCAACCATGAATGGAGAAGAAGATCAGAACGAGCGATAGCGAATGAGAAAGAGGAAGAGAAAACAAAGAAACGGCGCCGCTGTGAAGGGGTTCACAAACCCTAATCAGGAAACCCTAAGCAAAATGTTACAAAACTTAACATTGGGCCTATCTGGCCACCAAGCCTAAGCCCATTGAATTTGCTAGCGCGTCCCCCCCTTTTTCATTCTGACCCCTTTGTTCTTCTTTTAGTTTTTTTGTTTTTGGGCCCAACTTTCAAACCCTAAACCCCATTTTTCAGCTTGTTTTAATTTTCTTTCTTTCTTGAATAAACTCATAAAGAAAAACTCAATACCTTTTTTTATTTAATTAAAATTAGCTTAGTTAACTTATCTTTTTATTTCTTTTGTTAATAATAACACTAATAATAATTAAAACTTTGATTTTCTTAATTTAGTTTTATTTTCTTCTTTTATTAATTAATCTTGTTTCACTTAATAAAAATACCAAAAAATAATAGAGATTTTGTTTAAATTAAATTTTCTTTCTTTAAAAACTTCTTCCTTTTAAAATTAATAAAATACAAAGAATGTTAATAATATAATATTTAATCTTTCTTTTTTAGAATAGATTTTTATTTATTTTCAAGTAAATACATGCATGTCATAACTTATTGATTTTCTTTATTTCATAATTTGTTATAACTTTGTTTTGAATTGCGAAAATTTGATTTGGTTGTAATAACTTGATATTTGGACATTGTTATTCTTGTGAGACTCATCCCCATTTGTAATATTTGTACCCCCATCCCCGGATACTTTTGTAATAACTTAGACTTTCAATTTCCGCAATTTATTGCTCTCAATATACTGTATAGTAATTAGGCGTGTATGGCAAGATTCAAAAATCAATCACTAGATGACCTAATCCAAGAATAAACAACTTGAAATCAATACACAATGCACACTTGCACCCCTAGGGTTTCATCCACTTGTTGCCTTTAAAATGGCCATGTTATGCATGTTGAGTATCTTGGCAAAACAAAAACAAAACAAAAGATCGTAGTCCCTTGATGACGCTATCTTGGTTGCCTATACAAAATGATCTAGTCCCTCAGAAATTGCTAAAGATACTTAGTACAATTGCTATCATGGTCAATACGATGACCCGCGCCTGTCCCGTTTAACATCCTAATACAAGGTTGTTTACCAAATGCAATGGTAAAGCAACACTGTCAAAAGGGTTAAAAATGTGTAGGAAAGACCTTTGAGTAAAATAGGGTAGACAACTCTTAGTTACTTGATCAAATCTTGCAAAACATCCTTGTTATTTTCAAACACACCTCACAACACAATTTCAAAACATTTCCCAAAAACAAACTTTCAAACATTGAAAAATCTTTTCAAAAGACAAACACCTTTGTATATATTCAAACAAGAATCATTACAAAGGTTGCCACAACGATGGCCTCTTTTCAAACCATTTTCAAAACCACACACACAAAGCACCATTTCAAACAATTGAAAAGCAAAAGCAAGTGATCTAAACAAGTAACTAAGAGCCCATGGATAACCATGGATGAAAAGGGTGCTTGCACCTTCCCTTTTCATAATCTACTCCCCGAACCCAAGAAAACATCTCAAAGGTCTTTCCTGTGCTTTTTGACCTTTCCTTTGGATAAAATAAAAAGTCGGTGGCGACTCTTGCTAAATCGAAACATTTGCGAACACAAACGTAAAACCTCAAGTCAGTTCTCCCACCGTATCACAGAACTGGCGACTCTACTGGGGAATATTTCTAAAAGTGGGGTTACCTTAGGGTTTTAGATCACCTTTATATGCTTATCTTATTTGACTTGTATGCTTTACCTTTTTTGGTTCCTTGTTTGGGTTTATTTTTAAATCCTACACCCGGATTTGGGGGAACCTTTTAGGTAAGTAGCAATAAACTGCGAGGAAACTGTGCGGGGTTTACCGACATGGTTGAAGCAGTGGCTACGTTAGTGAGACATATTTGTGGGTATCGGTAGCCTTTGAGTCAATCAAAGAGAATACGGGGCCGCTGAGTGATGTCAAGAAGCACTAATGAATTCTTAAAACCTTACTTGACCATCTTGGCCTTATTAGGGGTAGTGAGATGACCGGCTTTGGTGCAGTCCGAAGTTGGTAGATACTCGATACTACATTCATTGAGGTTTTTTTCTTGGAATATTTCGGTCGCCAGTAAAGTGGCTAAACTGAAACAATGAAGACATAAAATAATCCGGTGATATTGAGCTCCTTAGAACCCGGTTACTATTTATAGGACAGGTAGAGCCAACTAACTTTAAGAGGGTACTTACCTATGAGCTCCATGCAAGCTTAAACTTAAGGACTTGTCTGCTTTATGTGAATGTGATTATTTGTATATACACTTGCTTACTTTTGCATATCTGTACATAACATCATACCATAGCATTTTCAATAACCATTTTAAGGATCTCGAGGGTCTTTGATGCATGGTCACGTTGAACCAGACGTCTACCAAAGGGCAGGAGGATTCATTTTCCTCTAAACAAACGCCGTTAAAGATCAAGTACAACAACTTGAGTCAAGGGCTATGACCCACTTGACATAGTGAGCTTGATTCTCGTGGAAAGACATCCACCAATACAAAGTTCTCCAATCAAAGATGTTGATCGAAGTTCAACCTCTAACATTTTCTTGTGTTTACCCCGCGAGATCCTTGAAAACATGCATCCACATATCATGCATCGTATCATGACAGGTTTCCCCTTTTCAGGTCTCCTTATTTTCCTAATGTTTATTTCAGTAGAGATGGCTCTAGAGAGGACTGTCAAAGATATCCAGGCTCAAAATGCTCAGCTTCAAGAAATGTTCTTGAACCTATCCAAGGGGCAGGAAGAAGTGAAAGCTCTCCTCACAAGTGGCATGGTCCTAGGGAATCCAGGGGGCATCAGGAGTGATCAGTTGGAAGGACTACAGATTGAGTTGGCAACAATGAAAATTCATATGATGGGACAACTGGTGGGCCAGATGGCTCTTATTCAAAACCTGGCTCAAGGACAAGAAGAGCTAAATGTCCTCATCAACAAACTGCACCAAGAGGGATGTAACCAAGTGGGGAAAACAACTAAGGTTAAGAATCAAGTCACCATTCAGCCTCCCTTGAGACAAGAAGTCAAGGGAAAAGCTCCCCAATTTGCTTCAGGGTCACAAGCCCAACAACAACCTCACTAACATCAACAGGGTAATCGGCGTAAGGGAAATACATCGGAAAAGCACTTCACCGAGATTAACATGCCATTATCCCAAGTGTTGCAACGCTTGTTGGAAGTCTAACTGATTGTACTAAGGGAGCCCCCTCGGCGTCTCAACACAGCGGCTCCAGGGTACAATCCAAATGCGAGATGTGTGTATCATTCCAACAGTCCTGGACATGACACCGATGGCTGTTGGACATTGAGAAACAAAATTCAAGATCTGGTTAAAGAAACAATGTTGGAGTTCACACAAGATGGTCAGATGAAAATCTTTCGCTGAGGGTTCTCCACCTAAAATGACAAGTTCAGACTAAGAGGCTTTGGTTTCATTTGAATTTTCAAGTTGTAATTTCTTTTAGTATTCAAACAATTATCTGTTGATGTCAAATTCTGTTTCATTAATGCATTACATATGTTTGTCTTGAATTCATCCATTCGTTTTCACTATTCTTGAACTATGCTTTCTACTTTCTTTATGACATTTAACTCTTGCTAAAAGTTACGAGCCTTTAGAGGGAGGATGACGAAAACAATACCATAATCTCATACAGTATGCTTTTGGACAGACCTTGCTGACGATGTACAAGCGTTTCTTTCAAATCCTAAACACTGGAGTTATAAGGAAGATAATCCCTAGTCAACCTCTTCGAGCCAAAGAAGTAGAAATTTTCTGTTTTAAACACAAATTGAAACCTTTAATCAAACCTGGGGCAGGGTAGTCTCTCAGTTAATTCAAAAAGTGTGTGTTAAAGTCGCAAACTCTCATCCTGTAATACAATGAATGACATCAAAAACATTCCTTTGGAATCAAAAGACAGTGATGGTTCCTTATTTCATAGGCAGTCATTATCTCTCAAAAAAAGAAAAGCCCACTGAGTCAAAACCTACAAAGGAGACTTGTGAAAGCTGGGGCATCCTGTTGACTGTAATCTCGAAAACAAGAACAGTCAGGCAAAAATTAGGGATAACAAAAAGAAGAAAAAGAGGTCACTACAAGTCCTCAACAACATGAAAAATGTTGCAAAAAATGACTGCCTTCCAACAAATTCAACTTGTGTGAACCATCACCAAAATGTTATTTCAAACTCTAATAGAGTTCGACACACAATTAACTGAGTTTAGGATTGAAGAACATCACGAAGAGCGGGTGGGTACAAATATACTTTGAGCCTTTATCCTTTGTTTCTTAAAACCGTGAACCAAGCCACGTTACAACCCTTCAAAAGTCCTAATTGAAGCATGGGTTAGTTCGAAAGCATATTGTTACAAAAGGTATCCTGACTCCTGTAAGGCTTTGCTCTAAATCCTGAGTTGAATTTTTCTTATAAAAGTTTTCTGCTAAAAAACGCATTTTTCAAAATTTCAAGACGAGCATAAACTTTGCATTATTTGAATATCATCGTTTGCATATGGCTATTTGTTTGACAGCGAAGAAATTCACATAGTGAATGTTCCGATGAACGAAAGCTCTCTCAGTGAACAAAATCACTTCAAGTGGGATGACACTTCCTTTGCAAAAATCTCATATCAACAAAGGGGACTTGGTATGGCATTTCCCAATTAACCTGGGGAGATCCAGTCAAGATTTCAAGAAATCTCTCAAAGTCCAGTTAACCGGGGGCAGTCCAGTCAAGATTTCAAGAAATCTCTCAAGTGCAGAGTAGCCAGGGGAAAGTCTCTGTCACCGTCACTTGGAGCATTGAACGTCAATCCCAACAAAGGGTTACATACAGTCAAACATTTGATACTAGGGGCAATGACGAATCTCTCCAAAATCCTTCCGAAAAGAAATTCAAGAATCCTCGAGAAGTTCATCACCTCTCTAGCAGACCAGCGGTCATGGGTTTATTTCCCCAACACTTGTCAAGGATTTATTCTCCAAAACAAAATTACATTTCAACAACATTCATAACATATGCAGATTGATCGGCAGGTAAATATTCCTTCATCACCTTTTGGAGTAGCAGTCGTCAAAGATTCCTTCATCACCTTTTGGAGTAGCAGTCGTCAAAGATTCCTTCATCACCTTTTGGAGTAGCAGTCGTCAAAGATTCCTTCATCATCCGGTTGAGTCAAATTTAATCCAAGACCTTCTCTGGTTCAGTAAGATCGACACTAAGATCTCCCTGATTTTTATTCCAGTGGAAGATATTTCGGGTTTTGCTGTTTCAGATAAATCTCTCAACGATTTATTCTGATTCACTTCCATATTTTTCACTATCAGAGACGAAGAATCCAACTCTTTTCTCCATCACCAGTTCGGTATTTATTTTCCCCAGCAAGAGGTTGTCTTGAAAAACATTACCCATCTGTACATCAGGACATCATACAACGCAATCTCATTTATTTTGAGAACTTCATTGTTTGATATATGTCATGCCACTAACATTTACCTTTCCGGAAATATGCAATCAATTTCTCACCAAAATTCGTATCGTGAAGCCTGGACGTTGACCAGATAACGATACAAGACTGTGAAACCTGGATGTTGACCAGATAACAGTTAACCGTTAATAGAATGAAGATTCTCATCCTTAAAACCTCAGAAGATTGGCATACTCCCAAGCTCCTGATACCGTTAACAGAATGAAGATTCTCATCCTTAAAACCTCAGAAGATTGGCATTCTCCCAAGCTCCTGATACCGTTAACAGAATGAAGATTCTCATCCTTAAAACCTCAGAAGATTGGTATACTCCCAAGCTCCTGATACCGTTAACAGAATGAAGATTCTCATCCTTAAAACCTCATAAGATTGGAAGCTCCTGATACCGTTAACAGAATGAAGATTCTCATCCTTAAAACCTCAGAAGATTGGTATACTCCAAAGCTCCTGATACCGTTAACAGAATGAAGATTCTCATCCTTAAAACCTCAGAAGATTGGTATACTCCCAAGCTCCTGATACCGTGAACAGAATGAAGATTCTCATCCTAAAAACCTCAGAAGATTGGCATACTCCCAAGCTCTTGATACCCATAACAGAGTGAAGATTCTCATTCTTAAAACCCCAGCAGATTGGCATACTCCCAACCTCCTGACCCAAACACCTGGATGAAGATTCTCATTCTTGCTTCCCCAGTAGATTGGCATACACCCAAGCTCCTGATATTCCCGACAGAATGAAGATTCTCATTCTCAAAGTGGCATATAACCCGAGCTCCTGATATTCCCGACAGAATGAAGATTCTCATTCTCAAAGTGGCATATAACCCGAGCTCTTGATATACCCGACAAAATGAAGATTCTCATTCTCAAAGTGGCATATAACCCGAGCTCCTGATATACCCGACAAAATGAAGATTCTCATTCTCAAAGTGGCATATAACCCGAGTTCCTGATATTCCCGACAGAATGAAGATTCTCATTCTCAAAGTGGCATATAACCCGAGCTCCTAATATTCCCGACAGAATGAAGATTCTCATTCTCAGAGTGGCATATAACCCGAGTTCCTGATATTCCCGACAGAATGAAGATTCTCATTCTCAAAGTGGCATATAACCCAAGTTCCTGATATTCCCGACAGAATGAAGATTCTCATTCTCCAAGTGGCATACAACCTAAACTCCTGAACTTCTTCCAAACAGGAATAAGCTTTTCTCAAGAGTTCTGAGCTTACTCTCCGACAGGATAGATACTCCCCAATAATACAGCTATTCCCCACAGAGTTTTTACTCCCCAACAAAATCAAGAGTCTCATCCTTGATTCTCCAGTGAAGTTTCCAGAACTTTCTTTACTCTCAGCATAAATTTGTCAGAGTTTTTAATCCCCGGCAGATCGAAGATTCTCGTTCTTGACTTCTCAGCACAAATTCCCTTAGCAGAATGAAGATTCTCATTCTCAATTCCCCACAGAGTTTTCAAATATTCCCCAGCGGAGCTCTCCTCAAACAACAAAACAGGAATCCCCGGCAGAAATATTCTAAGCAAAGCTTGAAGACACACATACTCTTCAACAGCAGTCCAGGATCTAGCGACTCCCTGACATTTGTCAAGGATTTATTTTCGCAGATGAAAATACACTTCAATAAACATGTCACATTTCATACATCTTGACATTGCATACAACTAACATTTTACCTTTTTCAGCAAAAGGTCAACAACAGCCTTTTCAAGTTCCAGATTAACACCTGTAATAAGCCAGGACAACTATCTACTTGACCATCATTAAGCAACCCTACACCGGTTCCTTCTCAATTCCAGATGTAGTTTTACACGGACTCATCATGAAGCAACCCTACACCGGTTCCTTCCATTTCAGATGCAGTTTTACACGGACTCATCATCAGGCAACCCTACACCGGTTCCTTCTCAATTCCAGATGCAGTTTTACACGGACTCATCATGAAGCAACTCTACACAGGTTCCTTTTCAGGAAATTTCAGATGAAGTTTTACACGGACTGATCATTATTCAAATTCAAGGATCATGAAAACAGTTTACGGATGCTCCCAGACACGGATGTTAATCTATCACTTGTTCAGATTCAGATCATGAAAACAGTTTACGGATGCTCTCAGACACAGATGTTAATCTATCGCTTGTTCAGATTCAGCTCATGAAAACAGTTTACGGATGCTCCAAACATGGATGCTAATCTATTTCTTATTCAGACCCCTAACTCAGAGACATTCCAGACATGGATACCTTTCTGATACTCATTCTTTCACCTACAACATACAGTTTAACAAACATTCTTGCATGGCATCTTTAAGCCCATCTCCGACAAGATTCTGTCACGTCTCCAAATGGCATATGTAAGCCCATTCCCTCAACTATGCTTTGACGAGTGCAAATTTGTGGACACTCTAGTGTCCAATCATCTTTTACCTTCGAGTCGCGAACGGCAAACTCACCGATCTAACTCTTCAGGTTCAAGGAGATTGAACAGGGGCAGCTGTTGTACCCCAAAATTTGCCCTCCCATTTTCACAAGAAATCACAACCCTAGGGTTTTCTCAGATTTTCAAGATTGGCTCAGGAATCTATCAGACAAACTTTTCTTTGGCAGCAGATCAAGAATTAGGGTTTCTCTCGCATTTCCCAGAAGAAACTGAATTCTCAGAAATTCAATTAACTGTCACATATTTTCGCATTTTTTCAAGTTTACTGGTTGTTCTCAAGGTCTTGTTTATCTGGGATAAGAGATAGGAACTAAGATGGTCATTTGGAATATTCAGGTTTTGTTTGATCCAGGTTAACCAGATAATGTGCGTATATTAAAATGTTTGTTTGTTAATGGAATGAAATGCTTGCTTGTTTATTGGAATACACAATGCATATTTTGATTGGAATGTTGTTGCAAGGTTACGAGATTGCAGAGTTATTGGATTTCTTAAAGTTTAAGTTATCTGTATTGAAATTATTGGAATGCAGTTTCAGTTATTTTAAATCAGGAATCTTAAATAATAAATGAAGACTTGAAGGAAGAATTGCAAGATATTGGACAGTAGAAGATTTTATTGGATGTTAGATTGCCTCACAAAGATTTTTCAGATGTTGATACAAAAATAATTTATTATTTGAATACTGTAGGTTTTACAACTTGTAGTACTTGGAAAAATAAATTATTACAATAAATGGAAAATCTATCTAAGGAAAAAGTCTAAGTTATTGCTCCATTGCTCCCATGCTCAAAGTCTTCTGCTTCCACTGCTTTGTCATCACCCAAGTTGTGCTCACATGAAAGAAAAAAAAACAAAGAAAAGAGGATTAGTACAGTTAAATAGAATTTTCAAACAAAAAAAAAGAAAAGAAATTTTTTCAACATTAAAGTTTGCCGTCCGGAATCAGAGTGCTATTTTTCATCACGTTTTATTTTTCTCTTTGCAAATCACAAGAAGATTGCTCTTCTTGGTTCACAAAGAGAAAAATAAAAAATGCAAAAAAGAAGAATGCAAACAAAGCAATTTATTCAAATGCAACAAGGCGCCAAAATACTAAACAACACAGCAGGCCAAATTGCAACAAGACCAAACAAAGTCAGTAAACTAAAACATTGCAACAAGGCAAACTGAAACATGATGTACAAACAGCATAAGCAAGCAACCAAACTGCATTACAAAACAAGAGCAAACTGGATGCAAGTAACTAAAATATTGCAACAACATTGTAGTAAGTTACAAAGCAAACTGGATGCAGCATACAAGGCAACCAAGTACAATGTAGAAAGTACAATGCAGAAAGTACAATGCAGAAAGTACAATGCAGCAGGTAAACCAAATGACAAGCAAAAGGCTTGTCATAGCCTATCATCATTTTCCAGCAAAATAGGCAAACTTTTCGGAAAAATAAGAAAAAGCAAAAAAAGTGCTTTGTCATTGAGAGAGAAAGAGAGAAAAGATATCACCTTTTTAGTGAGAGTGTACAGTTTGGCAAAAGGCTGTCACAAGTTACAAAACACAAGCAAAAAGGATATAACTAGATCAAAGAACAAGAAGAAAAGGAGAGAACACTTTGGTCAAAAACTTAAAAAAAACTATAACAATAAAGCAGTTCAAATACACAAGCCTGAAAGGACTCTCCCAAAAAAAACTTGTGAGCAGTTCACACAACTCTCCAACCTGCTATCAAACCAATTCCAGAACAGAAGCAAGCTTACCAAACTGTTAACAGTTTCAAAATCCCAACCTGTTATCAAACCCCAAACCTGCACAATCAACCAAAAAATCCCAAATGGCCTAACAGTTTCAAAATCCCAACCTGCTATCAAGCTAGCCAAAAACCTATAACAGTTAGAAACAGGCCAACTCCAAGCCAAGTCTGAAACTGCAACAAACCTGTTAATAAACAGTCCAACAACTTGTGCAAACATTGCACAAAACCAGAAAACGGCACAACAGTTTCCAAACAAACAAGCCAAACTTGCAGTTCTCAAACAAAGAGCCAGTAACCAAAACTGCATAACAGTTTCCAAACAAACAAGCCAAAATTGTACACCAGTTCACAAACAAAAGAGCCACAAACTAAAATTGTACACCAGTTCACAAACAAACCACAAATTCCAAGCCAACAAGCCTGCCCATTCAATCCATAACAATAAACCAAGTTTCAGAAGCAATAAAACAAGTTTCAAAAGCAACAAACAAAGTTTCAACAAGAAGCAACAAACAAAGTTTGATCAACTATCCTCAACAAAATCTAAACCAACAAATCAGTTTCAGAACTGTTATCATCATCAACAAAAAAAAACAACAATAACAGGGTTTCAGAACTAGCATCATCACCAAGCCATTATCCATAACAGAGTTTCAGAATAAATCATCATCAACAAAAAGCCAACAAAAGCCTACATCTCATCAACAAAAAACCTTTAACTGTGAAACCAAACTACCAAAAACAATAACAGAGTTTCAGAGATCATCATCATCAAGGTTTAATCATCAATCATTGTACAATCAAAATTTCAAGAAAATCATACCAACAAATCAGTTTCAGAGGCGAAATCATCATCAATCATTGTACAAATAAAGTTTCAGAAAGCCAGCAAGTATCATCATTCAAATGCAAGAGAGAGGAAAGAAATAACGAAGTCAGAAGGTATCATCATCATTCAAGGTTCAAGAAAAGAAGAGAAGTCACCAAAGCTAGTGCCTCGCTGTCATCATCTCTTCCCTTCACTCCTCCGGCCACCAAGGAAGCACTGTCACCTCTCTCAAGCCTCGCCATTCTCTTTCATCACAGAGAAAATCCCACAGGTATGATTCTCGAACCCTTTGCTGCACCTCAGGCACATAGTACAATAGATTAAAAACGAAACTGAACAAAGCAAGCAAATCAAACGAAAACTGTTAAAATCAAAATAGAACGAACCATACCGATTTACAACAAAGTCGTGGATCATTATGAGGAGATGAGAGAGGGGGACAGTGTTCCGGCAACCATGAACGGAGAAGAAGATCAGAACGAGCGATAGCGAATGAGAAAGAGGAAGAGAAAACGAAGAAACGACGCCGCTGTAAAGGGGTTCAGAAACCCTAATCAGGAAACCCTAAGCAAAATGTTACAAAACTTAACATTGGGCCTATCTGGCCACCAAGCTTAAGCCCATTGAATTTGCTAGTGCTTCCCCCCCCCTTTTTCATTCTGACCCCTTTGTTCTTCTTTTAGTTTTTTTGTTTTTGGGCCCAACTTTCAAACCCTAAACCCCATTTTTCAGCTTGTTTTAATTTTCTTTCTTTCTTGAATAAACTCATAAAGAAAAACTCAATACCTTTTTTATTTAATTAAAATTAGCTTAGTTAACTTATCTTTTTATTTCTTTTGTTAATAATAACACTAATAATAATTAAAACTTTGATTTTCTTAATTTAGTTTTATTTTCTTCTTTTATTAATTAATCTTGTTTCACTTAATAAAAATACCAAAAAATAATAGAGATTTTGTTTAAATTAAATTTTCTTTCTTTAAAAACTTCTTCCTTTTAAAATTAATAAAATACAAAGAATGTTAATAATATAATATTTAATCTTTCTTTTTTAGAATAGATTTTTATTTATTTTCAAGTAAATACATGCATGTCATAACTTATTGATTTTCTTTATTTCATAATTTGTTATAACTTTGTTTTGAATTGCGACAATTCGATTTGGTTGTAATAACTTGATATTTGGACATTGTTATTCTTGTGAGACTCATCCCCATTTGTAATAATTGTACCCCCATCCCCGGATAATTTTGTAATAACTTAGACTTTCAATTTCCGCAATTTATTGCTTTCAATATACTGTATAGTAATTAAGCGTGTATGGCAAGATTCAAAAATCAATCGCTAGATGACCTAATCCAACAATAAACAACTTGAAATCAATACACAATGCACACTTGCACCCCTAGGGTTTCATCCACTTGTTGCCTTTAAAATGGCCATGTTATGCATGTTGAGTATCTTGGCAAAACAAAAACAAAACAAAAGATCATAGTCCCTCGATGACGCTATCTTGGTTTTATATACAAAATGATCTAGTCCCTCAAAAATTGCTAAAGATACTTAGCACAATTGCTATCATGGTCAATCCGATGACCCGCGCCTGTCCCGTTTAACATCCTAATACAAGGTTGTTTACAAAATGCAATGGTAAAGCAACTCTGTCAAAAGGGTTAAAAATGTGTAGGAAAGACCTTTGAGTAAAATAGGGTAGACAACTCTTAGTTACTTGATCAAATCTTGCAAAACATCCTTGCTATTTTCAAACACACCTCACAACACAATTTCAAAACATTTCCCAAAAACAAACTTTCAAACATTGAAAAATCTTTTCAAAAGACAAACACCTTTGTATATATTCAAACAAGAATCATTACAAAGGTTGCCACAACGATGGCATCTTTTCAAAACATTTTCAAAACCACACACACAAAGCACCATTTCAAACAATTGAAAAGCAAAAGCAAGTGATCTAAACAAGTAACTAAGAGCCCATGGATAACCATGGATGAAAAGGGTGCTTGCACCTTCCCTTTTCATAATCTACTCCTCGAACCCAAGAAAACATCTCAAAGGTCTTTCCTGTGCTTTTTGACCTTTCCTTTGGATAAAATAAAAAGTCAGTAGTGACTCTCCCACCGTATCACAGCGGGCACTTAGCAACTCAAAAGAATACAGCAAAGACGGTATGATAAAGCAAGCATCATAATTTGTTTATGAGATATAATGAACGGAGAAGAGGAACCAGAAATATACCTATCGGAGTTCGTCCGATGCGACTTCGACAACGACTTATGAAACCAAGTATGCTTATTTCCCTTCTTTTATCTGAACTATTCTCCTTCTTCTTCTACCTTTTGTCTGTTACTTCTTAATGTATTCTCTTTTCAGTTTTGCTTTTCTAAGTGTTTTCTCCTGTTGAATTTTCTGTGTATTGTATGTTGTCCTCTCTTTTTTTTTGTATATTTTCTTTGTTGTATTGTTCACCACCCTTTTGTTTAACAACACTTCTTCTTATATAGACCAGATTGGGGCTGTTATAGGGGAAAATGATAAATTTAAACAATTTTAGTACACTGTTTTATTGCTTTTTGTTGCGGTTTTTTGTGTTATTAATTTAGTGCAACAATTGGACTGTTTGTGGACAGGTTAATAGCAGGTTTTGGCAGCATGTGGAGCAGAATTTTGGACTGATATAGGGTTGTTTTTAGACAGTAACAACTGGTTTATTATGCAGGTTTGACAGTTTGGACAGCAAGAATGCAAGTGGATTGATATAGGGTTGTTTTGTAGGCTAAGTGATATTTTTATGTCCCTTTTCTTTCCCTCTCCATCTTTCTATGATACAAAGCAAACTGTTTTTCCTTTTTTGAAAACTCTGAAAGATTTTGCATTTAGGAACATGATGACATAAGGGCCAGGAATCAATTCTAGCTTACATTTGACTGATGTTGTGTTATTTTATTTATGCTGCTTGCATAGCAGCTTGCTGCTGCCCTATTTTGTTTTTGATTTATGCTGCCTCTGCTGCTGTTTGCAGCTCTGCTCTGTGTATGCTTGCTGGTTTGGGTGTTTTGCAGCTTGGTTGCAAATTTTCTTTGTTGTTTTTGTATTATGCTGCATCTGCTGTTTGTAGCCTTGTTTTGTTTGCATTGTTTGCAGTTTGACTTTGTTTTTTGTAATGTTTGCAAACTTCTATTTCACTTTTTTGAACCAAAAGATCAAAGTTTTGTGATTTGCAAAAGTAGGAGATAGACCATGATTAAGAACAAAACCTTTTATTTCTGATTCCAAATGCAAAATCCTAATGATGAGTTAAAACTTGCTTTAATCATCAATTCTTGCTTGAATTTTCACGATGCTTGCTAACTTTTCCTTTCTTGTTTCACGGGCACGAGGCGTGGATGCAAATGAAGATTGGATTGATTACTTGAAGATGAAACAACAGAGACTTGAAGAAACAAAATAAAGGTTCTCTCTTTGTAGACAAAAAAAAACTTGTAGTTTTTTTGTAACAAAATAAAAACTTGTAAATTATTCCATTTGTAATGTAATAAATATGAAACCTTGAATAAATTTGGTGTAATGAAGTTTATTGTTCAAGACTTGAATTTATTTAAACTTTGCAAATTTTCAATTGGATGTTTAGGATTAAAACATCTTGGTTTGGTAACTTGGATTTCAAGCAATCACAAAATGACCAAGTAACCAATGTGCCTTGTACTCCAATCAAACTTCTAGACAAAATAAATGTTTAAAAATTAAATTCTAACTTGGTTAACTCAATCCCAAAGCCATGGTCATCTAAATGACAGTCTTAATTTTTGCCTCTTGTCTACACCAAATTTGCATTCAAAATGAAACTCGCACGCCATGCTTGATAAAAATGGAACTTCATTGTCAAACAATCATGCTTTGAGAACCATCATCAACCTTTACAAATTTCAAGTTCAATGATGATTAAGAACAATTTGAAATCAAACAAATGACTTGCGATGATTCGATAACTTTCAAAGTCTTCCAAACGTAATTTTCTTTCGATCTTTGAAGATAAACTCGTGAGCGACATCACTTATGACCATGCGCAGAAATAATCGTCTCAAGATATTGTAAATTAAGGAAATCATAATTCTTAGAAATCAGACGACAACTACTTAAAATTAGGTCAAAGTTCATGACACGACTTCTAACGTGTTCAAATTTTGATGACCTTCTACATGTAATCGGCTCTTGATTTGTGAAGAGAAAATGGAGATGACATCAAGGAGAATCGTACACAAAAGGAACTGCTCTAAAATATCGAATAATGAAGAAATTACAATCGCTTGAACTCGGTCTCGCAAAAGGTCATTTTTTGGGTTAATGGAGTTATTTTCAGTCGTCTGAACCATTGATTGAGCAAACTTGTAACGCGAGGTTCGAAACTCGGCATGAAAATCCTTGAGGAGACATGAAGATATATAAAGACCATTTGAAACCTTGAAGAATCAGTTTTCTTTGAGAAATGCCAAACCCTAATCGTTGACTTACTGTCTAGGAAGAGAATCTGTCTGATCAAACTTCTGAGCCAAATTGAGTATTTGAGAAGACCTAGGATAGTATCTTGAATAAAAATGAGAGGGAAAATTTTGGGGTACAACAGCTGCCCCTGTTCAATCTTCTTAAACTTGAAAAGTGAGATCGGCATGTTTGTCGTTCGTAGCTTGAAAGTGAAAGATGATTGAACACTAGAGTGCCCAAATATTTGCACTCGATGATGTGGTGGTTGATTGCATAGGGAATGGACACAAAAGATGCCATTTGGAGAGATAACAAAAAGTTATTGGAAATGGGCTTAAAGATGCCATTCGAAGGTGGTCGGCGACAGAAGACAGACCAAGTCTAAGCTTGACTTCAATTGAGGGAATATGAAATCAAATGTATCTGGTCCGGTCCAGGTCTTATAGGGTTGTAAACTGTTGTCTGGAGATAAGGGAGAAGGAACTTGGGTAGTAGGGCTACTCTTAAGGGAAAGCCTGGATCCGAATGAGTATTAGGATGGCATCTGTATCTAGAGCGTATCTGAACTGTATCTAAAAGCTGAATCTGAATGAGTACCAGAATGGCATTCGTATCTGGAGCTTATCTGAACTGTATCAAAAGTTGAATCTGAATGATTATCAGGATGGCATCCGTGTCTGGAGCGTATCTGAATTGTATCTAGAAGCTAAATCTGAATGAGTATTAGGATGGCATCCGTGTCAGGAGCGTATCTGAATTGTGTCTGAAAGTTGAATCTGAATGAGTATCAGAATGGCATCCGTGTCAGGAGTGTATTTGAACTGTATCTAAAAGTTGAATCTGAATGAGTATCAGAGTGGCGTCTATGTTAGGAGCGTATCTGACCTGTATCTGAAAGCTGAATCTGAATGAGTATCGAATGGCGTCCGTGTTAGGAGCGTGTCTGAACTGTATCTGAAAGCTTAATCTGAATGAGGATTAGAATGGCGTCCATGTTAGGAGCGTATCTGAACTGTATCTGAAAGTTAAATCTGAATGAGTATCAGAATGGCGTCCGTGTCAAGAGCGTATCTGAGTTGTATCTGAAAGCTGAATCTGAATGAGTATCAGAGTGGCGTCCCTGTCAGAAGCGTATCTGAGCTGTATCTAAAATTTGAATCTGAATGAGTATCAGAATGGCGTCCGTGTTAGGAGCGTATCTGAACTGTATCTGAAAGTTGAATCTGAATGAGTATCAGAATGGCGTCCGTGTTAGGAGCGTATCTGAACTGTATCTGAAAGCTGAATCTGAATGAGTATCAGAATGGCGTCCATGTCAGGAGCTTATCTGAGCGGTATCTGAAAGTTGAATCTGAATGAGTATTAGAATGCCGTCTGTGTTAGGAGCATATCTGAACTGTATATGAAAGTTGAATCTGAATGAGTATCAAAATGGCGTATGTGTTAGGAGCGTATCTGAACTGTATCTAAAAGCTGAATCTGAATGAGTATCAGAATGGCGTCTGTGTTAGGAGCGTATCTGAACTGTATATGACAGCTTAGCTGGTCATATAGCCAATTTTCTTTGGCCTATTTCAAGTACTATCCTCTGATTTAGTTGATGATAGTCATTGATTAACCTTATCCTAAAAAAGGTAAAACTTTTAGTTGTATGCAATGTCATGATGTATGAGATGCATGGTACAATGAGATTGTGATATATGCATTCATGTCATCGATGTCTATGATATATGGACGCGATTTATGCGTATGTGACCCATTCTGCTGAAATGCTGTTGGATTAGGGAAAATAAATCCCTGACTGCTGCTGAGGATGTAGAGTGTAAGTTTTCATGTTTGTGAAGTTGAAGTGTTGATGAGTTTCCTCTTAGAGAAATAAACTCTGTTGTAAGGGAAATTCCGTGTATTGCTTGTGAAATCCTGTTGGGGAATCCCGAGAGATTTGGCGACTTCTACCGGGGAGTGATAACTGGAAGTTTTATTCCGTTGGGGATTAGACTTCATACTGCGGGGGTTTTATGAAAATAGCTTAGAGAGATTTACCTATTTCTTAAAGCCATTAGCGATTGTCTTTTTATTTTGTTTATTTGTAAACGGCAACTACGTTCAAATGCATATGTTCAAAAATAAATCATTGGACATTTTTGCAAAGAAAACACAAGAGTAAAAAAACAGATAGTTTTGTACTTTCAAAGAGATATCTTTGTATTGACTTTGAGTAAATATTTTTGTACAATGAAACAAACATTCTAGTAAGAGAATGTCGTCGTAAAAATGAAATTTGATACAAAGAAGAAAAAAGCTATGTGCAATAATCCCATGGGGTTCCCATTCCGCTATAGCCTTCGTGTCTCTGAGCATCTTGTCTATTTGTTGCCTTGTCCGGAGCTGATTGGATTGGTCAGAACCGTCGAGCTTGCAGGTTATCCATAAGGTGATCCAACGAGACATAGTCATACGCTTTAATTCCCTAACTTTTTCCTGGACCACCCTTTCGGGTTTTCAGTCCACCGGGATACCCTTTTTGCCCAAGTCGCCCTTTCGAGTTTTCAACTTGCCGGGGGTATATATTTTTTTGTTTTATCCCTAACCTTTGCCCGAACCTTTTTGGTTCGTTGGGATGCCCTTGTTTTTCCTAGGTGTGTAAACCTAGCGGGTCTCTTTATGCGTAGTATCTTTTGACTATGTCCGTGCTCACAGGGTGCGGCAGGTCGTTGCCATCCATGGCGGTTAAGATCATTGCCCCACCAGAGAATATGCTTTTGATTACAAATGGTCCTTCATATGTAGGAGTCTATTTGCCCATGGGATCACCTTGCGGCAGTATGATGCGCTTGATTACCAGATCCCCAACTTGATACACTTGTCGTCTAACCTTTTTGTTGAAAGCCTTGATCATCCGTTTTCGATACATTTGACCATAACAGACATCAGTAAACCTTTTCTCATCAATCAAGTTTAGTTGATCAAGTCGAGTCTGGATCCAATCTTCTTCGTTCAGCTTTGCATCCTTCATAATTCTCAGAGAGGGGATCTGAACCTCAATAGGTAAGACAGCCTCCATGTCGTACACCAGAGAGTAGGGTGTTGCCCCGGTTGATGTGCGTTCCATGGTACGATACCCGTGGAGAGAGAATGGTATCATTTCATGCCAGTATTTGTATGTGACTGTCATTTTCTGTATGATCTTTTTGATATTCTTATTTGCGGCTTCGACAACACCATTCATCTTTGGTCGGTAAGGGGAAGAATTGTGATACTGGATCTTGAATTGCTCGCACAGGGAAGTGATCATAGTAATGTTTAGATTCGTGCCATTGTCTGTGATGATTCTCTCCGGGATACCGTATCGACATATGAGATTCTGTTTAATGAACCGGGCAACAACATTCTTGATAACAAAAGCGAAAGAAGCTGCCTCAACCCATTTTGTAAAATAATCGATGGCCACTAAGATGAAGCGGTGTCCATTAGAGGCCGTTGGTTTAATTTCCCCAATCATATCGATGCCCCACATAGCAAAGGGCCAAGGAGCCGTCAAGACATTCAGAGGAACCGGAGGTACGTGCACCTTGTCAGCATAGATCTGACACTTGTGGCATGTTCGAGAGTGTTGATAGCAATCTGCTTCCATGGTAGACCAGTAATAGCATACCCGTAGGATCTTCTTTTCCATCGTATGCCCACTGGAATGGGTGCCAAAAGTGCCCTCATGTAGATCAACCATGATCTTTTCCGCTTCAACCTTGTCTACGCACCGAAGTAACACAGAGTCATGGTTGCATTTGTAGAGAATGTCGTTACTAAGGAAGAACTTAGCAGAGAATCTTCTTAAGAACTTCTTATCATTGACTGAAGCTCCTTCTGGATATTCCTAAGCCTCGAGATACCTCTTGACTTCGTGAAACCAAGGCCGGTCCACTACTTCTTCAGTATTAATCTCGTGACAGTGAGTTGGTTCATCCATTCGCTTAATGGTGATCTGGGGAGCCTCGTTATCCCATTTAAGTTTAAACATGGATGACATTGTGGCTAGTGTGTCTGCTAGCTGATTTTCTTCTCGCGGGAAGTGCTCAAAGGTAATCTCCTCAAAATGTGGGATCAATGTCAACACATGTTCTTTGTATGGGATAAGATTGGGGTGTTTGGTGTCCCATTCCCCTTTGATCTGGCTGATGGCCAAAGCTGAATCTCCGAATACATTTAAGGATCTGATGCCCAAGTTTATGGTAGCTTTAAGACCAAAAATGCACGCTTCGTATTCCGCCATGTTATTTGTACAATTGAAGCAGAGTCTTGCAGTAAAGGGAGTATGACACCCTTTAGGAGATATGAGTATATCACCAATACCATTGTTGAGTGCGTTGGATGCCCCATCAAAGACCAGGGTCCATCGGGATCCTTGTTTAGGTCTGTCATATAGCCTGAGTTCTTCACAGTTGTTTACCGTCATGATGTCTTAATCTGGGAATTCGAACTTCATGGACTGGTAATCTTCTAAAGCTTGGTGAGCAAGGTGATCAGCTAGTACACTACCCTTTATTGCTTTCTAGGTAGTATATTGTATGTCATATTCCGTCAGGATAATTTTCCATCTCGCTATTCTCCCAGAGAGAGCAGGCTTCTCGAAGATGTATTTTATAAGATCCATTTTAGATATCAACAAGGTAGTGTGGGTCAGCATATACTGTCTTAGCCGGCGAGCAGCCCATGCCAGAGCGCAACAAGTTTTCTCGAGCAGTGAATATCTTGTTTCACTATCGGTAAACTTTTTGCTCAGGTAATAAATAGCGTGCTCTTTTCGGCCAGACTCTTCGTGCTTCCTCAGCACGCACCCCGTTGAATTTTTCAAAACAGTCAGATACATGATTAATGGTCTTCCCTCTACTGGTGGCATTAAAACAGGAGGCTCTTGCAGGTACTCTTTGATCTTGTCAAAAGCAGTTTGGCACTCATCATTCCATTTGACTACTTGATCTTTCTTCAACAATTTAAAGATTGGTTTACAAGTAGCTGTCAGGTGAGAAATGAATCTGGCAATGTAGTTTAATCGTCCTAAGAATCCTCTGACTTCCTTCTCAGTACAAGGGGTAGGCATCTCTTGTATCGCTTTAACCTTGGCAGGATCCACCTTGATACCTTTGTTTCTGACGACAAAGCCTATGAGTTTACCTGACCTTACCCCAAACGTGCATTTGTTTGGATTCAACCTTAGTTTGTATTTCTTCAGCCTCTCAAACAGTTTTTGTAAATGATTGAGATGCTCTTATTCTGTTTGAGATCTGGCTATCATATCGTCTATGTAGACTTCTATTTCGTGATGTATCATGTCGTGAAATAGAGCTACCATGGCACGCTGATAGGTTGCCCCAACATTCTTCAGTTTGAATGGCATAACCTTATAGCATAATGTGCCCCACTGTGTGACAAAGGTTGTCTTCTCCATGTCCTCAGGCACCATTTTGATTTGGTTGTAGCCTGAGAAACCGTCTATGAAGGAAAACACTTTGTGTTGCGTCGTATTGTCAACTAGAATATCAATGTGGGGAAGTGGGAAATCATCTTCAGGGCTTGCCCTATTAAAATATATATAGTCTACGCACATTCGCACCTTGCCGTCTTTTTTGGGCACGGGAACAACATTGGCCACCCATTGTGGATAGGAGGTGATGGCCAAGAATCCAGTGTTAAATTGCTTCATGACTTCTGCCTTAATCTTCTCCGACATATCTGGTCGCATACGACAGACCTTTTGTTTTACTGGTGGACAATCTTCTCTTGTAGGTAGACAATGTACCACAATGTCTACATCAAGTTTTGGCATGTCTTTATACGACCAGGAAAAGACTTCAACATATTCGTGTAACAACTGAATCAAATGCTCATTGACACTGGGTTCCAGATTAGCACCCACCTTGACTTCTCTTTTGTCTTCTTCGGTATCTAAGTTGATCATATCCACGGGTTCCTCATGGGGATGAATGGTCCTTTCTTCTTGTTGTAGTAACCTGGCGAGTTCCCCTGGTATTTCACAATCTTCCTCACCTTTGTATTCAGCTTGGTAGATTAGATTTTCAGAATCACAGAAAGCCATAGCAGAACCGTTACCCATGGAATCCCGAATGGATGTAGACTGTGGGATAAAAGTGATCGGGACAAAATCTCTAGCCTCCCAGTTGCTGAGACCTCCACTGACAGTTGGGAAAATCCAATCCTCCAGGTTGTAGCTGTCTTCATCATCTTCCACCGTATTGACTTCGCAGTTGTTGATCTTCAAGGGTGGTCCTGCGGCACGAGCGCGGCGCACAGCCTTCTGGGCACCTTCTTCTATCACTTCCTTGGCATCCTTCAAAGATGACATCCTGAGTGGAGGCCTGGTAATCTTGGGAACTTGAGACACAACCTTGGTCACTGCCACATCTTGCAGGACTTCTTCGAAGTGTTGGAATGGAGTTTCAATAAATTCACCATCTAATTCCACATATCTGAAGGAATTGAGATGGTTGATCACATACTCTTCTTCTCCATGAACGGTGGTAATCTTCCCTTGAATCATATATTTCAGCATTTGGTGCAACGTAGAAGTAACAGCACCAGCATTGTGAATCCACTGACAGCCTAGCAAGCAGGAATATGAGGGGCGAATATCCATTACATAAAAATTTGAATCAAATGTTTGGATTCCAACTTTTATGGGGATGTCTAATTCCCCATGCACCATCCTTTTTAAGCCGTCAAAGGACCTCACCATTATATTGCTTGGTTTCAATGTCAATCCTTCACAGTCAAGCCTATCAAGAGCCTTTTTAGGCAACATATTCAGGGATGAACCGGTGTCAAACAACACATGAGCCAACGTCGTGCCCCTATATTCAACTGAGACATTCAAAGCCTCATTATGCTTCCTCCCTCTTGGCATTAAATCAGTATCCGAAAAACCTAAACCATTATCTACAGTCAAGCTAGCTATGCAGCCTTGGAACTGATCGACAGATGTTTCTTGGGGTACATGGGCAGTTTTAAGGAACTTTACCAAGGCTTTTGCATGAGCCTCGGGACATAATAGTAGAGCCAGCACGGAAATTTTTGATGGATTTTTCCCCAGTTGCTCGACTACATTGTAGTTGCTTCTTTTTATGATCTTTAGGATTTCCTCCATCTCTTTCCGGGAGGTCTCAAGGATAGCCACCGATTTGGCCTTCGTCCGGACAGTCTCAATCAGAATACCTTTACCTTGAGTCTCGGCTGACTCGACAGTGGGAATGTCAGTAGGGGTGATAACAGGGACGGTAACAGCTTTGTCATTAAGAGTATTTTCAGAGATGATTGTAGGACTGGGAACGACCTTTGAAGGAGAAACAACAACAGGAATGATTACGGGTCCAGAAACAGCCTTTGGAGGAGCAATTTCTGGAGAGAAAACCCTACCACTTTGGGTTATCTTACTAGTCCCAGCAATATTACTAACATCAGGGTCAACTTTCTCAGAACTTGAATCTTCAGCAGCTTGCCAATCTTGCTTAATACCGCAGTAGTAGACATCACCTCCATAATTCCATGGTACGGTTTTGTCTGACGAATACGGGATTGGTCCAAGCATTGTAATTATCAAAGGAGCTACTTTTGGAACTGATGTAATTCTAACGGGTCTTTTAGTGGAGACCCTGGAAGAATTGGCGGATATGGTAACGATGGAAACATCATTATAAGAAACAGTTGGAATAGAAGTCTTCTCGAATAAAATTTCCTTATTTTCTATTAAGCACAGAACGCCTGTTTTCAACGAAGGACAGTCGGTTGGTGAGGCGAACAAAAATGACAGCTTTCATCACATCCTGGGAAAACATCGACATTCAACAAGTTATTTTTTATAGTCAGGAGTGGGGTCATAAGTTCATCAACTGAAGTAACAAACATATATTCCTCAATGGCGTTGGTATTATGGCCGTGTTTGGGCATAGGGGCAGAAATGACATTGGGCTTTTCTGGCGCATCGAATTCAATTTCTTTGGCTTCTAGGAGATCTTATACCTTGTTCTTCAGAGCCCAACAATTGTTAGTTTCATGGTCAGGACTCTCAAAGTGGTATGCGCAACGGGCATTGGGATGATAGTAAGGAGAGGTTGTGTTAGGGTTCTTTGGAGCTTCTTTCAAGGTCACTAGATTGGATCTTAACAGATGCAGTAATACCTAAGATAGTGTCATGTTAATTTGGGTGAATTGTCTGACTGGTCTTTCCATTCTTGATTGGCTATTTCTTTGTTGATCAAGCACAGGTTTAGGAATCATCACAACCCCCACCATTGGACGGCGTTCGGCCCTATCTTGATTTCTCCAAGGATATACAGCAACCATTTCCTTCTTTTCGATGAATGGTTTCCTTACAGCAGCAGAGGATGCATCTCTTTGAATCTTTCCACTCTTTATCCCGACTTCCACCCTTTCTCCAGTCAATATCAGTTCGGTAAAACCTGCCGATGAACTCCTAATTAAGTGATTGAAGAAGGGGCCAGACAAGGTGCCCAAAAACATGTCTACCAATTCTCTTTCAGATAGAGGAGGTTGAATTCTTCCAGCTAAATACCTCCACTTTTGTGCATAGTCCTTAAAGCCTTCACTTGAAACCATAGCCATACTCTGGAGTTGAGTACGGGTGGGTGCAAGATCAGTGTTGTATTGGTATTGTTTGTAAAAGGTTGCAACAAGATCTTCCTAATTATGAACGTTGGCTCTTTCTAGCTGGTAAAACCAATCAAGTTGAGTTCCAGACAGACTGTCTTGGAAGAAGTGTACCCATAAATCCTTGTCAGCGGTATGAGGCTGGATTTTCCTTACGTAGGACCGGAGATGCATTTTGGGACATGAAACTCCATCATATTTGGCGAATACCGGTGCTTTGAATTTTGGAGAGATGACAATCCCCGATACTAACCCCAACTCCTCAAAGTCCAATCCGGGAACTTTTGGGTTTCGATCGCACTTAACCGTTCTTCAAGATACTTATACTTATCGTCGACTGGAGGATATTATTCTTCAGTATAATCCTCTTCTCCCTCTTCCTCTTCTGACTCTGGCTGGACAACTGTTTCTTTGCCTTTCCCAACTTGATTGTCTTTCTCACCAGATGACGTTGCAAAGTCTAAGGTCCTTCTTGTCTTCCCTTGGAATCTTCTTCCCATGTTTATAACTCCGGTTATCTTCTTTGTTTTCTTCTTTTTCTTTTCAACCAGTAAGTTCTTCAACTATTCTTGTCCTATGGATAGAGTTAAGAACATCTGTTGAAACTGAGCGTTTTATGCTTGGAGGTCCTTCACCATTTGCTCAAGATCCATCTTACTGAAATAAACAGTAGAAAGATGAGGAGACTTGTCGCAAGAAACCTGCTTATGTTATGATGAATGGTAAATGTGTATGCAATGATTTCAAGGAACTTAGAGATTCAAATTCGTTTTAGACAAAAAGGAAACACACGTTATATTAAAATATTAAAGCTTGAGTACATCAATGCCTCTTTGGGCTTACACATAAATACAACAAAAAAAAACTCTAAGATAAAAGGTTGTGCGCATCCTCTTTGGTGCGATGTAGGCATTCAGGGTCCGCTCCTCATGAAGTTGCTTAGTGATTTCCAAAACCGTCTTCTCGCTAGCGTATAATTGGGCCTCAAAAGTGTCTCGTTATCCCTTGAGTTGTATCCAATCTCTTTGTAAGTCTTCAAGAGAGGTGGACATGTCAGGATGCAGGATAGTGTAGGGAACATCTCCCTCCATGATAGGCTCAATTATTACTGGGAGAACAGAGGGATAAGGCATCATAAAACTCTGAGCACGAGTTCATACCCATTTGTTCAGCATCCTCCATGCTCAGATAAATCTCTGGAATCTCTGGAAGGGGTAAGGCTCAAGAGGGATGGAATTCTTGTGCCCCAAAGTCTTGTTATCTACTTTGTTCAGCATCCTCCATGCTCAGATAAATCTCTGGCGAATACCTTGATCGTTCTTCTCGTAGTCAAATACCAAACCTTGAATGAGCATCTCATGTGGGCCACCCCTTCGGGCATAACTAAACTGTCTTAGAGCCAAACAGGGGTTATAGGTGATACCTCCCCTAATGCCAAGTAATGGGACATTAGGGAACTCTCCACAACGGTCAACGATGATAACATTCTCCATAGATCGAAAACACCAATGGATGTTTGAATTCTTGAGCGTCATCAACCTTTATGACCACCTCGAACCTTGCTCGTTCCTTAATACAGATTAAGGAAGATGTGAAATAAACCATCTTTCCAAGAGAGGAGTGGAACACATAAGGATACCTCTTTTCCTCATAGTGCGAGTGTGAAAAGAATGTAGGATGTCCCCTAGCAAAGTAGGCACCGGGTTGCAAGATATGAAGATTTTGACGGTGTTCACATCTATGAGTTGGTCAGGATTTGGAAACAAAACCATCCCATAGATGAGGAGAACCACAATTTCCTCAAAGGCTTGCAAATCCAAAAGTTCCAACAGTTTTGGGCTTTCTCGAACAAGAACTTTGCTAATAAACCTTTGACGCCACTCCTTGTTTCTTAATGAGTTGTGACATTAGATGGTAGTAAGTGTAGGGCTTGAGCAATCTCTTCTGGTTTTGGATCTCTTTCCATACCTTTTAAAGGTAGTTGATTGAGAATGGGAATCCTCAAGAGTCGGGAGAATTCTTCCAAAGTAGGCATAAGTTGATAATCGGGAAACGTGAAGCAATGGTGTAAAGGATCAAAGAACTGAAAGAGCACCTTCACCATATATTCATCTGTTTTGGAGGTGCCCATGTTTAGTATGCCGACATGTCTCTCGGTGAATGGAGAGTTTTCATAAATCCTTGAAGCTAGCTCTTTAAGTTGAGGGGGAATCCTTACAAGGTTGACTTGAATAGTTTTCCTGCAAAGAGGATCCATGTCCTACAAAACAGCAACAAAGATAAATCCTAAAACTCCTTGAAATGGTTAGTGAGTATGAGCATGATGTTATGATGTTCATGATGTTATGTACAAGTAAAATATATACAAACAAAGCAAATAAGTCCTTAGGTTTAGGCTTGTATGGAGTCTCATAGGTAAGTACCCTCTTGAAAATTAGTCGGCTCAAACCTGTCCTAGTAATAGTAACCGGGTTCTAAAGAGCTCAATATCATTGGTTTGTTTCCTTGGGCATTGTTTCAGCGCAAGCCTCTTTAATGGCGACCAAAATATCCCAAAAAACCAAACCTCAATGAGTGTAGTGTCGAGTATCTACCAACTTTGGACTGCACCAAATCCGGTCATCTCACTACATCCTAATGGCCAAGTTGGTAAAGTAAAGGTAAAAGTTCATTAGTGCTTCATGACATCACTCAGCGGCCCCGTATTCTCCTTGACTACTCAAGGGCTACCGGTACCCACAAATATGTCGCACTAATGTAGTTATTTCTTAGACCGTGTCAGTATACCCCGCACAGTTTCCATAATGTATTGCTACTTACCTATAAGGTATCCCAAATCTGGGTAGAGGATTCAAACCTAAACAAAGAACCATAATGTAAAGCATACAAGTCAAACAATGAAAGCAAGTAAATTTGATCTAAACGCTAAGGTAACCCAACTTTTAAAATTATTCCCCAACAGAGTCGCTAGTTCTGTGATACGGTGGGAGAACTGACTTGGGTCATTTGTGTTTGATCCCAATTGTGCGGTTAGCAAGAGTCGCCGCCAACTTTTATTTTATCCAAAAGGAAAGTTAAAAAAGCACAGGAAAGACCTTTCGAGATTGTTTCTTGAGTTCGGGGGGTAGACTATGAAAAGGGAAGGTATTAGCACCCTTTTCATCCATGGTTTTCCATGGGATCTTAGTTTCTAGCTAGATCACTTGCTTTTGTTTGAATGTGCTTGTGGTGTGTTTTTGAAAGTATTTTGAAAATGTCTTTGCAATGGTTCTCGTCTCTATAAGAACGCATACAAAGTGTTGTTTCGAAAAAATAGTTCAAATAGGTGTTTGTGTATTGTGTTTTTTGAAGGTGATTTTGAAAAGATATCTTTGTAATGGTTTTCGTCTCTATAAGATCGTATAAAAAAAGTTTTTGTCTTTTGAAAAAGGTTTTAATGTGAAAGTATTGGTGTAAAATGTTTGGTTGTGATCAAGCGAGCAATTAAGAGTGAATCTATCTACTCGAAAGGTCTTAAATGTTCTTTTCTTACTCCTTTAGATGTTGCTATCTTACCATTTATTTGGTAAGAAGCCCATCGTTGGATGTGAAGGGACAGGCGTGGGACGTTTGTATAGTCATAGAAGGCAACTTGTGATACGCTTTAGCAATTTTTGTAAGGGACTAGATCGTTTTATCGAAGGAAACATCAAGGGACATCAAGGGACTACGATCTTTTCTATCGAAGGGTCTTTGCTAAAGCGTCCCATATTCGAGGGACATGACTGTATTTCCGAGGCGACGGGCGAGGTTACCCTAGGGGTGCGCGTGTGAAAAGTGTGTTTGGTTCAAGTTATTTTGTTAATTGATTAGGTTATTGTTGTACCCCAAAATTTGCCCTCTCATTTCACAAAGGATCACCCTGGATCCTCAAGTTTGCTTCCATCCAATTCCAAGCCTTGAATTATCAATTTTCAAAGAAAATCACTCACAAGGGCAAAATGGTCATTTGCATACTAAGAAGTCCAACTTTGACTTTTGATCAAAATCAAATCTCAAAAATCATATTTGATCAAGACATGTTGGAATATGAAATTTGTTTCATCAAGGAATCCAAAAGTCAAATTTTACTTTGGAGAAGTCAAATTCTAAGTACTTAGAAATTTTTCTAAGTGTTTAAGAATTTTGACAATTTCAGAACTTCTGACTAGATTATCACCATAACACTCAGCAAATTCTTGACACTCTCAAGGCAAAGTTTGGTCAGAACTTCTGGGCAAGTTTTCACAAAAAAGCTTCAGTCAAAGGTTGCAAACATGGTTCAGAACATGATGCTTCAATCAGAATATATGGAAGTGATGTTCTCCGGTTCAGAACATGACGCTTTAATCAGAACATGTGGAAGCAATGTTCTCTTTCACAACATGCTGGAACCAGAAGATACAAAGATAAGAGGTTGGATGCTACGCTGAAGCGGAACTTCTGATCCAGAGCTAAGCCTTGGTGTAGAATCTCACGTTGCAGGATTTCTGGTTGTGATAAGTCTCATCATCATTTAATGCTCACAACCACTTTCTGAGTCTTTATCCAAAGGATTTTCACCACGTGTACCTCTATTGTCTTGGGATAGCAACTTTGGTACTAAGCCCATACTTTGCTTTTTACTTTTCCTTAATTCCTGCTGACAACCACCATGCTTGCTTCAAGAACAAGGCAGTGCTTCAGCATATGAAGGTTATATTCAAACGCTTTGGTCAAAACATGATCAAATCCCAAAACCTTGTTTATACAACCTACTGCAGACCTATAACCAACAGCTAGTTCATCCTACGCCTGCATCCCATAATTGCACCAAACTAGCATACGAAAATAGTGATGAAAAAGCAAGGGAGCAGGATGCCAAAAAAGGTTTAAATCCCATTTGTTTTTCCCCCCAAAATCACAACAAATTCACCTATAAATACCTTGCTCCATCACACGTTCAAGGGGCTGGCTTTTGGAGACGGAGATTGGCCAAAAAAAGAAAAGGAAGTTGTGAAACCTTCATGAAAAATCTAGATTTCTCATACACAAAAACAAACCTTTGTTCTTCCTTTTGAACCAAAGAACTTGGCATTTTCTCTTCCGTTACTCTTGTTGATTCCAGAACATCCAAAGGCATCCACTCAAAGCTCCAAGCCCACGCTCCAGATTCAAGGTAAGTTTTTCTGACCTTTGCATTTTTTATTCAGAACATCATTAAACATGTAAATACCATAGTATTAATGTTATTTATATCATTGCATAAATATAAAACCTGTGGATCAAAACTTCTTGATTAGGGCTAGATTCAGATTTAGGATTAGAACTTCTATAAGTTGTTGAGCTATTATCCTTCTGATTTGTTGTTTATTAAGAACTAGATAAATTGCTGATGTGCTGATTAAGAGTTGAAATATGGCATAGAACTTCTGATTTTCATACGCTTATAACATGCTGAACTGCTGATTGTTCACTCACTATTTTAACACACAGAACTTCTAGGATTTTCTCACTGTTTAAGCATGCAGAACTTCTGAGTTCTCTTCACTATTTTAACACACAGAAATTCTATGATTTTTCTCACTGTTGACACACACTGAACTTCTGATGTTCACTCACTGTTCTAACACAACACAAAACTTCTGAGTTCTCCTTACATGTCAAATACACTGAACTTCTGATTTTCATGCACAGATAACATGCTGAACTGCTGATTGTTCGTTCACTGTCTTAGCACCATACAGAACTTCTGAGTTCTTCCTACTGTTTTGACACGCACAGAGCTTCTAAGGTTTTCTCACTGTTCTAACATTAAGAAGTTCAGCACATAGCAATCCAGAACTTCTGTGTTTTTCCTCTAACATGTCTTGCAGGACCTCAGAGTTTACCAACTCAGAACTTCTGATACCCACTGACGTCTCCTGCTGAGTCACGCGCCTATGCTTCAGAACATCTGATCCTTGTTGTTTTTCCTGCAGCAGCACGCTGTTTTCTATCTTTCATTATTTTGCTTTTCATCATTTTTAATATTAACTCTTTTTTTGTTAACATAAAAAACATAAAAATATTTTCCTTTTAATTTATTTCCTTAAGACAAAAAAACATTTTCTAAACAAGTCTATTTCCTTCTTATATTGTACATTTCAATATGGTTGTAATAGTAACTTAGGACTTATTTTTACTTGCAATCCCCATTCATAAATATGTACCCCCATCCCCTAAATATTGTAATAGCGTAGGACTTTACATTTCTATAATTTATCGCTTTTGAATATATTGCTAGTAAATAGGATGTATGGCAAGATAAAATCAACAAATAAATGATTTTCAAATACAAGACAAAATGCATGCAATCAAACACACTTGCACACATGTACCCTTAGGGTAATCTCACTTTGTTTCCTATCGGATAAATAGTCATGTCCCTCGAACATGGACGTTTTAGCAAAGACCCTCGATAAAAGATCGTAGTCCCTCGATGACCCTTGATGTTGCCTTCGGTAAACGATATAGTCCCTAAAACGACATTGCTAAAACGTCCCATGGGTTTCCTTCTATGACTATACAAACGTCCCATACCCGTCCCTTCACATCCAATGATGGGGCTTCTTACCAAATCAATTGTAAGATAGCAACATCTAAAGGAGGAGGAAAAGCACATTTAAGACCTTTTGAGTAGGTAGGTTCGCTCTCAGTTACTCGCTTGCTCACAACAAAAACATTTTATACACTCACAAACACCTCTTTGAACTATTTTTAAAATAAGACACTTTGTATGTGTTCTTATAAAAACAAGAATCATTACAAAGTTACATTTTCAAAATACTTTAAAAAACCACATCACAAAGCACACATTCAAACAAAAGCAAGTGATCTAGCAAGTAACTAAGAGCCCATGGAAAACCATGGATGAAAAGGGTGTTAAAACCTTCCCTTTTCATAATCTACCCCCCAAACTCAAGAAAACATCTCTAAAGGTCTTTCCTGTGCTTTTTCACCTTTCCTTATTGGATAAAAGAAAAGTCGGTGGCAACTCTTGCTAAACCGCAACATTTGAGAATACAAACGCAAAACATCTCAAGTCAGTTCTCCAACCGTATCACAAAACTGGCGACTCTGGTGGGGATAGTTGAAAGTGGGGTTACCTTAGGGTTAGATCACATTAAATTTCCTTCATTTGTTTGAATTTATTGCTTTACATTATTGGGTCCTTGTTTTGGTTTGTTTTGATCCTCTACTCGGATCTGGGGCACCTTTTTAGGTAAGTAGCAGTAGATTGTGGAAACTGTACGGCGTAGACCGATATGGTTGAAACAATGGCTACGTTAGTGTGATGCATTTATGGGTACCGGTATCCCTCGTGGTGAATCAAGGAGAATATGGGGCCGCTGAGTGGCATCGTGAAGCACTAATTGACTTTAGAACCCTAATTGAACAACTTGGCCATTAGGACGTAGTGAGATAACCGGCTTCGGTGTAGAGCTGAAAATTGGTTGATACTCGATGCTACACTCATTGAGACCGGACTTTTGGGATATCTCGGCCGCAAGAAAAGATTGATTGAGCTGAGACAATGCCTAAAAGAAAGGTCAGTGATATTGAGATCCCTTAGAACCCGGTTACTATTAACTAGGACAGGTTGAGCCAACTAAACTTCAAGAGGGTACTTACCTACAAACTCCATGCAAGCCTAAACCTAAGGACTTGTCTGCTTTGTATGAATATGATTATTTGTATATAAACTTGCTTACCTCACATATTTGTACATCATGACATCATAACATCATACCATAGCATTTCTTTAACCATTGCAAGGATCTCAAGGGCCTGTGGTGCAAGTTATGATGAACCAAACGTCTAGCAAGGGGCAGAGGATTTATTTTCCTCTAACCAAACGCCATCAAAATCAGGTACAGCAAACCGGAGTCAAGGGCTATGACCCACTTGACATGGTGAGCTTAATTCTCGTGGAAAGACATCCGTTGATACAAAGTTCTCCAACCAAAGTTGTAAGTGACTACTAACATTTAACCCACGAGATCCTTGAAAACATGCATCCACATATCATGCATCATATCATGACAGGTTTCTCCCATACGGGTCTCCTTATCTTCCTACTGCTTATTTCAGTAAGGTGGATATGGAACAAACGGTGAAAGGCATCCAGGCTCAAAACACTCAACTTCAAGAGATGTTCTTTAACCTATCCAAGGGACAAGAAGAGGTGAAAGCTCTCCTCACTAGGGGCATGATCATGGGGAATCCTGAGGGAAACAAGGATGACCAGTTGGAAAGGCTACAAACTGAAATAGCGATAATAAGGGTCCAAATGATGGGACAGTTGGCGGGCCAGATGGCTCTTATCCAAAATCTGGCTCAAAGACAAGAAGAGTTGAAAGTTCTTGTCAACCAACTTCGTCAAGACGGTTGCAACCGTATGGGGAAAACAATCAGGATTGGAAATCAAGTCACTACTCAGCCTCCCATGAGACAAGAGGCCGGAAGACCTTCCCAATTTGCTACTACCTCACGGGTCCAACAACAACCTCGCCAACAACAACAACAAAAGAATCAGCACAAAGAGGTCACACCTAGGAGACAATTTACCAGGATTGGCATGTCGCTAGCTCAGGTGCTACAACACCTGTTGAATACAGAGCTAATTACATTAAAGGCTCCTCCCTGGAATCCTAACACTGCTGCTCTTAGTTATCATCCCAAAGAGAGGTGTGCTTACCATTTCGACGGTCCCGGGCATGACACGGACGATTGTTGGGCTCTGAAGAACAAGATTCAAGACCTAATTGACGAAGGAGTGTGGAGTTTACACAAGAAGATCAGTTGGAACTCTTCTATCACCCCTCAAAGACACACCATCTGAAGTGACAAATTCAGGCAAAGAGGCTTTTGTTCATTAGAATTTTCAATTTGTAATTTTCTTTTGATTGTTCGAACATATATTCATGTCAAACTCTGTTTCATTAATGTGTTTCATATGTTTGTCTTGATTTGATCCACTCATTTTCATTAAATTTTTAACTATGCTTTTTACTCACTTTATGACATTCAACTCTTGCTAAAAGTTACAAGCCTTTAGAGGGAGGATGACGAAAACAATGCCATAATCTCATACAGTATGCTTTTGAACAGACCTTGCTGACGATGTACAAGCATTTTTTCAAATCCTAAACACTGAAGTAATAAGGAAGATAATCCCTAGTCAACCCCTTCGAGCCAAATAAGTAGAAGTTTTTTTTCACAAAATTAAAACCTTTAATCAAAACCTAGGGCAGGGTAGTCTCTCAGTTAATTCAAACGCGCGTTTAGCCGCAAACTTTCATCTCGTAATACAACGAATGACATCAAGAAACATTCCTCTGGGATCAAAAGACGGGGATGGTTCCCTATCACATAGGCAGTCATTATCTCTCAAAAAGAAAAGCCCGCTAAGTCAAAACCTACGAAGGAGACTTAAAGAAAACTGGGGCATCCCGCTGACTGTAATCTCAAAACAAGAACAGTCAGGCAAAAATTAGGGATAACAAATCAAGTAAAAAGAGGTCACTATAAATCCTCAACAACATGAAAAAAAATGTTGCAAGAAATGACTGCTTTCCGACAAACTTAATCTGTCTGAACCATCACTAAAATGTTGTTCCCGACTCAATTGGAGTTTAGATGTACAATTAACTAGCTTAGGACTGAAGAGCATCATGAAGAACGGGTGGGTACAAATACATTTGAGCCTTTATCCTTTGTTTCTTAAACCGTGAACCAAGCCACGTTACAACCCTTCAAAAGTCCTAATTGAAGCATGGGTTAGTTCGATAACATACTGTTACAAAAGGTATCCTGACTCCTGTAAGGCTTTGCTCTAAATCCTGAGTTTGAATTTTCTTACAAAATTTCTTCACTCGCTAAAACGCATTTTCAAAAAAAAAATTTCAAGACAAGCATTAACTTTGCATTATTTGAATATCGTTGTTTGCATATGGCTATTTATTTGATAGCAGAGAAATTCACACAAGGAAGATCCAGTGAACAAAAACTCTCTCAATGAACAAAATCATTTCAAGCGGGAAGAAGCCTCCCATAACAGATCTCCTATCAACAAGGGTATATGACATGTCACTATCCAGCACACCTGGGGCAGTCCAGTCAAGATTCCAAGAAATCTCTCAAGAATTGCAGAGTAACTAGGGGAAGGTCTCCATCTCCGTCACTTGGGACATTGAATGTCAATCTCAGCAAAGGGTTGTGTACAATCAAACATTTTTTGGCAATGCCACAAAACTCGCTGCTAGGGGCAATAAAAAATATCCCCAAAATCCTTCCCATAAGATGACTCCCAGCAAGGGTTTAATCTCTGAAAACCTTCCCCCAGCTGAGACAACCTCAAGAGTCCTCAAAGACTTTCCCCAATGAAGTCGTCACCTCTCTAGCAGACCGACAACAGGGTTTACTTCCCCAACAAACTACAGATTCCCCAGTTTGAGTTTTCCTTTCCAACTACTACAAATCAAAGGACCACAACTCCATTTCCCCAGTAGACTAATCTACAATCCCCGGCAAGTTACTGTGAAACCTGGACCCGACCAGATATTATTTCAACTTCGACTCCCCAGTAGAGTAACGGACAACTGAGACTTCTGAACTTTTTCCCCCAAGCAGGAATCAATACTCTCCACAGAGTTCTCAACTTTCCCCAGCAGAGTTCTCATTAACAAAACAGGAATCCTTGGGGGAAATATTCTAAGAAAAGTTTGAAGAGTCACCTACTCTTCAACAACAGTCAGGGATTTATTTTCCCAAACTCAGACGTGTCACAATAGCATTTCATGTTCATACATCATGATTTGCGCATACATATTGCATACAACATAATCTCATTTATTTTGAGAACATCATCATACAATGCATTTCATGCATCACATATAATTAACCATGTACCTTTTCAGGAAAGATGGTTACTATTAACAATTTCCAACAGGTCTAAGATTAGCTCTTGAAAATAAACAGAGTAATTATCTGCACGATCAAATGCAGCTTTACACGGGTTCCTCATGAAGCAGCCTTACCTAGGTTTCTTCCCGGTTCAGATGCAGTTTTACCTAAACTCCTCATGAAGCAGACTTACTTAGGTTTCTTCCCGGTTCAGATGAAGTTTTACCTAAACTCCTCATGAAGCAGCCTTACCTAGGTTTCTTCCCGATTCAGATGCAGTTTTACCTAAACTCCTCATGAAGCAGCCTTACCTATGTTTCTTCCCGGTTCAGATGCAGTTTTACCTAAACTCCTCATGAAGCAGCCTTACCTAGGTTTCTTCCCAGTTCAGATGTAGTTTTACCTAAACTCCTCATGAAGCAGCCTTACCTAGGTTTCTTCCCGGTTCAGATGCAGTTTTACCTAAACTCCTCATGAAGCAGCCTTACCTAGGTTTCTTCTCGGTTCAGATGCAGTTTTACCTAAACTCCTCATGAAGCATCCTTGCCTAGGTTTCTTCCCGATTCAGATGCAGATTTACTTAAACTCCTCATGAAGCAGCCTTACCTCGGTTTCTTCTCGGTTCAGATGTTGTTTTACCTAAACTCCTCATGAAGCAGCCTTACCTAGGTTTCTTCCCGGTTCAGATGCAGTTTTACCTAAACTCCTCATGAAGCAGCCTTACCTAGGTTTCTTCCCGGTTTAGATGCAGTTTTACCTAAACTCCTCATGAAGCAGCCTTACCTAGGTTTCTTCCCGGTTCAGATGCAGTTTTACCTAAACTCCTCATGAAGCAGCCTTACCTAGGTTTCTTCCCGGTTCAGATGCAGTTTTACCTAAACTCCTCCCGAAGCAACCTTACATAGGTTCCTTCTCGGTTCCGATGTAGTTTTACCCAAACTCCTCACGAAGAAACCTTACTTAGGTTCCTTCTCGGTTCCGATGTAGTTTTACCCAAACTCCTCACAAAGCAACCTTACCTAGGTTCCTTCTAGGTTCAGATGCAGTTTTACCCAAACTCCTCACGAAGCAACCTTACCTAGGTTCCTTCTCGGTTCTGATGTAGTTCTACCCAAACTCCTCACAAAGTAACCTTAGTTAGGTTCCTTCTCAGTTCAGATGCGATCCATATATGGCTGACATTCTGATACTTACTCCAGATTCTCTTCTAGAAACAGTTCAGATGCGATCCAGATATAGCTAACATTCTGATGCTTACTCCAGATTCTCTTCTAAATACAGTCCAGATACAATCACCTTCGGATGGCATCTTTAAGCCCATCTCCAACAACTATCCATTACGTCTCCAACTGGCATCTTTAAGCCCATTCCCTACATAATCAACTAACACATCTTCAAGTGCAAATTTTCTGGGCACTCTAGTGTTCAATCATTTTCCACCTTCAAGTCACGAATGGCAGAATTACCAATCTAACTCTTCAGGTGTAAGAAGATTGAACAGGGGCAGCTGTTGTACCCCAAAATTTGCCCTCTCATTTCACAAGGGATCACCCTGGATCCTAAAGTTTACTTACATCCAATTCCAAGCCTTGAATTATCAATTTTCAAAGAAAATCACTCACAAGGGCAAAATGGTCATTTGCATATTGAGATGTCCAACTTTGACTTTTGATCAAAATCAAATCTCAAAAATCATATTTCATCAAGACATGTTGGAATATGAAATTTGTTTCATCAAGGAATCCAAAAGTCAAATTTTACTTTGGAGAAGTCAAATTCTAAGTACTTAGAAATTTTTCTAAGTGTTTAAGAATTTTGACAATTTCAGAACTTCTGACCAGATTATCACCATAACACTCAGCAAATTCTGGACACTCTCAAGGCAGAGTTTGGTCAGAACTTCTGGGCAAGTTTTCACAAAAAATCTTCTGTCAGAGGTTGCAAACATGGTTCAGAACATGATGCTTCAATCAGAATATATGGAAGCGACGTTCTCTGGTTCAGAACATGAGCTTTAATCAAAACATGTGGAAGCAATGTTCTCCTTCAGAACATGCTGGAACCAAAAGATACAAAGATCAGAGGTTGGATGCTACGCTGAAGCAGAACTTCTAATCCAGAGCTAAGCCTTGGTGTAGAATCTCACGTTGCAGGATTTATGGTTGTGATAAGTCTCATCGTCATTTAATGCTCACAACCAATTTCTGAGTCTTTATCCAAAGTATTTTCACCACGTGTACCTCTACTGTCTTGGGATAGCAACTTTGGAACTAAGCCCATACTTTGCTTTTTGCTTTTCCTTAATTCCTGCTGACAACCACCATGCTTGCTTCAAGAACAAGGCAGCGCTTCAGCATATGAAGGTTATATTCAAACGCTTTGGTCAGAACATGACCAAATCCCAAAACCTTGTTTATACAACCTACTGCAGACCTATAACCAACAGCTAGTTCAGCCTACGCCTGCATCCCATAATTGCACCAAACTAGCATACGAATACATTTATGAAAAAGCAAGGGAACATGATGCCAAAAAAGGTTCAAATCCCATTTGTTTTTCCCCCCAAAATCACAACAAATTCACCTATAAATACTTTGTCCATCACACGTTTAAGGAGCTAGCTTTTGGAGAGGGAGATTGGCCAAAAGAAAGAAAAGGAAGTCATGAAACCTTCATAAAAAATCCAGATTTCTCATACACAAAAACAAACCTTTGTTCTTCCTTTTGAACCAAAGAACTTGGCATTTTCTCTTCCGTTACTCTTGCTGATTCCAGAACATCCAAAGGAAGCCACTCAAAGCTCCAAGCTCATGCTCCAGATTCAAGGTAAGTCTTTCTGACCTTTGCATTTTTTATTCAGAACATCATTAAACATGTAAATACCATAGTATTAATGTTGTTTATATCATTGCATAAATATAAAAACTGTAGATTAGAACTTCTTAATTAGGGCTAGATTCAGATTTATGATTAAAACTTCTATAAGCTGTTGTGCTATTATTCTTCTGATTTGCTATTTATTAAGAACTGAATAAATTGTTGATGTGCTGATTAAGAGTTGAAATATGGCATAGAACTTCTGATTTTCATACGCTGATAACATGTTGAACTGCTGATTGTTCACTCACTGTTTTAACACACAGAACTTCTAGGATTTTTTCATTGTTTAAGCATGCAGAACTTCTGAGTTCTCTTCACTGTTTTAACACACATAACTTCTCTGATTTTTCTCATTGTTGACACACACTGAATTTCTGATGTTCACTCACTATTCTAACACAGCACAGAACTTCTGAGTTCTCCTTACATGTCAAATACACTGAAATTCTGATTTTCATGCGCTGATAACATGCTGAACTGCTGATTGTTTGTTCACTATCTTAGCACCATACAGAACTTCTGAGTTCTTCCTACTGTTTTGACACGCACAGAGCTTCTAAGGTTTTCTCACTGTTCTAACATTCAGAATTTCAGCACATAGCAATCCAGAACTTCTGTGTTTTTCCTCTAACATGTCTTGCAGGACCTCAGAGTTTACCAACTCAGAACTTCTGATACCCACTGACGTCTCCTGCTGAGTCACGCGCCTAGGCTTCATTACTTCTGATCCTTGTTGTTTTTCCTGCAGCAGCACGTTGTTTTCTATCTTTCATTATTTTCCTTTTCATCATTTTTAATATTAACTCTTTTTTTTATTAACATAAAAAACAAAAAAATATTTTCCTTTTAATTTATTTCCTTAAGACAAAAAAACATTTTCTAAACAAGTCTATTTCCTTCTTATATTGTACATTTCAATATGGTTGTAATAGTAACTTAGGACTTATTTTTACTTGCAATCCCCATTAATAAATATGTACCCCCATCCCCTAAATATTATAATAACGTTGGACTTTACATTTCTGCAATTTATCGCTTTTGAATATATTGCTAGTAAATAGGATGTATGGCAAGATAAAATCAACAAATAGATGACTTTCAAATACAAGACAAAATGCATGCAATCAAACACACTTGCACACATGCACCCTTAGGGTAATCTTACTTTGTTGCCTATCGGAAAAATAGTCATGTTCCTCGAACATGGGCGTTTTAGCAAAGACCCTCGATAAAATATTGTAGTCCCTCGATGACCCTCGATGTTTCCTTCGGTAAACGATCTAGTCCCTAAAACGACATTGCTAAAACGTCCCATGGGTTGCCTTCTGTGACTATACAAACGTCCCATACCCGTCCCTTCACATCCAACGATGGGGCTTCTTACCAAATCAATGATAAGATAGCAACATCTAAAGGAGGAGGAAAAGCACATCTAAGACCTTTTTAGTAGGTAGGTTCGCTCTCAGTTACTCGCTTTCTTACAACAAAAACATTTTATACACTCACAAACACCTCTTGAACTATTTTTGAAACAAGACACTTTGTATGCGTTCTTATAAAAACAAGAATCATTACAAAGTTACATTTTCAAAATACTTTCAAAAACCACATCACAAAGCACACATTCAAATAAAATCAAGTGATCTAGCAAGTAACTAAGAGCCCATGGAAAACCATGGATGAAAAGGGTGCTAATACCTTCCCTTTTCGTAATCTACCCCCCGAACTCAAGAAAACATCTCTAAAGGTCTTTCTTGTGCTTTTTCACCTTTCCTTATTGGATAAAAGAAAAGTCGGTGACGACTCTTGCTAAACTGCAACATTTGCAAACACAAACACAAAACATCTCAAGTCAGTTCTCTCACCGTATCACAGTTATCTAGCAATTGATTTTGAATCTTGCCATGCACGCCTATTTACTATACAGCATAAGGAAAACAATAAATTGCGGAAATCAAAATTCTGCGCTATTACAGAGCTTTCAGGAATGGGGGTACAATTTTACAAATGGGGATGGATCAATGTGATTTAAAAAGTCCAAATAGGCAAACAATACAACCAAATTGAATCGAACAATTAATCAAAATTACAACAAATTTATGAAGTGAAAATAAGGAAATAAAGATTCTTAGCATTTGTTTGAAAAGTTTGGAGAGAGAACTAAAAAATCTATTCTATTAGAGAAAATAAAGTAATTGATTTAAAGAAAATAAATTGTTTGTATATATTTTTGTTTATCTTTTAGTATTGTGTTATGTAGAAATTAAATAAATAATTTAAAAGAAAAAGTTAATTACAAAAAATTCCTAACTAAGAAAGAAAAAAAAAAGTTAACTAATTTAAAAGTTGTATTTGATTTAATTGAATTTTAGAAAAAATTAAAACTAAACCTAAACTAATCTTGTCATAAGGGTAAATAGTTAGAAACAAAATAAAAAGAAAAGTCTTGACAAGGTGTTGAACCCGGGTCATCTAAATTGCAGAAGACATGCTTTTCCATTGAACTAAAACTAATTATCTGTTATAACTATGTTTTAATTAATAAATAAGGTGAAATATTGATAATAGGATTGGGCCAAAAGGCCCATTGGGCCGACCCGATTGGGCAAGAAACAAGGGAAAATTTGGGAAACCCTAAAGGTTAGAGAGGCGCCGCGTTGTTTTCCATGGGGAAGGCAAAGGAGATTAATTATTAACATTGTATGGGTAAATTAAAAAAAATTATTAACTCTGAGAATTCCTCTTTCCAAGTCAGTCTTATCGCAAAAAAAAACAAAAAGGGGTTTCTCTTCCCTAATCACCTATTCTTCTTCTTCTTCTTCAAAGAAACTTCTGAAAAATCTCCAATCTGAAAACAGCCCTTTCACTTTCCCCTTCAAGCCCGACTCTGAGGCTGTCATTGAAGCTCTTTCCACCAGCATCTTCTCATCTCACCCAAATCTCTTTAATCTGATGTAAAATCCATTGATACATCAACATCTATTTTTGGTGTAGATTCTGCCCACGAACTCAGCCCCGGAATTGGAACACAATAAAGCGATCAATGTTCCCAAATCCACGTATCAACAGAGGAACTCACAGGAATAGGATACTCGATCAAAGCTCGTAAACTTATTGGTCCTCCACACAGAACCATCCTTGAAAGTGCTGACATAAAAATCATTTCCCAACATATCATGAATCATCCCATGGAATCGAACAAGAGTAATGGGTTTAACATACTTTGATTGTAGCAAGGGTGAGAAGCGGAATCCGAGAGAGTTGTGATTGGTCGAAGATGAAGTGGAGGAAGAGATCGATGGCCTCTCAGTCGCGGCCGTTTAAGGAGGTGGGAGAAAATCGGTGATTTACGGTTGCCGTTTAAGGAGCATGACAAAGGCAACAGTGAAGTGAATAGCTGGGTTGAATGATGGATACAGTGAATAGGGGAGGTTGTTAGGTGGAGGAATAGAAGGTTGAGGGAGTGCATGAACAGAGGAATTGAAGGTATATTTTTTATCTTTGTGAAACTATGTTATTGCTGCATTTTTTTAATCACATTAATATCTTTCAAAGATTTTGAAAAATAAAATGGCTTTAAAAAGTTTTGAATGAAATTGTTCTTCTTTAGAACATAAGCAATTAACCTGGGATTAAAATAAGAACTACTTATTTATTTATTTTTCTTGCAATGTCAGTTTCTAAATGGTATAGGCTCAGAACGATTTATGCAGGCACTTGGCAACTCAAAAGAATACAGCAAAGACGGTATGATAAAGCAAGCATCGTAATTTTTTTATGAGATATAATAAACGGAGAAGAGGAACCAGAAATATACCTATCGGAGTTCGTCCGATGCGACTTTGACAGTGACTTATGAAACCAAGTATGCTTATTTCCCTTCTTTTATCTGAACTATTCTCCTCCTTCTTCTTCTACCTTTTGTCTTTTACTTCGTAATGTATTCTCTTTTCAATTTTGCTTTTCTAAGTGTTTTCTCCTGTTGAATTTTCTGTGTATTGTATGTTGTTCTCTCTTTGTTTTTTTTTATATTTTCTCTGCTGTATTGTTCACCACCCTTTTGTTTAACAACATTTCTACTTATATAGACCAGATTGGGGCTGTTATGGGGAGAAAATGATAAATTTAAACAATTTCAGTACATTGTTTTATTGCTTTTTGTTGCATGTTTTGTGTTATTAATTTAGTGCCACAATTGGACTGTTTGTGGACAGGTTAATAGCAGGTTTTTACAGCATGTAGAGCATAATTTTGGACTGATATAGGGCTATTTTTAGACAGTAACAACAAGTTTATTATGTAGGTTTGACAGTTTGGACAGCAAGAATGTAAGTGGACTGATATAGGGCTGTTTTGTAGGCTAAGTGATATTTTTCTGTCCTTTTTCTTTCCCTCTTCATCTTTCTATGATACAAAGCAAATTGTTTTGCGTTTCTTGAAAACTCTGAAAGATTTTGCATTTAGGAACATGATGACATAAGTGCCAGGAATCAATGCTAGCTTACATTTGACTGATGTTGTGCTATTTTATTTATGCTGCTTGCATAGCAGCTTACTGCTGCCCTGTTTTGTTTTTGATTTGTGCTGCCTCTGTTGCTGTTTGCAGCCCTGCTCTGTGTATGCTTGTTGTTTTAGGTGTTTTGCAGCTTAGTTGCAAATTTGCTTTGCTGTTTTTGGGTTATGTTGCATCTGTTGTTTGCAGCCTTGTTTTGTTTGCATTGTTTGCAGTTTGACATTTTTTTTGTAATGTTTGCAAACTTCTATTTCCCTTTTATGAACCAAAAGATCAAAATTTTGTGATTTGCAAAAGTAGGAGATAGACCATGATTAAGAACAAAACCTTTTATTTCTGATTCCAAATGCAAAATCCTAATGATGAGTTAAAACTTGCTTTAATCATCAATTCTTGCTTGAATTTTCACGATGCTTGCTAACTTTTCCTTTCTTGTTTCATGGGCACGAGGCTTGGATGAAAATGAAGATTGGATTGATTACTTGAAGATGAAACAACAGAGACTTGAAGAAACAAAATAAATGTTCTCTCTTCGTAGACAAAAAAACTTGTAGTTTTTTTGTAACAAAACAAAAACTTGTAAATTATGCCATTTGTAATGTAATAAATATGAAACCTTGAATAAATTTGGTGTAATGAAGTTTATTGTTCAAGACTTGAATTTATTTAAACTTTGCAAATTTTCAATTGGATGTTTAGGATTAAAACATCTTGGTTTCGTAACTTGGATTTCAAGCAATCACAAAATGATCAAGTAACCAATGCGCCTTGTACTCCAATCAAACTTCTAAACAAAACAAATGTTTAAAAACTCAATTCTAACTTGGTAAACTCAATCCCAAAGCCGTGGTCATCTAAACGCCAGTCTTAATTTTCGCCTCTTGTCTACACCAAATTTGCATTCAAAATGAAACTCGCACGCCATGCTTGATAAAAATGGAACTTCATTGCCAAACAATCATGCTTTGAGAACCATCATCAACCTTTACAAATTTCAAGATCAATGATGATTAAGAACACTTTGAAATCAAACAAATGACTTGGGATGATTCGATAACTTTCAAAGTCTTCCAAACGCAATTTTCTTTCGATCTTTGAAGATAAACTCGTGAGCGACATAATCGTCTCAAGATATTGTAAATTGAGGAAATCATAATTCTTAGAAGTCAGACGATAACTACTTAAAATTTGGTCAAAGTTCATGACGCGACTTCTAATGTATTCAAATATTGGTGACCTTCTACATGTAATCAGCTCTTGATTTGTGAAGAGAAAATGGAGATGACATCAAGGAGAATCGTATGCAAAAGGAACCGCTCAAAAATATCTAATAATGAAGAAATTACAATCTCTTAAACTCGGTCTCACAAAAGTTCAGTTTTTGGGTTAATGGAGTCATTTTCAGTCGTCTGAACCATTAATTGAGCAAACTTGTAACGCGAGGTTCGAAACTCAGCATGAACACCCTTGATGAGACATGAAGATATATTAAGATCATTTGAAACCTTGAAGAATCAGTTTTATTTGAGAAACGTCAAACCCTAATCGTTGACTTACTGCCTAGGAAGAGAATCTGTCTGATCAAACTTCTGAGCCAAATTGAGTATTCGAGAAGACCTAGGATAGTATCTTGAATAAAAATGAGAGGGTAAATTTTGGGTTACAACATAAGGGAAAGGTAAACATCGAGAAAACCTGAGAAGAGAGAAGTCACGGTCTTGCAACCGAGAGATCGAGTAAGGGAGTCTGTTACGTGAGGGGAAGGTATTGGCACCCCACACACCCGTAGTACTCTATGGTATCCATTCTTGTTATCTATCTTATGGGTGTGTTTAATCTATGTCTACTTCTTATTACTGAAGGATAATGCATGCAAAAGAAATGAGAAAATAATGTAGGGAAAATAAAGTTTTTCTCGCTTGGGCCCTACCCTAATGCCTACGTATCCTTTTTGAGGAATCATATTTATCGTAGTTCGGATCACATGTTTTTGCTTGTTTTGTATTTTTTATGAACAATGTTAATTCCTCCTTCTACTGCAGCTTGACCTTTGGAGACTCACATGTTTGAACAAAAGTAAACTAACATGTCCTTACCTGAAAGTGTTTTCGAGTTACACCCTCAACGCAAGATGCCACGTTTGATTGGTTTGTATTTTATTACCTTGAAAAAAGGTTTAAGTATGATTAAGATGTTTTATGATTTGATAAGAAAAACAATGATTTAGTTTTAAATGAATATTTTTGTACCCCAAAATCCCCCCCCCCCTTTTTCATTCAAGACATTCTCCTAAGGTCCTCATTTACTGAAGGTTGCCCAAGAACTGATTAGACAAATTCTCATCCTAAGCAATGGGTCCACAACTAAGGTTTTGTATTTCTCAAGGAAGATTGGATTTCCAAAATATCAAGTGGTTTTCATGGTTCTTCATATGTCCCTAAGAATTCTCATGTCAAATTTTAAGTCTTGCATCACAAGTTTGCTCAGTCAATTACTCAGATGACTGAAAATCAACTATATTGGACAAAAAGTCAATTGTGGTCAACATATAGTCAAACTTAAATATTTTTGGTCAACATAAAAAATTTTAAGTCATATTCATCATTTTATCAAATTTTGATCATTATTCCTCAAGAAAATCCCTCAAATCATCAAAAGTCAAAAGTTGCCAAATTAGGGTTTCCTTAGGAGAAGTCAACTGAACTTTGACCAAACATAACTTTCACATGATTCATCAGCTTTTCCCTAACCAAATCTCATTTTGAATAGAATTCAATACTCTACAACTTTTCCTCACTAAGCTCAAGTTCAAAAAGTCCATCATTTGAGAGATATAAGCCAATACATTACAAGTCATTTCAAAAGTCAACAAAAAGACAATTTTTGTCAAGGAAACTTACATCAAGATAAATTCTTCAAAATAAGAAATTATCGACATAGAGTTTGTAAGGGACATCTTGAGCGTTCCAAAAAGTCCAATATCACCTTCAGAAGATGAAAATTGAGAGAGTTATGACCAGTGCAAGTTGGGAAATTTTGAGCAAATGCATGAAGTTCAAAGTAAGCAAGCTTGTTATTTTGGGCTATTGAGCCATGGTTTAAGAGTCCAAATGTGCTCTATACTCCTTATACATATCATAACTCATTCATATACCCCTTGACCTATTTTTATTTTAATTATTTTAATTATTTTTTATTTATTCATTAATAATGCAAAATAAATAAGATAAAATCATGTCTTCTTACACAAGGCCCAAGTCCATATGTCTTTGCCCTAATTTCCATTATACAATCTCATTCTTTTCATACAAACAACGACACTAAAACCTTTACTCTCAAATACTTGTCAAAACATCAAATTTTTCAAGAACCCTAAAATTTCCAAATCCTTATTATAAGCCCTTCCACCACAAACTTGTCATCCCAATCAACTCCATTCACTCCCAGGGTAAGATTGGATCGTTTTACAATGATCTAAATGGCCGGAAAGAACTTGTACATGCATCAAGATTTCATCCTTGTTTGAATTACGTATTTTTTGTTTTACTGCACTCTAACACTTACTAATGCTTGATATGTGTTTATGAGACTCAATTATGCAAGTCTGGATCATCATGGAAACCCCATGCAGTCGAAACCATGAAACACCATGGTTACACCGATTCTGTGTTGTCTTCACTATAGCAACCAAATCATTGAGTTTTAGCCCATAAAAATCATCCCAATGAATTCGCAGACCTCGATTTAGGGGGATAGGACATTTTTGGATCACTGATTCTTTGTATTTTGCAGGTTTGATTGAGGAGGGCAACCGAAGAAGATGATTAGAGCTAGGGCTCCGGAGCCTCTCCGGTACAGGCAGCTTATTTAAAATATATATTTATGGTTTGTTAGGAACAAAACAGATGTATTACCGCCCCAACAGTTGAAGTGTGTGCGTTAAGTCATTTGTGTCAAAGGGCCTGGGTTTGATCCAGCCTTTTGCCACTTATTTTTCATAATATTTCCCTATTTTGCAGGTTTATCATATAATGCACTGAAGCCAGATTCTAACTCCAAGGCGCGCTTGGCCTGGTGGTGTTTGTATTGTTTAAAGTATTAAGAGCGTGGATTCAACATCCATCCCTACCATTTGGTTATTTTTAACATATTTTCTTCTTTTTCATAAAACCTAACATTTTTCTTAATAAACCCTAATTTAATTTTAGGTTTTTTAACCAATCCTGATTTAATTTTTTAGGTTTTCTTAATTAAATTAAAATCAACTTGGATTTTAGGTTTGTTTAATTTAATTAACTAAACTTTTTTAATTAATTAAAATCAACTTAGGGTTTAATCAATTTCTTTTCTTAACTAAAAGTAATTAGGGTTTTTTCTGTCAAAAAATCACAAAAAACATTTTCTTCTCCCGTTTCTCTTTATCTTACCGCTTCACATATTTTACTGTCGCATATTTCATTAGTTTTATCATTATATAACTGCTAATGGTTTGTAATAGTTTAATTAGGGTTTACTCTTTCCCCCGTTTTTACTATTTTGTACCCCCACTCCCGAAGCCTTGTAATAGCTTAGAATTTTATTTCCTGCACTTTACCGCTTTTCATTGTTGCTATATTGCTTTGCTAGTAATTAGGGTTTGTATGCCAAGATTAAAAACAATCTAGAAAACCCTAATGCAAGATAAATAAACTGAATTGAATCACTCCTCACACGCGCACCTCTAGGGTAACTTCATTCGTTGCCTTGGAAAACAATCATGTCCCTCGAACATGGGGACGTATTAGCAAAGACCCTCGGTTAAAAAGATCGTAGTCCCTTGATGACCCTTCGATGCTGCCTTCGGTAAATGATCGAGTCCCTTACGATAAAATTTCTAAAGCGACCCTACGAGTTGCCTTTATGACTGAACGATGACCCTCGCATGTCCCTTCACATCCAACGATAGATCTTCATACTAAATAATGGTAGGGTAGAACTATCTAAAGAAGGAGGAAAATAACACGAAATACTTTTGAGTAGGTAAATAGTTCTTAATCGCTTGCTCGCAAATATCTTTTTTCAGAAACACTTTCTCTGAAATATTTTTAAAAATAAACACTTCGCACGCATTCTTAACTGATACGAGAATCATTACAAATTTGTCGTACTTAGGCATTTTCAAAATATTTTTAAACAAACACATACACACAAAGCATTTCAAAACAAAAGTAAGCTAGCGATTAAGAGCCCATAGATAACTACGGATGAAAAGGGTGCTAACACCTTCCCTTTTCATAACCTACCCCCTAACTCAATAAATCTCAAAGGTCTTTCATGTTATTTTCACCATTTCCTTATTGGATAAAAGAAAAGTCGATGGCGACTCTTGCTATCTGCAACATTTGTGAAAAATGAAAAACCAAAAGTCAGTTCTCCCGCCGTATTACGAAACTGATGACTCTGATGGGGAGAATTAAAAGTTTAGTTACCTCTAGAGTTAGATCATTTTTAATGCTTTCCTTTTTTGTCTTGTGTGCTTTACATTTACACTCGGATCTAGGGGCATTTTAGGTAAGTAGCAATAGATCATGGAAACTATACGGTGTATACCGAAATGGTTGAAGTGATAGCTATGTTAGTACGACACATTGGTTTGTACTGGTATCCCTCGAGTCAGTCGGGGAGAATACTAGGATGACGCATGGTGTCATAAGCACTAACTGACCTTTAGAACCTTAATTGACCCAACTTAGCCATTAGAAGGTAGTGAGATAGTCGAATTTGGTGCAGTCCAAAGTTGGTTGATACTCGATGCTACGCTCATTTAGATTCGACTCTCGGGTTTTGTTTGGTGGCAAGTTAGTTGTCGTGCTAAATGAAACATGTGGGAAAATCAGTGATATTGAGATCCCTAGAACCCAGTTACTACTTTAAAACAGGTTGAGCCAACTAAACTTCAAGAAGGTACTTACCTACGAACTCCATGCAAGCCTTAAACCTAAGGCCTTTGTGTTATTTGCTTGTGTTTGATTATTTATTTGAACATGACATCATGACATCATAACATCATATCATGATTAACCATTTCAAGGACCTAGGGGATTTATCTTTGTTATGTGTTGTAGGGTCATGGCTTCCAGTCGTAGGAATACCATCCGGATCAACTTCGTAAGGACACCTTCCAAGCTTGAGGAATTAGTCTCAAAGGTTACTAGCAATTCTAAATTCACTAAGAGACATGGTCATCTACTCAGTTTTGTTACTATTGGCTTCCAGGAAGACATGATGAGCATTCTTTTCTAGTTCTTTGATCCGGAGCATAACTGTTTTACCTTCCCGGATTATCAGTTGGTGCCCATGATGGAAGAATTCTCTAAGTTGCTCGAAGTGCCTATTCTTGACCAGATACCCTTCACCAGTTTAGAGAATGTTCTGAAACCTGAAGACGTTACAGTAGCCTTACATCTGAAATGATCAGACATTGTATCTAATTGGGAAATAAGGAATAGAGTCAAGGATTTTTCTCCTAAATTTCTGATAGAGAAGGCTCGGGGGTTTCTAGATGCCATGAATTTTCGTGCTTTTGAGGATATATTAGCTTTACTGATTTATGGATGTGAATGCCATCAAAATATTTCTCACTCATAATTCGGTACCTACTTTGCTTGGAGATGTCCTGCATTTCCTCCACACTCGTACTATGAAGAAGCGAGGAACTCTTATATGTTACATACCTCTACTGTCCAGGTGGTTTATTTCGAACCTGTCCCGATCAATGATAAAGAACGAACAAGGTTTGAGGTGGTATCAAAGGTTGATATCACTCACTCATGCAGATATCCATTGGTGTTCTCGATCTCAGGCAGATGTCACTATTATTGATCGTTGAGGGGAATTCCCTAATGTTCCACTCCTTGGTATAAGAGGGGTATCACTTACAACCTTTCTCTAGCTCTGCGGTAGTATGGTTATGCTCGAAGAGACAGTCCTCATGATATGCTCATCCAGGGTATTATGTTATACTATAAGAACGATCCTCAAAATTACCATCAAAGGTTTATACGTGTTTGGGGCACAGTCAACAAGACTGATAGCAAGACTTTGGAACACAAGAGTTCCATTCCTCTAGAGCCTTACCTCAGATGGGTGTGGTCTCGTGCTCAGAATCTTAAAATGCCATATCCTGCTATCTTACCAGTGATCGTAGAGACTATGGTTGAAGGGGATGTTTCTCATACCGTTATTCATCCCAATATGCCTACATACTTCAAAGAACTATAGAAGTCATGCATTAGGCTTAAGGAGGAAACAAATACCTTCGAGGCTCAGTTCTATGCTAGTGAGAAGTAAGTACTAGAGCTGACAAAATGACTCCACGAAGAATAAAGCCTTAATGCATATGTCAACACAAAGAGGAAGCATCCATGGGAGACTTGAATTCATATTTTGTTGTTTTGTAACTCTTTTATTGAAATTAATTATAATTAAAGCTTGTTACTAAAATTTCTTTTGTCCCATTTTGTTTAAGAAAATTCAAATCTCGCAACGGTCCTTGAAAACATCGCAATTGCATTTGCATATAATCACATAACAGGTACTCTATAAGCAGGTTTTCTCATCTTGCTGTTTATTTCAGTAAAAGATGGCTCTAGAACAGACTGTCAAGGAACTCCAAGCATAGAATGCCCAATTCCAGGAAACGCTCTTGAACTTAGTCCAGGGGCAGAAAGAGGTGATGGCACTCATCTCTAAAAAGAAGAAGACTCGGAATCCAATTGCTATCCTCAATATGGGAACAAGGTTCAAAGGTCCCGCTAAACCAGTTCAAACTACTGATATCTTCTCTGATGAAGATGACAATCAAGAGGAAGACGGTAGAAGTGCTAAGGCTGAAGGTGGAAGCAATCAAGGTTCTGGGAAAATTCCTGAGGGTGAAGACTATTTTGATGAACAGTATCCTCCCACGGATGATAGATACAAATAGTTAGAAGATCGCCTCAAGGCCATGGAAATCCTGAAAGTGCCTGGATAGGATTTTGAAGATTTAGGTCTTATTCTGGGGGTAGTTATCCCTCAAAAGTTTAAGGTCCCCGCTTTTGCTAAATATGATGGTGTTTCTTGTCCCAAACTTTATCTGAGGTCCTATGTTCGGAAGATCCAACCCCATACTGCTAACAGAAAGTTATGGGTTCACTTATTTCAAGAAAGTTTATCTGGTACACAACTCGAGTGGTTCTATCAGCTGGAGGTAACCAATATCCATAATTGGGAAGACTTGGTTGTTGCTTTTTACAAGCAATATCAATATAATGTTGACCTTGCACCAACTCGTGTGCAATTACAAAACATGACTATGGGCTCGAATGAAGGGTTCAAAGAGTATGCCAAAAAGTGGAGAGATCTGGCCGGAAGAGTGCAACCTCCCTTATCTGATGGGGAGCTGGTTGATATGTTCATGGGCACTCTGATAGGTCCATTATTTAATCATTTGATTGGAAGCTCCTCATCTAGTTTCATTGAGCTGATTCTAACCGGGGAATATGTCGAAGGTGGTATCAAGAGAAGAAAAATTCTCGTGGCTGCATCTTCAAGTGTCGTGAAGAAGACATTCAGTGGTAAGAAGGATACCAATGTTGTTTATGGATAGAAGAGATGTGTTAAAAGTGACCACAATCAGTTTGTAGAAGCGGTGTTAATTTCTAATCATGCGCCTGTTCAACAACAACAACAGGGCAATCAGCATAGGTCAAACGCTCCGAGAAGGCAGTTTACCAAGATCAGTATGCCACTGTCTCAGGCATTGTGTTGTACCCCAAAATTTGCCCTCCCATATTCTTCAAAATTTGCAAAGTCAAAGCTTCAAAATTCCCCAAGGGTTGCACAGTTCAAGGGCCTCCTAATAGTCAAGAATTAGGGTTTTGGGTCTGGCAAAGTAAATGAAGTTTCCAAGGGTCCAATCAAGTCCCACATGCCTACAAATATGGTCAAGCATCCTCATATCAAGTTTCAAGACTTACAGCACAAAATTGCACAGTCAAAAACCCTAATTGCACTACAGTCAACTATAGGGGCAAAATGGTCATTTGACAGTCAAAAGTTCAAATTTTTGGTCAACATCTCATTTTGAAGCCACAAACATCATTTGATCAATGCTTGATCATGATTCTCAAAGCTTGGCTCAAAAAGTCTCAAGATGCAAAAGTTTCCATATTTGGACAGTTGAAAAAGTCAACTGTAACTTGACCAAGGCATAACTTCCACATGGATTATCAGAAAAATTCCATCCAAATCTCATTTTGAAGATAAAGACATTTCCTACAACTCCTCTTCATACTTCAAGTCCAAGAAATGCTCTCACAAAAAATTATCAATTTCAACATTATAGGTTATTTTCAAAAGTCAACAAAAAGGGACTTTAAGTCAAAGGCCATAACTTGAGATTGGTAAATCAAAATGACATGGGACCAAAGGCATTGGTTAGAGGACTTCAAGACCTTTCCAAAATGTCCAAGAACATGAGAAAAGCTTAAAAATTGAGCAAGATATACCTTGTGGAAGTTGGGAAATTTTTGGATATTTTGAAAAGTCAACTTTGCTTCAAATGCCTTAAAAATGCTAATGGGCCACATTTTCTTCCAAAATTCATCATCCAAGGCATGTGCACGACCATTTGGCCCAAAGGGAAGTTTTTCATCATTTTTATTTATTTATTTGAATTTTTAATTACTAATAATTCATTTAATTAAAATAAATATGTGGAAAATACCAAACCAATGCAATCAAATCTTTTTATGCATGGAATAACTTCAGATTTTCGTGCATTATTAGGTATAGAAAGAATCAAGGCAATTGGATATGATTGGCATCAAAAACATGTGAAAAAGATTGAAAAATATTTGCCATGAAAATCAAATATCTCCTCATCAATGCAAAGGGTTTTTTGATCCAATTCTCAACCCTAATCATTCCATACATAAGTGCAAAGCTAACCCTAGCGCTCATAATCTCTAAGCTGCGCCAGAAACCAAGAGAAAAGTTTGAGTTTTTGCATAAAATTTTCAAAACTGAAAACAGGATTCCAAGAGGTTTCAAGGCGAAATAACCATTTTATCACCTTCCTGAGACATCAAGGGAAGTTCCTGGATCAAAATCATAGCTTGAAACATCAAGAATTGGTAATTATAAGTCAGACTGTGTCACTTTTTTTGCATAATCGCATCTGATCATTCATGCCATAATTTTCAAATCTAATGCTTGTTTTGTATTGCTCTTGTCATTCTGAAGTTAACCCAGTTGTTTGATTGAGTTTTCCTCATCCATACACGATTTCACCATTGATGCTAACTAGGGTTCTTCAAGCTTCGAATTGGGTATTTTCATATACTGTAAAATTGGGACCTCCCAATACCATGATCAAAATCAGGACACTTGGACGAATCGATTGCCATAGTCGCGCCTAATTTATGAAGCACCATAGCCTAATCGCTATTTTGGAAAAAGGCATATTTTGGGGGGGTTCAAAACCCCCGCTAATTCTTTTTTATGTTTCAGGAAAATGCAAACAATGAAGAAGACGATGAAGTGTAGGACAGCAATTGGTTCATTTAAATTTCGCGCTAAAAAAGTCCACTAACTCACGTTTTGATTGATATTATTTGTTAGTTATATTACATACAAAGCATTCAGGTGGTTCAGTTGGCAAGGCGTGGGGTTGGTAATCTCTGGGACCTGGGTTCGAATCCCAGGTCCCCCTCCCTTTCCATGTTATTTTTCTAATAATGATCCTATGCAGTTCAAGCCTCAGTGTCCACCATACAACTCACAATCCAGGCATACCACGCATCTCTTGATCCCAATCAAAAGGTGGAGATTTGAAGAACATGATGTGCCTCAGTCAATGCACCCACACGCTCTCAAAAAAGTCAAACAAAGACCATAAGCATTGGGCCCAAATTGCTGGGATAAAACCTCCACTTGGGGTCAGCACCCCCTAGGGTTTGTGTTCACTTTCTTTTTCTATTATTTTTTATTACTTGTTTAATTTAATTAATTTCCATTTTTATCTTTAAATTAATTTATTTTCATAAAATATAAAAATAGTAAAAAATCAGAAAAGACAAAAATCAAAATATATTTAATTAATCTTTTTGTAAATAAATCTCATTAATTTAATTTAGCTTTTTAAATTTAGGTTTAATTCAAATGTTTTTCTTAATAAATTAAAAGTGTAGAATTAGGGTTTCAAGTATTTTTCCATTCTTTTTCTTTTTTCTCTCACCATAATTAATTATTTAATATTATTTTTATAAATCAAATTGCATTAATTAATTAGGTTTAATTTTAGGTAATTTTCATATTTTCTTAATAAATTAAAAAAATAGCTAGAATTAGGTTTAAACTTCATTTAATTCACATAAAAAAATCATAAATACCAAAAACCCTCAAAAATAATTTCTTTTTATTTTATTTTATTTTAATTAATTTGTTAATAATAATTTAATTTCATTAAAAAGGGTCCAACGCCCTCGTTTTCAATTTTAATTTAATTCGCGCATTTTATTTTATTTCTTATAATACTTATGTAACTCTCCCAAAGCCGTGTAAATTTATATTTCTCGCACTTTACTTCTTTATTTTTTGTCAAAATCGGGTCCTGGATTAAATTTGGCGATGTGGACCCGCGCCTTTGTAATAGTTTAGGAATTTTATATTTCTCGCAACCTTTTTAACTGTTAATAATGGCATGCAAGAATGAATGACTAGAATAAAAACAAACGCGTAGATCACCATAACATGACAAGACAACAATAAATGAACATGACACACAAATCACACACCACCCCTAGGGTACGCCTCACTGTTGCCTTGCCTCGAAAGGTGATCGTCGAGTAGAGGATGTCTTAGTAAGTCCTCATGATCCGGGAACCTGGCATGAGGGTAGCTTCTAAGGTGTCTTCCCATTGCTCTGGTGATCACCATGTCCCGAACCTCGAATTGACCTGAACACCTCCAACGGTGGTGCTACCTACCTCTCAATGATGGGATGGCACTACTTTAAAGGACATCTACACAGACGAATTCCTTAGGGTAGGTAGACGACTCGTAGATACTTGCTCTAATTTCAAAACAAATCAAAAAATACTTTTCACACCGACACCTTTTCAAAAAGCTTTCGAAAGCAATTTTTCAAACACTCTTGAGGACCGATACAAGAGTCGAACTGGAATTTTCAAAGAAACTTTTTAAACCCACAGTTGAAAAGCAAACAAACCATTTTTGAAAACACAAATGAGCAAGTATTTAAGAGCCAATGGATAACCATGGATAGAAAGGGTGCTAACACCTTCCCTTTCTATAATCTACCTCCCGAACCGAGAGTAGTCTCTTTAAGGAATTTTTCTGTGCTTTTGTCCTTTCCATTTGGAGAAAATAAAAGACGATGGCAACTCTTGCTTACCGCGACATTTCGCGAACCAGCGTTAAACAGTCAGTTCCAGATCCACCGATCACAGAACTGGCGACTCTGCTGGGGACTTTATAAAGTGAGGTGTACCTTAGGACTAAGATCACTGTGTTTTCAATTGCTTTCTTTGCTTGCTTTAAATTGTGGGACTGTCTTGGGAGTTCTATAGATCCTAACCTGGATCTGGGGATACCTTCTTAGAAAGTAGCAACAAGGCTGTGAGGGAACTGTGCGGGGTATACCGACATGGTTGAAACAGTCTGCTACGTTGATGTGGCACTTTGGTGTGTACCGGTAACCCTTGAGTTCAGTCAAGGAGAGTACGAGGCCTCCGCGTGGTGTCGTGAAGCATCAACAGACCTTAGGAACCTTAATTGAACCATCTTGGCCTCTTTAGGGTAGTGAGATAACTGACTTTGGTGCAGTCCGAGGTTGGTTGATACTCGATACTACACTTAATTGAGGGTTGCTTTCCTGGAATATTTCGGTCGCCAGTTCAGTGGCTAAATCGAAACGATGAACAATGAAAGCAATCCCGTGATATTGGGACCCTTAGAACCCGGTTACTTCTAATAGGACAGGTTGAGCCCACCAACTTCAAGAGGGTAATACCCAGACCCCATGCTGGCCTAAACTCTAAGGGTTTCTCTTGTGTGACTTGTGTGCCTTCGTACTTGACTATTTGCATGCTTGTTGTCTGACACTCGAGTTTCTTGCAGGTTTTGCTTGTAGTCCTTAATTAGGACTCATAACAGGGTTTACTAAGTTTCTTGCAGGTTTTGGTTTGCAGTCCTTAATTGGGACTCATAACAGGGTTACTCACATTACCCCATGCATGCCATAACATCATACCATTGCATACATCCTAACCCATTTCAAGGATCTCAAGGGCTTGTGATGCAGGTCGTGATAAATCAACTGTCCAACAAGGGGCAAAGGGGATTTATTTTCCTCTAGCCGAGGTTGTCAGGGGCTATGACCCACTAGATATGGTGAGCTTTGACACTTGAAGAAGGATCCCTTAGCTAAGGTCATCAGGGGCTATGACCCACTCGATATGGTGAGCCTTGACCTGAAGAAGGACTCCCAATAACATGAAGTTCCTTCAATCAAGCTACAAAATTCAAACTCTAACGGTTTCTTGTTTACCCTGCGAGATCCTTGAAAACATTGCATGCATATCATACATATCATTGCATTGCAGGTACCCTTTTGACAGGTTGCTTACCTTCTTCGCTGTTTATTTCAGCCGATCGTCATGAATCCTGAATCGTCTACTGAGCAATCCATCAAGGCTCTCCAGGCCCAGAATGCCCAGTTCCAGGAATTGATTGTGATCCTAGCTCAGGGTCAAAAGGAATTGAAGACTCTGATTCAGAAGAAGAAGAAGAAGAGGACTGTTTTGTTCAGCCCTAGGCGCAGATCTGGGAACACACTGCAGGATGAAGCTGAGAGGACAACTCCATCTGTGGGGAAAGGAAGTCCCCATGAGAGAGAGGTGCCTAGTTCAGTGGTCTCCTACAATGAGACGGAGTTCAATGATGAGCAGTACCCTCCAGCTGAGGACCGGTACAAACAACTAGAGGATCGTCTGAATGCCATGGAAATTCAACAAGTGCCGGGGTTGGATTTCAGAGACCTGGGTCTATCTTCTGGTGTGGTGATCCCACACAAATTCAAGGTTCCTTCTTTTGCCAAGTATGATGGGGCATCCTGTCCCAGGCTGCATCTCAGATCTTACGTGCGGAAGATTCAACCATACACTGTGGACAAGAACTTGTGGATCCACTTCTTCCAGGAGAGTCTTTCAGGGACTCACCTCGAATGGTTCTATCAGCTGGATGGGACCAAAATTCGTAACTGGGAGGAGTTGGCTACTGCTTTTTACAAGCAGTATCAATATAATGCCGACCTTGCTCCTACATGTACCCAACTCCAGGGTATGTCACTAGGGTCAAGTGAAGGTTTTAAAGAGTACGCACAGAAATGGAGGGACCTGGCTGGCTGGGTGCAGCCTCCATTAACTGACCGGGAACTCGTTGATATGTTCTTGGGGACCCTGTCCGGGCCATTCTTCAATCATCTCATTGGTAATTCATCTGCAGGATTTACCAACCTCATTCTGACTGGGGAAAGAATTGAAGCTGGTATCAAGAGTGGGAAAATTCAAGAGGCCACACCTTCTGATACTCACAAAAATCCTTACACAGGCAGGAAAGAGTCTAATGCTGCATATGGCCAAAAGAGTCGTTGTGACCAACAGGCAGGGGCAGTCATGATCTCTGGTTCTTCACCACGCCGACAACCACAAAAGGGAAATCAGCGAAGGCCGGACGAGCCTAAAAGACAATTCACCAACATCAACATGTCGTGGTCACAAGCATTGCAGCACATGTTGAAAATGAATCTGATTGCGGTGATCAACCCTCCTGCAAATCCCAAGACCTCCTCTCCAAACTACAACCCAGAGGCAAGGTGTGCTTATCATTCTAATAGCCCGGGGCACGACACTGAGGACTGTTGGGCGCTAAAATATAAGATCCAGAATATGATCGATGCTAAGGAGATTGAATTCGAGCCTGCTGAGACTCCCAATGTGACCACTGCTCCCTTGCCAAAACATGGCTAGGATGGAGAGATTTTTGTTCATTTGAATTCAAGTTGTATTTTTCTTTTCTTGTTCAAATAAACAATTGTCATGTTAAACTCTTTTATTTCATGAATGCATTACACATGTCTGTCTTGAATTAATTATGTTTACCATACTTAAAACTATTTTCATATTTTTTCTGATGTCAATTCTCGATTAATAATGCTAAGCCTCTTGAGGGAGGATGACGAAAGCGATACCACAACATTTACAGTATGCTTTTAAACAGACCCCGCTGATGAAGTACAGGCATTATTTCAAATCCCTAAACACTGGAGTTATAAGGAAGATAATCCCTCGTCAACCCCTCTGAGCCAAAGAAGTAGGAGTTTTTCTTTTCGAAAATTAAAACCCTTTATCATAACCTGGGGCAGGGTAGTTCTCTCAGTTGATCCAAGTGCATAACAAATGGCACCAAAGAGGTCTTTACGAAAAAGAAGACAGTGATGGTTCCGAATAATCATAAAGACAGGCAGTCATTACCAAAATCAAAAACCCAATAAGTCAAAACCTATGAAGGAGACTTACAAAACTGGGGCATCCCGCTGACTGTAATCACAAAAGAAACAGTTCAGGCAAAATTTAGGGATAACACAATCAAAAAGAAAGAGGTCCTACAAACCCTCAACAACGAAAAAAGAAATGACTGCCTATTCAAAATAAACTGTCAATATCCGAACCATCACAAGAATATCAGAGCAAAGACTCAAACAAGGTCTAACGCACGATCAGCTGAGTTTAGGTTTGAAGAATATCACGAAGAACGGGTGGGTACAAATAATTTGAGCCTTTATCCTTTGTTTCTTAAACCATGAACCAGGCCACGTTATAACCCTTAAAAGTCCTAGCTGAAGCATGGGTTAGTTCGAAAGCATACTGTTACGAAAGGTATCCTGACTCCTTAAGGCCTACGATAAATACGGAGTTGACATCACGTTTTACAAACATTCACTTGTTTTATGAAAAAGAATGCATTTTCAAAATCTTCTAGACAGACATAAGCTTTGCATTTTTTATATAACATTGTTTACATATAACTATTTGTTTGAACAGTAGGAAAATTCGCACGATGAATACCTAGTGAACAAAAGCATTTCCAATCAAGGGGCATGGCATGATCAGTGTCTACAGCCTGGGGCAAATCTCCGCCTAGTCACTTGGGGCATTCCAACAATGAATCTTGCCTGATCAAGTACCTTCTGGTGGCATGACAAAACACTTCTAACAGGGGCAACCTCCCTGCATTCTAAAAACATGGACATAGTCGAAAAAGATACTACGCATGAAAAAGACCCGCTAGGCTGACATGCCTAGGCAAAAGTTAGGGCTTCCCGGCGAACCAAAAGGGTTCGGGAAAAATGAAGGGATGAAATGAAAAAATCTGTACACCCGGCAAGTCGAAAACCTGAAAAGGCGGCTTGGGAAAAAATGGGTATCCCGGTGGACTGAAAACCCGAAAGGGCGGTCCAGGCAAAAGTTAGGGATTTAAGCGTACGACTATGTCCCGGCATACAATCACCTGTCTACCAGAAGATTTGTCAACCACCTCCACAAGGTATCTTCTGCCCTCACCTCAGAGACAGGGGCAATAATGAGTCGTCCAGGCGATCCAGTTGCTCTATCAACCAAAGTACCAAGGAAAGGATGATTACCATCTACCTTTACAAATTCCAGATCGTAGGTTAACATCCAAAACCAAACAGGACAATTATCCACTTAATCATCCTCAGGCAACCCTACACCGTTTCCTTCTCAATTTCAGACGAAGTCTCGCACGGACCTATTATCACAAAGTAACCTTACCCCGGTTCCTCCAAAAGTCTTACACAGACTTATCTCAAGATGACCTTACCCCGGTTCATCCAGAAGTCTTACACGGACCTCACCCTCCACAAGAAACCTTACCCCGGTTCCTCCAGAAGTCTTACACGGACTTATCTCCAGATGACCTTACCCCGGTTCATCAAGAAGTCTTACACGGACTTATCTCCAGATGACCTTACCCCGGTTCATCAAGAAGTCTCACACGGACTTATCTCCAGATAACCTTACCCCGGTTCATCAAGAAGTCTTACACGGACTTATTCGAAGATAACCTTACCCCGGTTCATCAAGAAGTTTAACACAGACTCACCTCAAGATAACCTTACCCCGGTTCATCAAGAAGTTTTACACGAACTTATCCTGCAGTAACCTTACCCCGATTCCTCCAGAAGTCTTACACGAATTTATCTTAAGATGACCTTACCCCGGTTCATCAAGAAGTTTTACACGAACTTACCCCGCAGTAACCTTACCCTGGTTCCGCCAAATTTTGACACGAACTTATCCCGAAGAAACCCTACACAGGTTCTCTCTCCCCAAAGATGCAGTTTTACACGGACTCGTCATCAGAAACCCTACCCAGGTTTTGCCTCTTCAAAGATGCAGTTTTACACGGGCTCATCGTCAAAGTAACCCCACACAGGTTCCCTTCTCAAGCTCCAGACGTAGTTTTACACAAACTCGTCATCAGTAACCCTACACAGGTGTCCTTCTTTCCAAGATGCAGTTTTACACGAGCTCATCATCGGGCAACCCTACATAGGTTCCCTCTTTCAACTTACAAAAAATTACACCTCAAGAATTTCTCCAGGAGAGTCCAGTCCAGAGGTTTCCCCAGGAAAGTTCAATCCATCTCCCCAAGCAGTAAGCTTATCCCCAGTAGATTCTGGAAGTTTACCCCCGCATAGCACGAACGTGTCTCCCGGCTTTATTCAAGAGTTATTTCCCTACCAGGATATAACTGGGTTATCCTCAGCCAAAAGCCACGGAAAGAGCGTCCCCGAAGAAGCCTCCTTATCCCCAGCGAAGTCTATTAACACTTCCAACACAATAAGGGTATCCCCAGCAAGTTATTATCAACAACTCAGCAAAGTACCTCTCTCCCCATAGAGTATTGCTTCCCAGCAAGATCGCTAGAGTACTTTTCTCCCCGCAGAGTAATCCATTCGCCAAGTTCATTCCCCAACGGAGTCATCTTCTCCTACCGGTATTCTTGCAACTATCATCCCCAGTGGAGGCAAAAATCTATTCTTCAACATCAGCCCAGATATGACTTCCCGGCACCCGTCAAGGATTTATTTTCCTAAGACGAAAACATACATTCATAAACATCACATGCATCATTATAGCATGCATATACGCATCATATCTTACAAATCTCATTTATATTGAGAACATCATTGCTTGATCCATATCACGCATTGCATATGACTGACCTTTACCTTTCAGGAAAGATCCAGTTAAGTTCTCAGCTATATTTCAAGACCTTGACCGGTTCAGTTAAATCGCCCCTAAGATTTTTCTGTTTCTTATCCAGTCCAAGGCCTTCTCTGGTTCAGTCAGATCGACCCTAAGATCTCCCTGTTTCTTATCCAGTTGAAGACATTTCAAGACCTAGACCGGTTCAGTTAAGTCAACCCTAAGACTTTTCTGTTTCTTATCCAATCAAAGGCCTTCTCTAGTCCAGCTAAATCGACCCCTAACAGATTTTTCTGATAAAGACTCAGTAGAAGATACCCAAGATTCTCTCAATGATTACTGTTGAGGTAGAAGTCGCCCAAGATTCTCTCAATGATTACTGTTGATGTTGAAGTCGCCCAAGATTCTCCCAATGATTACTGTTGAGGTTGAAGTCGCCCAAGATTTTCTCAATGATTACTGTTGAGGTTGAAGTTGCCTATGGTTCTCTCCCCGTTACTGTGGAGGTAGTAATCGTCCCCAGATTCTCTCAAGCGTCACTGTTGAGGTTGAAATCGTCCAAGGTTATCTCACCGTTCCTGTTGAGGTAGTAACCATCCCTGGTTCATTCATCATCTTTCGAAGCTCCAGATTCAATTCCTGTAACCAGTCAGGACACATCTATACAAAGAATTTGAAGACCAGCTCCTGTAACATGCCAGGTAATCATTTTCTTTTGCAGGTACGCAAGTTCTCGCTAAGGAATCTCTTATGCGATCAACACCCAGATGGCATCTATAAGCCCATCCGCCTTCCATCATCTCTTAGCATGGCATCTATAAGCCCATCATCCTATCCATCAATCTCCAAATGGCATCTATAAGCCCATTCCCACCATCATACTGCTACTATGTGAGCGCAAATTTCTGGGCACTCTAGTGTTCAATCATCTTCCACCTTCGGATTACGAAAGGCACGTCAGCCAATCTGCATCCTCAGGTTTAAGAAGATTGAACAGGGGCAACTGTTGTACCCCAAAATTTGCCCTCCCATATTCTTCAAAATTTGCAAAGTCAAAGCTTTAAAATTCCCCAAGGGTTGCACAGTTCAAGGGCCTCCTAACAGTCAAGAATTAGGGTTTTGGGTCTGGCAAAGTAAATGAAGTTTCCAAGGGTCCAATCAAGTCCCACATGCCTACAAATATGGTCAAGCATCCTCATATCAAGTTTCAAGACTTACAGCACAAAATTGCACAGTCAAAAACCCTAATTGCACTACAGTCAACTGTAGGGGCAAAATGGTCATTTGACAGTCAAAAGTTCAAATTTTTGGTCAACATCTCATTTTGAAGCCACAAACATCATTTGATCAATGCTTGATCATGATTCTCAAAGCTTGGCTCAAAAAGTCTCAAGATGCAAAAGTTTCCATATTTGGACAGTTGAAAAAGTCAACTGTAACTTGACCAAGGCATAACTTCCACATGGATTATCATAAAAATTCCATCCAAAGCTCATTTTGAAGATAAAGACATTTCCTACAACTCCTCTTCATACTTCAAGTCCAAGAAATGCTCTCACAAAAAATTATCAATTTCAACATTATAGGTCATTTTCAAAAGTCAAGAAAAAGGGACTTTAAGTCAAAGGCCATAACTTGAGATTTGTAAATCAAAATGACATGGGACCAAAGGAATTGGTTAGAGGACTTCAAGACCTTTCCAAAATGTCCAAGAACATGAGAAAAGCTTAAAAATTGAGCAAGATATGCCTTGTGGAAGTTGGGAAATTTTTGGATATTTTGAAAAGTCAACTTTGCTTCAAATGCCTTAAAAATGCTAATGGGCCACATTTTCTTCCAAAATTCATCATCCAAGGCATGTGCACGACCATTTGGCCCAAAGGGAAGTTTTTCATCATTTTTATTTATTTATTTGAATTTTTAATTACTAATAATTCATTTAATTAAAATAAATATGTGGAAAATACCAAACCAATGCAATCAAATCTTTTTATGCATGGAATAACTTCAGATTTTCGTGCATTATTAGGTATAGAAAGAATCAAGGCAATTGGATATGATTGGCATCAAAAAATGTGAAAAAGATTGAAAAATATTTGTCATGAAAATCAAATATCTCCTCATCAATGCAAAGGGTTTTTTGATCCAATTCTCAACCCTAATCATTCCATACATAAGTGCAAAGCTAACCCTAGCGCTCATAATCTCTAAGCTGCGCCAGAAACCAAGAGAAAAGTTTGAGTTTTTGCATAAAATTTTCAAAACTGAAAACAGGATTCCAAGAGGTTTCAAGGCGAAATAACCATTTTATCACCTTCCTGAGACATCAAGGGAAGTTCCTGGATCAAAATCATAGCTTGAAACATCAAGAATTGGTAATTATAAGTCAGACTGTGTCACTTTTTTTGCATAATCGCATCTGATCATTCATGCCATAATTTTCAAATCTAATGCTTGTTTTGTATTGCTCTTGTCATTCTGAAGCTAACCCAGTTGTTTGATTGAGTTTTCCTCATCCATACACGATTTCACCATTGATGCTAACTAGGGTTCTTCAAGCTTCGAATTGGGTATTTTCATATACTGTAAAATTGGGACCTCCCAATACCATGATCAAAATCGGGACACTTGGACGAATCGATTGCCATAGTCGCGCCTAATTTATGAAGCACCATAGCCTAATCGCTATTTTGGAAAAAGGCATATTTTGGGGGGGTTCAAAACCCCCGCTAATTCTTTTTTATGTTTCAGGAAAATGCAAACAATGAAGAAGACGATGAAGTGTAGGACAGCAATTGGTTCATTTAAATTTCGCGCTAAAAAAGTCCACTAACTCACGTTTTGATTGATATTATTTGTTAGTTATATTACATACAAAGCATTCAGGTGGTTCAGTTGGCAAGGCGTGGGGTTGGTAATCTCTGGGACCTGGGTTCGAATCCCAGGTCCCCCTCCCTTTCCATGTTATTTTTCTAATAATGATCCTATGCAGTTCAAGCCTCAGTGTCCACCATACAACTCACAATCCAGGCATACCACGCATCTCTTGATCCCAATCAAAAGGTGGAGATTTGAAGAACATGATGTGCCTCAGTCAATGCACCCACACGCTCTCAAAAAAGTCAAACAAAGACCATAAGCATTGGGCCCAAATTGCTGGGATAAAACCTCCACTTGGGGTCAGCACCCCCTAGGGTTTGTGCTCACTTTCTTTTTCTATTATTTTTTATTACTTGTTTAATTTAATTAATTTCCATTTTTATCTTTAAATTAATTTATTTTCATAAAATATAAAAATAGTAAAAAATCAGAAAAGACAAAAATCAAAATATATTTAATTAATCTTTTTGTAAATAAATCTCATTAATTTAATTTAGCTTTTTAAATTTAGGTTTAATTCAAATGTTTTTCTTAATAAATTAAAAGTGTAGAATTAGGGTTTCAAGTATTTTTCCATTCTTTTTCTTTTTTCTCTCACCATAATTAATTATTTAATATTATTTTTATAAATCAAATTGCATTAATTAATTAGGTTTAATTTTAGGTAATTTTCACATTTTCTTAATAAATTAAAAAAAATAGCTAGAATTAGGTTTAAACTTCATTTAATTCACATAAAAAAATCATAAATACCAAAAACCCTCAAAAATAATTTCTTTTTATTTTATTTTAATTAATTTGTTAATAATAATTTAATTTCATTAAAAAGGGTCCAACGCCCTCGTTTTCAATTTTAATTTAATTCGCGCATTTTATTTTATTTCTTATAATACTTATGTAACTCTCCCAAAGCCGTGTAAATTTATATTTCTCGCACTTTACTTCTTTATTTTTTGTCAAAATCGGGTCCTGGATTAAATTTGGCGATGTGGACCCGCGCCTTTGTAATAGTTTAGGAATTTTATATTTCTCGCAACCTTTTTAACTGTTAATAATGGCATGCAAGAATGAATGACTAGAATAAAAACAAACGCGTAGATCACCATAACATGATAAGACAAAAATAAATGAGCATGACACACAAATCACACACCACCCCTAGGGTACGCCTCACTGTTGCCTTGCCTCGAAAGGTGATCGTCGAGTAGAGGATGTCTTAGTAAGTCCTCATGATCCGGGAACCTGGCATGAGGGTAGCTTCTAAGGTGTCTTCCCATTGCTCTGGTGATCACCATGTCCCGAACCTCGAATTGACCCGAACACCTCCAACGGTGGTGCTACCTACCTCTCAATGATGGGATGGCACTACTTTAAAGGACATCTACACAGACGAATTCCTTAGGGTAGGTAGACGACTCGTAGATACTTGCTCTAATTTCAAAACAAATTAAAAAATACTTTTCACACCGACACCTTTTCAAAAAGCTTTCGAAAGCAATTTTTCAAACACTCTTGAGGACCGATACAAGAGTCGAACTGGAATTTTCAAAGAAATTTTTTAAACCCACAGTTGAAAAGCAAACAAACCATTTTTGAAAACACAAATGAGCAAGTATCTAAGAGCCCATGGATAACCATGGATAGAAAGGGTGCTAACACCTTCCCTTTCTATAATCTACCTCCCGAACTGAGAGCAGTCTCTTTAAGGAATTTTTCTGTGCTTTTGTCCTTTCCATTTGGAGAAAATAAAAGACGGTGGCGACTCTTGCTTACCGCGACATTTCGCGAACCAGCGTTAAACAGTCAGTTCCAGATCCACCGATCACACATTGTAACATTTACTGAAAGCAAAGCTGATAAAATTGAGGGAGCCTCCTCAGAACCCCAACACCTCCTCTCCTCGTTATAATTCAAATTTGAAGTGTTCCTAACATTCCAAAAGTTCTGGGCACGATACCAACAACTGTTGGGCCCTGAAAAACAAAATTCAGGACATGATTGACAACAAAGAGATTGAGTTTGATCCTCCGGAGACCCCGAATGTGATTATTAAACCTATGTTGAAGCATGACAAAAGCATAAGTGCTATTGACGATGTTCTTTATGTTTCTACTGTAAGTGAATTAGTTACCCCTACCAATCATTAAGAAGTATATGTTGCATACCAGTTTATTTTCGGGCTATATCGAAAAACGTTACTGCTGCACAGCCCAACCAAATGGATGCAAGTTGTTGAAGGAAGGCATTCAAAACATAATGAATAATCATATAATTTTGATCAAGAATATTCCGTCTGCTGAGAATCTGTGTCAAGACTTATTCGTAATTTCTGGCCCTCCTGTCAGGATCATCTCCAAAGGTCCTGTACGAATTAGTGTCCATCTGAAAGTTTCTCCCCTGATCATCATTACACCTGGACCTTTCCCATACTCTTCGGATAAAGCCATTCCTTTTAACTATGGATCTGACGTCTACTACCATGGCGTCAAGCAAGAATTACCGACTGTTGAAGATAAAGTTACTGAAGTTGTTGATCCCGACATTGACAATATTACTAGGACCAATAAGATTACTATAAGCGGGAGTGTTTTCTCCCTGGAAATATCTCAAAAGACGGTTTCTACACCTGTTCAAGTTACTGCTACCGAATCAACTGCTGAGGCTCGGGGTAAAGAGCAAGTAACAGAGCCTGCCCAGACAGAGACACCTAAAGAAGTTGTAGTTGAAGACACCTCTAGGAAAGAGTTGGAGGAGGTTTTGAAAATAATCCGTAAGAGAGACTACAATATTGTTGAACAACTGGGGCAGACCTCATCCAAGATCTCTATGTTATCCCTATTACTATATTATGAAGCCCATGCACATGCTTTGGTGAAATTTCTGAAGACTGCTCACGTGCCTTAAGAGATTTCTTCTGATCAATTTGGAGGTTATGTTACTAGCTTAATGACTGGAAATGGATTAGGTTCCTCTGATGCTGATCTAACTCCGGAAGCGAGAAATTACAACAAGGCCCTGTATGTCTCCATTGAATGTAGGGGCACTACGTTGGCTTATGTATTGGTTGATATTGATTCCTCGTTAAATGTTCTACTGAAGGGCGCTCTGGATAGACTTAATTGCAAAGGGGTTGTACTAAAACCTAGTGATATTATAGTTCGAGTCTTTGACGGGTCAAAGAGGATGGTACATGGAGAAGTGTATCTTCCGATCAAAGTAGGTTCGCAGGTCTTTGAATCTACCTTCTACGTCATGGATATTCGGCTAGCTTATTCTTGCTTACTGGGACGCCCCTGGATCCATGGGGCGGGCGCTGTCACCTCGACCCTACACCAGAAGTTAAAATATCCTGTGAACAGAAAGATTGTTACTGTATGCGGTGAAAAAGAGTATATGGTTAGCCATGTGAACTCTTTGCGGTATGTAGAGATGGAAGATGAATTCATTGAGACTCCCTGTCAGACTTTTGAAGTCATCCCTCCTACCTCAACTGAAGATGTTTCTGCCATTCCCAAGGTTACCGGGTGTAACACGGTGGGAGAACTGACTTGGTTGTTTTGCGTTTGATCTCAAATTTTGTGGTTAGCAAGAGTCTCCAACTACTTTTCTTTTATCCAAAAGGAAAGGCTGAAAAGAACAGGAAAGACCTTTGAGATGTTTTCTTGAGTTCGGGGGGTATATTATGAAAATGGAAGGTATTAGTACCCTTTTCATCCGTAGTTATCTACGGGCTCTTAGTTTCTTGCTAGATCACTTATTTTTGTTTGAAAATGTGCTTTGTGTGGTTTTTGAAAGTATTTTGAAAAGGGGCCTTCGTTTAGGCAAAATTTGTAATGATTCTCGTTCGTGATAATGTATACAAAGTGTTGATATTTTGAAAATGTTTCAAGTTTGAAAGATGTTTTCGAAAGTGTTGGTGTAAAATGTTTGGTTGTGAGCAAGCGAGCAACTAGGAGCAAATCTACCTACTCAAAGAGGATTTAATGTTCTCTTCCTCCTCCTTTAGATGTTGCTATATTACCATTTATTTGGTAAGAAGCCCCATCGTTGGATGTGAAGGGGCAGGCGTGGGTCAATCGTAGAGTCATAGAAGGCAACTTATAAGACGCTTTAGCAATTTTCATAAGGGACTAGATCGTTTTATCAAAGGCAACATCGGGGGACATCGAGGGACTACGATCTTTTTTATCGAAGGGTCTTTGCTAAAGCGTCCCATATTCGAGGGACATGATTGTGTTTCTGAGGCAACAAGCGAGGTTACCCTAGAGGTGCGCGTGTGAATAGTTAGTTTGATTTGCATGCATTTAGTCTTTGATTAGGGTTATCTAGCGGTTGTTTTTATCTTGCCATACACACCCTATCTTACTAGCAATTATATGAAAAGCGGTAAACTTGCGGAAATTAAAATCCTACGATATTACACCATTAGGGGGATGGGGATACAATTTGCAAATGGGGATGAAATAAGTGTCTAATTATTACAACCATATCGAATAAGTGGACAGTAATGGATTATATATGTATATAATACAGAAACAGTGTAAAAAGAGAGAAAAATAGCATTTTGAACTATTATGTGTCGACACATGATGTTATGCATCGACACATAACTTTCCTTGCCCCTGCCAAACCAAATCAACTCAGTATTAGTCGATGCATAATGGGATGTATCGACTCATTTCCTGCTTGTGTCAACACATACGCATTTTGTGTCGACTCATGCACCTTCCATTTTTGTGTTTTAGGCCCTGGATAGCAGTATGAGTCGATGCATATGACCATGTGTCATCTTATACCCTGCTTTTTCACTTAGGATGTGTCGACCCATGTGAGTATATGTCGACCCATGTTACAGGTTTTTTTACCTCTATCACTATTCTTTTGTATGTATCAATCAGTTTTCAACATATAAATGATAAAAAAAATGAACAGTAAGGAAATGATTAACTTCAAGAGTAGTGATTACTTCATCTTATCTTCAGAAATAAACCAAAAATGATGTATGGAAAATACAAGGTTAAGATGACTTACCTTGCAACTGCACTTTAGGTTTTGAGTCTGAAACCCTTCAAGATGCTGCGTGGACCTTAATGAAACTCCAAGAAGCTGCTAGACTTCCCTTTGTGTTGAAGGTTGTTGAACCAACTCTAAAAAGTCACGTTTATGTAGTATTGTCTTTTATTTAGAAGTTAAGAATAAGAGCACTACAGAAACTGTTCTTGAGCTTGAGCAATATTTATGTGATATGAAGTGTTTAGAGGGTTTATGGGAGAGTTTACAAGGTTGTATAATAGTGGGTTGAGGCTCTTTTCTATTTTTTTATTTTTTGAGTCAAAATAGAGTTGAGATGAACAGAGTTTTTATGGATAAACTGGGTTTTATGAATGAGCTGGGTTTTATGAATGAGCAAAGTTTAACAAAAATTCTGTTTTTTCTCTTCTCTCCTCTTTTTTCTCAGAAAAAAAAATCCTTATGTCTTATGAATCAGTCCCTTTTGTAGCCCCTTGACTGGGGTTTAGAAGGGAAACAAAATAAGTTGTTTTGAACTATTTTTTCCTACTGCTTTGATGCTTTTTCCACACAATTTTCTCTTGCCATTTGGTGTAATTTTGTGGCTGTTATAATGCACGTTGGAGCAAACTGCATAGAGAAGTTTTGGACTGTTTTTTTTTATTGTATAGGGCAACATAAACAGGTTTTGTGACAGGTTTGTGGTGCAGCATAGCATAAGGTTTTGTAGGACAACAATTGAGCAAGGTTTTGGAGTGTTGTGGCAATGTATTGAAGTAGCATTTTTTTGTTCAACAATAACTTGGACAACATAGTTTACAGCATGAAACAAGTTTGGTTTGTGGAGCAATTTATGCACATTGTATCAAAGACAAAGCATTGTGGCAAGGTTTTGAGTCAAAGGAAAAAGTCCAAGCAATACAAAGTTTAGGATTTGTAAACTTGCAAAAAGACCACTTTGTAATAACTTGAATTATTTGTAACATCTTGAACTATTTTTAATTGTAGTGACAAGATGTCATGAAGCAATGAACTTAACTTAGAAAAATTTCCAAGTCTTGCAAAAGTTGGATTTTTGACTTTCTTGATTTTTGATGATCAAATTTCATATTTTGGATGTCTTGATGAAATATGATTTTTGGGACTCAACTTGGTCAAAAAGTCAAAGTTTGACTTTTTAGTGTACAATTGACTTTTCTCACCAATTGACCGAATTTTGTCTATCAATCCACTAATCTCAGGAGATGAATTGAAAAATGCAATTAGGTCAAAATGACACGCTCGGATCCTTGAGATCATAATTCCAACCAATAACCCCGGTATTAGGTCAAAAAATCAAATTTCAGTCATTTTCAGTAAAAACCCTAATTTCGCCCATTTTGCCCTTTTGGTACTTTGAATGACTTTCTTGGAAAATTGTGATCCAACACTTGAAACTTGACAAAATAATCGCTAGGGTCCATAATGATCCATGAAAGTCAAATGACACATTATGAAGCCCACAACCTTTGTACAAACACAAACCCTAATTTGAGGTATTAATGTTGAGGAAATTGTTTGACCTAATCGATACTTGCGCAAACTTGTGGAATTGAAGATATTTGTAGGAAATATCTTGAGAAATGAGAGGGAAAATTTTGGGGTACAACACCAGGGTTCTTCCCAGAATGGCTTCACTGAAAGACGCTAAAGCTGTTGTAGAAGAAGGTGGTTTTACTACTAGGGGCCAGCTTCTTGACATTCCATATAAATCAGACAAATTTGGTTTGGGTTTCACTGTAGAGGGTCAGAGGGCTATTCGTCGCACTCGTGTTGGAAGACCACCATTATGTGTCAGCAACAACGGAGTCAACATGATAGAAGATGCTAACAGTGATTATGACCTTAACAGCTGGATCTTCCCTACCATTAGCAATATGCTCAGCAGTTGGAAGGCGGGAGACATTATCTCTATCTCCTTTAGTCGGGAGTAATAGCTACATTTATGTTTTTATTGATTTCAAAGTTTGGTTATGTATTATTTAAACAATGACTTTAAACCTTGTGCCTTACCCGGGGCACAGCGGTTTGTTTGTTAAGGGTTGTCATTTCATAAACATATTTCCATTTAATAAAGCATCAAATGTTTTGCATTCAAATTTTATGCTCTCTGTCTTTCTTTTTAATTTTATCATTTTCAAATATCTATGTGTTCTTATACACACCCACACAATAAATTTAAGATCCACATCCACTCTGGATACCGTTGATAACGACTCTGCTATTGCCACTTATTACTTTAAAAATATGATTTACCAAGTCAAGGACGGAGGCGAGGAAGATTGTGAAATACCTGGAGAACTTGCCAGACTGTTAATACAAGAGGAAAAGGCTATTCAACCACATGAAGATTCGGTCGAGGTTGTAAACTTGGGTTCTGAAATAGACAGAAAAGAAGTCAAGATAGGTGCCAACTTAGAGGAAAGTGTCAAGGACAGATTGATTCAAATGTTTCATGAATATGTTGAGATCTTCGCTTGGTCATACGAAGAGATGCCAGGGCTCATTATTGATATTGTGGTTCATCGACTGCGGATGAAAGAGTGTTATGCCCTGACAAAGCAGAAGGTTCGTTACATGCGTCCCGAGATGTCAGAGAAGATCAAGGCTGAGGTTATGAAACAATTAAATGCATGGTTCTTAGTAGTGACATCCTATCCTCATTGGATTGTAAAGTGTCAAGGAGCATCTGATTCAGCTATTGCATGATTATGTTGAAATCTTTTCTTGGTCATATAAAGATATGCCAGGACTCGATGTAGACATCGTGGTACATCGTCTGCCAACAAGAGAAGACTGTCCACCAGTAAAACAAAAAGTCTGCCGCATGAGACCTGACATGTCAGAGAAGATCAAAGCGGAAGTCATGAAACAATTCAATGTTGGATTCTTGGTTGTCACTTCCTATCCCCAATGGGTTGCCAACATTGTTCTCGTGCCTAAAAAGGACGGCAGAGTACGAATGTGCGTAGATTATAGAGATTTGAATAGGGCCAGCCCTAAAGATGATTTTCCACTTCCCCACATCGATATCCTGGTTGACAATACGGCCCATCACAAAGTGTTTTCCTTCATGGATGGATTCTCAGGTTATAACCAAATCAAAATGGCACCTGAGGACATGGAGAAAACTACATTTGTCACACAGTGGGGCACATTCTGCTACAACGTGATGCCATTCGGACTGAAGAATGTTGGGGCAACCTATCAGCGCGCCATGGTAGCCTTATTTCACGACATGATACATCATGAAATAGAGTTCTACATAGACGATATGATAGCCCGATCACAAACAGAAGAAGAGCATTTGGATCACTTGCAAAAGTTGTTTGAAAGGTTGAAGAAGTATAAACTAAGGTTGAACCCAAACAAGTGCACATTCGGGGTAAGGTCCGGTAAACTCCTAGGCTTTGTCGTCAGCAACAAAGGTATTGAGGTCGATCCTGCCATGGTTAAAGAAATATAAGAAATGCCTGCTCCTCGTACTGAGAAGGAAGTCAGAGGATTCTTGGGACGCTTGAACTATATTTCCAGATTCATTTCTCACCTCACAACTACTTGTGAGCCAATCTTCAAACTACTGAAGAAAGATCAAGTAGTCAAGTGGAATGATGAATGCCAGACTTCTTTCGACAAAATCAAAGAGTATTTACAAGAGCCTCCTGTTTTGATGCCACCAGTCAAGGGAAGACCATTGATCATGTATCTGACTGTTTTAGAAAACTCAATGGGGTGTGTATTGGGGCAGCATGATGAGTCTGGCCAAAAAGAGCATGCTATTTACTACCTGAGCAAAAAGTTTACCGACTGTGAAACCAGATATTCACTACTCGAGAAAACTTGTTGTGCTCTGGCATGGGCTGCTCGCCGGCTAAGATAGTATATGCCGACTCATACTACCTTGTTGATATCTAAGATGGATCCAATAAAATACATCTTCGAGAAGCCTGCTCTGTCTGGGAGGATAGCTAGATGACAGATGATCCTAACAGAATATGACATACAGTATACTACCCAGAAAGCTATAAAGGGCAGTGTGCTAGCTGATCATCTTGCTCATCAAGCTGTAGAAGATTATCAGTCCATGAAGTTTGAATTCTCGGATGAAGACATCATGACATAAGACAACTGTGAAGAAATCAGACCATATGACGGACCTGGACAAGGATCCCGATGGACCTTGTTCTTTGATGGGGCCTCCAATGCACTCGGTAGTGGTATCGGCATTGTACTCATATCTCCGAAAGGGTGTCATACGCCCTTTACTGCCAGACTTTGCTTCAACTGTACGAACAACATGGCGGAATATGAAGCATGTATCTTTGGTCTCAAGGAAGCCATAGACTTGGGAATCAAATCTTTAGATGTGTTTGGAGATTCATCTTTGGTCATCAGTCAGATCAAAGGAGAATGGGACACTAAACATCCAAATCTTATCCCTTACAAAGAACATGTTTTGACATTGCTACCACATTTTGAGGAGATTACCTTCGAGCATTTCTCGCGAGAAGAAAATCAGCTAGTAGACGCTCTAGCCACAATGTCATCTATGTTTAAACTTAATTGGGATAATGAGGCTCCCCAGATCACCATCGAACGAATGGATGAACCAGCACATTGTCACGAGATTAATACTGAAGAGGTAGTGGACCAGCCTTGGTTTCATGAAGTCAAGAGGTATCTCGAGGCTCAAGAATATCCAGAAGGAGCTTCAATCAATGATAAAAAGTTATTAAGGAGATTCTCTGCTAAATTCTTCCTTAGTAATGGCATCCTGTACAAATGCAATCATGACTCCATTCTGCTCCGATGTGTGGATAAGATTGAAGCGGAAAAGATTATGGCTGAATTACATGAAGGTACTTTTGTAACTCATTCCAGTGGGCATACAATGGCAAAGAAAATCCTAAGGGAAGGCTATTATTGGTATACCATAGAAGCATATTGCTATCAACACTCTCGGACCTGTCATAAGTGTCAAATTTATGCTGACAAGGTGCACGTACCTTCGGTTCCTCTGAATGTCTTGACGGCTCCTTGGCCCTTCGCTATGTGGGGAATAGATATGATCGGGGAGATCAAACCTACAGCCTCCAATGGACACCGCTTCATCCTATTGGCCATTGACTATTTTACAAAGTGGGTCGAAACAGCTTCCTTTGCTTTCGTTACTAAGAATGTCGTTGCCTGCTTCATCAAGAAAAATCTCATTTGTCGGTACGGTATCCCAGAAAGGATCGTCACTAAAAATGGTACAAATCTTAACAATACTATGATCACTACCTTGTGCGAATAATTCAAGATCTAGCATCACAATTCTTCCCCTTACCGGCCAAAGATGAATGGTGTTATCGAGGCTGCAAATAAAAACATTAAAAAGATCATACAAAAGATGACAGTCACCTACAAGGACTGGCATGAGATGCTACCATTTGCTCTACACGGGTATCGTACCACGGCTCGCACATCAACCTGGGCAACACCCTATTCTTTGGTTTACAGCATGGAGGTTGTTTTACCTATTGAGGTTCAGATCCCCTCTCTAAGGATTATGAAGGATGCAGGTCTGAATGAAGACAATTGGACCCAAACTCGACTTGATCAACTAAACTTAATCGACAAAAATAGACTTATTGTTGTTTGCGATGGTCAAATGTATCAAAAACGGATGATCAAGGCCTTCAACAAGAAAGTCAGACGCCAAGCATATCAAGTTGGGGATCTAGTGATCAAACGTATCATTTTACCACAAAGTGATCCCAGGGGAAAATGGACTCCTGCCTATGAAGGACCATTTGTAATCAAAAATATATTCTCCGGTGGGGCAATGATTTTGACCACCATGGACGGTGATGACCTGCCACACCCTGCGAACGCAGACATAGCCAAAAAATACTATGCATAAGAGACCCGTTAGGTTGACACACCTAGGCAAAACAAGGGCATCCCGGCGAACCAAAATGGTTCGGGAAAAAATTAGGGATAAAATAAGAAAATATGTACACCCGGCAAGTTGAAAACCCGAAAGGGCGACTTGGGCAGAAAAGGGTTTCCCGGTGGACTGAAAACCTGAAAGGGCGGTCCAGGCAAAAATTAGGGAATTAAAGCGTATTACTATGCCCCTTCGGATCACTTAATGGATAACATTTGACTTCCATTGACAAACTCGGAGTTTCTGATCAATTCAATCATCTTCGGACAAGGAAAATAGACAAGATATTTGGAGATATGAAGGCTATAGCAGAATGAGAACCCCATGGGATTATTACACATAGATATCTTTCTTTGTATAAATTCTTTTTGCTTTATGGCACCATTCTCTTACTAGAATGTTTGTCTCCTTTGTACAAAATACTTATTCAAAGTCAAATACAAAGATATCTCTTTAAAAGTACAGAAAACTATTTATCTTTTTTTACACTTGTGTTTTATTTGCAAAAACGTCCAATGATTCATTAATGAACATGTGCATTTGAACATAATTACTGTTTACAAATAAACAAAATGAGAAAGATAATTACTGATAGGTTGAAAGGATAGGAAAACGTCTTTAGGCTATTCTATAAGCAATCCCCACAGTACGTCATTTAAATCCCCAGCGGAACTAAAATTTCAAATTATTAATCCCCAGTAGAAATCATTGTTAGAACAAAGTTTGAATCTACTACCCTAAGTTTAAGTTTTGATGATAACAAAATGAAATGATATATTAATCATGTGATTCATGTAAGAACTATTTGCTACCTAAAAATTACCTTTCTGGTTTACAGAAACTCTGATAGGTATCAGCAAGAGTGCATCATAATCAGCATCAGAATATTGGATATCAACATCAGCATCAGAAGATGCTATATCAGAATACCAGAATCAAAAGAACAACTCACACGAATGCTGAAGCTTGATGAACAGAACTGCGCTCAACACTCTGATAAAGACAACAACAGTTCATCAGCACTTAAGCAGAGTCAGAATGAGTCCAAGCCAGAACACGCTTTAAGTAGCAACGGTACTGTACATTCAAAGCGAATTATTACCAACGGCATCATTCCAGACAAGATCTTCTTAATAAGGAAAGTTTGTTATTGGCATTGAATCAAGATTATTGCTCCAACATTCAACAATTTCAGTGCTATATAAACAAGACAATGAAGATTGAATTGGCTAATGCTCTACATCAAATTACACGCCTAAAAGCTAATCATCATATTCCTTCTCTCAATTTGCTAAAAGCTCCATATTTCCTTACTCAATTACTTTTAGCAATCTAGTTTCAATAAGCTTAAGTTGTGTAATATCACAGTTGTGATAAACAGTTTTGTAGAAAACATTCACACACCTAGATTTCTCTTCTTTGTAAGAAAGTGTTTCCTTGACAAACCGGTTTGTGGTTTGCATCAAGAAGGCTTTAGCAGTTGTTAAAGCAGATTGTAATATTCAGTTGAATATAGTGGATTAAGACCTCGTTGGAGAGAGGCGAAATCACCTTGATGGGTGGACTGGATTAGTTTGAGATCAAACGAACCAGGATAAAAATATCGTGTTCATTGCAATTGATTTTCAGTTTCACAATTCAACCCCCCTTCTTGTGTTTTTCACTTCTTCAATTGGCATCAGAGCGCCTGGTTCTGAGCTAAAACACTTAACCGTGTCAGTACAAGATCCAGCGTCAGAAAAACACAATGGCAGGAACTTATTCTCACACCAGCAATGACAACCATGAGGACAGAGACAGATTCAGCGGCAAACCTCCAGTCTTTGATGGAGAAAATTTTGATTACTGGAAAGACAAAATTGAAAGCTTCTTTCTGGCACATGATGCTGATCTGTGGGACATGGTGACAGATGGATACACGCACCCTGTGAATGCAAGCGGTCAGAAGATTGATAGGAAAACAATGTCTGACCAACAAAAGCGTGACTTCAAGAATCACCACAAGGCTAGAACCATCCTTCTCAGCGCCATCTCGTATGCTGAATATGAAAAGATCTCCAACAGAGACACAGCAAAGAACATGTTTGACTCACTCAGAATGACGCATGAGGGCAACGTTCAGGTCAAAGAAACTAAAGCTCTGGCGCTCATTCAGAAGTATGAGGCATTCAAAATGGAAGAAAGTGAATCCATTGCAACAATGTTCTCAAGATTCCAGATTCTGGTAGCTGGTCTCAAGGTTCTGGACAAAGGTTACTCTACTGCTGATCACGTCAAGAAAATCATCAGAAGCTTACCCAAGCAGTGGAGGCCAATGGTTATAGCTCTGAAGCTAGCAAAAGATCTCAACAAAATTTCTCTGGAGGAACTTATCAGCTCCCTCAGAAGTCATGAGATAGTGCTAGAAGCTGATGAACCCCAGAAGCAAGGTAAGCCTTTAGCATTAAAATCTAACAAAAAATCTGAGTCTAAAGTTTTGCAGGCAGTTGAAGAAACATCTGATGGATCCTCATCAGAAGAAGACAAACTCTCCCTCCTCTCCAGAAGAGTGAATCAACTGTGGAAGCAGAGGCAAATAAAGTTCAGGAATCCCAGAAGCTCTGATCAGAACGAGTCTTCTTCCAGATACAGAAGGACAGATTCTTCCTCTGGATACAGAAGATCTGAAGGCTCCTCAAGAAGCAGAAAGCCAAACACCAAGGACATCATCTGCTATGAGTGCAATGAGCAAGGACACTACAAGAGTGACTGCCAAAAGCTTCAGAGGGAAAAGCCCAAAAAGAAGTTTGGAAGAGAAAAGAAGAAAAGTCTCATGGCTACATGGGATGACTCTGACTCGTCTGAAGCTGACTCAGAATCAGATGATGAGAGAGCAAACATAGCTCTCATGGCCAACATTTCAGAAGATAGTGAAGCTTCTGAATCAGACTCAGAATCAGATACTGAAGAGGTATTTCCTGACTTTGCAGTTAATTTTACCAAGGCTGGACTTGCTGAAAGCCTTAATGAAATTCTGGAAAGGTATCAGCAGATTAGAGTTAAATTCAGAAACTTGAAAAGGAATCTTGAATCTGACTCTAATAAGACTGAGAGTCTTAAATTGGAAAATTCTGAGCTGAGAAATAAAATTTCAAAATTAGAAAATACTTTACAAAACTCTCAGAAGGAACCAATTTCTGAAACTCCCAGCAACGCTGATGAGATCATCAAGGAGTATGATCACAGTTTCCAGAAGTTCCTTGCTAAAAGCATAGATAGAAGCAAAATGGCTTCAATGATCTATGGAGTTAGCAGAAACGGAAGGAAGGGAATAGGATACCAAGGTAAGGTTCCTACACCAAAGAATGTCATGGATTTAACCATTAAACACACTCCTCTGAATTCACATTTTGTGTATGGTCACTGTGATACGGTGGGAGAACTGACTATGGTTTTGCGTTTGTTTTCGCAAATGTTTCGGTTGAGCAAGAGTCGCCACCGAATTTTTATTTTATCCTAAGGAAAGGGTTAAAAAGTACAGCAAAAACCTTTGAGATTTTTCTTGGGTTCGGGGAGTAGATTATAGAAAGGGAAGGTATTAGCACCCTTTCTATCCATGGTTATCCATGGGCTCTTAGGTACTTGCTTAGATCAACTTGCCTTGGTTTTCAATTGTTTGAAATGGTGCTTTGTGTCGCTTTTGAAAATGTTTTGAAAAAGATGCCTTGTCTAGGCTACCCTTGTAACAATTCTTTACTCGAATGTTTTACAAAAGGTGTTTGTCTTTTTGAAAAGATGTTTCAAGGTTTTTTGAAAGTTTGTTTTGAAAGTGTTTGTGAAGTGTGGTTTGAAAATAGGCAAGTGTTTTGTTTTGCAAGTTGACAAGTACTTAAGAGCTATCTACCCTAAAGTTCTCAAAGATTTTTGTTATGTTTTAACCCTTTTAACAATTTTGTTCCACCAATGCATTTGGTGGACAATCTTGTGTTAGGAGGTGAAAGGGACGGGCGCGGGTCATCGTTTAGACCATAGTTGCAATAGTGCTAAATGTCTTTGGGCAATTTTTCTTTGAAAGGGACTTGATCATTTTAGGCAACTTTTCGAAAGCGTCATCGAGGGACTATGATCATTTGATTGTTTGTTTTTGCCCAAAGAAACCTAACATACAATATGGCCCAATTATTTGAAGGCAACAAGTGGAATACCCTAGGGGTGCAAGTGTGAGATGTGTTGTCCATATTTCATGCTTGTTTATCTTGAAATTAGGTCAAACTATTTTGTTCTTTCTATTTGCATACAAACCCTAATTCTAGCATGGTATATTTAGAAAGCGTTAAAGTGCGAAAAGTAAAATTCCTACACTATTACAACACAATATGGGAAGGGGGGTACAAATGTTCAAATGGGGGGATATTTAGACAAGAAATTAAAACCTAGCTATTACATCAATTTTGAATATTACAAGATAATTGATTGCATAAATTAAATGGGAAGTAAAATAAAGATGCAAAATGCAAAAAGGATTTTCATATGTATGAAAAAAAGTATTATTTATGTCAAATAAATAAAAATAAAAAAAGGTATTATTTTAGGAGTTTTTTATGTTTTAAGGGTAAAACCCTAATTTTTATTAAGTAAATATATATCTTATTTAATTTACACAAGTATTTATTTATTATGTACAAAAAATAAAATAAAATGAAATATATTTATAAAAAGTATTTTTCATGTCAAATATTAATAAAATAAAAAAATGTATGTATTTTTGTATTTTAACCTAAATATACTAATAAATATATATATATATATATATATATATATATATATATATATATATATATATATATATATATATATATATATATATATATATATATATATATATATATATATATATATATATATATATATATATATATATATATATATATATATATATGTATTAATTTCTAAATATGTATTATACATATAAAAATAATAATATTTAATATTTATAAAAAAAGTATATTTTGCATAAAATATTTTCAAAAGAAAAATGAAATAAAAATCAGAAATGAAATATATTTACATTATTTTTTCTAGTTTTTTCTAAATAATAATATATATATATTTATGTGCAAATGTCCATATAAGCAAATAAATACCTAAAAAATTTAAAAATGGTGTAAAAAATATTTTTCATGTTTTTAATATTATTAGCAAAAATAAATAAGTCAAAATGAAAAAAGAAAAGTCAACAAATCAAGCAAATAAATAAAATGGGCTCAGGGGGTGCAAAACCAAAAATATGGTGTGAAGAGAAATAACACAAAAGCCCAGCCCATGAAACTTCTTCTTCAACCTTCAGCCAAAAACGTTCAAAAAACGCGCGCCTGTGACCAAGTTCAAACATCTGGATTCTTTGACTTTTTGCACAAACTTCCAACATAAGAAATGTTAAGCATTGAATCACGATTCTAAATATATAAAAAACTCATCCTAACTCTCAGAAATGAGAGAGAATTTTGACATTCCCAAATCCTGACCTAAGTTTTCTTCCATTTTCAAACCTTAAATTCTCACAGCTCAGGCAAAATAAATGAAAAGTAAAAGCATGTACAGGTTCAGGGGCATGAGTAGAACATTTCTTATTCACAAACCTAGAGCTAATGATGCCTATACTAAGAGTTAGAAGTTCACAAAAATACTTGTTCAGTTAAAGTTCTATCTGGAAATGGGGGAGCTTTCAGAGTAAGATGATGATCTGTATAGCTTGCCTGAGGTGTGGTGATGCTATTCCAATGCTTGCTTTGCTTTGAAACACCTTGAATCGAGCTATGGACCTTCAACTGCAAAATAAGAAATTGAAAATGGTGGAACTGGTTAGAGGAATTACAGGTCGTGTTTTAGGTTTTGGTTAGCTTGCATTGATGCTAGGGAATGTGTTTGATGAGCTTTGGGCAAGAAATCATGCAAGAGATGAGAGTTGGTACTCAAACTGCAGTGAGAACTCTGTTTGAGCAGTTTGATGGTGGTTCTGAGTTTGTGGAGGTATTGGAGGTATTGGAGTCGTGTTCTAGCTTGTGCTTGATGATTAGAAAGTGTATACAATATTTGCTTAAGTGTTCTAATGCTGAGATGATAGTTGTGTTATGATATGGGATGTTTCTTAACACTTAAGCAAGCAAAGCCAAGTTGATGTTCTAGGCAAGTAGAGGCCCCCTAATCATGCTGCTAACCTTGTCTTGATCAGAGTGTTTTTTCTCATAATCTTGTGCCAATTGGATTTGATCTGTACCTCTTGGATTTGCATTATGACATAAAGCTTGCTTTTGCAAAAATGGCCATTTTGCTTTTTCCATAAATGGCTTAATTCAAAATGTAATGCATAAACTCATGAAACAAAGCCTTAGCACAATGAACATGCATTAAATTATTGAGTGTTGGATGGTTTAAGGGCCTGTAATGTAGCATAAACCAAGCTGACTTGAAGATGGCATAAGTTATGAACATGTACATGACCAAATCAAAAGTGAGTTTTTTCCATATTGCAAAATTCGAATCTCTCAAGTTATGAGGTTGTTTGATGAGTTCTTGGACATTTTGGAAAGCTTGGAATGTGTACTACAATCCATCTTTGAAATGAAAATTGAAATTCCAAGTGGAAGTGTATGGAAAATGGCCTTGAAGTTAGGTAGAAAACCTTGCCAAAATAGGTTGAAATTTCACTAAGTTAAGAATGGTTTAGTACCCTTATTCCAAAAATTGTAACTTGAGATACAAGCCTCATTTGGGAAAACTTTGTGAATCAAAGTTGTAGATTATGCAACAAGCTACAACTTTCATGTTTTGACTTTTTCTTGAATCCAAATGAATCTTGGTGAGAAAGTGGGGCAAAGTTGGGAAAAAATTAGGGTTTTTCATAACTTAGAAAAATTCTAAGTTATGAAAAATTCTCATTTCAAACCCTAATTTGCAATTTTTGATTTCTTGGTGAACAAGTTTCATTATTTGGCATGTTTTGATGAAAAAGAAATCTTGACTCTTGATTTTGACCAAAAAGTCAAAGTTTGACTTTTCAGTATACAATCAAAATTGATCAATTGACTGGGAAATTCAATTGTCAATCTTGTGCATTTGGGATCTTTTGAACTTGTTGAGCATGTCAAGATAATTCCATGGGGTCCTTGAGTCCATATGTGAGCTTGGTTTGCCATTGGTTGGGTCAAACAGTCAAAAATTGCCTTTATGCAGTCAAAACCCTAAAAATGACCATTTTGCCCTTTTGGTGATCTGATCAAATTTCTTGTGGAATTGTGATCCAAACTTGATCAAATGATTCATATGAGTTCATAATGTTGATGTGGGTCAATTTTCATGAGATTTGACTGTCAATTGGTCACAGTTGACTTTTTCCCCAATACAGCTGATTTCTAGGTCAACTGTCCAATTGACTGGGCAAAACTTGGAATCAAGACTTGAAACTTGATATGGATAAACTTGGGAGTCCAATATGAAGCAAGAAAGTCATCTTAGGCATTTTGGGTCAAAACATCTTTGTGCAAACACAAACCCTAATTTGGGTCAACAGTGCAAGGAGAAGTCTTGAGCAGATGAAACCCTAACTGGATCTTGATCTTCAAGGGCTTTGTGATGAGAAATCAATGAGAAATGGGAGGGAAAATTTTGGGGTACAACAGTTTCCCCTGTTCAATCTTCTTGAATCCGTAGAGTTAGATTGGCAAGTTTGCCTTTCGTGACTCGAGGGTAAAAGGAGATTGGACACCAGAGTGCCCTTAAATTTGCACTCGTCAAAGTAATGGATGCGGGAATGGGCTTAGAGATGCCATTTGGAGATGGGCTTAGAGATGCCATCTAGAGGGGTGACAGAATCTTGTCGGGGATGGGCTTAAAGATGCCATCTGGAATGAGTATCAGGAAGGTGTCCATGCTTTGGACCATCTTCGAACTGGGGGTCTGAATAAGCAATAGATTGACATCCGTTGTTGGGAGGAATTCGTAAACTGTTTTCAGTGATCTTGAAGTCGAATAAGCAATAGAGCAGCATCCGTTGTTGGGAAGCGTCCGTAAACTGTTTTCAAAAGTTGCATCTGAACAAGCGATAGATTAACATCCGTTGTTGGGAAGAATCCATAAACTGTTTTCAGAGGTCCTGAGAAGAATCTGAACAAGCGATAGGTTAACATCCGTTACTTGGAGAACCCGTAAACTGTTTTCAGGAATCTTGAAGTTGAATAAGCAATAGAGCAGCATCCGTTGTTGGGAAGCGTCCGTAAACTGTTTTCAGAAGTTGCGTCTGAACAAGTTGATAGATTAACATTCGTTGTTGGGAAGAATCCATAAACTGTTTTCAGAAGTCTTGAGAAGAAACTGAACAAGCGATAGGTTAACATCCGTTAATTGGAGGACCCGTGAACTGTTTTCAGAAATCTTGGAGTTGAATAAGCAATAGAGCAGCATCCGTTGTTGGGAAGCGCCCTTAAACTGTTTTCAGAAGTTGCATCTGAACAAGTAGATAGATTAACATCCGTTGTTAGGAAGAATCCATAAACTGTTTTCAGAAGTCTTGAGAAGGAACTGAACAAGTGATAGGTCAACATCTGTTACTTGGAGAACCCGTGAACTGTTTTCAGAAATCCTGAAGTTTGAGGAGGAACCGGTGTAGGGTTTCCTGATGATGAGCTCGTGTAAAACTGCATCTGGATGAATCTGGAATAAGCATCAGAAGATTGCCATGTCTGGGTCACATCTGAACTATTCCTGGAAAGAATCTCGGAAGATAATGATTTTTGTCTGTCGACTGATCTTACCTGCAAAGGCAAAGAGTTAGTTATATGCAATGTCATGATGCATGATACAATGTATGTTATATGATATGAATGTAAATGGATGTGCATGTAAGCTGGAGAGCTGTCTTGCAAAGGATAGATGAATCCGAGATGGCTGAAGATAAAAGCATCTTGACTGCTGCCGGGAAGAATAATTCCTGGTGGTTGCTGGAGAATGAGGAGCTTGGGTTGTATGCCAAACTACTGGGGAATTCATGTTGACTTCTACTGGGGAGTTCCAATCTAATAGACTCATGCTGGGGATGTAAGACTGGGAATCTTCAGTTTGGTGGGAAGTATTTCTGGCGACTTCACTGGGGAACTCAAGATTTGCTCTCCTAAAACTCTGTGGGGAGAAGGTTCATTAGTCTGGCTTCACTGGGGATACTGAAACTTAAATTCTGAGGGGAAATGAGTTCTGGAGGGTTCTCTGGCTGAGGGTAACAAAGATAAATTCTTCGGGGATTGCATTGATAAGTTATGCTGGGGGATTTTGATGGACTCCGCTGGGGATAGGAATAAATTTGGCGAGTGCGATCTTCCGTGGCAATAAGCTGAGGATAACCCATTTATAAGTCCTGGTGAGGAATAACTTTGAATAAAACTCGGGAGAGACGTCCGTACTCTGCAGGGGATAAGCTTCCAGAATCTACCGGGGATAAGCTTCAGAGTTTGCTGGGGATTTGGATTCCAAATCTCCTGGGGGTTTCCTTAGAAAGGGTATCAAGATATCCACCTGTACTTTCGACCTATCAGTAATCCTCTTTCTTGTAAGGAAATGATTATGTTCAAATGCATATGCCTATTTAACAAAACATTGGACGTTTCTCAAAATAAAATAAATAGTGCAAGAGAAAAAGTGAAAGGAAATGACACAAATTTCCGGGAAAAGTATTTGTATTGACTTTTTATGAGTACATTTGTACAAAGGAGACAATCATCCTAGTAAGAGGATTCTGTCGTAAAATATTGAAAGATTTATACAAAGTAAAGATGGCTATGTGAAATAATTCCATGGGATTCCATTCCGCTATAGCTTTCACAACTCTGAATATCTGTCCATTCAATGCTTCGTTTGCCGATGACTGGATTGATCAGAAGCCTGGAACTGGTCGATGAAGAGATTGTCTTTGAAGTGATCCGACGAGACATAGTCATACGCTTAAATTCCCTAACTTTTGCCTGAATCGCCCTTTCGGGTTTTCGATCCACCAGGAAACCCCTTTTTGCCCAAGCCGCCCTTTCGGGTTTTCGACTTGCCGGGTGTACAGATTTTTTTGTTTTTATCCCTATTTTTTGCCTGAACCGCCCTTTCGGGTTTTCGGTCCACCGGGATGCCCCTTTTTGCCCAAGCCGCCCTTTCGGGTTTTCGACTTGTCGGGTTATCTTATGCGTAGTATCTTTTGACTATGTCTGCGTTCGCAGGGTGTGGCAAATCGTCGCCGTCCATGGTGGTCAGAATCATTGCACCACCAGAAAATATGCTCTTGATCACAAATGGTCCTTCATATGTAGGAGTCCATTTGCCCCTGGGATCACTTTGCGGCAAGATAATCCGCTTGATCACGAGATCTCCGACTTGATATACTTGTCGTCTGACTTTCTTATTGAAGGCCTTGATCATTCGTTTTTGATACGCCTGACCATGGCATATAGCAGCAAGTCGCTTTTCGTCGATCAGATTGAGTTGATCAAGTCGGGTCTGCATCCAATCATCTTCATTCAAACCTGCATCCTTCATAATCCTTAGAGAAGGAATCTGAACTTCCATAGGCAAAACAGCTTCCATGCCATAAACCAAAGAAAATGGGGTTGCCCCAGTTGAAGTACGTGCCGTCGTACGGTATCCATGCAGAGCAAACGGTAACATCTCATGCCAGTCTTTATAAGTGACTGTCATTTTCTGAATGATCTTCTTAATGTTTTTGTTCGCAGCTTCAACAACACCGTTCATCTTCGGCCGATAGGGAGATGAATTGTGATGATAAATCTTGAACTGTTCGCACAATGCGATGATCATTGTGTTATTCAGATTTGTACCGTTGTCTGTGATGATCCTGTCTGGAACACCATACCGACATATGAGATTTTGCTTGATAAAGCGGGCAACCACATTTTTAGTAACAGAGGCGAAGGAAGCTGCTTCGACCCATTTGGTGAAATAGTCAATGGCAACCAGGATGAAGCGATGTCCATTGGAAGCCGTGGGCTTGATCTCTCCAATCATGTCAATGCCCCACATTGCAAATGGCCAAGGAGCAGTCAGAACATTGACAGGAACCGGAGGGATATGAACTTTGTCAGCGTAGACTTGACATTTGTGGCAAGTACGGGAGTGTTGATGGCAGTCAGCTTCCATGGTAGACCAGTAATAGCCTGCCCTTAGGATCTTCTTAGCCATTGTATGCCCGCTCAAGTGAGTGCCAAATGTGCCGCTGTGTATATCGGTCATGATCAACTCCGCTTCAGCTTTGTCTACGCATCGGAGTAACACGCAATCATGGCTTCGTTTGTAAAGGATGCTGTTTCTCAGGAAGAACTTAGCAGCGAATTTCCTTAAGAACTTCTTGTCATTTACGGAAGCTCCTTCGGGATAATCTCTAGTCTCGAGATACCTTTTAATTTCATGGAACCAAGGTTGTTCCACTACTTCTTCGGTATTAATCTCATGACAATGCGCAGGTTCATCCATTCGCTCGATGGTGATTTGGGGAGCCTCGTTATCCCAGTTGAGTTTAAACATGGAGGACATTGTGGCTAGAGCATCTGCTAGCTGATTCTCTTCTCGCGGGAAATGCTCGAAGGTAATTTGCTCGAAATGAGGCAACAATGTCAGGACATGTTCTTTGTATGGGATAAGATTAGGATGCTTGGTATCCCATTCTCCTTTGATTTGACTGATAACCAAAGCCGAGTCCCCAAATACGATCAAAGATTTGATCTCCAAGTCTATAGCAGCCTTGAGACCAAAGATGCAAGCTTCATACTCAGCCATGTTGTTTGTGCAGCTGAAGCAAAGTCGGGCCGTGAAAGGTGTGTGACAACCTTCCGGGAAGATGAGTACCGCGCCGATACCGTTTCCAAGTGCATTTGAAGCACCATCAAAGTACAGGGTCCATCGGGATCCCTTTTCGGGTCCGTCATACGGTCCGTTACCTTTAATGTTGTCCAAATTCATAATGTCCTCGTCTGGGAAGTCAAATCTCATGGGTTGATAATCTTCGATAGCTTGATGAGCCAGATGGTCAGCTAGTACACTCCCTTTTATAGCTTTTTGGGTGGTGTATTGGATGTCATACTCAGTTAGGATCATTTTCCATCTAGCTATTCTTCCAGATAAGGCGGGCTTTTCGAAGATATACTTGATAGGATCCATTTTGGAAATCAACAAGGTAGTATGAGTCAACATATACTGCCTTAGTCGGCGAGCAGCCCATACCAAAGCGCAGCAAGTTTTCTCGAGCAGTGAGTAGCGAGTCTCACAGTCGGTAAACTTTTTGCTAAGGTAATAAATAGCATGCTCTTTTCGACCAGACTCGTCATGCTGGCCCAAAACACACCCCATTGAGTTATCCAAGACGGTCAGATACATGATCAATGGTCTTCCTTCGACGGGTGGAATCAAAATAGTAGGTTCTAGCAAATACTCCTTGATCTTATCGAAAGCATCTTGGCAATCATCGTTCCATTCGACTACCTGATCTTTCTTCAAGAGTTTGAAAATTGGCTCACAGGTAGAAGTTAGATGAGAGATGAATCTGGCAATATAGTTCAAGCGCCCCAAGAACCCTCTAACCTCCTTTTCAGTACGGGGAGCAGGCATCTCTTGTATTGCTTTCACTTTTGCTGGATCGACTTCAATGCCTTTGTTGCTTACAATGAATCCTAGAAGTTTACCAGACCTAACTCCAAAAGTGCACTTACTTGGATTCAGCCTGAGTTTGTATTCTTTCAACCTGGCAAACAGCTTTTCTAGATGTTCAAGGTGCTCCTCCTCTGTTTGTGACCGAGCTATCATATCGTCTACGTAAACTTCAATCTCATGATGTATCATATCATGAAACAAAGCTACCATGGCGCGTTGATAAGTTGCCCCTGCGTTCTTCAGCCCGAACGGCATCACCTTGTAACAGAAAGTGCCCCATTGTCTGACAAAAGTTGTTTTCTCCATATCCTCGGGGGCCATTTTGATTTGATTGTAGCCCGAGAATCCATCCATGAAGGAAAACACTTTGTGTTGAGCTGTATTGTCGATCAAAATGTCAATGTGTGGAAGTGGAAAATCATCTTTGGGGTTGGCTCTATTCAAATCCCGGTAGTCCACACACATCCTGACTTTGCCATCTTTCTTAGGTACTGGCACGATGTTAGCGACCCATTGAGGATAGGACGTAACAGCCAGAAAGCCAGCGTCGAATTGCTTCATCACTTCTGCTTTGATCTTTTCAGACATGTCAGGCCTCATTCGGCGGACTTTTTGCTTGATCGGTGGACAATCCTCTCTTGTGGGGAGACGGTGAACCACGATGTATGTGTCTAAACCCGGCATGTCTTCATAAGACCAAGCGAAGATTTCAACATACTCATTCAACAACTGTATCAGGCGCTTCTTGACACTCGGTTCCAAATTGGCACCCACTTGCACCTCCTTCCGGTCTTCCTCAGTCCCTAAGTTGACAGTTTCCAATGACTCTTCATGCGGTAAGATGGCCCTTTCCTCTTGTTGTAGAAGTCTGGCTAGTTCCCCTGGTACTTCACAACCTTCGTCATCTTCATACTCGGCTTGATTGACCAGATCTTCAGAGTTATTGAAGGATATAGCAGAATAGTCACCCATGGAATCCGGAGTGGATGGGTACCTACATTGGTGAGTGTGGGTGTGTGTAAGGGATAGCCATCCTTAAACAAAAAATGCAAAAGGAAAAAAAATGAACACAAGCAGTTTATCAAATGAAAAATGTCGAATGAATCATTAAACATGGCATATGGATATGAAAAATAATCAAAACCCTTACAAATGGACCTACATGCCCCGGGCAAGGCATGAGGTGAAAAGATAGTGTGCGAATTGTTTTGAAAATAAATATTACAGACCAAATAGGAAATGTTTAACAGATAAATTACTGATGAATAAAAGTGATGGGGACAAAGTCTTTTGCCTCCCAGTTGCTCAATCCTCCTTTGACAGTTGGATAAATCCACTCTTCGATGTTGCTCTCCTTGTTTTCATCCTCTAAGGCGTTGATTCCGTAGGGAGAAATTTTGACTGGCGCCCTTTCAATCTTTGACCGGCGCATCGCTTTCTGGCCTGCGGTAGTGAACCCTAATCCAAATTTGTCTGTCTTATGTGGAATGTCAGGTAACTGCCCCCATGCTGAATTCTTCCCTTCCTTTATTGCGGCCCTTGCGTCCTCCAAAGATGCCATCCTGTCCATCTGCCTTGGTGTCTCAGCTGCCAACTTTGCCACTGCTATTTCAGGAAGGACTTCTTCGAAATGCTGAAAAGGCGTTTCAATGAATTCCCCTTCAACCTCCACATATCGGAAAGAATTCAAGTGGCTAATCGCGTACTCTTCTTCACCATGGACAGTAATGATCTTTCCCTTGACAGGATACTTCAACATCTGATGTAAGGAGGAGGTGACTGCCCCAACATGGTGTATCCAAGGCCTACCCAGCAAGCAAGAGTATGACGGACGGATGTCCATCACATAGAAAGTAGACTTAAACACCTCAGTGCCTATCTTGATGGGAATTTCAACCTCCCCATGGACCATTCTCTTCGAACCATCGAAAGCTCTGACGACAATATCACTCGGCTTCAATTCCAACCCTTCACAATCTAGTCGGTCCAAGGCCTTCTTAGGCAATACATTCAGCGACGAACCAGTATCGACCAAGACATGTGCGAGAGTGGTTCCTCGACACTCGACTGAAATGTGCAAAGCATCATTGTGGTTTCTACCTTTAGGAGTTAAGTCGGCATCAGAGAACCCTAATCCATTGTCCGCGGTCAGGCTAGCCACGCAATTTTGAAATTGATCTGCAGAGGTTTCCTGGGGCACATGGGCTGCCTTCAGGAATTTTATCAGAGCTTTAGCGTGCGCTTCCGAGCAAAGTAGCAGTTCCAGCATGGAGATCTTTGAGGGGGTTTGCCCTAGCTGTTCTACCACATCGTAATCACTTCTTTTGATTATCCTCAAGATCTCATCCATTTCCTTCTTGGAGGTTTCAGGGATGACCAAGGGCTGAGCCCTCGTCCTGACGAGCTCATCTTGGATTCCCTTACCTTTATCAGCAGCGGTAGGAGAGACAGCACTAGGAACAACAACATCCTCAATCAAAGGGGTTCTAGCAGAGAGTTTTATTGGTGCAGGGATGACCTTGTCAGCTGATGAGGGTCCAAAGATTGCTCTTGGAGGGGCAATCTCTGGAGAAAATATTCTCCCGCTCCTGGTGATTTTGCTAGTGCCCGCAATGTTACTAATGCTGGCTTCTTCATCATCCGAACTTTCTTCAATTATTTCGATTTGTTTGATACCATGGTAGTAAACGTCACCGCCATAGTTCCATGGTATGGACTTCTCAGAAACATAGGGGACCGGCCCAGGCATTGTTATCTTCAAAGGAACAGATTTCGTAGCTGGTGTAATCTTAACAGGCTTTTTGACGGCCTTGGAAAGATTGGCGTGAATGGTTATGATTGAGACATCTTCAGTATGAACTGGAACAGCAGAAACTTTTTCAAACAAAATTTGTCGACTATCCATAAGGCCCTGGATGCCTTTCTTCAGTAACGGACAATCAAACGGCAGAGAGTAACAACAATAGCAGTCTTCCTTACATCCCAGGAAGATCCCGGCCCTTAACAGATTCAACTTAATGGTTAGCAATGGAGTAGTCAGATCATTGACATTAGCAACATACAAATCTTCTTCAATGGCATTGACATTTCGGCCGTGCTTCGGCATAGGTGCAGATATCACATTAGGCTTTTCCGGAGCGTCAAACTCCACCTCCTTCGCCTCTATCAGGTCTTGGATTTTATGCTTGAGTGCCCAACAATCATTGGTGTCGTGCCCAACACTGTCTGAATGGTAGGTGCATTTAGCATTAGCATGATAATGCGGAGAGGACGTATTCACATTCTTTGGTGCCTCCTTGATGGTGGCGAGATTCAACTTCAACAGATGGGGAAGCACTTGCGCTGGAGTCATATTAATGCGGGTGAACTGCCGTTGTGGCCGTTCCACCCATTGTTGATTTGGTCTGGACTGGTTGTAGCGAGGCTGCTCGTTTGGAGTATTTTGAATCATTACGGCCCCCACAGTTGGCCGGTGTTCAGTCTTCCCTGCTCTTCTCTGAGAATATACCACAACTGTTTCCTTCTTAAAAGGCTTTTTCTCAACACTTGCAGCAACACCCTTCTGAATCTTTTCTGACTTGATGCCAGCTTCTATTCTTTCGCCTGTTAAGATTAAATCGGTAAACCCCGCGGAAGAGTTACCAATCAGATGATTGAAAAACGGCCCAGATAGGGTCCCAAGAAACATATCAACGAGTTCGCGGTCGGTTAAAGGAGGCTGCACCCTGCCAGCCAAATCCCTCCATTTTTGTGCATATTCTTTGAATCCTTCGCTTGTTCCTAATGACATACCCTGAAGTTGGGTACGAGTAGGAGCAAGGTCAGAATTATACTGGTATTGTTTGTAAAAAGTGGTGGCCAAATCTTCCCAATTTCGGACGCTGGTTCCCTCTAGCTGATAAAACCACTCCAACTGAGCTCCAGAAAAGCTGTCTTGAAAGAAATGAATCCAAAGGTTTTTATCTGCCGTATAGGGTTGGATCTTTCTTACGTAGGACCTGAGATGCATTTTGGGACAGGACAGCCCATCATACCTCACAAACACTGGCACTTTGAATTTTGGGGGAATCACAATCCCGGCAACCAAACCTAAGTCTTCAAAATCCAAACCCGGTACTCTTTGTAATTCCATGGCGGCCAATTTGTCCTCTAGCCCTTTGTATTTATCATCAGCTAGAGGGTATTGTTGATCAGAATAATCTTCATCCTCTTCGACCTCTTCTTCTTCCGCATCAGACTCGGAAGGTACCGCAGCCCCACCTCCTTTGCTGGTCCCTTCATCAGAGATAGGAGGAAATTCAAGCACTCTCTGAGCTTCTCCGTCAAATATTCTCCCCAAAGTAGCCACCCCGAGTCTCTTTTTCTTCTTTTTCACTGGGTCTTTGTTCCCCAATTGAGTCTTGATATCCTCCTGACCCTTAGCCAAGGTCATCAGGAGTTGCTGGAACTGTGCATTTTGAGCTTGCAGGTCTTTGACTGTTTGCTCGAGATCCATCCTACTGAAATAAATAGCAGACAGATAAGGAAACCTGGAGTGAGACCTGCTTATGCACATGATGAATGGTATGCTTATGTATGCAATGCATTCAAGGATTTAGGACATTCAAAATTGTTTCAGACAAAGAAGAACGCACGTCATATTAATAAGAAGAAATTTGTTAGTACATAAATGCCCCATGGGCCAAATATTACAAAATAACTTCTCAAGGCAAAAAGACATTGCGCATCCTCTTTGGGGCGATGTAGGTGTTGAGGGCCTCTTGCTCATGGAGTCGGCGGGTAAGCTCTAGAACCTTCTTCTCACTGGCGTAGAAGCTAGCTTCAAAAGTATTCTGTTCCTCTTTGAGCTGAATCCAACTTTTCTGCATTTCCTCCCACGATGTAGGCATGTCTGGATGTAGGATGGTGTAGGGGACCTCTCCTTCCTTGACGGGCTCTTTAATCACAGGGAGAACATGAGGATAAGGCATCATCAGACTTTGGGCTCGGGCTCGTACCCACTTGAGATAAGGCTCAAGAGGGATGGAGTTCGTGTGTCCCAGAGTCTTGCTATCAACCTTGTTGGGTCTTCCCCAAGCTCTGATGAATCTTTGGCGAAGTCCTTGCGCATCATTGTCGAAGTCAAAAACTAGGTCAGGAATCAACATGTCATGAGGGCCATCCCTCCGTGCATATCCAAATTGCCTCAAAGCTAGGCAAGGGTTGTAGGTGATACCTCCTCTAATTCCAAGTAAAGGAACATTAGGGAATTCTCCACAACGATCGACGATGATGACATTTTCTCTGGACTGAGAACACCAATGTACATCAGAGTGAGTAAGAGTCATCAACCGTTGGGACCACCTTGAGCCCTGGTCATTCTTCAGGACAGATTGTGGAAGGTGCGAAATAAACCACCTTGCAAGGAGAGGAGTACAGAACATGAGAACACCCCTCTTTCTCATTGTTCGTGTGTAAAATGAGTGAAGAATGTCCCCAAGCAATGTTGGTATTGGATTTCTGGACAAAAAGATTTTGAGGGCGTTGACATCTACCAATTGGTCAGGATTTGGGAACAAGACCAACCCATAGATAAGGAGTGCCACAATTTCTTCAAAGGCTTGTAGGTCCAATGAGTTCCAACATTCTTGTGCCTTCTCAAACAAGAATTTTGCTAAGAATCCTTTGACGCCGCTTCTGGTTTCCTAATGTCCCTTGATGTCGGATGGTTGTAGATGTAATGCTCGAGCGACATCTTCCGGCTTTGGTTCCTTTTCCGTACCGTTGAAGGGTAGTTGATTAAGGATAGGAATTCTCAGGAGTTGAGAAAACTCCTCCAAAGTGGGCACCAACTGATAATCAGGGAAAGTGAAACAGTGGTGAAGAGGGTCAAAGAACTGGAATAGCACTTTCATCATGTCTTCTTCAATGTTGGTGTTGACTAGGCTGAGCAGTCTACCATGTCTTTCACTGAAGGATGAGTTTTCCGGAATTCTTGAGGTGAGCTCCTTGAGTTGAGGAGAGATTCTCACAAGGTTGACTTGAATGGTGTTTCTGCGAGGAATTTCCATGTCCTACAAAACAAGAACAAAGATGAAAATCCAAACCCTTGAAATGGTTAGTGAATGCATATGATGTTTTATGATGTTTATGATGTATGCACAAAACATATGTACAAGCAAATCACACCAAACCCTAGTTTCAGGCTTGCATGGGGTTTCATAGGTGAGTACCCTCTTGAGTGTAGTTGGCTTAAAAACCTGTCCTATAAATAGTAACCAGGTTCTAAGGAGCTCAATATCACGGGATTGTTTTCATTGTTCATTGTTTTGGTTTAGCCACTTAACTAGCGACCAAAATATTCCAAGAAAACAACCCTCAATGAGTGTAGTATCGAGTATCTACCAACTTCGGAATGCACCAAAGTCGGTCATCTCACTACCCCTAATAAAAGGCCAAGATGGTCAAGTAAGGTTCTAGGTCATTAGTGCTTAGTGACATCACTCAGCGGCCCCGTACTCTCCTTGATTGAACTCAAGGGTTACCGGTACTCACAAATATGTCGCACTAATATAGCTATTGCTTCGACCGTGTCGGTATACCCCGCACAGTTTCCACAACGTATTGCTATCTATGAATGTTTCCCAAAATCCGGGTGTAGGATTGCAAACCCAAACAATAGAGCCAAGATATAAAGCAAACAAATCAAACAATTAGTCATGCAAGAGGGTGATCTAAGCCCTAAGGTTACTCCACTTTTTAAAATTATCCCCAGCAGAGTCGCCAGTTCTGTGATACGGTGGGAGAACTGACTATGGTTTTGCGTTTGTTTTCGCAAATGTTTCGGTTGAGCAAGAGTCGCCACCGACTTTTTATTTTATCCTAAGGAAAGGGTTAAAAAGCACAGCAAAAACCTTTGAGATTTTTCTTGGGTTCGGGGAGTAGATTATAGAAAGGGAAGGTATTAGCACCCTTTCTATCCATGGTTATCCATGGGCTCTTAGGTACTTGCTTAGATCAACTTGCCTTGGTTTTCAATTGTTTGAAATGGTGCTTTGTGTGGCTTTTGAAAATGTTTTGAAAAAGATGCCTTGTCTAGGCTACCCTTGTAACAATTCTTTACTCGAATATTTTACAAAAGGTGTTTGTCTTTTTGAAAAGATGTTTCAAGGTTTTTTGAAAGTTTGTTTTGAAAGTGTTTGTGAAGTGTGGTTTGAAAATAGGCAAGTGTTTTGTTTTGCAAGTTGACAAGTACTTAAGAGCTATCTACCCTAAAGTTCTCAAATATTTTTGTTATGTTTTAACCCTTTTAACAATTTTGTTCCACCATTGCATTTGGTGGACAATCTTGTGTTAGGAGGTGAAAGGGACGGGCGCGGGTCATCGTTTAGACCATAGTTGCAATAGTGCTAAATGTCTTTGGGCAATTTTTCTTTGAAAGGGACTTGATCATTTTAGGCAACTTTTCGAAAGCGTCATCGAGGGACTATGATCATTTGATTGTTTGTTTTTGCCCAAAGAAACCTAACATACAATATGGCCCAATTATTTGAAGGCAACAAGTGGAATACCCTAGGGGTGCAAGTGTGAGATGTGTTGTCCATATTTCATGCTTGTTTATCTTGAAATTAGGTCAAACTATTTTGTTCTTTTTATTTGCATACAAACCCTAATTCTAGCATGGTATATTTAGAAAGCGTTAAAGTGCGAAAAATAAAATTCCTACACTATTATAACACAATATGGGAAGGGGGGTACAAATGTTCAAATGGGGGGATATTTAGACAAGAAATTAAAACCTAGCTATTACATCAATTTTGAATATTACAAGATAATTGATTGCATAAATTAAATGGGAAATAAAATAAAGATGCAAAATGCAAAAAGGATTTTCATATGTATAAAAAAAAGTATTATTTATGTCAAATAAATAAAAATAAAAAAAGGTATTATTTTAGGAGTTTTTTATATTTTAAGGGTAAAACCCTAATTTTTATTAAGTAAATATATATCTTATTTAATTTACACAAGTATTTATTTATTATGTACAAAAAATAAAATAAAATGAAATATATTTATAAAAAGTATTTTTCATGTCAAATATTAATAAAATAAAAAAATGTATGTATTTTTGTATTTTAACCTAAATATACTAATAAATATATATATATATATATATATATATATATATATATATATATATATATATATATATATATATATATATATATATATATATATATATATATATATATATATATATATATATATATATATATATATATATATATATATATATATATATATATATATATATATATATATATATATATATATATATATATATATATATATATATATATATATATATATATATATATATATATATATATATATATATATATTATATATATATATATATATATATATATATATATATATATATATATATATATATATATATATATATATATATATATATATATATATATATATATATATATATATATATATATATATATATATATATATATATATATATATATATATATATATATATATATTATATATATATATATATATATATATATATATATATATATATATATATATATATATATATATATATATATATATATATATATATATATATATAATATATATATATATATATATATATATGTATTAATTTCTAAATATGTATTATATATATAAAAATAATAATATTTAATATTTATAAAAAAAAGTATATTTTGCATAAAATATTTTCAAAAGAAAAATGAAATAAAAATCAGAAATGAAATATATTTACATTATTTTTTCTAGTTTTTTCTAAATAATAATATATATATATTTATGTGCAAATGTCCATATAAGCAAATAAATACCTAAAAAATATAAAAATGGTGTAAAAAATATTTTTCATGTTTTTAATATTATTAGCAAAAATAAATAAGTCAAAATGAAAAAAGAAAAGTCAACAAATCAAGCAAATAAATAAAATGGGCTCAGGGGGTGCAAAACCAAAAATATGGTGTGAAGAGAAATAACACAAAAGCTCAGCCCATGAAACTTCTTCTTCAACCTTCAGCCAAAAACGTTCAAAAAACGCGCGCCTGTGACCAAGTTCAAACATCTGGATTCTTTGACTTTTTGCACAAACTTCCAACATAAGAAATGTTAAGCATCGAATCACGATTCTAAATATATAAAAAACTCATCCTAACTCTCAAAAATGAGAGAGAATTTTGACATTCCCAAATCCTGACCTAAGTTTTCTTCCATTTTCAAACCTTAAATTCTCACAGCTCAGGCAAAATAAATGAAAAGTAAAAGCATGTACAGGTTCAGGGGCATGAGTAGAACATTTCTTATTCACAAACCTAGAGCTAATGATGCCTATACTAAGAGTTAGAAGTTCACAAAAATACTTGTTCAGTTAAAGTTCTATCTGGAAATGGGGGAGCTTTCAGAGTAAGATGATGATCTGTATAGCTTGCCTGAGGTGTGGTGATGCTATTCCAATGCTTGCTTTGCTTTGAAACACCTTGAACCGAGCTATGGACCTTCAACTGCAAAATAAGAAATTGAAAATGGTGGAACTGGTTAGAGGAATTACAGGTCGTGTTTTAGGTTTTGGTTAGCTTGCATTGATGCTAGGGAATGTGTTTGATGAGCTTTGGGCAAGAAATCATGCAAGGGATGAGAGTTGGTACTCAAACTGCAGTGAGAACTCTGTTTGAGCAGTTTGATGGTGGTTCTGAGTTTGTGGAGGTATTGGAGGTATTGGAGTCGTGTTCTAGCTTGTGCTTGATGATTAGAAAGTGTATACAATATTTTCTTAAGTGTTCTAATGCTGAGATGATAGTTGTGTTATGATATGGGATGTTTCTTAACACTTAAGCAAGCAAAGCCAAGTTGATGTTCTAGGCAAGTAGAGGCCCCCTAATCATGCTGCTAACCTTGTCTTGATCAGAGTGTTTTTGCTCATAATCTTGTGCCAATTGGATTTGATCTGTACCTCTTGGATTTGCATTATGACATAAAGCTTGCTTTTGCAAAAATGGCCATTTTGCTTTTTCCATAAATGGCTTAATTCAAAATGTAATGCATAAACTCATGAAACAAAGCCTTAGCACAATGAACATGCATTAAATTATTGAGTGTTGGATGGTTTAAGGGTCTGTAATGTAGCATAAACCAAGCTGACTTGAAGATGGCATAAGTTATGAACATGTACATGACCAAATCAAAAGTGAGTTTTTGCCATATTGCAAAATTCGAATCTCTCAAGTTATGAGGTTGTTTGATGAGTTCTTGGACATTTTGGAAAGCTTGGAATGTGTACTACAATCCATCTTTGAAATGCAAATTGAAATTCCAAGTGGAAGTGTATGGAAAATGGCCTTGAAGTTAGTAGAAAACCTTGCCAAAATAGGTTGAAATTTCACTAAGTTAAGAATGGTTTAGTACCCTTATTCCAAAAATTGTAACTTGAGATACAAGCCTCATTTGGGAAAACTTTGTGAGTCAAAGTTGTATATTATGCAACAAGCTACAACTTTCATGTTTTGACTTTTGCTTGAGTCCAAATGAATCTTGGTGAGAAAGTGGGGCAAAGTTGGGGAAAAATTAGGGTTTTTCATAACTTAGAAAAATTCTAAGTTATGAAAAATTCTCATTTCAAACCCTAATTTGCAATTTTTGATTTCTTGGTGAACAAGTTTCATGATTTGGCATGTTTTGATGAAAAAGAAATCTTGACTCTTGATTTTGACCAAAAAGTCAAAGTTTGACTTTTCAGTATACAGTCAAAATTGATCAATTGACTGGGAAATTCAACTGTCAATCTTGTGCATTTGGGATCTTTTGAACTTGTTGAGCATGTCAAGATAATTCCATGGGGTCCTTGAGTCCATATGTGAGCTTGGTTTGCCATTGGTTGGGTCAAACAGTCAAAAATTGCCTTTGTGCAGTCAAAACCCTAAAAATGACTATTTTGCCCTTTTGGTGATCTGATCAAATTTCTTGTGGAATTGTGATCCAAACTTGATCAAATGGTTCATATGAGTTCATAATGTTGATGTGGGTTAATTTTCATGAGATTTGAATGTCAATTGGTCACAGTTGACTTTTTCCCCAATACAGCTGATTTCTAGGTCAACTGTCCAATTGACTGGGCAAAACTTGGAATCAAGACTTGAAACTTGATATGGATAAACTTGGGAGTCCAATATGAAGCAAGAAAGTCATCTTAGGCATTTTGGGTCAAAACATCTTTGTGCAAACACAAACCCTAATTTGGGTCAACAGTGCAAGGAGAAGTCTTGAGCAGATGAAACCCTAACTGGATCTTGATCTTCAAGGGCTTTGTGATGAGAAATCAATGAGAAATGGGAGGGCAAATTTTGGGGTACAACAGTCACACACATGATATTAAATACACTAGCAGTAAGTACTCTGTGTAACCAAAATTCAACCAGAGTTTTGGTAAATCTAACAAATCAGGACCCAAGAAAATCTGGGTACCTAAGGATAAAATAATACATGTTGCAGATATCTTTAGCAGCAAATCAGAAACACCAGTCATGGTACCTGGACTCTGGCTGCTCACGACACATGACGGGAAGAAGGCATATGTTCCAAAGCCTGGAACTTAAGCCTGGAGGCCACGTTGGCTTTGGAGGCAATCAGAGGGGAAAGATCATTGGCTCTGGAACTGTAGGTAATGGAAATCTTCCCTCTATTAACAATGTTCTGCTAGTAGATGGATTAATGCATAATCTGTTATCCATAAGTCAATTAAGTGATAACGGTTATGATATAATCTTTAATCAAAAATCATGTAAAGTTGTTAGTCAGAAAGATGGGACTATCCTGTTTAATGGAAAGAGGAAAAACAACATTTACAAAATCAAACTTTCTGAACTGAAAAGTCAGAATGTAAAGTGCCTTTTGTCTGTTAACAACGAGCAGTGGATCTGGCACAGAAGATTGGGGCATGTTAGTATGAGAAGAATATCTCAGATTAGCAAACTCAATTTGGTCAGAGGACTTCCTAATTTGAAGTTCAATTCAGATGCTCTGTGTGAAGCATGTCAGAAAGGCAAGTTTGCAAAACCTTCTTTTAAATCTAAAAATGTTGTTTCTACCTCTAAGCCATTAGAACTTCTGCACATTGACTTATTTGGACTAGTTAAAACTGCTTCAGTCAGTGGCAAGAAGTATGGGTTAGTAATCGTAGATGACTATAGCAGATGGACATGGGTAAAGTTCTTAAGACACAAGGACGAGTCACACTCTGTGTTTGTTACCTTCTGTAACCAAGTTCAGAATGAAAAGGATCTTAGAATCGTTAAAGTCAGAAGTGATCATGGTGGAGAGTTTGAAAACAAAGATTTTGAGTCATTCTTTAATGACAGAGGCATTCTGCATGATTTCTATTGTCCTAGAACTCCCCAACAAAATGGAGTTGTAGAACGAAAGAACAGAACATTGCAAGAAATGGCCAGAACCATGATCAATGAGACAAACGTTGCTAAGATCTTCTGGGCAGAGGCAATAAACACAGCGTGCTACATTCAGAATAGAATCTCAATAAGACCTATTCTGGAAAAGACTCCATATGAATTGTGGAAGAACAGAAAGCCCAACATTTCATATTTTCATCCATTTGGATGTACCTGTTTTATGTTAAATACAAAGAATTATTTGAACAAGTTTGACTCTAAAGCACAGAAGTGTATTATGTTAGGATACTTTGAACGCTCAAGAGGGTACAGAGTATACAATACAGAAACACAGATTGTGGAAGAATCAATCAGTGTTCGTTTTGATGATAAGCTTGACTCTGAAAAGTCAAAGCAGAATGAAGTTTTTGTAGGTATGGAAATTGAATTTACAGGTTCTAAAGACAAGTCATCAGAAGCTCTCAACACAGACACTCCTTCAACGTCTGAAAGGAGCACTGCTAGCAATCCTACAACAGCTGCTGATCAACCTCAGAAAAGATTACCCAGAAGCAGCTTGGATCATCCAGAAGAAACAATCTTAGGAAGAAAGGAAGATCCAATCAGAACAAGAGCAAGCTTCAGAAACTCTGAAGAAACCCTCATGGGACTTATGTCTCTGATTGAACCCTCTTCCGTTGATGAAGCATTTCTGGACAACGACTGGATTCTGGCAATGCAAGAAGAGCTGAATCAATTCACCAGAAATGACGTATGGGATCTTGTTCCCAGACCAAAAGGATTCAACGTCATTGGAACAAGATGGGTGTTCAGAAACAAGCTAAATGAACAAGGTGAAGTCATCAGAAACAAAGCACGACTGGTTGCACAAGGTTATAGTCAGCAAGAGGGGATAGACTATACAGAAAACTTTGCTCCAGTCGCCAGGTTAGAATCTATCAGACTTTTAATTTCATTTGCTATTAATAGAGGCATCACTCTGTATCAGATGGATGTCAAAAGTGCATTCTTAAATGGTTATATAGAAGAAGAGGTTTATGTGCACCAACCCCCTGGTTTTGAAAATACAAAACATCCAGAACATGTTTTCAAACTAAAGAAGTCACTATATGGTCTGAAACAAGCTCCCAGAGCTTGGTATGAAAGACTAAGTAACTTTCTGTTAGAAAATGAATTCACCAGAGGGAAGGTGGACACTACCCTATTCTGTAAGTCAGTTAAGAATGACATCTTAGTCTGTCAAATTTATGTTGATGATATTATTTTTGGTTCTACTAATCCTTCTCTTGGAAGAAAATTTGCTAAGTGTATGCAGGCAAAATTTGAGATGAGCCTCATGGGGGAACTGAAATTCTTTCTAGGAATTCAGATCAATCAAACTCCAGAGGGAACTTACATTCATCAGAGCAAATACATCAGAGATCTTCTGAAGAAATTTGACCTCTCAGAATGTAAGCCATCAAAGATTCCAATGCATCCCACGTGCATTCTAGAAAGAGAAGAGGTAAGCAAAAAGGTAGAACAGAAAGTCTACAGAGGTATGATTGGTTCTCTCCTTTATCTGACAGCTTCAAGACCTGATATATTATTCAGCGTATGTATTTGTGCTAGATTCCAATCAGATCCTAGAGAATCTCACTTAACAGCTGTTAAGCGAATTTTCAAGTATCTGAAAGGTACTACTAATCTGGGTTTATTTTATAGAAAATCTAGTGATTACAGTTTAGTAGGCTACTGCGATGCTGACTTTGCTGGAGACAGAGTAAAGCGTAAAAGTACTTCTGGAAGCTGCCAGTTTCTGGGAGAAAATCTGATCTCTTGGTCCAGCAAAAGGCAATCCACAATTGCGCTATCAACAACAGAAGCTGAGTACATAGCAGCAGCAGGATGTAGCACACAAATGCTCTGGATGAAAAGTCAGCTTGAAGACTTCCAGATTTTTGAGAGTAACATCCCTATACTCTGTGACAATACTTCTGCTATTTGCTTAAGTAAGAATCCCATTTTACATTCTAGAGCTAAGCATATAGAAATAAAACATCATTTCATTAGGGACTATATTCAGAAAGGAATTTTGAACTTAAAATTTATAGATACAGACCATCAATGGGCTGATATCTTCACTAAACCCCTTTCTGAAGATAGGTTCAATTTCATTCTGAAACATCTCAGCATGAAAATCTACCCAGAGTGAAAATGTTTTAATTCCATATATTTATCTTCAGAATGTATTTGTTTTACTGTGAACTTCTGATCAATCTCTTTTCAGAAAGATAGAACATGCAGATTGTATCAGATGCTAGTCTTAAAGATCTGAGCGTTTCAGCTCAAGGATAGACGTGTTGATCACTAAATCAAACAAGTGTCATCCAATCATCAGCAAATCTCTGAAGCAGAACGCGTGCACGCTTCTGAGAAGGCAAAACGCTGATTGGGTGCATTGAGACACATGTCTGGTAACCGTTTCAAGTATCTTTCTCAAATCCCCCAAAATCAGCAAGCATTAAATGAAAGTAATCATGTTTTTAAAACGTAATCATGATTTTATTTCTCTTTCTTGAAACCGTTTACTCTTTCAAAATATTCTGAAATCTATTTAAGCACGTTAACTTCTCACATTAATCTTTTACAGTTTCTCATAATCTCTCAAATATTTTATGCATTTTCTCTGTGTTCATCTCTTTCAAACTTAAACCCATTTTCTCAGTTTTCTCAGAAAAACCCTAAGTGTGAACATGGCAACCTCCAGCAGTGCTTCTGCAGGTTCTCAGAAGAAAGCTTCCTCTGAACAGTACCAAGTTCCATTCAGAACACTCCTTACACCAGTGAAGAATCTAGAAGTGTTGTCTGAACTGATTATTGATTTTGGCAGTCTGAAAGAGAATGGTTTTGACTTGACAGAAGAAGTTAGGGCACAAAAATGGGAGAGATATTTTGACAGGTTGGTTGGACTAACATTCCCAATGTTAGTCAAGGAGTTCTGGATTCATGCGTCCGCTTCAACGCATCAAGTCACCTCCTACATAATGGGAAAGAAGATTGTGATCACTGAGGATCACATAGCAAAACTGATTGGTTACAGTGGCGGTGGCGTCCGCTGTATTGATATGGCTGAAAGATGCTCTGACGTTGGTGTCATAGCAGAACAGATTTTCACCCATGGGGTGCCCAGCAGCAAAATCAGAGACCTAAAGGATCACCACAGAGTTTGGGCGAAGATCATTCTGGGGTGTTTTAATCATAGGAAGCCAACAAGTTCCCCTGATTACATAAATATAGATCAGCAGTTTCTGATCTATTTTATCAATCAGAAGGTAAAAATCAACTTGGCTCATCTTCTGTTTAATCACCTCAGAACAAGCGTGAAGGAAACCAGGGAAGAAGAAATAACAAAGAGGGATTGGATACCCTTTGGAAGGTTAATATCAGATATTCTGACTGAGAATAGGCTGATAGAGCACCTGATAGAAGCTCAAGAGTTAAGCACCATTGAACCAACTGTTGGCAAGCCTCTGAACGCGAAGAATCTGAAGAAAATGAAGTTAATAGAGAATATCAGAAAGGAACCCAACGTTACTCCTACTGCTGACATCACCAGCAGAAGAGTCCCACTGAGCGACTTTCCATTATTTTCTGAGATAGAATCTAAACCAGTGGTGGTTCTCAGATACTTGGACGCGTGCAAGGATGATGGTACAGATCCCAAGCTGAATATCAAAGATCTGCACCAACCTCAACCAGAAGTTACACTGAAAAAGACGAAGAAAAGGAAGGCCCCTTCAGAAGGAACATCCCAGCAGACACCCAAGAAAAGAGGTAATTTATCTGTTGCTTCTGTTTTAAATTCTTCTGCTATTCCAACATCAATCCCCACTCCAGCTTCTCATGAAATCCCAATCCCCATCCCAACAATAGATGAAACCGAACCAGAAGATGACCCTTCTGAGGCACTAACACTCAGAAGACTCCGCACCAAACATCCCAAACCAACAACTTCAACAACATCAGAACTTGACAAAGTTCTGTCTGACATTGATCAACATGCTTCTGATCACCTCTCCAACAATCCAAACACTGAACCAGATACTGTTCACTCTCCTCACCCAGAACATCCTCTCTCACCCATTCCAGAAGAACCACATATTCCTGAACAACCAAAAATTCCTCCTCCTTCTCCACAACCAGCAATTCCTTCTCCCTCTCCTCAACCAGAAATTCATCCACCATCTCCTCAACCATCACCTCCTCAACCTGAGTTTCATCATTCTGAAACTTCATCTCCTCCATCTCCTGAACCTCATTCTCCTCAATCCTCTGAGCCACAACCTCTGGCAATACAACTGCCATGTGGAACAACTGTAACAATGGCCCAGCTGCCATCCTCGCCAGAAACCACTCCTCCAAACACTCCCAAAACCCCAAACAGTCCAATCATTATTTCTGACTCTCCCACTCCATCTCCCAAACAAACAGCTCCCAAACAAACCACAGAAGACCCCAGCAGGACCTTCATAGATTTAACAATCCTTGACCGTCTTGCTGATCTGAAAAATAAAATAGCCATTCCAAAACCAAAACAGCCAGATGTTGGCTCTGGCATTATGAATTTTGAAACAGGTTTACAGCAGTGGATTGCTTCTCTGAAGCAAGTCTGCCCTGGAATGATTGATCCAGCTGCCTCAGACCAGCTCTGGTCACGATTCAGAATTTGGGTACGTGCTGAAACTCTAAAATTGCAAGACATCAATTATGAGCAAGCACAGCAGAATTTCAGCAAGCTTCTGAACAAAGTAGGAAGTCAGCTGCTGAAAGAAGACATGCTCCTTCTGGATAGTGAGCCATGGTCTGAGAAGCGTCCAGCTTCAAAGGTGCAGCCAGAAGAAGATCAGACAATTCAAGCTGAAGCCAGTCAAGCTGAAGATGTTGCAGAAAGCTCTCAGAAGCTCCCTGCTTCTGATGTTTCTCAAGCTGCCTTGGACAGGCAGACTCTGGAAGAGCTGAAGCTGAATGATATTCGTCTGCAGCAAAGGATGGATGAAAATGATAAGAAGATGAAGGAAAGGATGGATGTGCAGGACAGTAAGATAGATATAGTAGTCAGCATGGTGCACAAGCAGACTGAAACTGCTGATCAGATTAAAGCAATGCTGGAGACTCTGTTCACACGCCTTCCTCCCCAACCTTAGATTTTCATTCATGCTATTTTCATGTTTTCTTTGCATATCTTCTGTACTGTTTTGTCTGGCTCTGACTATTTTAATATAACAAGTTTTTCTGCTCCAATTGTTTTAGCACATCACTTACACTTTTTGATTGCTGACAAAAAGGGGGAGAACAAGAATGATATTTTTCAATAACGGATTACTGAGACAAAAAGTCTCAAACATTCTAACTCTGATATTTTTGAATGTTTTCCTTTTTTTGCTTAAGTCTACAGGTACAAGAATGCTCTCTGATTCACTGAAGACCAAAGCTCTGATACTCTGATCCAAAGCAAAGCTCTGATAAAGCTCTGATATTCTGATCTGAAGCTCTGCTCTAATATTCTGATCTAAAGCTTCTGATAGTCAAAGACTCTGATATTCTGATGTTCAAAGAAAGTCAATAAAGATCTGATCCTGAAGAACCCTTGGAATTAAAAAGGGAAGTTATAAATTCAGGGGGAGTATCTCCGATCCTAACTCTCATATCTCTTTATCCCTTATCTTTGATAACTTCTTACTCTGATACATCTTATCATATAGTTATCTCTGATACTTTTTCACGTTATTTTCAATTAAAAATATCTAGTTTTTGTCATCATCAAAAAGGGGGAGATTGTTAGAACAAAGTTTGAATCTACTACCCTAAGTTTAAGTTTTGATGATAACAAAATGAAATGATATATTAATTATATGATTCATGTAAGAACTATTTGCTACCTAAAAATTACCTTTCTGGTTTACAGAAACTATGATAGGTATCAGCAAGAGTGCATCATAATCAGCATCAGAATATTGGATATCAACATCAGCATCAGAAGATGCTATATCAGAATACCAGAATCAGAAGAACAACTCACGCGAATGCTGAAGCTTGATGAACAGAACTGCGCTCAACACTCTGATAAAGACAACAACAGTTCATCAGCACTTAAGTAGAGTCAGAATGAGTCCAAGCCAGAAAACGCTTTAAGTAGCAACGGTACTGTGCATTCAAAGCGAATTATTACCAACGGCGTCATTCCAAACAAGATCTGCTTAATAAGGAAAGTTTGTTATTGGCATTGAATCAAGATTATTGCTCCAACGTTCAACAATTTTAGTGCTATATAAACAAGACAATGAAGGTTGAATTGGCTAATGCTCTACATCAAATTACACGCCTAAAAGCTAATCATCATCTTCCTTCTCTCAGTTTGCTAAAAGCTCCATATTTCCTTACTCAATTACTTTTAGCAATCTAGTTTCAATAAGCTTAAGTTGTGTAATATCACAGTTGTGATAAACAGTTTTGTAGAAAACATTCACACACCTAGATTTCTCTTCTTTGTAAGAAAGTGTTTCCTTGACAAACCGGTTTGTGGTTTGCATCAAGAAGCCTTTAGCAGTTGTTAAAGCAGATTGTAATATTCAGTTGAATATAGTGGATTAAGACCTCGTTGGAGAGAGGCAAAATCACCTTGACGGGTGGACTGGAGTAGTTTGAGATCAAACGAACCAGGATAAAAATATTGTGTTCATTGCAATTGATTTTCAGTTTCACAATTCAACCCTCCTTCTTGTGTTTTTCACTTCTTCAATCATCAGATTTCTCAGGATTCCCGAGCAGATCTTACAAACAGTACATGGCATTGCCCTCACAACGGAATTTTACTTCCCTCAACAAGAGTTTGTCAGTACTTCAACTTCAAAACATGGAAATTCAACATATCCTCATCAGTGTTCAGGGATTTATTTTCCTTAATCAGACAGCAATACAGTAAATCAGCTTACATGCGCATACATTACATCCACATATCATAAACATTGATAAAGCAAGTACATTGCATCATACATTTCATACAACATAACTTCGTGTTTTAGCTAACATTTTACCCTTTTCAGGATAAGATTAGCAGTTACCATTGACAATATACTTTCAGATACAGTACGGATACGCTCCAGACACGGATGCCATTCTGATACTCATTCAGATTCAACTTTCAGATACAGTACAGATACGCTCCAGACACGGATGCCGTTCTAATACTTATTCAGATTCAACTTTCAGATACAGTACGGATACGCTCCAGACACGGATGTCATTCTGATACTCATTCAGATTCAACTTTCAGATACAGTACGGATACGCTCCGGACACATATGCCATTATGATACTCATTCAGATTCAACTTTCAGATACAGTACGGATACGCTCCAGATATGGATGCAATTCTGATACTCATTCAGATTCAACTTTCAGATACAATACGGATATGCTCCAGACACGGATGCCATTCTGATACACATTCAGATACAACCTTTCAGATACAATTCAGATACGCTCCAAACATGGACACCATTCTGATACTTATTCTTTCAGCTTATAACTTATGATTCAACAAATATTCTTGGATGGCATCTACAAGCCCATCTCTGACAAGATTCTATCACCTCTCCAAATGGCATTTGTAAGCCCATTCCTTCTATCATCACATCATTGAGTGTAAATTTATGGGCACTCTAGTGTCCAATCATTCTTTCACCTTCGAGTCACGAATGGCAAAACTCGCCAATCTAACTCTTCAGGTTTAAGAAGATTGAACAGGGTCAGTTGTTGTACCCAAAAATTTGCCCTCTCATTTATCAAGACTTTTCTCACAAGATCTCTTTAACTCAAGACTGGATTAGGGTTTGATCTGCTCAAGACATCTCATCTTGCACTGATGACCCAAAATTAGGGTTTGAGTTTGCCCAAGGATTTTTGGACTATCCATGCTTCATATGACTTTCAAACATCATTATGGACCCCTAAGATTACTCATGACAAGTTTCAAGCCTTGAACCATATTTTTTATCAATCAATTGGACAGTTGACCTAAAAACCAACTGTATTAGGGAAAAAGTCAACTATGGCCAATTTACAGTCAAACTTCATAATTTTTTATCCACATCAACCTTTTAGACTCATATGTATCATTTGATCAAGTTTGGACCATAATTCCTCAAGAAATTTGATCAAATCATCAAAAGGGCAAAATGGTCAAAATTAGGGTTTTGACTAAGAAAGGGCAATTTCTGATTTTTGACCTAGCAAATGACCAATTTATTTGGAGCATGATTACAAGATTTCATTTGTATCATATTGACCTAA